>CP106712.1:37572320-38773788 GCA_025503065.1 Gossypium bickii | reverse complement strand
ACCTCCATAGCCCGAGCCACCATCTCAAGGACTGCGCAAAGCGACTTGTGATACTACCTCTGCCGGTCTGCAGTCCACACTCGCCGGTTTCAAAAGTTGGAAGTGGTGGTGAAATTAATTACTTTATTCTCACGAAGGCCACGGGCAGAGCGGGTTACGGGTTCTAACCTGCAGTCATGCTTTTCCCTAAAAGTGTCCACGGCGTCCACGTCCTCTGGAAGCTCATTCTAACTCTACGCACTTTTAATTTGATTAAGAAAATTTTATGGATTAGTACTTGTTTCACTTGGTTATCCCACGAAGAAATTTTATGAGGAAAGTTTAATTAGGGATTCTTTCGAGCAAACAAGGTTTTAAGTCCTCTATCTAGTTCATCTGAGGAAGTAGTACATCTATTCCCTAATACTTCCTATATACTTATTGCTCCTTGGACTTTTCTCATCTGTTTCTATCCTGTGGTATTTTAGTTCTTTTTCCTACAGGTATTTTTTTGTAATAAAATTTGAGGATTTTAAAACTTTAATAAGCAGTGTCACTTTGAAATTCTAAAACTCTGGAGCGGTGTTTAGAAATTTGTAAAATTTAAAAGATATGGCAACATTTTGGGAACCAGAGTGTTTGGTAATTTTTGTCGATCAGGAATTTTGTAATTTTAATAAATCAAAGAGATATTTTAACGGTTGTAAAACTCGAGGGTTCCTTTTTGAAGATTTCCCTTTTAGAGCGATCTTTATTTGCAAAATTTTTTAATCGAGGATCATTTGGTAAAATTTTTTTTGCAAGTTGAGGGTATTTTTCGTAGAATTTTTCCAAACCAAAGTATTTTTATTGATGATGTGCAAAGTAAAGTTTTTGGATATTTATAAAATAATGGGAATTTTTGGGCAAAACCATTGTGTTGACATTTATGGACCAAGGACATTTTGGTAATTTTACCCCTAAGGCATTTACAGTAATTTTTTTCACAAATCGATTTTTGGAAAAAGTTGTAAAGATGGTTGTTTTCAAATTTGAAAGAGTGATTTTAAAAGTTTTGAAAAAGAAACTTAGGTTTTGTTATTTCTTCTTTTTCAAAAAACATGGCTTTAGTTCCACTTTGGGTTTTAGTCATTATGTTTTAGCCTATGACCGAGGCCTCTTGGTGAGGTGAACTAGAAGCTACACTTTTGCAGGCTGATTCGAGAGGGAGAGGAGGTGAGTCACGCGGAGTTGCTTAAATACCAAGCTCCAAGCTGGACCACAGACTGTAGCACATGTACGAGGAGAGGTTGCCACCACTGTTCAGGCCCTGCCGAGTTAGGGTGAACTGGCTACGCTGCCGAGATAGGATACACTGCGAAGAGGAGGTGAGTCACGAGGGCTACGCAAATGTCACTGTGCTCTTCCCGGATCCACTCCTAGACATGCGTAGAGGGGTTACTACACCTCACTCAGTGGCTTAGTCATAAGGTTGGTTTAGTTCATTAAAGCTTATGTTTGTCTTTGTGTTTGAGTAATCTAATCCTAGGGTTCAAGTTCCTATAAGTATATTCTACGTTTCCATTTCCTACCCATTCTTAGTAATAATTCACAAAGAAGTTTAGAAGTACTTACAGGTGGATCGGTGTCGAAGACTGGTGCCATCTTTATTAAAAAACCAAAAATATTTCAAAAGGCCTGCAAAACATTTTGGGCCTTGGGCTCCTGACCAGAGCTTTGGGGCCCGGAGCTCTGATGCCAACTTCGTGAACAACCCAAACCAGGCCCAAACACTGACCCGAATTTGGTGTGCTTTCTGAGAGAAAATGCTTTGTAAAACTTCTTAAACAGACTTGAGTTTTTGATAAAAATAGTGTCTTTTGTTTAAAGCTTGAGTTGAGGTATAAGGAAAACCATACACAGGTGTATTTATTAAGTCAAGTTGTTACACATATTTTAAAAACACCCGGATAATACGATAAAGCGTTTCAGCATTACAACAGAGAAAACATGTGTACTTGTTTTAATTTCTCATTAAAATAGTTTAATCAACAATATTCAAAACATGTAAAAATAATAAAAATAATCCTAGGTAGCCTTATTACAACTTGATTGGAAACAAAACCAACAATAAGAAAATAAACTAAGATTGAAGTTCATTAAATCTAAATTCAGCCGCATGGCCACCTCAGAATCCCTCACGGCTCCTCATCCGCGATCTACATGTCACTGGAAGATAAGAGAAAGGTAGAGTCATCAGAGACTCAATGTGTAAACCTTCCCGGTTTAATGCCACATCATACACAATTTATAATTAATTAACATGCACTAAATCATCGTACCTAACCTAACCATCAAGTATCGCCTTTCTCTACCAGTGTGGTACCAAACCAGCTGGTGGTACCAAACTATCGTGACATATAGTCACAATAACCGTTAATACTCAGTGCTGAAACCAACGACCGTAGTCGGCCAATCCAATGATAGGGCCAACCCGTGCGTGTGATACCAAATCACCGGCGTCGATCCCATAATGTAAAACTGTAGGGCCAATCCCGTAGGTGTGGTGCTAAGCCAGCACAGGACGAAGGCGAACTATAGAGGTGCCAAACCTGCGGAGGTGCCAAACCTCACGTGGCCGTGAGTCACAATGTGGTACGCAAACCAACGGTGTCCGCTCGACACGCAATATCACTACCCTCCTCCTCTCATCAACCCACATCATTAATCATTGGCATGCGTATACAATATTCATGCTAATAGATTTATTTAACATCATTTATCAGCTTTTAACATTAGCCATATGTCTTAAGTCACACATACCAAATGTATCATGCTTTCTTCCAAAAGCATCGTAAAATAATCTCATAATCAACAAAGACTTACTCTGAATCTTTGCTTATACCATTCATGGTAGATCAATCCAAATCTACATGTATTCGATTAGCACACATGATTTATTTAGTACAAGCTTATTAATCATAAAGTGTGTATGTACACACTGCCACCAACTGGTAGCGTTCTAAGTCCTCGAAGAATCGACGGCTGTCCATCGGCACCACTAGACTTCTCGCTCTCTATATTCGGCCAACCACTAGTTGCGGTGCCGGCGGCCTATTTGCCAAACAAATTAATTGAGGAAGGGTTCCTTGTGAACGAAACCTTACCCTATCAACTTTGAGTACTGCTTAAGAGACTTCGATATGCGATTCTGCTTCACTCTCTACAATCTGGGCCATCACTAAAGTTAATAGCCTTCGAGCTTTAAACGAATATTAAATAAATATATAAATCCTTGCCAAATCGCTACGAGGAATGGGGGCTTGCCGATCATTATACCTTAAGATCCCAAGATCTCATGAGAATCGATTCTATCATCATTAACCCAACAAATAATGCGACTTTTCCATTTAACCAAGTCGACAGAGAGAATGATATGGGAGAGGAGTTTTTAAAGATACTCACCTGCTTTGATATTCGGCCAAGACTTCACAAAATATGGAGAAGGAAATTTGGCTATGGCTGGGGGAGTAGGTTCTAATAGCAAGCAAGAAAAAGGGAAGAAGAAAGACTTGAGGATTGACAGAAGAAGAGAGTAGAGGAGTTTCTGGTTCAAGAGAGAGAAGATAGCAATGGTGATTTCGTTATCTTAGAAAGAAAGAGGAAAGAGATGGGAGATGAGAGTGAGTAGGAATTTCGGCTACAAATCTAAGAAAAGGGAAATAGTTTTGCCTTTGGAAGAGAATGAAAAGAGAGAAAAAGAAAAGATGAAGGCTAGGAAAATCATGCTAGCCTAAAATTCCAAGTAATTCACTTAAACAAACTCGCCTCCTCTACACCAATGCTTGCAGCCCACTCTTCTTTGAAGAGTTCAAATTTTATCAATCACCTAAAATTCCTCTTGGCTAATAGTTTAAACAAATTCAAAATATTTTGAACACTCAAATCCTATTTTTCCTCCTTTGTCAACCTCTTTAGATTATTCACATAATATCTAATTAAACTTAATTATATCCTTGTTAGAATATCCATCATCCCTTATTATCTAAAATAAAAATAAAAGAAATGAGATAATCTCTCCCCTTAATACCGCCCAAATAAAAGAGCAAAAGGGGATTTTCATGACTCTCTAACACAGGCTCCCCCTGCTGCTCTGTGATGCTTCTTGCAGCCTCTTAAGTGGCCTCCCTTTGCCACTTTTCCAAACCCTTTTTGTGTCAAAAGTTCCCTCTTTAACTTGTAACCCTACTTTACTAAGGCTCTCCACCTTTAAAGCTTAAAAATATATTTTCTACCATTCCAAGCCTACCATGAGACCTCTAATTAAGCCACCCACATTCCATAATTAATATCACAGTCAATTCAAACACAAGAGAAATAATTTAATCACAAACAACCCCAATTTAGGATGTTACAATTAATAATATTTTCTATTGAAGATTGTATATCTTCCATTCTCGTATTTTTGAGAATTTCTGCTGGGTGTAGTAGGAAAAACTAGGAATATGATCTGCTTTCATACCTATTGGTGTGAAATATTTATATTATCTTCTTCTTCCTCCTGTTGAAAAGTAGTATGTAATATTAAATTATCATCCATATTGAGTTTATTAGATTATTTTTAAAATATAATTTATCTCCGAGATGATTATATATTCAATGTACTTATCGATTTAGAAGTGCTAGCATTATTAGTTTTTTCTAATGATCCAGTCTTTTGGAATTGATAAATCTTTTAAATGTAATAATTTCTCAAGTTGAATTTCCACTTGTAAATTTATTAGGCTCAAAAGCTCAATTATTTTATTATTTATTTTTTAATTTCTACTTACATTTGTATTAGTATATTCATTAATAGCGATCCACCTTATTGCTAGATCTTCTTCTAAATCACTAATATCGAGTTTTTTGTGCAATTCTAAGGTATGACACTCTTCTATTAGAGAGGGTACATTATGGAGATAAAGTAATTTGGTTTAACTTTAAATCCTATAACACTTGCAGATGTAAATTAGATTGAATTCCTCCAATAAGTGCTTTTATTGGATTTTCCAAATCTTTTATCTAATAATATTAAGCTAAAATAGGAACATCATGATCTCTTACAAATAAAGCTATTATGGTTATCATAATGACTCATAAATGTATATATCTAACCCTGTAGGATAGTTTTCTAATCTTTTTTTTTATTTTTCTTTTAGTAAATAGAAGGGATTTGCTAATCCTCCTTTGGGTGTCTTTAGCTTGATTATTATACTAGCTAATTTTTTCTATATGTCTTTTTGACCATATTTTAAATTTAGAAATTTTATATATTTCTTCTTTAGAAATATGATTTTTATTAATTTTTTTCTATTATATCTTGAGTAAGTCTATTTCTTCTCCGATTAAATTTCCTAGTTTTATATCATGTTGTTCAGATTAGAATTTCTTCTAACTTATTATTAGAACTATTTCTTATCATAAAGATATATTCATCGTAATCAGTATCCGACCTCTGTTTACGATATTAATTCATATAATATTTCAAGAGGAGATTTGTTTCCTCACTAAAATGATTTCTAAATCTTGTTCTTCAAGATTTTTACTCATCTTTCTAGCATTTTTGCCTTTGTTAGGACAATTTGTTGCTATATGACCTTCTTCATCACAAATAAAACATTTACAAATTTGTTTTTAGTATTTTTAAGTTTTTCTTCTAACAAATTTTTTCTTTTTAGTATAATTTTTATTTCCTGGTTTCCATTTAGCTAATCTATATTTTTTATGTTTTATAGTAGGTTTTTGGTCATTATAGGAATTACATCCAAATTCCCATTCTCCTTCTAACATTTTTGTACAATATCTATGACTTAATTTATTTTTGACTTGTTTAGTAGCTTTACTCTGTAAACAATGTAATATAATCCTTTCTTTAGCAAAATTAATTCTATTACCTATAGTATCTATATTATCTATATGTCTTATTATCATTACTATGTTTTATAATTGAAAAAGCATATTTATTTATGCAAATTTCATCCCAATTGGGGTAATTTATGAAAATATTGGTTTCTCAAAAGTCTATACTATCATTTTTTAATTTTTGATATTCATGGAGAAATTTTTAGAAAATTCATCTAAATATCTAATATCACATAGTTTTAATTTTGACAAAGTATAACTGGATTGGCTATCTTGTTCTTTTTTTATTAGTATAACCACAAAATTCTATTTTTAGAATTGAGGTTAAATTTTTAATAAATCTTTCAGAGAACTTATTTGATTAATAAGTTGACTCTTTTGTTCTCTTCCTTTCTCAAATCCTTCCCAAGTGCGAGAAATTGTAGAACATCACCTTGTAGAAAAGTTCCAACAAAGTAGTTTAAAAAACTTTTCTTTTTGACCATTATCTTATTGTTATTTATTTAATACAATAATCATGGATTGTGCCCAATCATCTATTGTTTTTCATAGTCCGATAAAGGAATTCTTTTATTAAGATCATCTATTTTATGTATAGGTGTGTAGGGTGACTAGTTTCTCCTAGTGTTTTGAGTTTTATATCATTAGTGGCTATATTTTTCTATTTTATTACCTAATATTCTTGTTGTGTTTTCAACGTTTTCATAAATTTTATTAATAAGCTCTCAGATTATCATCCGTTTGAAGATCGAGCCTATTTTTCTTTACCATGAGACTCTTTTTTATCTATTTCCCAAGGTTTTGGTATTATATAATCATATGGATCTGTTTGTTCAGGTATCCATGGGTTAATTTCTATATTTTCATCTCTTACGTTGATAGTATTTCTTTGTCGAATTATGACTTGTAACATTAATATTTACATCAATTATTATTACTTTTAGAACTATCGATACTTTTGTAGTGTCATTAGTTTAACATATAATGGTAATTATATTTAGTAAATAAATCTTTATGTTTTTCATAAAGTTCTTTCTATTAATTTTAAATATTCTAGTTGTTCATATTTATCTTACTCGTTTTAGAAAATTGGGTTTTCCAATGTTCTATTAAAGTTTTATAGGACTCAAAATCATATTTTTCTTGTTTTTATCCTTTTCTCTTTTTGTTTTGTTTTTTCTTTTTATTATAGTTAGAAGATTCATCCAAGACTCATCTTCATCCGATAAAGCTAAAATAACATTACTATTACCATAATATAAAGGTCCTAAATCTAAGTCTGCATTTTATATTATTATTAATAACTAGATCTAATTTATTATTAACATCGGATAATAACTCTCTTTAGACTTGCTATTCAAATCTAAATCTGTACCTCTCCCATATTATCTACTTTTTCTTCTATTTTACTAACCTTAGTATATAGTTTATTAAAATATATAGATGTCATATCTATTAAACTATTGATACCTTTACTAAGAGCCGAAACATTATTTTCATTCTGGAGATCACATATGCATAATGTGATTACAAGTTTTATCTTTGTATAAACAATCCATTTGTTCCATGTTATTATTTCGGCACCACAAACCCGTCAGGTTCATAACGTCTTCACAAATGCCTACAACGCCCCACTTGGACTCAACTGGCCAACAAGAAGACTAATGACGGATATAATGGGTTTTGAGATAAAAGCGATGAAATAAATGCAACTGAAGATAAAAGATGAAACTTACAATGCTTACTCACGATATTAGGAACTCGAAATACGTTACTCAGTGGCTCCTCCGATACCAATTACTGGGAAAGGGAGGATATACGCCAAGCGGAAGGATATAATATCGTAAGATTTTATTTAACAAGAGAAGATAGTAGATAATTTTACAAAGAAAAGATCAAGAAAGATTTGTAACATCCTCAAACCGACCATAACCTCGCTACGACAATTCAGATGCAGTTATGTCACTGGGAAAAGACAGTTGAAAAGCTTATTAACTTAAATAAAACATCGTAGTTTGCCGAGTTTTGGAAACTAAATCTTTCAGAGTAAAACTTTGTTATTAAACTCATTCATTTATGAAACTTCAGATTTATAATATCCAATTTGAATAAATAGGTTGCAAACCATAGATCATTTTCACATAGCAATTTAATTTAAAATAACCCATAATTAAAGTAATACCCAAAATAATAAAAGCGGCCTTTTATTACAACCCGTACTTAAAATGAAATACTTATATCAAAAACAAGCATAATATAATTAATCATCATCTTCTTGCATGTGGGCCACCTTGTCCTCTCCGATCCCTGGGTCGACTTATTGCACTAACTGAAAATGTTAAAGGAAAAGGTGAGTCACCAAGACTCAAAGTGGCTTCCTTTTTCCCGGATTAGCAAAATATCGTGATTCAAACATAATCATGATCATCATGCATCCAAATCATATGCACCCAATCCTAACCGTCCATACACCTTTTCACCCCACAGGTACTAAAACCACACGGTGGTGCCAAACCATCGGTGACGTATAGTCGCAGATGTGATGCCAAATCACTTTGGAGGTGCAAACCTCTCAGTGAAGGTGTCAGAAGACACGAAGTGTGTTACCAAAACACTTGGTGACTGTCACAAATCAATTGATGGAAGCCAACCCATCGCGTGCGATACCAAATCAGCGGCGACGATCCCGTGTGCCAAAAGTGGCGCCAACCCACGGTGGTGTTAACCACAGTGGACAAGTCGTGCTATTGAGGTGCCAAACCTGCGGAGGTACCAAAACCTCTGGTGGCGTCAGTCACAGTGTGTTACCAAAACACCGCGTGCTCGCCAAAGACAAAATATCACTGCCTCCCTCCACTGCATAATCCCACATAAACGATAATATGCATTTTAACAGACATTTCCCATGCTTGTTTAATATCATACATAATATTTTATTATCACAAGCAATCATATAGCACATACCGTCTGTATACCATGCTTACTAAAAGCATCATAGTAGGAGACTTACCTGCCCTTTTTCTCATACCATAATGGTATCACATCCACCTTACCATGGATCCACATAACACACACTCATATACATATATTTATAACAACAAGAAGTGTATATATGTACACAATATCATAAACACATATATAATACTAGAAGAGTGTGAAAGTACACATGATGAAGTGAGCACATTTATTAATAGAAAAGTGTGTGTATGAACACACCGCATGCCTTAACCGAAGAACCAACTTAAGACCCTTGATCCTCTTGCTCTAAAACAATCCGGCCAACCAAGCATTAGCACTCATACCAATGGCTAAAACCATTTTTAAACCAAAGGGTTATCGACACTTACCTTACTTTGCAGATGGTTTGGTTTCCTACCAAACTCAGAACTAACCAATGGTTCCTCCAACAATCGGTCTTCCACAAAAGCTTAACAGAAGAGAAGACTCCTCTTGATTGTATCCCCAAATCCGGGTTGTCCTACAATGGAGATCGATTACAACACCAAACGACTAACTCATCAAAACCACCCCATACTTTAACCAAACCAAAACCACAAAGCCCTAACGAGAAAAGAGGAATGACCAACCTGGCCAAGAACTTACCCAACACCTACCACTGGTTCGCCTTTGAAACCACTAGAGAGGAAGAGATTCGGCCAAGGTGTTTAACTCCCCATGGCTCAAGCGTGAGTGATAAAAGAGAAAGGTAGAAATGAAATAGAGTTCTGGCGACAAGGTGCTTAAGAGAATGATGTTTGTACCATTATGAAAGAAATAAAGCAAAATATATGAAGAAGAAAAGAGATGACTAATTCGGCTTAGTACCATTGAACAAAAGAAAAAGAAGGGGAGAGAACATTCTGCCACAAAAATGAAGAGGAAAGAAAGATGGAGGGCATTTGGCTATCAACAATAATTGAAAGAACACAAACCAATTTTAGAAAGCTAAAGGGAGGGTTGGTCTTTCTGCTTTCAAGAAAGATGGAGGAGTTTGCTAAAAGAAAATCAACTCTTGATGCACAAACAAAAGGTCAGTCGAAGCTCCAAAATGCCTAAGGAAATTTCAGGCATTCTCCTTCCTAATACTTCCCAAAAATCGCCATACCCCCTTTCTTCAAGACTCACATAACCTAGCCACCCCTAGAACCACTACAAGCCCCCAATTTGAATTAACAAATCCTTTTATTTTACTCCATTTTATCCCTTCAACACCCTTACCAAATTAACTAAAAATAAACCCATACTTATCTAAAATAATAAAATAACAAATGCCACCCACCAAATTTAAATTTAAAAAAAATTAAACCTTAGCTTAATCTTATCTAATTGAACTCCCATGTGCCGCCCCACCTTAATTTCTGCCCAAAAAGAATAAAAAAACCAAAACCAAAAATGCCACTCTGGAGTGTTCGAACTCGGGACCAACCGCTGCAAGCCTTACCCCCAACGCCAGTGCCACTTCGGGCCACCTTGCTTTTTATGACAAAAACCCACACCAATTAATCTTAACCTTCCTAGCTCAGCCCCATAACCGCATAAAATAAATTACGCCCAAATGCCGCTCCAGCGCTCAACTCGCGCCTCCGCTCCTCCAACTCTATGCGCCGGCGCACGAGAACCACTGGACAAGCCGCTTTGTGCCCCATTCGCCCCGGTTCTTTTAAGGCCTCCAACCCCATAGCGCCCATAATCCAAAAATTAAAACCCTTTTGCGCCGCTTGGTCTCGAACCCAAGACCACTGCGGGCGCTCCGGCCCTAAGTGTAGCAAGACAGTACGCACCTTGCCAAAGCCTTGCTTTGTGCCATAAATTACCAAAAATAATCCTTAAAACCTCCTTTGGCCCGATCCCCTTTTCACACCAAAAATCCAAACTTTTCCAAACTCTTCCCCTTTCATCAAACATTTCTAAAACCCCTAAAACTCATCCAAGCACTCCCAAAACCTACTAACACTTGATTTAAACCCAATACGCATGCCCTAAACCAGTGGTGTTACAATTCTACCCTCCTAAAAATAATTTTTCGCCTCTAAAATTACTTGGCTAGACTAACGTGGTCCACGCCCTAACTCTCCAATCTTACACTTATCAGCCAAGACTTTCTGATCTCCAAGAGCTAACCCACTCTCAAGGCGCCCTTTCTAAGTCTATACTCAAGTTCTCTGCTCTAATTCAAACATTCACATACTTCTCTAAAGACACATTCATTCATCCATGTCACTTTCTTGAGCATTCCCAAACTCAGTGTAATTTGACATTTTCCTATAAGTGGTATTTTGGTAATAACTTCGTGGTCAATTTGAAAATAGTTTTCAAAATTAAAGATATTTCAAAAGCTTACAAAATCTCGTGGGTCATCTTGAAAATTTGTTTTTCAAACCGGATGTGTTGCAAAAATTTCTAAATCAGGGGTTATTTGATTAATTTTGAAAGTTAAAGGTATTTTGTAAGTTTCCCAAATCAGATATCTCGATATTTGTAAAACAAAAGTTTTTGATATTTTCATAATCTAAGAACATTTTAGTAAAAATCGGGGAATTATGAAAATTTTAAACCAAGGGCATTTCGGTAATTTTGTTCATCGTGGTAATTTTGTAAATTTTCAAATCAGGGTATCTTGAAAATAGCATTTTGTATACTTTTTGCAAAGTAGGGAAATTTTATTAAAATTGGAGTTAAACCGAAAATCTGAGAGTCGGGGCATTTTAGTAATTTTTAACACTGTAAGTATTTTTGTAATTTCCCTATACCAGGGTATCTTAACATTTTGAAATTTCGAGATTTTGGTATTTTGCAAAGTAAAATCATTTTAATGTGGTTGAGGGTAGTAACAGTAATTTTACAATACAAGGGCATTTTTGTAATTTGCCACTAGGGCATTTTGGAAATTTTAGTAAATCGAGTAAACGTCTTTCAAAATCAGATTTAGGGTTTACAACCCAAAGGGATAAGTTTGAAAATTTTAAAACTAGGGTTTTTAAACAAGAAGGCTAATCCTTTCGGTTTTAATACTTGGTTTAGCCTATGAACAAGTCTTCTTGGTTAAGGTGAACCGTAGCTACACACCGGGTAGGATTCGCGTAAAGAGGAGGTGAGTCGCCAGGATTCGCTTAAATACCAAGCTCTTACCAATACCAATCTCCGACATGCGCATGCTGGGTTACCACACCTTAACTCTCGGTGACTTACTTCACAAAGTTTGTTTAAGAGCCTTAAGTCTTATGCATGTGTTTAAGTAGACTAGTCCAGGTTCAATGTGATCCTAGTTCACTAATCTACGCTCCCATAAAAAAGCCCATAATATTCACATATAAATCAATTCATACAAACAAATCACTTCAAGAAAGTCCAAGTACTTACGCGTGGACTTCTGCTCTGAGGTACAAAGTGCATGCCGTAATAACTCAAAAGTTTCTTAAAAGCCCATATTTTGAAAAGCCCCTTTTTTTAAAAAAAGTGTTTTTGGGCCCAAAACCCTCAAAGCCGAAGTTTTGAACCAAGACTCGATACTAAATCGTAACATCTCCCAAACTCCACCCATTCGTTCTGAGTAGAATCGGTTTATGTCACCGGAAAAGACGGTTGAAAAGCTTGTTAACTTAAAATAAAACATCGTAGTTTGCGTAGTTTTGGAAACCGAATCTTTTCGAGTAAAACTTTGTTATTAAACTCATTCATTTATGAAACTTCATTTATAATATCCAATTTGAATAAATAGGTTGCAAACCATAGATCATTTTCACATAGCAATTTAATTTAAAATAACCCATAATTAAAGTAATACCCAAAATAATAAAACTACCTTTTTATTACAACCCGATACTTAAAATGAAATACTTATATCAAAACAAGCATAATATAATTAATCATCATCTTCTGATGGGCCACCTTGTCCCTCTCCGATCCTTGGCCCAAACTTTATTGCACTACTCCGAAAATGTTAGGAAAAAGGTGAGTCACCAAGACTCGTGTGCTACCCTTTTCCCTGATTAGCAAAATATCGCATTCAAACATAATCATGATCATCATGCATCCAAATCATATGCACCCAATCCTAACCGCCCATACACCTTTTCTACCCCGTGGGTACCAAACCACCGGTGGTGCCAAACCACCGTGACGATAGTCACAGATGTGATGCCAAATCACCGGAGGTGCCAAACCTCTCGGTGTCCAAGACACGGTGTGTTACCAAAACACCGGTGACGAAGTCACAAATCAATTGATGGGGCCAACCCATCGTGCGATACCAAATCATCGCGCGGAGCGATCCCGTGTCTCAAAAGTGGGGCCAACCACGGTGTGGTGTTAACGCAGGACGTGGACAAGTCGCTATTGAGGTGCCAAACCTGCGGAGGTACCAAACCTCAAGTGTAGTAGTCACAATGTGTTACCAAAACAACTGGTGCTCGCCACAAAATATCCATCGCCCCTCCACTGCGTATAATCCCACATAAACGATAATATGCATTTTAACAGACATTTCCCACATGCTTGTTTAATATCATACATAATATTTATTATCAAGCAATCAATATAAGACATACCTGTATACCATGCTTACTAAAAGCATCATAGTAGGGACTTACTCAGCCCTTTTTCTCATACCATAATGGTATCACATCCACCTTACCATGGATCCACATAACACACACTCATATACATATATTTATAACAACAAGAAGTGTATATATGTACACAATATCATAAACACATATATAATACTAGAAGAGTGTGAAAGTACACACGATGAAGTGAGCACATTTATTAATAGAAAAGTGTGTGTATGAACACACACTGCAAGCCTTAAATAGAAGAACCAACTAAGACCCTTGATCCTCTTTGCTCCTAAAACAATCGGCCAACCAAGCATTAGCACTCATACCAATCGGCTAAAACCATTTTAAACCAAAAGGGTTATCGATTACACTTACCTTTGCAGATGGTTTGGTTTCCTACCAAACTCGAACCAACCAATGGTTCCTCCAACAATCGGTCTTCCACAAAAGCTTAAACAAAGAGAAGACTCTCTCTTGATTGTATCCCAAAATCCGGTTGTCTCACAATGGAGATCGACACAACACCAAAAGACTAACTCATCAAAACCACCCTATACTTAACCAAACCGAAACCACAAAGCCCTAACGAGAAAGAGGAATGACCAACCGGCCAAGAACTTACCCAACACCTACCACCGTCGGCCCCAAGAAACCACTAGGAGAGGGAAGAGATCCGGCCAAGGTGTTTAACTCCCTATGGCTCGGCGTGAGTGATAAAAGAGAAGGAGTAGAAATGAAATAGGGAGTTACTGCGACAAGGTGCTTAAGAGAATGATGTTTGCCCCTTATGAAAGAAATAAAGCAAAATATATGAAGAAGAAAAGATGACTAATTGGCTACAGCACCATTGAACAAAAGAAAAAGAAGGGGAGAGAACATTCGCCACAAAATGAAGAGGAAAGAAAGATGGAGGGCATTCGGCTATCAACAATAATTGAAAGAACACAAACCAATTTTAGAAAGCTAAAGGAGGAGGTTGGTCTTTCGGTTTCAAGAAAGAAAGATGGAGAGTTTGCAAAGAAAAATCAACTCTTGATGCACAAACAAAAGGTCAAGAAAGCTCCAAAATGCCTAAGGAAATTTCAGCATTCTCCTTCCTAATACTTCCAAAAATCTACCATACCCCCTTTCTTCAAGACTCCCATAACCTAGGCCACCCCCAGAACCCTTTACAAGCCCCCAATTTGAATTAACAAATCCTTATTTTACTCCATTTTATCCCTTCAACACCCCCAAATTAACTAAAAAATAAACCCATACTTATCTAAAATAATAAAATAACAAATGCCACCCACTTAAGCTAAATTTAAAAAATTAAAACCTTAGCTTAATCTTATCTAATGGAACTCCCCATGTGCCGTCCCACACCTTAATTTCCCGCCCAAAAAGAATAAAAAACCAAAACTCCAAATGCCACTCTCCGAGTTCGAACACGGGACCAAACCGGGCCGCAAGCCTTACCCTCAACGCCTGAGCCACTCGGCCACCTTGCTTTTTATGACAAAAACCCACACCAATTAATCTTAACCCTTCCTAATTTCAAGCCCCATAACCGCATAAAATAAATTACGCTTCAAAATGTCGCCTCTCGAGCGCTGAACTGCGCCTCCGCCTCCCTCCAACTCCTATACGCCGCACGAGAACCACTGGACAGCCGCTTCTTGTGCCCCATTCGCGCCCCGCTTCTTTTAAGGCCTCCAACCCCATAGCGCCATAATCCAAAAATTAAACCCTTTTCTTCTTGGCTGGTCTCGAACCCAAGACCCTCCTCACAGCGCCCCTGATTTCTAAGCACAAGACACGACCACCTTGCCAAAGCCTTGCTTGTGCCATAAATTACCAAAAATAATCCTTAAAACCTCCTTTGGCCCAGATCCCCTTTTCACACCAAAAATCCAAACTTTTCCAAACTCTTCCCTTTCATCCAAACATTTCTAAAACCCCTAAAACTCATCCAAGCACTCCCAAAAACCTACTAACACTTGATTTAAACCCAATGCGTTGACCCTAAACTAGGGTGTTACAAGATTTCTTGATTTCTTCAAGAAAAGAAAAAAAAGAAAACTAGAAATTATAAAATTCTATCTATTTTTCGGGATGCCCATTTTAGGCTACAACAATGCTCTATTTATAGTAAAGAATTCTCAACTCAATCTAATTACAATTGAAATCCGAATAGTATCCCCGATAAGGATGCTTTTAATGTCGACTTCATGGTGGTTTCCACGTAGCTTCCTTGAATAGTATCCCGATAAGGATGTTTGAATTGTCACTTTCATGGTTGTTTCCACGTAGCTTCCTTGATGTGATGGTTACCATCATGGTTGTTTCCACGTAGCTTCCTTGATGTGATGGTTGCTTCCATCTTACTCTTGCATTAATCATGCTTTTTTGTCTCATTTGTTTATTGACATTATTTTTCCACATGTTGTGTTCTCGCTTTTATCCTTCCCGGACATTCACGAGATTCATTTCTTGATTTCATCCAGTGTAGTGATTAAGGTGAAAGTGCTACCGTGTGTTCGATTTTCCCATGCTTCTCACGATTTCGTGATAACGGATAATCATCGATCTCCATATCAGCCTATCTTTTTTAATACTTTGAATGGCTTCTTCATTTCTTTCTACCAGGTTCTTCTAGTATCATAAGCTAAAATTCTTCATCCATCGGTCAGAACATATAAGTTATTTGATGGAGAAGATGTTCATCATACTCATTAAATCAATTAGGCTTGGATTTGATAATTGTTGAAGTTATTATAACACTCATCAATAGTTTTTGACAAATGTTGTTGATCTTCCTCGGCTGGTGAAAGGGCTTTTCCCGAAAACATAGTATTTATATTCCAAATTTGATATGGCTGATAAAATTTTTCTTTTTCATCTATCCCAATAAGGCTATTTATTTCAATATGAAAATAATAGACAAAATCGTCTATATCTATAAAATTTGATAGCCAGGGATTTGACTATCGCTAGAAAATCTTTTAGTAAATGAAAAGAATGATTTTGGACCGTTATTTCTTTAACAAATCCTATTCGATCTTTGGTTATATCGAATGGCTCGTGATTAAGCTTTGAATTTGATAGTAGGAAATTTTTTCTCCTATATCATTTGTAAAAACATAGGCTTGTAGAAAATGTTTTGAAAAAGCTTCAAAAATTGAGCTTGCTAGTTGCAAATAGCTCGATTTATTTTGAAAAAAATATCGAGAGGGTAGAATTTTTCTACACTTGTTATATAGACATATTCTAAACATCTTATTAATAATAGGACTATTTTTCCATTATTAATAAAATATTGAAATATATCAAGAAGATTGTTTATCTCCTTAATATTCGTATATTCGATTAGGATTTCATCCCAATCTCGATATAAAATGGATTTTAGTAATAAATCTTCTGACTTTATTTTCTTTAGTTGTTTTTTCAACTAAAAATTCCGAGAATTGTGTAAGAGCTTTTGAGAATTCGCTCTTGTTCCAAAATATGGGTTTTCCATATTCATTTATAAAATTGTAATATTCTACTTTCGGTAGCCCTGGATTATAAAATCTTTTTATTTCTCGTGGAATTCAAGATTTTGTTGTTTTTTCAACAAATCTTACAGTATTTTTATAATTTGAATAGCTTTTTTGATATTCGAATATGGATTTTGTGAAAATTCAAAATAACTCACCTAGGGTTGGTGATTGTGTTCCAAATGGTTGTTCTACCATTGGATATGGTAAATAATATCCTTGATTAGGATAAAATTGTACCTGTGTGGGTGCAACAATAAATCCTTGTTTAGGACTCATTGGTTTTCCCTTGTTGGGTTTTTATAGACAATTGTCCATTCTCCAACTTTTCTAGAGGCTTTTACCTCTATCCATAAGGCCTGCTAAGGAAATCAGCAATCATATTATTAGTACCTTTAATATAAATAACTTCAAAATTAAATTGGCATAATTCATTATACCATCTAATTCTTGAAGTGATTTCTAAGCTTTTATTAGTTAGAAATTGTTTAATGACTTGATTATCGGTTTTATA
The DNA here is from genome assembly GCA_025503065.1 of Gossypium bickii. Taxonomy (NCBI): domain Eukaryota; kingdom Viridiplantae; phylum Streptophyta; class Magnoliopsida; order Malvales; family Malvaceae; genus Gossypium; species Gossypium bickii. The sequence goes on along the minus strand of CP106712.1, from coordinate 38,756,332 downwards.
ATTAAATGTTGAGTGCTAAATATATTAGAAATTTTTTTATTCCCTTTTTATTTCTAATAATTCTTTTTCATATATAGCATAATTTATGTAACATCACGACAAGGGCCTATGCATTCCGGTTTTATTATGCGAAATGACAAGTCTTAAGTACTATGAATAAATTTTTGAATATTTTGAAACCTAGAAATGCATGGAAAATGAAATGAACATTTTGGAAACCTGAACATTTTTGGAAACTTGAACATTTTGGAAACCTGAACATTTTTAGAATTGAATCAAAATGAAAAGTAAACATTTTGGAAACTTGGAAATGTAAGAAAATGGCAAGTTTATAGAGCCCATCGAAAATTTTAGGAAACTTAGAAATGATGCAGAAATGTCAAATTTTAAAGTTTAAAATAGGAAATAAGGGCAAAATGACACACAAACAAGGCTTGGAAAAGTGGCTGAAGATGTCACTTAGGGCCTATGGTGTAACACCCTAACCCGTATCCGATCGCTTGGGACTAGGGTTGAGTGGCATTACTACACTAACTCAATTTGAAATAGACTTGAGGTTGGATTTAAGTATAAACAATACAATCATTTCCATAATATGATATTACAACCAATTTTGAAAAATATATATATATATAAATGGTGTATATATATATATCGAAAGCACCTCCCATATGTAATTTAGGCCATGATCAAATTTAAAACATCCATTTACATTACTGAGCAAGCTATAAAAAAATTTCAAAATATAGCAACGATACATAACCAAGAAAATAGCCATGTTAGCATAAGGCTATATTTATATACAAAATTAAACATCATATGTTTCAATACTTAGCCCTAACCTATACATGTCTTCAAAATCATAACCAAAATTTAAAGTACCAAAAGGAGGCGATAGTGTGGATGACTTTCTTGTGATCCCTCTCGAGCTCGTGAGCTTAATCAAAATCTATAAAACAAAGGAGAACATTTCACACTAGTAAACTTACTAGCTTAGTAAGTCCTAAATTCATGATAATACAACATTTAAACATTAAACATTTAAATTGAAATAATTCAACTTGCGTTTGTACTCACATTTACTTTCAACTGTCAATTTCAAACCTATATAACATTATAAAATTTATAGAATAATTTCTTTTAACCGAATGCTTATAAACAAAATATTTACTCATAATCCTTCCACAACCAAAATGTCCTTATGTAACCATATGTAGAAACATTCATATACTTAAAGTTCAATTTTTATAATATAGCATCAAATACACAACAATCCATGTGGCGAATATACCTAGTCTTGTATCCACATATTAGAAGACCAAAGCCACAATTTTCATATCATTCATTAGTAAAACCGAGAACACATATTAACCATATTTATATGTATATAAATTTCATTTGTAACACATACAATTTGTAATAGATAATGAATTACTTGCTTACCTTACTTTGAATATGTAAGAAGTTAATTCCTACTTGACATGCTTATCTACGAGCCATTAACTCAATAAATTAGCTTTAATTAAGCCTTGAACACAAATTCGGTTCCTCTTTTGTAAAACACATCAGGCATCAAGCACGCTGGCGTAAAGCCCGATAAGTAACAGCTGCGGCACAAGGCCTGCTAGGCGTAAAGCCCGAGTCATACCAATACTGATTAAACATCCCAACACACTTCATAACTATTTTATACATATGTCCAATTTAATTGGGCTATCTCACATTAAACCAACAAAACCATTATATCCTTAGACAATCCAACAATTCACATCACATAACCAACTTTAATCATCAACCTAGTATACCTATATACATTCGGCCATGATATAAATGGGTACTAAAATTCATCAAATTTTTTTATTTTTTTATTTTTTTTTAAGATGATCAAAATAAATTCTTTGACATGCCTTAGCTAAAGGACTTACACGACACTTACGATCGTAGAAATGTGCATAAAATTTTAAAGCTGTCCAACTGCATCATGCTGACTAAATTGATCATAACTCGAGTTACAAAACTCGGAATTTAGATCCGTAAATTTTCATTGAAACTAGACTCATATAAATTTTTACCATAATATTTCTAGAATTTTTCATGTGGCCAATTAGTACAGTTTATTCATCAAAGTTACCCCTATTTCACTGCTTTGACAATTCTGACCTATCCTTACAAAAATACAATTATCTCATTGTACCAAATTTCAATAATGTCCTTGTTTATTCCAATCACAAATAGACTCATTACGGATTCTAAACATATAAACCATGCTCCATAATTATTTTTTACAATTTTTAATAATTTTACCAAGATAGAACAGGGGGCTCACGAATTCATTCAGAGCAAGTCTCACTAAAACTTAAATATCTCATAATATATAAATCCTTTGCCTACTCTGTTTCTTCCATGTAAAAATAGACACAATAAGATTTAATTTCATATTTTATTCACTTTCTAATTCAATATACCCTATTTTTGGTGATTTTTCAAAATCATATCACTGCTACTAACTACAAACTGTTTTTTGCAAATTATGAAAAACTAGCTTATAATCGAACATACCCACATCCCTAATTCAAGGGGTCATTTAGTATACATACATTTCCTCATCAAAAACGATTAAACTTCAATTAAGGATGCATAAACATTGCCAACATAAACCGACATTTGTATCAAAGGCACAAAAAGCATACTTAACTAAAAAATTTAGCCATATTCGCATGGCTATTATACACATGAACCTTAAGTTTTCATCAAAACAAAGACAAAGTCTTTCCTCAACTACATAAATATATATATATAAATCCTCATTTTCAATTTCCAGCATCAATTACATTCCATTTTCACGTATACTATACCTTGACACATATACAACTATTTAATCCACCCAATTAGTTCATCTTACATATATAAATATGCATTTTGATCTCATTTCGAATATAATAAAATATTCCCCATACTACATTCGGCTTTATACAATTAAGTCTATTATTTCACTTTAGCATATACAATTAAATATTGAATAAAATTTGTATCAATCCAATTGCTTACAAACTTACCTCGGAATTATATGATTTAAGCTTTCCAGGCTACTCGTTTACTCGTGATCTTCCCATGATCCAACTTGAAACACCCCACACACCCTACGAGCCTGAGGCAGAATACGGTATGTTCCTTAAGTAAATCGGTTTTCAAATTCTTGGTTACTTAGAGAAAAATTGTAAATTTTAGAAAACATTGTTTTGGGTTGGGCTTAAATTGGAACCCATTTAGTAAATTTTGAAAATCCAACTTAAATAAGGTGACAAAATAATTTTAGGGTTATTATTTTAAAAGAAATAAATTTACTTAACTTTAATCAAAAATAAATTGTATCATATCAAATAAAAATAAATGTAAATAAAGAAAATCCAACTGGGCCTTATGGCCTTATTACATCATTCAAACCCAAAATAAAATTTAAAGTACTAAAATTATATAAAGTCCAAATTTCTAAATAAATTCTTCAAGTGATGCATGGCCACCTTTAGCTCCTGTGAGGCAGGTCCATTACTTTGCTCATCACCGAAAAATAATTCCCCCCAACGAGGGTGAGTCCTGAACTCAATGTGTACACTGATACTAATTTTCAACAAATCAGGCATACAAGTCATATCAATTTCATGTTCATACAAAATAAAGGATGATGCAACCCAAACCCAAGCCTATTTGTCCATCCGCTACACACCACTCGTACCAACCTGTGCACCGTAGGACTACTAAGTCGACCCTCCATCCGCTACACACCATCGAAGGCAGTCGCTGCAGTCGACGTGCTCATCGCCCACTTACATTGTGTCTTTAGACACTATATTCAGATAATGTAACCGAAGTTACCATATTCAATTAATGGGACCGTAGCCACCATATTTCGTTGGTGAGACCGAAGTCAGCACCTTCGTTGGTGAGACCGTAGTCATCACCTTGATTTCTCCCTTCACATATATCCCAAATGCCCCAATTATTGCATATCATTCATATCATACTTGAATTCACATTCATGTCACTTTTCAAAATATAACACATTCATAATCCTATCAAAAGTAGGAATACGTACCTGGGTACCTTTTTGCCACATTTGTGATACTTAGCCACATTCTCATTCTTATACACATTCATATATTAAAACAAGATTATTGCCATAATATATATATTGAAAGTTAGTGTGAGTACACACTGATTTGCTTAATAGGTTCCTTGAAATCCCAAAGAAGCGATCTACCGATTTAGATCTCAAATCCTACATAAGTTAATCACTTTAAAAGACCATTCGACCACTTTTCCAAATACAACTAGGATTTGTATTACTTACCTTAAAATTTCCAAATCGAAAAGGATTCCTTGCCTTGTATATGCAGCCGAAATCCCTATAATTATATGTTAATTTTAATCTCACATATATTCCATAACTTTTGACCAAATATGTGTATATCTTACCTTAGATTCTTGAATCCGGATGATCTCTTCCTTGTAGTCGATAGCACTAGAAATCCCGAAATACTCCTTATAGTTTCGCCACAATAATAATAACATTAATCCCTATTTTTGGCTTAAAGAAGAGAATAAATCAATAACCACAAGATTCTTACCTTAAGTGTTGAATTCGACAGATCTATCCCGACACCACTTTGAGATTGGCTTTGGCAGAATTTTAGCTAGGTTGGATTTGGTTTTGAAAAGAAGAAGAAGAAAGAAAAGAAAAAGAAAGATGAGGCTAGAGAATTTGGCTAGACAAAAGAAAAGAGAAAAGAGCCCTAAAAACTTGTGAGAGATGAGGAGGAAGCAAAAATTGATGAGTAGCCCTCCTGTCCTCTTTTATAGCCGAAAATATCAGCCTAGGAGAGTCCCTTACTTGGCCACCACTCCTCTTTCATCATCTATTTTATTTAAAATAAACTAGAGAAAAATCCTTATTATCTCTTCCAAATAATCCAAATTAAAAATCCCTTATTTATCTCTTTTAATCATGTATTTATGGAATTAAAACACCTCTCTTTTTAAACACATGTCTAATCCACCTCACCTTATACTGGAAGCAAAATTAAAACCTTCATTTAATTGCTTCCCTTGTGACTCGAACCCAGGCCCATGCCTCTTGCACATGCGCGCCATTTCCATAGGCCCTAAGTGCCATCTTGAGCCACTTTTCCTAGCTTGTTTGTGTGTCAAATCTTACCATCTTTTTCTTTTAAGGCCCCTTAGCCTTAATCTCCTATTTAAAACTTTAAAACTTGACATTTCTAAGTCATTTCTAAGTTTCCTAAAATTTTCAATCGGCTCTGTAAACTTGCCATTTTCTTACATTTCCAAGTTTCCAGAAATGTTCACTTTCCATTTTGAATCATTTCCTTACATTTCCTAGTTTCCATAAATGTTCACTTTCCTCTTTATTCCTTTACATTTTCAGGACATTTCCCTACATTTCCAAGACAAGATATTTCTTACATTTCCTTGCATTTCTTACATTTTCATACATTTCCTCACATTTCCTTACATTTCCTTACATTTCCATACATTTCCATACATTTCCTTACATTTCCTTACATTTCCTTACATTTCCCTACATTGCCTTACATTTCCATACATTTTCACACATTTCCACACATTTCCATACACTTCCATACATTTCCATATATTTCCTTACATTTCCATACATTTCTTACATTTCTTACATTTCCATACATTTCCTTACATTTCCTCACATTTCCATCACGTTTCTGACATTTCCATACATTTCCATATTTCCTTACATTTCCATACATTTCATTATTTCTAGAATTCACATAACACATTCATAATTCATAAAACATGCCATTTACCACATGGTTCCTTGTGTCATGCTTCAACCCGGAGTTTCTTTTAAAGCCTCATTTACCTAGCTCCCCTTGTTACTTAAAAACCAATAATTTTCCAAAGCTTTCTTCTTCCATCCTAGAAGTCTAAAAACCCTTAATACACTTCCAAACACTGCCAAAACCTACTAACTCATGAATTATGCACAAACGCATAACCCCTAATCTAGGATGTTACAGTTCTACCCTCCTTAAAAATAATTTCGTCCTCGAAATTACTTACTAACAGTCGTACCATCCTTCTCACCGCACTATGCTTACGTTGCGCACTCTGATCTTAATAGAACCATCATACTTTCTAGGCACAATCTCTAAGTTCACGTCCCCTAGAACTTATTTCTAACGTCGCGATTTAATCGGTTACTTGAGTTTTATGCATCAAAACTTTTGTTTCACTCGATTAACCATGAAACGATTTTATGAAAAAGTATTTAAGAGTGGTTCTTTCAGATTCATACATGCAATGCAGTCTTTTCATTCATTCATACATCTAACAATCAATTATGAACTTTCGTTCATTCGGAGAAATGTTGTAGTTTTCATTGTTGTTGTTTTTCCACTACCCGGGGTATTTTTCGTAATTTTTCCTCTGAGGGCATTTTCGTAATTTTCAAAAGAAAAAGTTCCTTGGTGATTTTGTCGAAAGTATTTTGGTGATTTTAAATTTTCGGGTATTTTGGAAAATTTTTAAAATTAGGAGTATTTCGGTAATTTTAGACCTCGGGGGTATTTTGGTAATTTTTCACAAAACCAGGTAAATTTGGAAAAATTTGATAAATCAGAGGATATTTCAAAAGTTGCAAAACTTTGAGGGTTCTTTGAGAATTGTACTTTCCAAAACAGCGATGTTGCAAAAATTTTAGATATCGTGGTCATTTTGGTAATTTTGTAAGTTAGGGACAATTTCGTAAATTTTCTCTCCAAATCAAGGTATTTTGATATTTTGAAAATTAGGTTTTTGAACATTTTATAAAGTAATGAAATCTTGATAAGAACTCATGGGTATTTTGGGAATTTCATAAACCAAGGGTATTTTTGTAATTTACCACTGTGGTATTTTTGTAATTTCATAAATCAAAAAATTTTTGAAAAATTTTGTAAAAATGGTTCTCACAAATTGAAAAGGTAATTTTAAGAGTTTTAAAACTAGGGTTTCATTATTTTTATAAAAACATGACTAGTTCCCTTTCGGGTTTTAGTTATTGTGTTTAGCTTTATGACCGAGTCTCTCTTGGTGGGGGTGAACAAAGCTACGCACCAGGTAGGATTCTGCGAAGAGGAGGTGAGTCACTAGGACTGCTTAAATACCGTGCTCTTAGGATCCAATCCTAGACATGCGCATTGCAGGGTTACTACACACCCTAGCTCAACGACTTAGCCATAGGTTTGTTTAGTGCATTATGTCTTATGTTGTTTTGTGTTTGAGTAGTCTAATCCTAAGGTTCAAGTTCCTATCATTCTATTCTACGTTCCATGCCTTTTCTACCCTTCTAAAGTTTATAATATAGTTCACATAATCACCCAAAAGAGTTGGGGTACTTACCAGTGGATCATGGTCTGGAGACTTAGGTGCCATGCCGAAACCCGCTTATTTCAAAGAAAATCATTTGGGCTCGAATTAAAAACGATTTGGGCCTTAGCCCACAAAGCCGAGAGTTTAAAAGCAGGGCTCGATGTTAAATGAAAACACCCACACCCGGCCCACGAGCTGAACCAGGATCTGGTATGTTCCTTAAGTAAATCGGTTTTCAAATTCTTGGTTACTTAGAGAAAAATTGTAAATTTTAGAAAACATTGTTTTAGGTTGGGCTTAAATTGGAACCCATTTAGTAAATTTTGAAAATCCAACTTAAATAAGGTGACAAAATAATTTTAGGGTTATTATTTTAAAAGAAATAAATTTACTTAACTTTAATCAAAAATAAATTGTATCATATCAAATAAAAATAAATGAGAAATAAAGAAAATCCAACTGGGCCTTATGGCCTTATTACATCATTCAAACCCAAAATAAAATTTAAAGTACTAAAATTATATAAAGTCCAAATTTCTAAATAAATTCTTCAAGTGATGCATGGCCACCTTTAGCTCCTGCCGACCCGGTCCATTACCGCATCATCACCGAAAAATAATTCCCCAAGCGGGGTGAGTCCCTGAACTCAATGTGTACACTGATACTAATTTTCAACAAATCGAGCATACAAGTCATATCAATTTCATGTTCATACAAAATAAAGGATGATGCAACCCAAACCCAAGCCTATTTGTCCATCCGCTACACACCACTCGTACCAACTGCATAACAGTGGGGACTACTAAGTCGACCCTCCATCCGCTACACACTATCGAAGCGATCAGCTGCGATGACGCGTGCTCATCGCCACTTACGTTGTGTCTTTAGACACTATATTCGAATAATGTAACCGAAGTTACCATATTCAATTAATGGGACCGTAGCCACCATATTTCGTTGGTGAGACCAAGTCGGCACCTTTGGTGAGACCGTAGTCATCACCTTCACTTTCTCCCTTCATATATATCCCAAATGCCCCAATTATTGCATATCATTCATATCATACTTGAATTCACATTCATGTCACTTTTCAAAATATAACACATTCATAATCCTATCAAAAGTAGGAATACGTGCACTGGTACCTTTTTGCCACATTTGTGGTACTTAGCCACATTCTCATTCTTATACACATTCATATATTAAAACAGATTATTGCCATAATATATATATTGAAAGTTAGTGTGAGTACACACACTGATTTGCTTAATAGGTTCCTTGAAATCCGAAGAACGATCTACTGATTTAGATCTCAAATCCTACATAAGTTAATCACTTAAAAAGACCATTCACCACTTTTCCAAATACAACTAGGATTTGTATTACTTACCTTAAAATTTCCAAATCGAAAAGGATTCCTTGCCTTGTATGTGCAGTCGAAATCCCTATAATTATATGTTAATTTTAATCTCACATATATTCCATAACTTTTGACCAAATATGTGTATATCTTACCTTAGATTCTTGAATCCCGGATGATTTCTTCCTTGTAGTCGATAGCACTAGAAATCCGAAATACTCCTTATAGTTTCGCCACAATAATAATAACATTAATCCCTATTTTTCGCTTTAAAGAAGAGAATAAATCAATAACCACAAGATTCTTACCTTAAGTGTTGAATTTGAGCGGATCTATCCGACACCACTTCGGAGATTCTGGCTTTGTGAGAATTTTAGCTAGGTTGGATTTGGTTTTGAAAAAAGAGAAGAAGAAGAAAAGAAAAAGAAAGATGAGGCTAGAGAATTTGGCTAGACAAAAGAAAAAGAAAAGAGCCCTAAAAACTTCAGCGAGAGATGAGGAGGAAGCAAAAATTGATGAGTAGCCCTCCTGTCCTCTTTTATAGCCAGAAAATATCAGCCTAGAGAGTCCCTTACTTGGCCACCACTCCTCTTTCATCATCTATTTTATTTAAAATAAACTAGAGAAAAATCCTTATTATCTCTTCCAAATAATCCAAATTAAAAATCCCTTATTTATCTCTTTTTAATCATGTATTTATGGAATTAAAACACTCTCTTTTTAAACACATGTGCCAGTCCACCTCAGCCTTTCCTGGAAGCAAAATTAAAACCTTCATTTAATTGCTTCCTTGTGACTCGAACCAGGCCCATGCCTCTTGCACATGGCGCCATTTCCATAGGCCCTAAGTGCCATCATCTTGAGCCACTTTTCCTAGCCCGTTTGTGTGTCAAATCTTACCATCTTTTTCTTTTAAGGCCCCTTAGCCTTAATCTCCTATTTAAAACTTTAAAACTTGACATTTCTAAGTCATTTCTAAGTTTCCTAAAATTTTCAATTGGCTCTGTAAACTTGCCATTTTCTTACATTTCCAAGTTTCCAGAAATGTTCATTTTCCATTTTTGAATCATTTCCTTACATTTCCTAGTTTCCATAAATGTTCACTTTCCTCTTTATTCCTTTACATTTTCAGGACATTTCCCTACATTTCCAAGACAAGACATTTCCTTACATTTCCTTGCATTTCCTTACATTTTCATACATTTCCTCACATTTCCTTACATTTCCTTACATTTCCATACATTTCCATACATTTCCTTACATTTCCTTACATTTCCTTACATTTCCCTACATTGCCTTACATTTCCATACATTTTCACACATTTCACACATTTTCATACACTTCCATACATTTCCATATATTTCCTTACATTTCCATACATTTCCTTACATTTCTTACATTTCCATACATTTCTTACATTTCCTCACATTTCCATACGTTTCTGACATTTCCTTACATTTCCATATTTCCTTACATTTCCATACATTTCATTATTTCTAGAATTCACATAACACATTCATAATTCATAAAATATGTCATTTTACCACATGGTTCCTTGTGTCATGCTTCACACGGAGTTTCTTTTAAAGCCTCATTTACCTAGCTCCCCTTTTTACTTAAAAACCAATAATTTTCCAAAGCTTTCTTCTTCCATCCTAGAAGTCTAAAAACCCTTAATACACTTCCAAACACTGCCAAAACCTACTAACTCATGAATTATGCACAAACGCATAACCCCTAATCTAGGATGTTACACAACTCCTTCCCTTTTATTCTTTATCTATAATATATCAAATAAAGCTTGTTCACATTTAATTCTATTCAATTTCATCCAAAACTCAATTTTATAAAGTTTACTATTTTACCCCTCAATTATTTAAGCTTTACAATTTAATCCATATATAGCTCAAAATACAAAATGTCAACAATTTGGCCTTCTTAATCAAGGGCCGAATGTTCACCTCACCATTCCCAACTCCTTTTCGTCCATTATTTAGCTAATTAACCCCTTTCTAAAATTTTCTTCTTATCAAACAACCTAATACCCGAAATTCTTCTAAAATTCTTAGGGATTCTCCTAGTCTAGTTCGTTTCTAATATGTGCCATATTGAGTCACATAATCCCCAACTTTATATCCATGGTAATAATCGAAACATGCCATCTAGCATACATTTACAAAGGGGCTAGCTAATATGCATGTTAATAACCTCAAAAACGTTGAATTTAATAAAAACTAAGCTTAGATACCAACCTTAACAAGTCATGCATAAACCGAGATGAAGAGAGCTTGATGTTTTACCATTTAACATTTCAACCTAGGGACACCCATCAATGGTGAACACTCATCATGCTTCCATCTCAACAATTTCAACTTGGTTTCAATAAAACTCAAGGAAAGAGACTCACAAATGCAAAAATTTTCAAAAAAATCAAGTTAAAATGCTAACCTTATTGAACCATGCAAGAGCCGAATATTTGAGTGCTCAACTCTCCTCTCTTTTGTTCTAATTTGGTGATGGAAGGAAAAAAAAAAAAAAGATGATGATACTCTCTTTCCTTTCTTATTTCTTTATTTTATTAAAGAAATATCACCATATTAAATTAGTATTACATTTTATTATTATTATAACATATACAATAATCATTTCTTAGCATGCTAGCTAGTCCACTACTTTGTTTTTAGGGAAAATTGACATGCAAATCCATTCTTGTAAGGAACATTTCAATTCAATCCTTTTATTTAATGAATGTTACTTTTTACCACTTATGTAATTTGGTCCTTTTTCTTAAATTAAACATACAAACGATCAAATAAATTCACGAAATTTCAACACAGGCTCAATCATATATATTTAACACGAAAAATAATATTAATTTATTTTTTCCGACTGTAACCCTTAGTCCGAAGTCACATTTACGATCAAGGCTAAAATCGAGTTGTTCTCAAGTGGGATTTTATTATAATATAGTTATAAATTATAAAACAATTATAATATAATCTTTAACATATAAAATAATACTTAAAAACATGTTATAAGACCACATTGCAGTCACTACAATTTAAAATGGGTATATTACCCTTTAAGGACTTCACTAAAATAAAGCCACATCAATTTAACCATAAATCAAATAAAAGGCCACTTTTACCGAGAATGCGATTTAGTCCTTTTTAACTAATTGAGCACACAAGCGATTAAATTTTTATACTGAAACTTTTCACACCCATTAATTCACATATAATCGACTCAAATAATAATATTAAAATATTTCTCGGACTCGGATTCATGGTCCCGAAACCACCCGTTTTGATTTGGGTCAAATTCGGATTATTACAACTCTCCCCCTAGGGATTTTCGTCTCGAAAATCTTACCGTAAGGTAGATTAAGGATTTGCTTCCACACAATACATTTCAAATTCACCCATGGCTTGATTTCAAATCTCTTTAATCTCACAATTGAAATTACGATCGACTTTATTTGTACATCATCTCAGAGAACAAATAACCCTATAATCAACACTTTATTTCTATAATCCCTAAGCCGGGAATATCATAGTTCACACTCATTCATAAATATCAAATCTCGAATGTCGTACATCATGTTACTCTCGCATGCGATCAAACTAAGCGACAATTGTGAGCCACCTATAACAATGTGTAACATCCCAAAATTGGGCCTAGGAGAATTGAGCCCAATGGGCCTTAGGCGTAGTAGCGTTTAAATTTTTTGGAGAATAAGAGATCGGCTTAAATGCAAGTTAGACTTATTAGATAAGTGATTTTGGAAGATTAGAGGGCTTCTATGAAGTCCGGGATCAAATATTGGCTTTGGGGAAATTTTGGTTTTAGGTGAAAAAAACCACGGAAGTTGGCGAGATAGGCCTTAAGAATAAAATATGGAGAAAAATGACACAAAAGGAGTGTGTGGTGTAGTGGCAAAGTGACGCCACATAAGAGACAAGGGAATGACGCCACAAGGAAGGAAGGAGGTCCAAGGTTCAAGTCGTGGCTTTTGCATTTTGGTTTCTTTTTGCTTGGACCTTAGAATTTGGCCCATAGTTTATATTTAGTTGCGCATGGTTTAAGACACAAGAGGAGCTTGTGGCCAAGTGGTTAGCAGCGTGGATTATGCTACAAAGGAGCACTGGGTTCGAATCTCATGAGAAGCAAGGAGTATTTATTTCATGAGATTGGACGGCAAGAGTTTGATTGAATTTAAACTCTACTGACGACGAAGGATCCCACATCGGAAAGACACAAAGAATGAAGGTGAAGAGCTAGCTATATAAGGAGCATCCTAGGAGGAGAGTAAACACATCTTGGAGGCGTTTGGGCACAAGAGTGGTCGGAGCGCGGATTAGCCCAGAGTCCTATCGGGTGTGTAACTCTCTACTCTAGTTGTAGAAGCGGCAAAATGCCGAAATCTGCGGTTACACGGCATTAGTAGCCTACACGAGCGGCATGCGGCGCATGTGTGGGGCTTCACGCGCGATAGTTGAGGCCATCGAGTAGTATTCTCGTGGGTGGGGAAATTTTGCTTGGGCCTCGATGGGCCGAAGTGGGCCCAATGGGCCCGTGGGCCTATATGAGTAAATTGCATGATTGGTTAGTATATGTTGAACTAGACTAGGTGGAAGTTATATACGTGGCTAGATTTGTGCTAGGTGGGCCACACGAGCATGTGGGCCGGCGGAAGTTTTGAAATCGGGTTTTAGGCCCAATCGTCCGGTGATGGAATGGAAATGGTAGGTGAGTCGCTAGTGGTGACATTAGGCCTTCTGAAAGGCCATTTGGTTGTGAATTTCACGAAAATACCCTTAGTAGGTAAAATTACGATTATACCCTTAGAGGTTGATTAGCATGATTATGTTGTTTAGTTTTGGCCGATTGTAGGGGGAAGGCTTGATCTCGCATATCTCGAGTTGTGGCTAGTGCTCGAAAAGTGTTAAGGAAGGGGATCTAGTGCGTTAGATCTTGATCTCCGGGATTTGATAGTCGTATTAGTAACCAGGTGTGTAAACTAACACACTTCTTGCTTTGTATATGTTTGATAAACTGATTGATTGGTAAAATCGAAACAGTATGGTTGAGTGATATGATACCCTATGGGGTATGTGCATGGATTCGTGTAAGTCCATTTCATTATGAGTACCTTGTTATTGATACATGATGTCATGATTTATGATGTATGTGCTATGAGATGCAACGTTAAACATGTTTGCATGATTTGAATACTATACATGAGTTGGTATAATGATGGGTGATATGAGAGGAGGGGGCAGTGGTATTTTGTCTTTGACGAGCACCGTGTTTTAGTAACACAACTTTGTGACTTTGGGTCACAGAGGTTTGGCACCTCCAGAGGTTTGGCACCTCAGCGTCTCGTCCCCGTGGTTTCGCACCACAGTGGGTTGGCCCCACAAGGCGGTATTGAGGGATTGACGCCAGTGATTTGGTATCACACGATGGGTTGGCCCTATCACCCGATTATTGTGGCTTCGGTCACCAGTGGTTTGGTACCACATTTGTGTCTTTGGGACACCAGAGGTTTGGCACCTCATTGCGACTCGTCCCTGTGGTTGGACACCACCGTGGGTTGGCCCCACTTGAGAGATCTGGGATTGTCGCTAGTGATTTGGTATCACACGATGGGTTGGCCCCATCATCGGATTTGTGACTTGGTCACCGGTGATTTGGTATCACAAACGTGTCTTTGGGACACCAGTGGTTTGGCACCACATTGACGGATATCGTGTCTTTGGGACACCAGTGTTTTGGTAACACATTGTGACTATATGTCACCATTGGTTTGGCACCACCAGTGGTTTGGTACCACACGGGGTAGAAAAGGTGTATGGATGGTTAGGATTGGGTGCATATTGATTGGATGCATGATGGTTATGTTTATGTTGCATATGATATTTTGCTAATCCGGGAAAAAGGGTGGCACATTGAGTCTTGGTGACTCACCTTTTTCCTTTAACCATTTTCAGGTATTGCATAAAGGTGGGAGGGGATCGGAGAGGACAAGGTGGCCTATGCAGAAGATGATGATTTAATATTTTATGTTTGGTTTTGATATAAGTACTTTATTTGAATTATTGGGTTGTAATAAAGGCCATTTTATTATTTGGTATTACTTGATTATGGTTTTGTTATTTTAAATTCTTATTAACTCAAAAATGTTTTCACACAACAAAAGAAATTACATGAGTTTTAAGTAAGAGGAATTCGTTTTACTCACATATCTGATATAGTTTTCAAAATTGAATTCTTTCATGCTTTATGCTAAGTTACCGAGGTTTTTCAACCGTCTTTCTGCAATAACATAACTAGATTCGGTCGTAGTGAATGGGCCGGGTTTGGGGATGTTACACAATGATTATACAATCTCAGAACTTCTTGGTATAGACACTTTATCTCGAAGCAACAATTAATCATCGAAACTTTGAATTCTACTAAAATCATCTTAACCAAAGAGAACTCATTGGGTCTTACTAGGAACGATGTCTCAACCTTATAATAAATATCATCCTGGCTGTTAAGGAAGCATTTGAACACAGTAAATAATCAAATATGATTTTAGTAGCAACCATTGTAGAGACATAACTTCTATAACTCTGAGGATGGTACTACTGTAGTCTCACATTTCAAGCCAGAAATTATAACCATAACAAACATAGTCATCTCTGTCATATAGAGATCTCTTGTAGACAGTCACATGGAATCATAAGAAAACTAAAATAGTGAAATTTCAACATGTAGAGCTGTACAAGATATCTGAAAACTACAACCCGTATAGAATGATATCAATTCCGATGCTATGCCAAAACATGTACGGGAAGAAAATGTCATTTATAAATACTGAAATCCCCAGTAACAGAAGCAGTATAATCTTCACGTATATTCAATAGAACAATAACCAATAAAAACAGAATATTAACTTCATACAGATTTTACCGTCGACTTTTGTATCCACATAATGGAATAAATTATTAGAGAAAGACATAACAATGTCGAACGTAACCCAAATAGATCAACAATACTTTCGTCTATTAATATATTTAGCTAACATTCTCATACTATAAGACTTGCTTTTTTTTTTTTTTTGAAATTAAATGATCACATATATACGAGGAAAAATGTACACATAGAATGCCCAAAAGGAATCATAGTAACTACCCAATTATAACCATTGCATTCAACCATTAATACTATTCAATCATTATTCATCCGTCTAATTCTGTCATCCAAATTTTCACATTATCCTTTTTTCTTGTCTTCATTTCTTGATTTGTTCTCTTTTCGACTACATTAGTAACCTTTCAAACACGAATCCCTGTAACTCCACACTCGTGAGCTTATTCAACCCAAAATCTTACAAATTTCATTGTAACATTTTCTTGATAAAGGGGTGAGGTAGTAAAGCCTCAAATTTAAACTCGCACATAAATGTACATAACACATACTATCACAAATAACCAATTTAATAAATACCATATACAACTTAACTCTATACAATCGAAAGTACATATATTTATGTAAGTAATTTCACATGTCCGATTGCATATCCATAAAATCTCCATATGGCGAACTTATTTATGTATAAATACTCATACATCCATTGAATACTCACGATGTTACAAGTAAACAACATCAAATCAATATCATATTATCCACATATCCAAAAATGTCGAATACACAAACACATTATCTATCAACTTACTTAATCAATAAACATCACATATAATTTGTACTTAAATCAATACATACTTTATGGCCAAATAATCAAATTCACTTGAATAAGCTTAAGCTTGTTCATTTGCCACCATAATTCAATCATTTCGTAAGCATAAGCTCGTATTATAAGTCACGGTATAAAACCCGCTAGGCATGAGCACGAATCACACACCGGCATTAAGCACGCTAGACCGAGGTCCGATAATCATTCACGACAATAAGCTTGCTGACCCGAGGTCGATAATCATTCACCGGCAATAAGCCTACTAGACCAGAGGTCCGATAATCATTCACAGGCAATAAGCTCCGCTAGGCATAAAGCCCGATACATTCACTAGCCCAAGGCTTGCTAGGCACATAGCTTTGAGTAGTAATACCTAAAATTTTCTCCTGAATCATTTCATATATCGAATCTTTTATGTAACATCCCAAGAATGGGGCTATTTGGAATTAAATTATTTTCTTATGTTTGAACCACTGTGATATTATTTATGGAATAATAAAGGTTAATTAAGGGTCTTGAGTAGGCTCGGTTTAGTAGAAAATTTCATCTTAAACTTAAAGGCGAGGAGCCTTAGCGAGGAGGGTGTTATAAGAATAAATGAAGGAATTTGGACACTACAAAAGCCCTTGGTAAAGTGGCAAAAGTGAGGCCACTTAGAGGACTACATGTGACGCCACCAAGGAGCAAGGGAGAACCTTGGTTGAGTCACAACAATCCTCCTTTTTGCACTATGTTTGGACAGCACAAGTGGGAGAGTTTTTCTCCCTTTAAACTCTTTTATTAATTATTATTAAGGGATAATATGAGCCCTTTAAATTGGTTTTAATTTCCTTAAATCTGGAGATGATAGGGGATAATAAGGAAATTATTTGGATTATTAAGAGATCATTAATTGATTATTTGGGAATTAATTCAAATTATTTTTGAATTAAAATAAGTGGCCAAGAGGATTTTTAGGTGTTTAGCCGGAATTTGAACTCCTTGAGCAAGGAGGAGTGGACGGCAAGGCTACTAGGGGGTGCCGAATTCTTTTTAAGGCTCACATTCATCACCTTATTTCCCTTTTCTTCATCCTTCCACATAGCCGAATTCTCTAGTAAGCAACTTTGCTATTTTCGTTTCTTTTACAAACGTGTTCAAAGTCCCAAAACACCAATCTTTTGTTTCTCTTTTGCCGAAATCCCATCCTCAATTCCCTTTTCTTTATTTCTTTGCTGGCCGAATATTCACTCCTCTGTTGCCGAAACCTTAAACACCTTTTCTCTCATTATTTTCTCTCAAGCCGAATATACCTCCCTAGAGTGCCGAAATTCCCTTCTTTGGTAGTAATTTGCCGAACACTAAAGGTGGTACAAGATTTTTCGGGATTTTCCTTTCAATCGATTTCAGTAGGTAAGGGGGCAGTAGCCGAATGTTTTAAATATGGTCTCTTGTGGCCCTGTCGAAAGGGTAGGTGCTGATTTTAGTGTATGTAATCAAAAGATGTTAACACTCTTTTGGAACCGGTTGATTACAGGATTTTCGGGATTTTTGGAGCAAACGATCTAAGCCTAAACCTCTAGCATTCGGCTTTGGTAAGTGGTGGTAAAGGCTTATCTATCTTTCGATGGATTATTTAAGTGATTAAAAAGCGAAAGCTATTGTGAGTATTCTTGATCAATTATTTGGCAAAAGCGGATCACGTGTATCGAAGTGCAGTGGATTGTAGCAAAAGCAAAGGTAAGGATTCGGGATCACAACTGACCCCTCTAGATTTGTTTGGTTGGCCGAATAGGCCACAATACTAATCCTAATGATTAGCCGAATATAGGTGCAAATAGATCTAGGTGGCCGACTCCTCTTTTCGGGATTTAGACTTCGTTGGTGACAGTGTGTGCATACACACGCACAACTTATTAAATGTGTTTGAATCGTGAATGCTAACTTAATTTATGTAGCGTTGGATAATATACCATATCGGTATAGATGGAAATTCAGGTAAGTACCTGTTAAGATGAATATGTTATTTGATGCTTTTGGGAAGCATGATGTATTGATACATGAGATTTAAGCATGTGATAGCATGATATATATATATATATATATATATATGACTGATGTGGGATTAAGGAGTGGAGGGGGCAGTGATATTGTGCCGACGGGCACCAGTGTTTTGGTAACACACTATGACTACGGTCACCAGAGGTTTGGTACCTCCAGAGGTTTGGCACCTCATAGCGACTTGTCCCCTGTGGTTTTCACCACCGTGGGTTGGCCCCACTTGAGATATGGGATAAATGCGCGCGGTGATTTGGTATCACACGATGGGTTGGCCCCATCAATCGATTTGTGTCTACGGACACCAGTGTTTTAGTAACACATTGTGACTATATGTCACAGTGGTTTGGCACCACCGGTGGTTTGGTACCACAACGGGGTAGGCGATGGCGTTTGGTTGGCTAGGTTGGGTACATAGTATTCGCATATTAATTGTTATATGTTGTGTATGAAAATGTTTTAAAAACGGGGAAGGGTTACATATCGAGTCTTGGTGACTCACCTTCTCCTTTATATTTTCAGTGACACGTAGATCGCGGATGTGGAGCCAGGTTGACTCGAGGTGGCCATGCGGTGAGATTTAAATTTTAATAGACTTTGAATTTCAGTTTATTTATTTTTGGATTGTTGATTTAAATTTTATTTTGAATGTAATAAGGCCTCGACGACACTTTATTTTTGCTATTTTTTTTCATATGTTGGATACTTGTTTTAAGCTATGTTATTATTATTGAATTAAAATCACATGTTTTCCAAGTTAAAACGAAAATTGTTTTTAACGTACATCGGGCACATTTGGAATTTTATATTAACTTGGCTTAAATAAATTTCCTAATAGACACTAAATAAAGTTTTTACAAGACAATCAAACAAAAGGTTTTCAACAACTTAAATTGATTTAGAAAACGAATTTCTCAAAAATGTTTTCCATCAGTAACAAGCTAGATTCGGCCTTTAAAGTTTGGGCGGGTTTGGGTTGTTACATTTTATGTATTCGAACTCATTATACGAACATTCGATAGCACATATCACACAAATAACTTAACCGAATCAATTTTTACTTAGCTAAATTCGGCTAATTCACATATAATTACAATAATTCCAAATTTCAAGACATGCTAATTTACGAAAAATGATATACGATGATTATTTGCTTATAATCACCTTTGTTCTTAACACATAGTTCATAAGCCAATTCTAATCACTAAGTCACAATCGAAATTCTCATATAGCATCATAACTCAATTGTCATAACTCATATGCTCATATAATTATAACATTTATCAATAATAAAAATGCCATACACTTTGATTCATACCTTTATGAGTGTCAACTCATCACCAATATATTTTCACTCAAACATTTGCGTACACATTCTATACTATCGGAATTTAGCTCGGTTGGAAAGCATATCTGTTTAGCTAAAAAAAATTTTCCATCAGAGTTGGGAGTCATCACACTATCGCATTATAATTTAAGGCATGTATGGCTAGACTCACACGCGCTACGGTAGTCCTAGAATCGACTAAACCGTAAGCTCTGATACCAATCAAATGTAACACCCCTAACCCGTATCCGTCGCCGGACTAGGGTTGAGTGGCATTACTACACTAACTCAATTTCGAAATAGACTTCAGTTGGATTTAAGTATAAACAATACAATCATTTCCATAATATGATATTACAACCAATTTGAAAAAAAATATATAATATGATATTACAAAAGGTTTTCAACAACTTAAATTGATTTAGAAAAACAAATTTCTCAAAAATGTTTTCCACTGTAACAAGCTAGATACGGCCTTAAAGTTTGGGCCGGGTTTGGGTTGTTACAAAATTGGTATCAGAGCCCAGTTCAAAGCTCGGCTGTGGGGGGCCCAAGGCCCAAAAATGTTTTGGTAGGCCTTATGGAATAATTTTTGGTTTTTGAATAGCATGGCCCGAGTCTCCGGCACCGATCCGCCCAGGTAAGTACATCTAAACCTCTTTGTGAATTATATTCTGTAGAAGGGTAGGAAGCATGGAACGTAGATAGACTTATAGGAACTTGAACCCTAGGGTTAGACTACTCGAACACACAAACGGAACATAAGACTTAAAGAACTAAACCAACCTATGACTTAGTCAGTGAGCTAGGGTGTGGTAACCCATGTACGCATGTCGAGGATTAGATCCGGAAGAGCTTGGTATTTAAGCAGTCCTCGTGACTCACCTCCTCTTCGCAGTATCCTACACAGTGCGTAGCTTCCGGTTCACCCTAACTCGAGAGGGTTGGTGGTGGTGTGGCAACCCTGCATGCGCATGTCTCAGAAAGGTTCGGTGAGAGCTTGGTATTTAAGCGATCCGCGTGACTCACCTCCTCATCACTCGAATCTCGCTGCACAGTGCGTAGCTTTGGTTCCCCCTGACCAGGATGGCTCGGTCATAGGCTTAACATAAGGACTAAAACCCGAAAGGGAACTAGCCATGTTTTTCGAAAAAGGAATGAAACCACAAAACCCTAATGTTTTCAAAACTTTTACAATAACTCTTTCCAATCAGAGAACATCATCCTTTACAACGTTTTCTTCGAAAAACTCAATTTGTGGAAAATTACAAAAATACCCTTAGGGGTAAAAGTACCAAAATGCCCCTGACTCATAAAATATTAATTCAATGGTTTTGTTCAAAAAATTCAACTATTTTACAAATATTCAACAACTTAGCTTTGAAAATCATCAGCAAAATATTTTGGTTTTGGAAAATTACGAAAACGCCCTCAAGTTGCAAAATTACCGAAATGACCCTGGTTTTGGAAATCTTTGCAAACATCACTATTTGAAAAGGAACATTTTTAGAAAAAAAAAAACCCCTGAGTTTTGCAACGGTTAAAAATATCCCTGACTTATTAAAATTACGAAATTGCCCCTGAATGACAAAATTACCAAAATACCCCTGGTTTCAAAACGATGCCATATCTCTAAATTTTACAAATTTGTCAGAAAAACCCTCCAGTTTTGGGAATTTCAAAACGACCTACTTTACTAAAGTTTTAAATTTTCTTTTATTATGAAAATACCCCTGTAGGAAAATGACGAAAATACCCCTGGGATAGAAATGGGCGAAATGTCCAAGAGCGAATAGGTATGGAAAGTATTAAGGAATGGATGCATGAACTCCTTTGTGTGAACTAGGATGGAAAAGCTGAAACCTTATGCCTTTCGAAAGAATCTACGATTAAACCTTATCCATAAAATTTCTTCGCGAGTAATAAAGTGGAACAAATGCTAACGCATAAAAATTTTTTTAATCGATTAAAAGCGCAGAGATAGAATGAGTTCTAGAGGACGTGGGACGCCGTGGGACGCGGTAGGGTAGGAGGATGACGGTGTCCGAACCCGTCAGTCGTCAAGGTTCGAAAATGAGGTACCACCGCCACCACCACCTCCTACTTTTAGAGGTGAGGAGCGAGGATCGGACCGGTGGTGAGGAGGTCAGACGCAAGTCGTTTTGTGAGTCTTGGAAATGGTGGTCTGAAATTGGTGGAAATTTGGGAGCTCAAAAAATCTGTTTCCGAGCGACTTCGATCTAACGGAGCGAAGGTATTCCGAGAGTGTGTCGAGTGCACTTTCGGTCGCGCGAGTCATCGCTAGAGTCAACTGAAAGGATCATGGATGATCTTGATCTTACTGAGGAGGAAAAGCTGAAAGGGGCTGTGTAGCTTCTAAAGGATGAAGCGTACCAGTGGTGGCTGACGGTCCAAGATGGAGCCACGGCAGATGATCTCACGTGGGATTACTTCAAAACCGCTTTTTAGAAGAAGTATGTAGGCACTAGCTATACTGATGCACAAAGGAAAACTTTTCTGGGACTAGTGCAAGGAACTAAGTCAGTAGCGGAATATGAGGCGGAGTTTTTAAGGCTGAGTAGGTATGCTAGAGGCATCGTGGCTACTGAGTACGAGCGTTGTGTCCGCTTTGAGGACGGACTCCGAGATGATTTGAGATTACTGATTGCCCCGCAGCAGGTTCGTGAGTTCTCATCTCTAGTGGAAAAGGCTAAGGTAGCCGAAGGGATCAAGGAGGCTGTGAGGCAAAGTTATAGTAGGAATAATCAGAAGAGAGGATTTGGGTCAGCTGGATCAAGTGGTAGTGTCCAGAAAAAGGCTAGGCCAAGTAGGCCAAATCAGACAGCAAGGCCCATAACTACTAATCAGAGGCCGACTCAGTGTAACCGCTGTGGAAAGACCCATTGGGGAGGTTGTTGGACCGGCGATAGAGGATGTTTTGAGTGTGGGTCTTTGGAGCATCGGGTCAAAGATTGTCCCCGGAAACTAGCTAAGAATCAGCCTGAGGGACAGAACCGTGCTCAGGGCAGAAATGTTGGACCACCACAGAGGGGCCGTGGTAATGGCAGAGGAAACAATGATCCTAACCGAGGTCATGGACCTCAGGGCAGAGGTTCAGGCAACACAGAGGCTAGGAAGCCTGGCTTAGTCTACGCAGCGAGGCGTCGCGAGGAGGGTGACGCACCGGATGTCATAACCGGTACGTTTCTAATTTTTGGTCTTCCTTATGTTGCATTAATTAATGTGGGTTCGACGCACTCGTACATTGCTAGTAGTGTGGTAAGAACTATGGACCTAGACTCTGAGACTACTTCTAGAAAGATGACTGTACTAAGCCCCCTAGGTCACTCTGTAGTCGTAGATAAACTTTATAGAGACGTACCCCTAGAACTCCAAAGGGTAGTATTTGTGGCTGATCTGATGGAACTACTGTTTGGGGAGTTCGATTTGATCCTTGGAATGGACTGGCTGGTTTAGTATCAGGCGAATTTGGATTGTGCGGCTAAGCGCATGGTTCTTAAGACGGCGGAGGGTGATAAAGTGGTTATGATAGGTGATAGAAGGAATTACCTATCCAACGTAGTGTCTGCCTTGAAGGCTGAAAAGATGGTCAAGAAGGGTTGTGAGGCGTATTTGGTTCGAATCTGTGCTTTGGAAGCTAAGGAGTCAGTAGTTGGAAAGGTCCGAACGGTTGGAGAATTCGCTGATGTGTTCCCAGAAGAGCTTCCGGGTCTGCCTCCAGATCGGGAAGTTGAATTCGGTATTGACTTGCCACCTGGAACGGCACCTGTGTCTATAGCACAATACCGAATGGCACCAAAGGAATTGGTGGAGCTGAAGGCTCAAATTTAGGAGCTCTTGGATAGAGGGTTTATTCGACCAAGTATATCTCCGTGGGGAGCACCCGTGTTGTTTGTCAAGAAGAAGGACGGTTTAATGCGGATGTGTATCGACTACCGCCAACTGAACAAGCTAACGATCAAGAACAAGTATCCGTTGCCTCGGATTGACGACTTGTTCGATCAACTGAAGGGTGCCTCGGTGTTCTCGAAGATAGACCTTAGGTCGGGTTACCATCAACTTAAGGTGAAAGAAGTTGATGTTCACAAGACGGCATTCAGAACTCGGTATGGGCATTACGAGTTTCTGGTAATGCCAGTTGGATTGACCAATGCGCCGGCAGCATTCATAGACTTGATGAATAGGGTGTTTCAGCAGTACTTAGACCAATTTGTCGTGGTGTTCATAGACGACATATTGGTTTATTCTAAGACGGAGGAGGAGCATGATATGCATTTGCGTATAGTTCTACAAGTGTTGAGGGAGAAGCAATTATATGCCAAATTCAGTAAGTGCGAATTTTGGCTTAGGGAGGTGGCTTTCTTAGGACATGTAGTATCGGCAGAAGGAATTAGAGTGGACCCTCGCAAGGTTGAAGCGGTGTTGGATTGGAAACCGCCTAGGTCGGTGGCAGAAATCTGAAGTTTTCTGGGTTTAGCAGGGTACTATCGGAGATTCGTGGAAGGATTCTCTTTAATCGCAGCGCCGTTAACTAAGTTACTAAGGAAAGGTGTTCCATTTGTATGGACGGAGAAGCAGCAAGAAAGCTTTGATAAGCTAAGGAAAGTTCTGACGGAAGCTCCGGTTTTGGTACAGCCTGAAGCAGGAAAGTTATTTCTGATCTCATCGTGATGCATCCCATACTGGTTTGGGATGTGTGCTGATGTAAGAAGGGAAGGTAGTAGCCTATGCATCTTGTCAGTTAAGACCGCATGAGGTTAACTACCCAACACACGATTTGGAGTTAGCAGCAGTTGTCTTCGCTCTAAAGATATGGAGACATTATGCATGCGGGAGAAGTCAATAGTCTCTACGGATCATAAGAGTTTGAGGTATCTTCCGACCCGAAGGATCTAAACACGAGACAACGCGTCGGTGGATTGAACTATTAAAGGACTACGATTGTTCAATCGAGTACCATCCGGGCAAGGCTAACGTGGTAGCTGACGCGTTGAGCCGGAAGGTTGTAACGGACTTAAGAGCAATGTTCGCCCGGTTGAGTCTATATGATGATGGGAGTCTTTTGGCGGAACTCCAAGTTAAGCCAACGTGGATTGAGGAGATTAAGGAAAAGCAGTTAGTGGATGAAGGCTTGAACGCTAAGAGGGAACAAGTTCAGGATGGTGGTTTGGAGGGGTACAGTCTATCTAGTGATGGAGTGCTATGTTTTCAAGGGCGAGCATGTATGCCGAAAGATGTGGAGTTGAGGCGGAAGATTCTCCACGATGCACATAACAGCCCATACACTATGCATCCGGGAGGAAGCAAGATGTTTGGAGATCTACGAAGACAGTTCTGGTGGCCGGGGTTGAAGCGTGAGGTGGCGAATTTGCGAGGGAAGTGTCGGCGTGTCGGTGAGTTAAGGGTGAACACCAATTGCCGTCGTGGCTACTTCAGCCGGTAAAAATCCTCAATGGAAATGGGAGAGGATCACTATGGATTTCGCGTGTTGGCTACCCCTTACGCAAAGCAAGAAGGACGCAGTTTGGGTAATAGTAAACCGTCTGACTAAGTCAGCTCACTTTATACCGGTAAGGGTGGATTTCTCTCTTCAGAAGCTAGCTAAGCTGTATGGGTCAGAAATAGTAAGATTGCATGGTGTGCGATCGATCGATCATCTCGAGATAGGGATCCCGATTCACGTCAAGGTTCGAAAGCGTTGCATCAAGCTTTGGGTACAAGATTGGATTTGAGATGACTTTCCATCCACGATCGATGGACGATCGGAAAAAGGTGATCTGAGATCTTAAAAGACATGTTAAGAGGATGTGTCTTGGATTTTAGTGGTAGTTGGGAGGAGTACCTACCATTAGCGGAATTCGCTTATAACAATAGTTATCAAGCGAGTATTCAGATGGCTCCATAAGAAGCGCTATATGGACGGAAATGTCGTACTCTCGACGTGTTGGACGGAGTTGGGGTGGTGAGCGAGTTTTGGGTCCGAGTTGGTATGGTAAACCGAGGACAAAGTCAAGGTGATTCGATCTCGTCTTAAGGAAGCGTCGGATAGACGTAAAATCCTATCTTGATTTAAAACGCAAGGAAATGGAGTATCTTTGTAGGAGACAAGGTTTTTACGAAGGTGTCACCTTGGAAAAGGTATTGAGATTTGGCGAAAGGGAAGCCGAGCCCAAGGTTCATCGGGCCATATACTGATTTAAGCGAGTAGGACCGGTAGCTTATCAACTAGAGTTCTTTGGCGACCGAATCGAGATCCATGACGTATTTCATGTATCGATCTTTGAGGCGGTATCGGTCGAGATCCTTCGCACGTTGTGCGATGCGCAGATTGAGGTGAACTCGATTTATCTTTTGAAGAAGAACCGGTTCGAGATCTTAGATCGAGATGTGAAGGTTCTCTGAAGGAAGTCAGTGCCCTTAGTGAATGTGCTATGGCAGAACCATGGTACAGAGGAAGCTACGTGGGAACCCGAGGATGTGATGAGGCAGCAATACCCCCACCTCTTCTAACCAGGTAATTTCGGGGACGAAATTTATTTTTAAGGGGGGTAGAACTGTAACATCCCAAGAATGAGGCTATTTGGAATTAAATTATTTTCTTATGTTTGAACCACTGTGATATTATTTATGGAATAATAAAGGTTAATTAAGGGTCTTGAGTAGGCTCGGTTTAGTAGAAAATTTCATCTTGAACTTTAAAGGCAGGGAGCCTTAGTAGGAGGGTGTTATAAGAATAAATGAAGGAATTTGGACACTACAAAGCCCTTGGTAAAGTGGCAAAAGTGAGGCCACTTAGAGGACTACATGTGACGCCACCAAGGAGCAAGGGAGAACCTTGGTTCGAGTCACAACAATCCTCCTTTTTGCACTATGTTTGGACAGCACAAGTGGGAGAGTTTTTCTCCCTTTAAACTCTTTTATTAATTATTATTAAGGGATAATATGAGCCCTTTAAATTGGTTTTAATTTCCTTAAATCTGGAGATGATAGGGGATAATAAGGAAATTATTTGGATTATTAAGAGATCATTAATTGATTATTTGGGAATTAATTCAAATTATTTTTGAATTAAAATAAGTGGCCAAGAGGATTTTTAGGTGTTTAGCCGGAATTTGAACTCCTTGAGCAAGGAGGAGTGGAAGGCAAGGCTACTAGGGGTGCTTAGAATTCTTTTTAAGGCTCACATTCATCACCTTATTTCCCTTTTCTTCATCCTTCCACATAGCCGAATTCTCTAGTAAGCAACTTTGCTATTTTCGTTTCTTTTACAAAGCGTGTTCAAAGTCCCAAAACCCCAATCTTTTTTTGCTTCTCTTTTTAGAAATCCCATCCTCAATTCGCTTTTCTTTATTTCTTTGCTGGCCGAATATTCACTCCTCTGTTGCCGAAACCTTAAACACCTTTTCTCTCATTATTTTCTCTCAAGCCGAATATACCTCCCTAGAGTGCCGAAATTCCCTTCTTTGGTAGCAATTTGCCGAACATTAAAGGTGGTACAAGATTCTTCGGGACTTTCTTTTCAATCGATTTCAGTAGGTAAGGGGGCAGTAGCCGAAAGTTTTAAATATGGTCTCTTGTGGCCCTGTCGAAAGGGTAGGTGCTGATTTTAGTGTATGTAATCAAAAGATGTTAACACTCTTTTGGAACCGGTTGATTACAGGATTTTCGGGATTTTTGGAGCAAACGATCTAAGCCTAAACCTCTAGCATTCGGATTTGGTAAGTGGTGGTAAAGGCTTATCTATCTTTCAGTGGATTATTTAAGTGATTAAAAGCCGAAAGCTATTGACAGTATTCTTGATCAATTATTTGGTAAAGCAGATCTGTGTATCGAGTACCGTGGATTGTAGCAAAAGCAAAGGTAAGGATTCGGGATCACAACTGACCCCTCTAGATTTGTTTGGTTGGCCGAATAGGCCACAATACTAATCCTAATGATTGGCCGAATATAGGTGCAAATAGATCTAGGTGGCCGACTCCTCTTTTCGGGATTTAAACTTCTCGTTGGTGATAGGTGTGTGCATACACACGTATAACTTATTAAATGTACTGAATACTGTGAATGCTAACTTAATTTATGTAGCGTTAGATAATATACAATATCGGTATAGATGGAAATTCAGGTAAGTACCTGTTAAGATGAATATGTTATTTGATGCTTTTGGAAAGCATGATGTATTGATACATGAGATTTAAGCATGTGATAGCATGAGATATATATATATGACTGATGTGGGATTAATGAGTGGAGGGGGCAGTGATATTGTGCCGACGGGCACCAGTGTTAAGGTAACACATTGTGACTACGGTCACCAGAGGTTTGGTACCTCCAGAGGTTTGGCACCTCATAGCGACTTGTCCCTGTGGTTTTCACCACCGTGGGTTGGCCCCACTTGAGATATGGGATAAATCGCGGTGATTTGGTATCACACGATGGGTTGGCCCCATCAATCGATTTGTGTCTCACGGACACGGTGTTTTGGTAACACATTGTGACTATATGTCACGGTGGTTTAGCACCACCGGTGGTTTGGTACCACAACGGGGTGAGCGATGGCGTTTGGTTGGCTAGGTTGGGTACATAGTATTCTCGCATATTAATTGTTATATGTTGTGCATGAAAATGTTTTAAAAGCGGGGAAGGGTTACATACTGAGTCTTGGTGACTCACCTTCTCCTTTACATTTTCAGGTGACACGTAGATCGCGGATGTGGAGCCGGGTTGACTCGAGGTGGCCATGCAGTGGGATTTAAATTTTAATAGACTTTGAATTTCAGTTTATTTATTTTTGGATTGTTGATTTAAATTTTATTTCGAATGTAATAAGGCCTCTTGACACTTTATTTTTGCTATTTTTTTTTCATATGTTGGATAATTGTTTTAAGCTATGTTATTATTATTGAATTAAAATCACATGTTTTCCAAGTTAAAACGAAAATTGTTTTTAACGTGCCGTCAGGCACATTTGGAATTTTATATTAACTTGGCTTAAATAAATTTCCTAATAGACACTAAATAAAGTTTTTACAAGACAATCAAACAAAAGGTTTTCAACAACTTAAATTGATTTAGAAAAACGAATTTCTCAAAAATGTTTTCCACTGTAACAAGCTAGATTCGGCCTTAAAGTTTGGGCCGGGTTTGGGTTGTTACATTTTATGTATTTCGAACTCATTATACGAACATTCGATAGCACATATCACACAAATAACTTAACCGAATCAATTTTATATTTAGCTAAATTCGGCTAATTCACATATAATTACAATAATTCCAAATTTCAGTACATGCTAATTTACAAAAAATGATATACGATGATTATTTGCTTATAATCACCTTTGTTCTTAGCACATAGTTCATAAGCCAATTCTAATCACTAAGTCACAATCGAAATTCTCATATAGCATCATAACTCAATTGTCATAACTCATATGCTCATATAATTATAACATTTATCAATAATAAAAATGCCATACACTTTGATTCATACCTTTATGAGTGTCAACTCATCACCAATATATTTTCACTCAAACATTTGCATACACATTCTATACTATCGGAATTTAGCTCGGTTGGAAAGCATATCTGTTTAACTAAAAAAAATTTTCCATCAGAGTTGGGAGTCATCACACTATCGCATTATAATTTAAGGCATGTATGGCTAGACTCACACGCGCTACGGTAGTCCTAGAATCGACTAAACCGTAAGCTCTGATACCAATCAAATGTAACACCCCTAACCCGTATCCGTCGCCGGACTAGGGTTGAGTGGCATTATACACTTACTCAATTTCCGAAATAGACTTCAGTTGGATTTAAGTATAAACAATACAATCATTTCCATAATATGATATTACAACCAATTTGAAAAAAATATATATAAATGGTGTATATATATATATAAAGAAAGCACCTCCCATATGTAATTTAGGCCATGATCAAATTTAAAACATCCATTTACATTACGAGCAAGCTATAAAAACAATTTCAAAATATAGCAACAATACATAACCAAGAAAATAGCCATGTTCGCACGGCTATATTTATATACAAAATTAAACATCATATGTTTCAATACTTAGCCTAACCTATACATGCCTTCAAAATCATAACCAAAATTTAAAGTACCAAAAAGGAGGCGATAGTGTGGATGACTTTCTTGACGATCCCTCTCGAGCTCGTAGCTTAATCAAAATCTATAAAACAAAGGAGAACATTTCACACTAGTAAGCTTACTAGCTTAGTAAGTCCTAAATTCATGATAATACAACATTTAAACATTAAACATTTAAATTGAAATAATTCAACATGCGTTTGTACTCACATTTACTTTCAAGCTGCCAATTTCATACCTATATAACGTATAAAATTTATAGAATAATTTCTTTTTAACCGAATGCTTATAAACAAAATATTTACTCATAATCCAACCTTCCACAACCAAAATGTCCTTATGTAACAATATGTAGAAACATTCATATACTTAAAGTTCAATTTTTATAATATAGCATCAAATACACAACAATCCATGTGGCCGAATATACCTAGTCTTGTATCCACATATTAGAAGACCAAAGCCACAATTTTCATATCATTCATTAGTAAAACCGAGAACACATATTAACCATATTTATATGTATATAAATTTCATTTGTAACACATACAATTTGTAATAGATAACTGAATTACTTGCTTACCTTACTTTGAATATGTAAGAAGTTAATTCCTACTTGACATGCTTACGAGCCATTAACTCAATAAATTAGCTTTAATTCGCCTTGAACACAAATTCGGTTCCTCTTTTGTAAAAAACATCGTGGCATCAAGCACGCTGGCGTAAAAGCCCGATAAGTAACACCGGCACAAGGCACGCTAGGCGTAAAAGCCCGAGTCATACCAATCTGATTAAACATCCCAACACACTTCATAACTATTTTATACATATGTCCAATTTAATTGGGCTTCTCACATTAAACCAACAAAACCATTATATCCTTAGACAATCCAACAATTCACATCACATAACCAACTTTAATCATCAACCTAGTATACCTATATACATTCGGCCATGATATAAATGGGTACTAAAATTCATCAAATTTTTTTTATTTTTTTATTTTTTTTTTTTAAGATGATCAAAATAAATTCTTTGACATGCCTTAGCTAAAGGACTTACCTGACACTTACCTGATCAGAAATGTGCATAAATTTTAAAGCTGTCCAACTGCATCACGCTGACTAAATTGATCATAACTCGAGTTACAAAACTCGGAATTTAGATCCGTAAATTTTCATTGAAACTAGACTCATATAAATGTTTACCATAATATTTCTAGAATTTTTCATGTGGCCAATTAGTACAGTTTATTCATCAAAGTTACCCCTATTTCACTGCTTGACAATTCTGACCTATCCTTACAAAAATACAATTATCTCATTGTACCAAATTTCAATAATGTCCTTGTTTATTTCAATCAAAAATAGACTCATTACGGATTCTAAACATATAAACCATGCTCCATAATTATTTTTGTACAATTTTTAATAATTTTACCAAGACAGAACAGGGGCTCACGAATTCATTCAGAGCAAGTCTCACTAAAACTTAAATATCTCATAATATATAAATCCTTTGCCTACTCTGTTTCTTCCATGTAAAAATAGACACAATAAGTTTTAATTTCATATTTTATTCACTTTCTAATTCAATATACCCTATTTTTGGTGATTTTTCAAAATCATATCACTGCTACTAACTACAAACTGTTTCGTTGCAAATTATGAAAAACTAGCTTATAATCGAACATATCCACATCCCTAATTCAAGGGGTCATTTCGTATACATGCATTTCCTTATCAAAAACGATTAAACTTCAATTAAGGATGCATAAACATTGCCAACATAAACCGACATTTGTATCAAAGGCACAAAAAGCATACTTAACTAAAAATTTAGCTATATTCGCATGGCTATTATACGCATGAACCTTAAGTTTTCATCAAAACAAAGACAAAGTCTTTCCTCAACTACATAAATATATATATATAAATCCTCATTTTCAATTTCCAGCATCAATTACATTCCATTTTCACGTATACTATACCTTGATACATATACAATTATTTAATCCACCCAATTAGTTCAAGCTTACATATATAAATATGCATTTTGATCTCATTTCGAATATAATAAAATATTCCCCATACTACATTCGGCTTTATACAATTAAGTCTATTATTTCACTTTAGCATATACAATTAAATATTGAATAAAATTTGTATCAATCCAATTGCTTACAAACTTACCTCGGAATTATATGATTTAAGCTTTCCCGGCTACTCGTTTACCATGATCTTCCCATGATCCAACTCCTTCCCCTTTTATTCTTGATCTATAATATATCAAATAAAGCTTGTTCACATTTAATTCTATTCAATTTCATCCAAAACTCAATTTTATAAAGTTTACTATTTTACCCCTCAATTATTTAAGCTTTACAATTTAATCCATATATAGCTCAAAATACAAAATGTCAACAATTTGGCCTTCTTAATCAAGGGCCGAATGTTCACCTCACCATTCCCAACTCCTTTCGTCCATTATTTAGCTAATTAACCCCTTTCTAAAATTTTCTTCTTATCAAACAACCTAATACCCGAAATTCTTCTAAAATTCTTAAGGGATTCTCCTAGTCTAGTTCGTTTCTAATATGTGCCATATTGAGTCACATAATCCCC
This sequence comes from Gossypium bickii, assembly GCA_025503065.1. NCBI lineage: Eukaryota > Viridiplantae > Streptophyta > Magnoliopsida > Malvales > Malvaceae > Gossypium > Gossypium bickii. Next base: position 38,723,703 of record CP106712.1, on the reverse strand, counting down.
CAACTTTATATCCATGGTAATAATCGAAACATGCCATCTAGCATACATTTACAAAGGGGCTAGCTAATATGCATGTTAATAACCTCAAAAACGTTGAATTTAATAAAAACTAAGCTTAGATACCAACCTTAACAAGTCATGCATAAACCGAGATGAAGAGAGCTTGATGTTTTACCATTTAACATTTCAACCTAGGGACACCCATCAATGGCCGAACACTCATCATGCTTCCATCTCAACAATTTCAACTTGGTTTCAATAAAACTTAAGGAAAGAGACTCACAAATGCAAAAATTTTCAAAAAAAAACAAGTTAAAATGCTAACCTTATTGAACCATGCAAGAGCCGAATATTTGAGTGCTCAACTCTCCTCTCTTTTGTTCTAATTTCGGTGATGGAAGCAAAAAAAAAAGATGATGATACTCTCTTTCCTTTCTTATTTCTTTATTTTATTAAAGAAATATCACCATTTAAATTAGTATTACATTTTATTATTATTATAACATATACAATAATCATTTCTTAGCATGCTAGCCGTCCACTACTTTGTTTTTAGGGAAAATTGACATGCAAATCCATTCTTGTAAGGAACATTTCAATTCAATCCTTTTATTTAATGAATGTTACTTTTTACCACTTATGTAATTTGGTCTTTTTCTTAAATTAAACATACAAGCAGATCAAACAAATTCACTTAAATTTCAACACAGGCTCAATCATATATATTTAACACGAAAAATAATATTAATTTATTTTTTCGACTATAACCCTTGGTCCCAAAGTCACATTTTCGATCGAGGCTAAAATCGAGTTGTTCTCAAGTGGGATTTTATTATAATATAGTTATAAATTATAAAACAATTATAATATAATCTTTAACATATAAAATAATACTTAAAAACATGTTATAAGACCACATTGCCGTCACTACAATTTAAAATGGGTATATTACCCTTTAAGGACTTCACTAAAATAAAGCCATATCAATTTAACCATAAATCAAATAAAAGGCCACTTTTACGAAGAATGTGATTTAGTCCTTTTTAACTAATTGAGCACACAAACAGTTAAATTTTTATCTGAAACTTTCAGACCCATTAATTCACATATAACTGACTCAAATTATAATATTAAAATATTTCTCGGACTCGGATTCATGGTCCCGAAACCACCGTTCCGATTTGGGTCAAAATCGGACTGTTACATATGGAAATGGCGCCACATGCAGGAGGAATGGGCCTGAGTTCGAGTCACTTGGGAAGCAAATGAAGGAGGTTTATTTTTGCTTCCATGAGCAAGGGGGTGGACGGCACATGCTTCTAGAAATAAAGGTGTTTTATTCTCATAAATATGTGAATAATAAGTGATAAATAAAGGATTTTCTTTTTATATAATTATTGAGGAGATAAATGATGGGTTACACACTTTTATTTTTAAATAAAAGAGATAATATTATCACAAGGAAGAGTGGTGGCCAAGTCAAGGACTCTTGGCCTAGTAATTTCGGCTAAAGAAGGAGAGTTAAAGGCTATTTTCTCATATTTTCTAAGCCTTGCCGAAAATTCCATAGCAAAACTCCCTCTGCCGAATTTTCTTTTCATCTTTTCTTCTTCTCTTTTCTTCATCTGTCAAGCCAAAACCCTTTTCTTTTGATCTCTGATTAAAACTCCATAGCCGAATCTTTGTGACTCTAGGCAAGGAAGCAATCGATTAAAGGCATTAAGGTAAGGTTAAGCTATTCAAATTCCTTTCTTTTCTATTTTGCCGAAAGAGAAGGGTCTAATCCCTATTCTTGTCTTATGGCCGAATCTATAAGGATCTCTCAGGTTCTTTTTACAACAGTTGAATACAAGGAGAAATCTTTCGGGAAATTCGAGGATCTAAGGTAAGATAAATTTATTTGATTAAAGGTTATGATATATATGTTAGATTAAACATATGATTATAGGGATTTCGACAGATATATATATAAGGCAAGGAATTCTTTTCAGTCTTGGAAATTATAAGGTAAGTACATAGATCCAATCGGCCTATGGTGATTTTGGTATTATTTTCCATTTATTCAAAAGTTAGAAACTGACATAATTACCTGATTTAGTGTTAGCCGATTCCAAGGAAAAGGATACTAGCAATTTTTGGGACTTCATTTTCAATCATCCAATTCGGCAACAAGGTAAGTAATACAAATCCTACTAGGATTTGGTTTTTCTAAGCCAAATAGGTTTGTTAATATGTTTTAATAATTGGCCGTATATAGGAGTTAAAAATCTAGATCGGTAGATTGTTCTTCGGGATTTCAAGGAATCTATTAAGCAAATCAGGTGTGTACTCACACTAACTTTGGATATATCATATGGCAATTATTTTTTGTAACAACCCAAACCCGGCCCAAACGCTATGACCGAATTTGGTTTGCTATGGAGAAAATATTTTGAAATCTTTTAAAAACCGATTTAACTTCTTGTTAAAAGATAGCGTCTTGTTAAAACAGTTGAGGTGTATAAAACCCATATTTAGATTTATTCTGAAAATATTTATTAAGTCAAGTTATTATATACATATTTTATGTACCCGATGGTACTTTTAAAACTTTTACGATTGCTTTGGAGAAACATGTGAACTCTTTTTTATAAGTAAGTAATTTAAAACAAATATTAAAACATGTAACCATAATAAAATATTCCTAAGAGGCCTTATTACAACCCAATTAAAATTTAAAACAACAATCCAAAAATAATTAAACCGAAATTCAAAGTCTATTAAAATTTAAATCCCACTGCATGGCCACCTCGAGTCCCTCCGGCTCCATATCCGTGATCTACATGTCACCTAAAAAATTAAAGGAGAAGGTGAGTCACCAAGACTCAGTATGTAACCCTTCCCCCGGTTTAAGCAATTTCATACACACTTTATAACAATCTATATGCATAAGGTTATGTACCCAACCTAGCCAACCAAACGCCTCGGTCTACCCCGTTGTGGTACCAAACCCTTTGGTGGTGCCAAACCATCGGTGACGTATAGTCACGAGATGTGATGCCAAATCACCTGGAGGTGCCAAACCTCGGTGGCGAAGACACGGATCGGTTGATGGGGCCAACCCATCGTGTGATACCAAATCACCGGCGTCAATCCCGTATTATCATCGTGGGGCCAACCCTTTGTGGTGCTAAGCCCTTTGGGGACGGGCACGCTATGAGGTGCCAAACCTGCGGAGGTACCAAACCTCACGGTGACCGTAGTCACAATGTGTTACCAAAACAACGGTGTCCGTCGACACAATATCATTTGCCCCCTCCACTCATTTAACCCCCAGCAGTCCAATACATGTTTGTACAGAAATCATGCTAATAAATTTATTAGTCAACATTCATAGACTTATCATTGTTATATAACAAAAGCCGCACATACCAAATGTGCCACGCTTCCCAAAAGCATTAAATAGTAATCTCATGGAAATAGAGACTTACCCGTATCCTTGTTAATACCATGATGGTATTACATCCACATCTACACAACCGATTAGGCATAATATAACACTTAGCATATTAAAAAGTTATAAGGTGTGTATGTACACACCTGTTACCACAGAATAGTCTAAATCCCGAAAAGAAAAGTCGGCCACCCTAGATCTACTTGTCCCTATATTCGGCCAAACACTTGGGTTAGTATTATGGCCTATTCGGCCAAATCAAATTATTTGAAAAGGGTTCCTTGTGAACCCGAAATCTTACATTTTCTCTTTTGGCTACTAATCACAGCACTCGATTCCCGAATCTGTTTCGCCAACTACCATCGATTAGTAAATAAAGGTAATAGCCTTCGGCTTTGAACACTTGAAAGTTAAATCTATGGAAATTGATCCTTACCAAAACCGATTGCTAGAGTTTGGAGAATTCGATCTATTGCTTGGAAATCCCGTAGTTCCTAGATGATGTTGATTCCAAAGAGGGGTTAGTCTTCCCATCCAGCCAAACAACAAACATAAGAGAGAAAAAGAAATAGCCATTCGGCTAGTACCCTTACCTACCCCAAACCGATTGGAAAATACAGATAAGGGATCACCCTTGCTTTGATATTCGACCAAAGATACACCAAATGGGGAGAAGGAAAATCGGCACACCAAGGGAGAAGATTCAGCTTGAGTTGGAAGAAGAAGAGAATGAAGAAAAGATATGGAATGAAGGTTTCGGCTAAGGATTTTGAGAGAAGGAAAAGAAAGAAAATAGATGGGAGGGTTGAGAATTTCGGCAACTTGCAAAGATGGGAAAAAAAAGAAAAACAAGTGATAGGTTGATGCTTTTTATAAGCATTCGGCACCCCCCCTTAGCTTGCCGTCCACTCCTATCAATAAGGAGTTCAAACTCTAGCCAACTCTCCCTTTCACTCCAAGCCACATATTTGAATTAATTCAAATTAATTTGAATTAATTTCAAAGCTATTTTTCCTCTGCCAACTCTTAATAATTAATCCCATGATAATCCCTTTAAAATAATTAATATAACATCCTTATTATCCTTAGAATTAAGCAAATAAATCCAATTTAAAATGCTCACATTATCCTTAAAAAAAATATTGAAATCAAATTTGAGCATCTCCTCTCTCTTGTTGCCATCCAAAATAAGGAGTAAAAAGGAGGATTTTGCGACTCGAACCAAGGCTCCCCCCTTGCTCCTTGATGGCGTCACTTCTAGCTCTTAAGTGGCCTCTCTTTTGCCACTTTCCAAGGCCATTTCTGTGTCAAAAATTCCCCATTTATTCTTGTAACCCCTACTTACTAAGGTTCCCTACCTTTAAAGCTTCCAAATAAAATTTTCCACTATACCGAGCCCACTCAAGACCCCTAATTAAGCCTCATCATTCCATAAATAATGTTACAGCAATTCAAACTCAGGCAAAATAATGCAAACACGAATAACCCCAATTTTAGGATGTTACAGTTCTACCCCCCTTAAAAATAATTTCGGCCTCGAAATTACCTGATTTAGAAGAGATGAGGGTATTGCTGCCGCATCACATCCTCGGGTTCCTACGTAGCTTCCTCTGTACCATGGTTCCGCCATAGCACTTTCACTAAGGGCACTGACTTCTTACGCAACACCTTCACATCTCGATCCAAGATCTGAACTGGTTCTTCCTCGAAAGATAGATCCGAGTTGACCTCAATCTCACGCATCTCTTGGCACAGCGTGTGATGGGTGCGACCGATATCGCTAAGCATCGACACATGGAAAACATCATGAATCGACTCAACTCTGCTGCAGTGACTCGGTGATAAGCTACCGGTCCCACTCGCTTCAACACTGTATATGGGCCAATGAACCTTGGGCTTAGCTTCCCTTTTGGCCCAAATCTCAACACCTTTTTCCAAGGTGACACCTTCAGAAAAACCTTGTCTCCTACATCATACTCCATTTCCTTGCGCTTAAGGTCGAGATAAGACTTCGTCTATCTCGACGCTTCCTTAAGACGAGCCCGAATCACCTTAACTTTGTCCTCGGCCACGAACCACCCGGTCCCAAGACTTGTCATTCTCCCAACTCCGTCCAACATGTAGGAGTACGGCATTTCCGTCCATACAATGCTTCGTATGGTGCCATCTGAATACTCGTCTGATAACTATTGTTGTAGGCGAACTCTGCTAATGGTAAAAATTCCTTCCAACTACCCCGAAACTCCAAGACACAACCCCTCAGCATATCCTCTAAGATCTGTATGACCCTTTCCGACTGCCCGTCCGACTGCGGATGGAAAGCTATACTGAAATCCAATCGCGTACACAACGCTTGATGCAATGCTTTTCAGAACCTCGACGTAAATCTGGGATCCCTATTGAGATGATCGATATCGGCACACCATGCAATCTTACAATTTCTGACACATACAGCTTAGCTAGCTTCCGAAGTGAGTAATCCATTCTCACCAGTATGAAGTGAGCTGACTTAGTCAGACAGTCCACTATTACGCAAACTGCGTCTTTCTTGCTCGGCGTAAGAGGTAATCCACTGACGAAATCCATAATTATCCTTTCCCATTTCCACTGAGGGATCTTAACTGATTGAAGTAACCCTGATGGCAACTGGTGTTCAGCCTTAACCTGCTGACACGTCAGACACTTTCCCACGAACCCAGTTACCTCACGCTTCAACCTTGGCCACGAATCGCCCAGTAAATCCCCATACATTTTGTCGCCTCCGGGATGCATAAGCGTAAGAGGCATTATACGCGCATCCTAAAGAATTTTCTGCTTTAATTCCACATCCTTTGGCATACAAGCTCGTCCTTGAAAGCGTAGTACGCCATCATCAGTCAAACTATACCCTTCCAAACCACCATCTTGAACTTGCACCCTCTTAGCATTCAACCCTTCATCCACTAACTGCTTTTCCTTAATCTCCACAATCGGGTTGGCTTAACTTGGAGTTACGCAAAAGACTCCCATCGTCATATAGACTCAAATGAGCAAACATCGCTCTTAAGTCCGAACCACGACCTTAGGCTCAACACGTCGACCACCACGTTAGCCTTACCGGATGGTACTCTATTGAGCAGTCGTAATCCTTTATGATTCAATCCATCTACACGCCTTAGGTTCAAGTCCTTCTGAGTCAAGAGATACCTTAGGCTCTTGTGATCCGTATAAACTATCGACTTCTCCACATAAAGGTAATGTCTCCATATCTTCAAAGCGAATATGACTACTGCTAACTCCAAGTCGTGAGTCGGATAGTTCACCTCATGCGGTCTTAACTGACGAGACGCATAGGCCACTACCTTTCCTTCTTGCATCAATACACATCCCAAACCAGTATGGGATGCATCAGAATAGACCGTGAACAAGTTCTCCGCCTCAGGTTGTACCAGAACGGAAGCTTCCGTTAAAATTTTCCTCAACTTATCGAAACTTTCCTGCTGCTTCTCCGACCGTACAAATGGGACTCCTTTTCTTAATAACTTAGTCAATGGCGCTGCAATAAGAGAAAATCCTTCCACAAATCTCCGATAGTACCCCGCTAGACCAAAAAAGCTTCAAATTTCGGCCACTGACCTAGGCGGTTTCCAATCCAACACCGCTTCAATCTTGCGGGGATCCACTCTAATCCCTTCCGCTGACACCACGTGACCTAAGAAAGCCACCTCCCTAAGCCAAAATTTGCACTTACTGAATTTGGTATATAATTGCTTCTCCCTCAATACTTGTAAAACTATACGTAAATGCCTGTCATGCTCCTCCTCCGTCTTTCAATAAACCAATATGTCGTCTATGAATACCACGACAAATTGATCCAAGTACTGCTGGAATACTCTATTCATTAAGTCCATGAACGCCGCCAGTGCATTGGTCAACCCAAATGGCATCACTAGGAACTCGTAATGCCCATACCGAAAGTCTTGGAATCTTTGTTTTGTGCACATCAACCTCCTTCACCTTCAATTGATGATAGCCCGACCTAAGGTCTATCTTTGAGAATACCGACGCACCCTTCAATTGGTCAAACAAGTCATCGATCCGCGGCAATGGTTATTTGTTTTTGATCGTTAACTTGTTTAACTGACGGTAGTCGATGCACATCCGCATCGAACCGCCCTTCTTCTTGACAAACAACACAGGTGCTCCCCACGGAGATATACTTGGTCGGATAAACCCCCTATCCAAAAGTTCCTGAATTTGGGCCTTCAGCTCCACCAATTCCTTTGGTGCCATTCGGTACGGTGCTATAGACACAGGTGTCGTTCCGGGTAGCAAGTCTATACCGAATTCAACTTCCCGGTCTGGAGGCAGACCCGGAAGTTCTTCTGGGAACACATCAGCGAATTCCCCAACCATTTGGACCTTCTCCACTTCTGATTCCTTAGCCTCCAAGGCACAAATGTGAACCAAATACGCCTCACAACCCTTCTTGACCATCTTCTCAGCCTTCAAAGCAGAGACCACGTTGGATAGGTAATCCCTTCTATTACCTATCATGACCACTTCATCCCCCTCGGCCATCTTAAGGACCATGCGCTTAGCCGCGCGATCCAATCTCGCCTGATACTTAACCAACCAGTCCATTCCAAGGATCAAATCGAACTCCCCAAACGGTAGTTCCATCAGATCAGCCACAAACACTACCCCTTGGAGTTCTAGGGGTACATCCCTATAAAGCTTGTTCACAACTACAAGAATGGCCTAAAGGGCTAATTACGTTCATCTCCCTAGAAGCGGTCTCGAGTTTAAGTTCATAGTCTCTACCACACTACTAGCTACGTACGAATGCGTCGAACCCACATCAATTAAAGCAACATAAGGAAGACCAAAAATTAAAAAGCGCACTCGGTTATGACATCCGGTGCGTCCACTCCTCGCGGTGCCTCGCTGCATAGACTAATCCAGGCTGCCTTGCCTCTGTGTTACCTGCGCCTCTGCCCTGAGTTCCGCGACCTCTATTAGGACCGTTGTCGCCTCTACCATTACCGCGACCTCTCTGTGGTCCCACATTTCTATTTTGAGTACGGTTCTGCCCCTCTGACTGATTCTGAGCTCGCTTCCGGGGACAATCCCTCACACGGTGATCCAAAGACCCACACTCAAAGCAACCCCTCTTACCGGTCCAACAACCTCCCCAATGGGATTTTCCACAGCGATTACACTGAGCCGGTCTCTGATTAGCAGCCATGGGCCTTGCCGCCTGATTTGGCCCACTCTACCTAGCCTTTTTCTGAACATTACCACTTGACCCAGACGACTCAAAGCCTCTTTTCAGCTTATTCTTATCATAATTCTGCCTCACGGACTCCTTGATCCCTTCGGCTACCTTAGCCTTCTCCACTAACGACGAAAACTCATGAACCTGCTGTGGAGCAATTATCAGCCTCAAGTCATCTCTAAGCCCGTCCTCAAAGCGGACACAACGCTCATGTTCGGTAGCTACGATGCCTCTAGCATATCTACTCAGCCTTAAAAATTCCGCCTCATACTCCGACACTGACTTAGTTCCTTGCACTAACCCCAGAAAAGCTTTCCTCTGCGCATCAGTGTAGCTAGTACCCACGTACTTCTTCTGAAAAGCAGTTTTGAAGTAATCCCACGTGAGATCATCTGCCGTGGCTCCATCTTGGACCGTGAGCCACCACTGATACGCTTCATCCTTCAGAAACGACACAGCTCCTTTCAATTTTTCCTCATTAGATAGGTCAAGGTCGTCCATAATCCTTTCTGTAGATTCTAGCCAGTACTCTGCTGCACTAGGCGCCACTCCCGACACGCCCCGAAATACCTCAGCTCCGTTAGACCGAATTCGCTCGGGAATAGATTTTCGAGCTCCTAAATTTCCACTAGCCCCAGCCACTAACTCGAGAACTCGCAACACAGCTTGCGATACTGCCTCTCCCCCCGTCTGCTCCTGCTCCTCAACTCCAAAAGTTGGAGGTGGTGGTGGCGGTGGTACTTCATTCTCAGAACCCTGACCCGACCTGACGGGTTCAGACACAGTCAGCCTACCCCTACCGTGTCCACGGCGTCCACGTCCTCTAGAGCTCATTCTAACTATCGCGCTTTAATCTGATTAAGACAATTTTATGTATTAGCCTTTGTTCCACTTGGTTATCCACGAAGAAATTTTATGGAGAAAGTTTAATTAGGGATTCTTTCGATCAAACAATGTTTTAAGTCTTCTACCCTAGTTCACACAGAAGGGTACATCCATTCCCTAATACTTTCCCTACTTATTCACTCCTTGGACATTTCTGTCCGTTTCTATCCCAGGGGTATTTTCGTCATTTTCCTACAGGGGTATTTTTGTAAATAAAATCTGAGGGATTTCAAAACTTTATTAAAGCAGGTCACTTTGAAATTCCCTGAACTGGAGTGTATTTCTGAAAATTTGCAAAATTTAAAGATATGGCAACATTTAGAAACTAGGGGTATTTTGGTAATTCTGTCAATCAAAGGTAATTTTGTGATTTTTGTAAATCAGAGATGTTTTTAACAATTGCAAAATTCTGGGGGTCCTTTTTGAGAGTTCCTCTTCTTAAAACGATGACGTTGCAAAAATTTTAGAATTCAGGGTCATTTTGGTAATTTTGCAAGTTGAGGGCATTTTCGTAATTTCTCAAACCAAAGTATTTTATTGATGACGAGAAAAGTAGAGTTGTGGGTTTTTATAAAATAATGAGATTTTTGGGCAAAACCATTGGATTGATATTTTATGAACCAAGGGTGTTTTGGTAATTTTACCCCCTAAGGGCATTTCTGTAATTTTCCACAAATCAGATTTTTCGGAAAAAACATTGTAAAACTGATTGTTCTCAGATTCAAAAGAGTAATTTTGATAGTTTTGAAAACATTAGGGTTTTGTTGTTTCATTCTTTTTCAAAAACGCGGCTAGTTCCCTTTCGGGTTTTAGTCATTAGGTTTAGCCTACGACCGAGCCCTCTTGGTCAGGGTGAACCCAAGCTACGCACCAGGCAGGATTCAAGTGGAGAGGAGGTGAGTCACACGGACTGCTTAAATACCAAGCTCTCACCGAAACCTTTCTAGACATGCGCACAGAGGTTGCCACACCACTGAGCCCTCTGAGTTAGGGTGAACCGAAGCTACGCACCAGGTAGGATACCTACGAAGAGGAGGTGAGTCACGAGGACTGCTTAAACACCAGGCTCTTCCGGATCCAATCCTCGACATGCGTACAGGGGTTACCACACCCAGTGACTAAGTCGTAGGTTGGTTTAGTTCCTTAAGTCTTATGTTCTGTTTGTGTTTGAGTAGTCTAATCCTAGGGTTCAAATTCCTATAAGTCTATTCTACGTTCCATGCTTCCTACCCTTCTACACAAGAAATAATCCACCAAGAGGTTTAGAAGTACTTACCTGGGCGGATCGGTGCCGGAGACTCGGTGCCATGCTATTCAGAACCCAAAAATAACTTAGAAAGGCCTACTAGTATAAAAACAAAACATTTTGGGCCTTGGGCCCCCACAGCCGAGCTTTCAACTTAGCTCTGATACCAATTTTGTAACAACCCAAACTCGGCCCAAACGCTATGACCGAATTTGGTTTGCTACGGAGAAAATATTTTGAAATCTTTTAAAAATCGATTTAACTTCTTGTTAAAAGATAGCGTCTTGTTAAAACAGTTGAGGTGTATAAAACCCATATTTAGATTTATTCTGAAAATATTTATTAAGTCAAGTTATTATATACATATTTTATGTACCCGATGGTACTTTTAAAACCTTTACGATTGCTTTGGAGAAACATGTGAACTCTTTTTTATAAGTAAGTAATTTAAAACAAATATTAAAGGATGTAACCATAATAAAATATTCCTAGGAGGCTTATTACAACCCAATTAAAATTTAAAACAACAATCCAAAAATAATTAAACCGAAATTCAAAGTCTATTAAAATTTAAATCCTACTGCATGGCCACCTCGAGTCCCTCCGGCTCCATATCCGCGATCTACGTCTCACCTGAAAAATTAAAGGAGAAGGTGAGTCACCAAGACTCAGTATGTAACCCTTCCCCCGGTTTAAGCAATTTCATACACACTTTATAACAATCTATATGCATAAGGTTATGTACCCAACCTAGCCAACCAAACGCCTCAGTCTACCCCGTTGTGGTACCAAACCACTGGTGGTGCCAAACCATTGGTGACGTATAGTCACAGATGTGATGCCAAATCACTGGAGGTGCCAAACCTCTGGTGTCCGAAGACACAGATCAGTTGATGGGGCCACCCATCGTGTGATACCAAATCACTGGCGTCAATCCCGTATTATCATCTGTAGGGCCAACCCACTGTGGTGCTAAGCCACTGGGACGAGATGCTATGAGGTGCCAAACCTCTGGAGGTACCAAACCTCTGGTGACCGTAGTCACAATGTGTTACCAAAACACTGGTGTCCGTCGACACAATATCACTGCCCCCTCCACTCATTTAACCCACAGCAGTCCAATACATGTTTGTACAGTAATCATGCTAATAAATTTATTAGTCAACATTCATAGATTTATCATTGTTATATAACAAAAGCCGCACATACCAAATGTGCCACACTTCCTATAAGCATTAAATAGTAATCTCATGGAAATAGAGACTTACCCGTATCCTTGTTAATACCATGATGGTATTACATCCACATCTACACAACCGATTAGGCATAATATAACACTTAGCATATTAAAAAGTTATAAGGTGTATATGTACACACCTGTTACCACAGAATAGTCTAAATCCCGAAAAGAGAAGTCGGCCACCCTAGATCTACTTGTCCCTATATTCGGCCAAACACTTGGGTTAGTATTATGGCCTATTCGGCCAAATCAAATTATTTGAGAGGGGTTCCTTGTGAACCCGAAATCTTACCTTTTCTCTTTTGGCTACTAATCACAGCACTCGATTCTCGAATCTGTTTCACCAACTACCATCGATTAGTAAATAAAGGTAATAGCCTTCGTCTTTGAACACTTGAAAGTTAAATCTATGGAAATTGATCCTTACCAAAACCGATTACTAGAGTTTGGAGAATTCGATCTACTGCTTGGAAATCCCGTAGTTCCTAGATGATGTTGATTCCAAAGAGGCGTTAGTCTTCCCATCCAGCCAAACAACAAACATAAGAGAGAAAAAGAAATAGCCATTCGGCTAGTACCCTTACCTACCCCAAACCGATTGGAAAATACAGATAAGGGATCACCCTTGCTTTGATATTCGGCCAAAGATACACCAAATGGGGAGAAGGAAAATCGGCACACCAAGGGAGAAGATTCGGCTTGAGTTGGAAGAAGAAGAGAATGAAGAAAAGATATGGAATGAAGGTTTCGGCTAAGGATTTTGAGAGAAGGAAAAGAAAGAAAATAGATGGGAGGGTTGAGAATTTCGGCAACTTGCAAAGATGGGAAAAAAAAAAAGAAAAACAAGTGATAGGTTGATGCTTTTTATAAGCATTCGGCACCCCCCCTTAGCTTGCCGTCCACTCCTATCAATAAGGAGTTCAAACTCTAGCCAACTCTCCCTTTCACTCCAAGCCACATATTTGAATTAATTCAAATTAATTTGAATTAATTTCAAAGCTATTTTTCCTCTGCCAACTCTTAATAATTAATCCCATGATAATCCCTTTAAAATAATTAATATAACATCCTTATTATCCTTAGAATTAAGCAAATAAATCCAATTTAAAATGCTCACATTATCCTTAAAAAAATTTTGAAATCAAATTTGAGCATCTCCTCTCTCTTGTTGCCGTCCAAAATAAGGAGTAAAAAGGAGGATTTTGCGACTCGAACCAAGGCTCCCCCCTTGCTCCTTGATGGCGTCACTTCTAGCTCTTAAGTGGCCTCTCTTTTGCCACTTTCCAAGGCCATTTCTGTGTCAAAAATTCCCCATTTATTCTTGTAACCCCTACTTACTAAGGTTCCCTACCTTTAAAGCTTCCAAATAAAATTTTCTACTATACCGAGCCCACTCAAGACCCCTAATTAAGCCTCATCATTCCATAAATAATATTACAGTAATTCAAACTCAGGCAAAATAATGCAAACACGAATAACCCCAATTTTAGGATGTTACATTTTTAATATATGAATATGCATAAGAATGTGAATATGGCTAAGTTCCACAAATGTGGTAAGAAGTACCCAGGTACGTTTCCTACTTCTGATAGGATTATGAATATGATATATTTTGAACATGTGAATAGTAACATGAATGAGAAAATAAGTATGTTATATATGTTATAAAATATTTGGGGCATTCGGGATATTTGTGAAAGGGGAAGTGAAGGTGATGACTTGGTCTCACTATTCGAATATGGTGACTACGGTCACATTATCTGAATATGGTAACCGGTTACATTATTTGAATATGGTGTCTAATGACACAAATGATATGGGCGATGAGCACGTCGATCGCAAATGACGCCTTCGATGGTGTGTAGCGGATGGAGGGTTGACTTAGTAGTCCCCACGGTGTGACTGGCAGGTACGGGTGGTGTGTAGCAGATGGTCAAATAGGCTTGGGTTTGGGTTGCATCATTTATTTTTATATGAATATGAACTTGATATGAACTTGTATGCGATTTGTTGAATGTTAGTGTTATGCATACATTGAGTCTGTTGACTCACCCCGTTGGGGAATATTTTGCAGGAGATGAGCAGTAATGGACCGGGTCGGCAGGAGCTAAAGGTGGCCATGCATAGCAAGGAAAAACTTTTATTATTTGGGACTGTTATTTTTATTAAGTACTTCAATTTTATTTTTGGTTTTTGATTGATGTAATAAGGCCATAAGGCCCAAGTTGAATTTCTTTATACATTTATTTTTACTTTATAATGTTACGCATTATTTTTAATTAAGTTCAATTATATTTATTTTAATAATAATAAACCTTAAATTATTTTTTTTTCATAGCTAAATGATTTCTAAGTAAAATAAATGGGTTTTTAATCTAAGCCCAACCCAAAACGAGATTTTCCTGAAAATACACAAATTTTCTCTAAGAGACAAAGAATTTTGCAACCGGTTTACTTAAGGAACATACCAGATCCGGTTCAGGCTCGTGGGCCGGGTTTGGGATGTTTCAATTTATTTCATTAGGTTTAAATTTTCCTGAGCTATATCCACAAATTAATTCTTTATTAGCTATTGTTTTAGCTTTTAATACACATCCCCAATTGTTTTCTGAGGCATCTGTTTCTAGAATTAATTTATCACCTTGTTTAGGTAAATAAACCTTAGGAATATAATTTATTTCAGATTTTATATGTTTTATAGTATCTGAATCTTTTTTAGACCATTCAAAGGGTTTCTCCTTTTTTAGTTTTTCATATAACTCATCTAATTTTTTAGATAAGTTAGGAAAGAAATTTCTTCCATAATTAATAATTCCTAAAAATTGTTGAAGTTGTTTCTTATCAACAATATTTTTAGGAAATTCTTTTATTTTTACTATAATATGATCTTGGAGTTTAAGACCATCGGCTGATAATATCAGTCCTAAAAATTCTATTTCAGTTTTTTCTATTTCAATTTTCTTAGGACTTAATATAATTCCATGTTTTATAAATTCTCTAGATATAATATTTAAATGTTTTCTGTGATTTTCTAAGGTATCTGAAAATATTAAAATATCATCTATATAAACCACACAAAATTTTTTATATTTTTTAAATATAGAGTCTATCCATCTTTGGAAGACTTGTGGTGCATTACATAATCCGAATGTCATTACTCTCCATTGATAATGACCATTAGGAGTGCTAAAAGCTATTAATGGTTTGGATTCTTCTGTTAACATGATTTGCCAGAATCCAGATTTACAGTCAAACTTACTAAAATATTTTGCTTGTTTAGCTTGGTTTATTAAAACTTCCTCTCTTGGAATAAAATAGCCATCAAAAATAGTATTTTGATTTAACCTTTTATAATTAATAACCATCCTAGCTTTTCCTCTTTTTATTTCAGCATGGTTTCTTACCATAAAAGCAGGACTAGAATGTGGACTATTAGTTTCTTCTATTAATCCTTTATCTAATAATTCTTTTATTTGTATATCAAATTCATCTATATCTTGTTTAGTATAGATCATGGGTTTTACTCTAATAATTTTATTGGGGTTTTCTAATTTTATTGTACAATATCTAGGACTATTTTTCCATAATTTTAATGGTTCTTCACTAAAATTATTTTCTAATATCTTAAACAACCAATGATTTGTTTCAAGTTGTTTAATCTGATCTTTCCTAGGTGGTTTAAAATCTTGATCACAAATATATTTGTGATTATCTACTAAAGGTATTTCTACCAAGTGTTTTGTGAGTTAATATTACAAAGTTTTTGTCAATAGAGAATGGTAAATGTTGATATATAAAATTATTCCCTAATAATATATCTCCATGCATTTCATGGAAACATAATAATTTAGGAATTACAAATCTTACATTGTTTATGTAGATAGGTATATTTTTTGCTTTAAAAAGAATTAGAGTTTCTATACCATTTACTCCAACAGCTCTAATGGGATTTTTCATAAGTTCCCATTTTTCTGATGGAATTGCATTTTCTCTACAGCTACTGGTTGTAGCTCCTGTATCTAATAAAGCATTTAAAGAATATGTTTTATATTCTCTAAATTGAAACGTGATTTCTATATAAGTATAATATTTCCTTGATTGGAAATGTGAGAAGGTAATAATATCTTTTTTCCCAAGTTTCATTTGTTGAATTATTGGTTTTTTAGAATAATGAACTGGTTTTAGTTCAATTAAGTATTTATTTTCCCAATATTTCTTTGGTTTGATTTTACCATAAAGATCTTGTTTATCAATTTCCCTATGTTTAGATATTTCTATTTTATTACCCAATATTCTTGTTGTGTTTTCAATGTTTTCATAATTTTTATTAATAGCTCTCAGATTATCATCTGTTTGAAGATCAGAGTCTATTTTTCTTTTACCATGAGACTCTTTTTTATCTATTTCCCAAGGTTTTGGTATTATATATTCATATGGATCTGTTTGTTCAGTATCCATGGGTTCAGGAATTTCTATATTTTCATCCTCTTCTGTAGAAGTATTTTCTTCATCAGAATTATGTCTCGTAACATTAATATTTACATCAGAATTATTATTACTTTTAGAACTATCGATACTTTCGGTAGTGTCATAGTTTAACATATAGTGATAATTATATTTATTAAATAAATCTTTATGTTTTTCATAAAGTTCTTCTATTAATTTTAGGTATTCTACTTGCTCATATTTATCTTCTGTTTTAGAAAATTGGTTTTTCCAATGTTCTATTAAAGTTTTATAGGACTCAAAATCATATTTTTCTTGTTATTTTATCTTTTTCTCTTTTTTGTTTTGTTTTTTCTTTTTTATTATAGTTAGAAGATTCATCCGAAGACTCATCTTCATCTGATAAAGCTAAAATAACATTACTATTGCCATAATATAAAGGTCCTAAATCTAGGTCTGTTTCTATATTATTATTATTAATAACTAGATCTAATTTATTTTCACTAATGTTTGCTGATTCCTTAGCAGTCCTTATGGATAGAGGTAAAAAGCCTCTAGAAAAAGTTGGAGAATGGACAACTGTCCATAAAAAACCCAACAAGGGAAAACCAGTGAGTCCTAAACAAGGATTTATTGCTGCACCCACACAGGTACAATTTTATCCTAATCAAGGATATTATTTACCATATCCAATGGTAAAACAACCATTTGGAACACAATCACCAACCCGGTGAGTTATTTTGAATTTTCACAAAATCCATATTGAGAATATCAAAAAGCTATTCAAATTATAAAAATCTGAAGATTTGTTGAACAAACAACAAAATCTTGAATTCCCTGAAATAAAAGATTTTTATAATCCAGAGCTACCAGTAGAATATTACAATTTTATAAAGCAGAATATGGAAAACCCATATTTTGGAACAAAGAGCTTAATTTCAAAAGCTCTTACACAATTCTTGGAATTTTTAGTTGAAAAAACAACTAAAGAAAATAAAAGTAGAAGATTTATTACTAAAATCCATTTTATATCGAGATTGGGATGAAATCCTAATCGAATATCTGAATATTAAGGAGATAAACAATCTTCTTGATATATTTCAATATTTTATTAATAACGGAAAAACAATTCTATTATTAATAAGATGTTTAGAATATGTCTATATAACAAGTGTAGACAAATTCTACCCTCGATATTTTTCAAAAATAAATCGAGCTATTTGCAACCAAAGAAGCTCAATTTTTAAAAGCTTTTTCAAAATATTTTCTACAAGCCTATGTTTTTATAAATGATATAGGAGAAAAATTTCCTACTATCAAATTCAAAGCTTAATCACGAGCCATTCGATATAACCAGATATTGAATGGGGATTTGTTAAAGAAATAACAGATCCAAAATCTTTCTTTTCATTTACTAAAAGATTTTCCAAATGATAGTCAAATCCCGGCTATCAAATTTTATAGATATAGACGATTTTGTCTATTATTTTCATATTGAAATAAATAGCCTTATTGGTATAGTGAAAAAGAAAAATTTTATCAGCCATATCAAATTTGGAATATAAATACTATGTCTTCGGGAAAAGCCCTTTCAGCCGTCGAGGAAGATCAACAACATTTGTCAAAAACTATTGATGAGTGTTATACAATTATCAAATCCAAGCCGGAATTGATTTAATGAGTATGGTGGAACATCTTCTCCATCAAATAACTTATATGTTCTGGACCGATGGACGAAGAATTTTAGCTTATGATCTTTGGAAGAACCCGGATAGAAAGAAATGAAGAAGCCATTCAGTTATTAAAAAAGATAGCTGATACGGAGATCGATGATTATCCGTTAGCAGCGGAAATCAGAGAAGCATGGGAAAACTGGAACACACTAGTACCTTCACCAGAATCACTACACCTGGATGAAATCGAAGAAATGAATCTCAGAAATGTCTAGGAAGGATAAAAGCAGAACACAACACGTGGAAAAATAATGTCCATAAACAAATGAGACAAAAAAGCATGATTAATGCAAGAGTAAGATGGAAGCAACCGTCACATCAAGGAAGCTACGTGGAAACCACCATGAAGCTGACATTAAAAGCATCCTTATCAGGATACTATTCGGATTTCAATTGTAATTAGATTGAGTTGAGAATTCTTTACTATAAATAGGCATTGTTGTAGCCTAAAGTGGGCATCGAAAAATATATAGAGTTTTATAATTTCTAGTTTTCTTTTGTTTTTCTTTTACTGAAGAAATCAAGAAATCTTTCTTGATCTTTTCTTTGTAAATTATCTACTATCTTTTCTTGTTAAATAAAATCTACGATATTATATCCCTTCCGCTTGTGCATATCCCTCCCTTCCCCCCGGTAATTGGTATCAGAGGAGCCCCGGAGTAACGATTTCTGGAGTTCTAATATCGTAGTAAGCATTGTAAGTTTCTATCTTTTATCTGCAATTCTGTTTATTTCACTATTTTTATCTCAAAACCCATATATCTGTCGTTTGTCTTCTTGTTGCAGTTGAGTCCGAGTGGGACGTTGTAGGCGTTTGTGAAGACGTTATAGACACAGGCGGTTTTAGGTACCAGGGATAATAATATGGAACAAATGGATTTTTTATACAAAGATAAAACTTGTAATCACACTATGCATATAGACTCTAAGAACGAAAATAATGTTTCGGCTCTTAGTAAAGGTATCAATAGTTTAATAGATATGACATCTATATATTTTAATAAACTATATACAAAGGTTAGTAAAATAGAAGAAAAAGTATATAATATGGGAGAAGTAACAGATTTAGATTTGAATAGCAAGTCTAAAGAGTTATTATCCGATGTTAATAATAAATTAGATCTAGTTATTAATAATAATAATATAGAAACAAACTTAGATTTAGGACCTTTATATTATGGTAATAGTAATGTTATTTTAGCTTTATCAGATGAAGATGAGTCTTCGGATGAATCTTATAACTATAATAAAAAAGAAAAAACAAAACAAAAAAGAGAAAAGGATAAAAAACAAGAAAAATATGATTTTGAGTCCTATAAAACTTTAATAGAACATTGGAAAAACCAATTTTCTAAAACAGAAGATAAATATGAACAAGTAGAATATTTAAAATTAATAGAAGAACTTTATGAAAAACATAAAGATTTATTTACTAAATATAATTATCACTATATGTTAAACTATGACACTACCGAAAGTATCGATAGTTCTAAAAGTAATAATAATTCTGATGTAAATATTAATGTTACGAGTCATAATTCTGATGAAGGAAATACTTCAACAGAAGAGGATGAAAATATAGAAATTCCTGAACCCATGGATACTGAACAAACAGATCCATATGATTATATAATACCAAAACCTTGGGAAATAGATAAAAAAGAGTCTCATGGTAAAAGAAAATGTAACATCCTATAAATAGGGGTTCTACATTTTGCACTATATTTTTTTTTGTGTGTGTGTGTGTTTGGCTTAATAAGCATGTATTAATTATTACCAATTGTGTCGTCCACCACCTTTAAACCCATGGATTTGTTCACATGGGAAACAATGGTAAGTAGTTATTCAACATTATTTTACCATATTTCCACTCATCTCTTTATCGTAATAATACTTCAATGTTTTATTTTATGAAATACTATTAATTTTTTTTTTTCTATTGCCATCCACTACATAATGTTTTGTCCTATTTTTTTATTTTATTATTTTATTTAATTGGTTGCTTTATTCCCTCAACTATTCCCATGTTTGGCCCTTAAATTAATGTCTTTTGTTTTTAAATTTTAAGTTCTTATTCATGTCGTCCCACCAATTCATCTTCCACCTTGGTTTTTGTTTTTTTTAATAAAAATCAACTCATGCCTAACCTTCTTTCCGTCCCACCAATTTTTGTTCTCTTTTAAGTGCTATCAATAGCCTTATTAAATTAAGGCTCCACCAAACATTAAGAAAGAAATCATTAATAATAATAATAATATGGGGGACATGTTGGCACAAAAAGGGGAGTGTATGGTTGGCAAACTTTTGACCATTCGTGAAACACCCCAAAACCCGGCCCACGAGCCTTGGCCAGATCTGGTATGTTCCTCAAGTAAACCGGTTAAAAATTCTTTTATTACTTTGGAAAAATTTTGTGTGTTTTGAAAGAAAATTAGTTTTTTGGGTTGGGCTTGGGTTGAAAATGAGTTAATCTTATATTAACAATTCCTTTTTATTTAAGGTAACAAAACACTTGGAGTTTATTTTAAAAATAAATTTACTTGATCCCTAAATAATAATTTGTAAACAAAATAAATAAAAGTAAAAAGAAATAAAGAAATTCAATCATGGCCTTATGGCCTTATTACATCAAATAATTCCCAAAATAAAAGTTCTAAAGTACTTAAGTAAAATAAAATGTCCATATTGAATAAAACTTCAGGCTGAGCATGGACACCTTTAGCTCCTGCCGACCCGGTCCATTACTGCTCATCACCTGAAAAATATTCCCCAATGGGGTGAGTCAAACAGACTCAATGTGTACACGACACTAAATCATAATAGAATCAGGCATACAATAGTTACACATTCAAAACATAAAATACAAGTTATGATGCATTCCCAAACCCAAACCTAATTGTCCATCCGCTACACACCCCCGTACCTGCCAAACACACCGTGGGGACTACTAAGTCGACCCTCCTTCCGCTACACACCAATTTGCGGGCTTAAGGCTCCGTGATCGTGGTCTTAGGAAACCACTTTCAGACATCGTGGTCTTAGGTCACCACTTTTCAGATTCATCGTGGTCGTAAATCACCATTTTTCAGACATCGTGGTCTTAAGTCACCACTTTTCACTTCCCTTTCAATATACAACCATATGCCCCATATAATAATAATATGCATAAATATGCCAGAGTTCACATTCTTATCATTTCTCATGTTACTAATAACATTTTCATATTCCTAGTAGAAGTAGGAAACGTACCCTGAGTACTTAGTACCATCACATGGTACCTTAGCCACTTTCATATTCTTAATGTCACATATTTTAATTAAACATGCCATAAAACGTATTATGAAGTAGTGTGGGGTACACACCTGATTCACTTAGCAAATTCCTTGAGATCTCAAAATCTGATCTACCGCTTAGATCCTTAATCCCTACATTTGATTATTCACTTACTATTTTAATAAAAAGCCATTCAGCCATAAATCCAATTCCTAGTAGGATTAGTATTCTTAAACTTACCTTGAAATTCTCAAATCTCGAAATCTTTGTATCCCTCTGTCGAAATCCCTATAACTACATGTTAGATCAATTTCTAACATTTATTCACAACAAATAACCCTTAGCCGAATGTTAAATATGACTTACCTTAGATTCTTAAATCCCAAAATTCACCGAATAACTAGGGAACACGCGGCCTATGGTGTACCTTCGGGAAAAGAACTTCTCCTTCCTTGTAGTCGACACTTAATAAATCCCGAAACTTTCCTTCCATGATTAGGCCAAGATCAATAATAGGAATTAGTCCCTAAATTTCGATAAGTCTAAAATATAAAAGAATGGAAACCAAACTTGGATCTTACCCTTATTTGAAGAAATCGATTGCACTTTCACTTCAACTTTCAAAGATTCGGCTATGGCTAAATGATGCTCTCACAACTTTCGGCTTTTGGAGGGATTAGAAAGAAAAGATAAGGAAGAATAAAGATGGAGGATTCGGCTAGAACACAAGGTATTTTGGTTTGGCAAAACAGAGAGAGAGAATTTTGCTAAAGAATTTCGGTAGATGAACAAAAGAGAAAAGGAAGAATGAAGGTTGGCCTCTCTTTTCCTTTTATAGCCGAAATTACTAGGCTAGAGTCCCTTACTTGGCCACCACTCTTCCTTATTTTCCTCCTTATCTCCTTATTTAAAAATTAAAGAATAATCCCTTATTTATCTTTTTAGTTATCACCTAAAATAAAAGATAATTCAAAGTCCCTTACTTGGCCACCACTCCTCTATCTGATAACTTTATCCTTTAATTATCATAAATAAAAGAGTTTGATCCAACATTTATCTCTTCAAAATAATCCAATTTAAAAATCCTTTATTTATCACCTTTTTAATCGAATATTTATGAAAAGATAACACCTCCTTTCTAGAAGCATGTGCCGTCCACCTCAGTCTTCTGGAAGCAAAAATAAAATTTCTTTTATTTGCTTCCCATGTGACTCGAACTCAGGCCCACTTGCTCATGTAGGTGGCGTCACTTACCTTGGCCTTAAGTGGCATTTCCAGGCCACTTTTCCAAGCCTGTTTGTGTGCCAAATTCTTCCTACTAATTTTCTTAAGGCCACCTTGCCTTAATTTCCTCTTTTTAAGCTTTAAAACTTGACATTTCCTTTCATTTCCAAGTTTCCAAAAATTTTCGTTTGCCTCTTTAAACTTGACATTTCCTTACATTTCCAAGTTTCCAGAATTGTTTATTTTCCTCTTTTGAATCATTTCCACATCATTTCCTTGCATTTCCAGGACATTTCCTCACATTTCCAAGACAAGACATTTCCTTACATTTCCAACACATTTCCCTACATTTCCAAGACAAGACATTTCCTTACATTTCCAACACATTTCCCTACATTTCCAAGACAAGACATTTTCTTACATTTCCTTACATTTCCAAGACAAGGCATTTCCTTACATTTCCTTACATTTCCTTACATTTCCATACATTTCCATACATTTCCTTACATTTGCTTACATTTCCATACATTTCCATACATTTCCTTACATTTCCTTACATTTCCATACGTTTCCTTACATTTCCTTACATTTCCATATTTCCTTACATTTCCATACATTTCCTTATTTCTAGAATTCACATAACACATTGATAATTCATAAAACATGCCATTTTACCACATGGTTCCTTGTGTCATGCTTCACACGGAGTTTCTTTTAAAGCCTCATTTACCTAGCTCCCCTTTTTACTTAAAAACCAATAATTTTCCAAAGCTTTCTTCTTCCATCCTAGAATTCTAAAAACCCTTAAGACACTTCCAACACTGCCAAAACCTACTAACTCATGAATTAGGCACGAACGCATAACCCCTAATCTAGGATGTTACAATTCGTCTATGAATATGGATGGTTTTTGGGACTAGGGGGATGGCCGAATTTTTGTTAGTATTTTGGTTAGGCTTAGGTGCTAGTTTTGGTCTTTAGCAATTGGTGGAAGTTTTGGTATTTGTTTTGGCCAAAAATTCATCTAAGAAACATTGGTGTCTTCTTCTTTTTCTCTAAATTTTCCTTATTACCTATTCTTCAAGTCTTTGGTGAACTTATTCTCATCCTTTCTTTCTTTTGATTGCCGAATGTACATCAACCTTTGAGACCATATTTTTCACTCTTTTTCCTTTTGAAAAAAAAATGAAATCTCACAAACCCTTCTTTTCATCTCTTTTCTCTTTTTACAAAATTTTTCAAACACCTTTCTTCTTCCTCTCAAATCAATATTTTTCATAACTGAATATTGATGTTTGTTTTTACCCCATAGCCGAATATCATTGTTCTTTTTCTCTTATAGCCGAATCTTCCATCTCATCCATATTTTCCTCTCAACTGTATTATTACTCATACTTTGATCAATCGGTAAGTGATTCATTTCAATATTTATTTTATTTTATTTTATTTTTTTATTTTTCTCTTAGTGCCGGATCTATGTCTTGGTATAGGATGGCCATATTGATCGAGACCACCACCATACTTTCTCTCATTCGAAATCACTTTTCATCTCTGTAGAAATATAGTGGAAGGCCGAAACTTAGAGTTTCTGAAGTCATCTTTTAATCGCTAGAAAACAGTTCTAAAATCTTAGAGGTAAGAGTTCTTTATGAATTTTATAACCAATTTTTATTCGAATAAGATGGTGATGATTAACCGATATTATTATAGGTACTCTATCGCCCGATCTTTCATTTTGAGGTCATACAAACTTTTTGTACGATTTGGAACTTTCCATCAATTTGTGAACCGTTAATCGGAGAAAATCGACAAATCGTAGTGGTTCACGATTCCGAGGGTAAATTTTAGATCGTTTGTTTAAAGTAGATTTATTAAATCGCGTGTGTCAACTAATCAAGCGTTATAAAATTTTAGGTGCCCACGATCGAGAGAGCATAGTGTTTATCGTAATCAGGTGTGTAACATCCTGAAAAGGGCCTATGCATTTTCGGTTTAATTGTATGAAATGACAAGTCTTAAGCATTATGAATAAATTTTTGACATTTTTGAAAACTCAGAAATGTATGAAAATGAATGGAAATGAATATTTTTGGGAACCTGGAAATGCATTGGACATGAACATTTTAGGAATCCTAGAAATGTAAGGAAATGGTTCAAAAATGGAAAGTACACATTTTTGGAAACTAAGAAATGAAAATGGAAATGATCCAAAAATGGAAAGTATACATTTCGGGAAACTTGGAAATGTAAGAAAATGGCAAGTAAACAGAGCCGATCGAAAATTTTAGGAAACTTGGAAATGACCCCAAAATGATGAGTTTTAAAGTTTAAAATAGGAAATCAAGGCAAGGGGGCCTTAAAAGAAAAAGTTGGTAAAATTTGACACACCAACAGGCTTGGAAAAGTGGCCTGAAGATGCCACTTAGGGCCTAGGGAAATGGCGCCATGTGCAAGAGGCATGGGCCTGGGTTCGAGTCACAAGGGAAGCAAATAAAAAGAGTTTTATTTTTTTGCTTCCAGAAGGCCAAGGTGTGGACGGCAAGGCATCTAGAAAAAGAGAGGTTTATCCTCTTTAAAATTCGGCTATTAAGTGATAATTAAGGGATTTTATTAAATTTGATTATTGAGGAGATAAGTGATGGATAAAACACTTTTATTTTTAAATAAAATAGAGGATATTATCACAAGGAAGAGTGGTGGCCAAGTCAAGGACTCTTGGCCTGATAATTTTGGCACAAAGAGGAGAATTAAGGCTATTCTCTCATCTTTTCTAAGCTCTGCCAAAATTCCTTAGTCAAAAACCCTCTCTGCCAAATTTTCTTCTTCTCTTTTCTTCCTCTCTTTTCTTCATCTGTCAGGCCAAAACCTTCTCTTTTGATCCCTGTTAGCCGAATCTTTGTGGCTTCAAACAAGGGTGCCATCGACTGTGGTGTTAAAGTAAGAATGGATTCTTATGTTTACTTTTTTTTCAATCAAGATTTTGGACTGATCTTTTTGGATGTCTCTTGGCCGAATATCCAAGGAAGGATTTCGGGATTTCAGATCTAAGGAATCAAGGAAAGAGTTTCGGGAAATTCATGAATTTAAGGTAAGACACATGTATAATCGGCCAAAGGCCATATTCTATTTGTTAAAGTTAGATTAAATCTAACTTAGGGTTGTAAGAATTTCGACATCCCTAGTGGAGCAAGGAATCGATTTTGGGGATCTCATCACAAGGTAAGAAGTTATATTCGACCTAGGTTCTCTCTTAAATAATTAGATCTATTTGTTTTAACCGAAGACTAATCAAACCAGTGGATCTAGTGGGTAGCCGAATTTCAGGAAGGAATACCACAATTTCGGGATTTGATTTGGCAACAAGGTAAGAAATACAAATCCTAGTTGTATTTGGAATAATGGCCGAATGGTCTTTTAAATATAAGTGATTAACTTATGTAGGATTTGAGATCTAAATCTGTGACTGATTCTCTTCGGGATTTCAAGGAACCTATTAAGCAAATCAGGTGTGTACTCACACTAACTTTCGATATATCATATGGCAATTACTTTTAATATATGAATATGCATAAGAATGTGAATATGGCTAAGTTCCACAAATGTGGTAAGAAGTACTCAGGTACGTTTCCTACTTCTGATAGGATTATGAATATGATATATTTTTAACATGTGAAAGGTGACATGAATGTGAATTTAAGTATGATATGCATAATATGATGAATATGGGGCATTCGGGTTATATGAAAAGGGGAAGTGAAGGTGATGACTTTGGTCTCACTATCTGAATGTGGTGACTTCGGTCACGTTATCTGAATGTGGTAACCTCGGTTACATTATCTGAATATGGTAACTCCGCTTACACTATCTGAATCTGGTGTCTCCTGACACAATTATATCTGGTGGCTATGCCACAAATTTTATATGGGCGATGAGCACGTCGATCGCAAAATGATCGCCTTCGATGGTGTGTAGCGGATGGAGAGTCGACTTAGTAGTCCCCACGGTGTGCAGGTTGGTACAGGGATGTGTAGCGGATGGCACCTAGGTTTGGGTTTGGGTTGCATCATCACTTTTATCTGTTATATGAATAAGTATTTGATATGAAAATGTATGCCTGATCTATTAAAGTTTAGTGTTGTGTACACATTGAGTCTGTTGACTCACCCCATTGTGGGAACATTTTTGTGTGATGATCAAGAATGGGACGGGATTGGTAGGAGCTTAAAGGTGGCCATACTCAAGAAGGAATTTTATTTGGACATTTTATTTTTATTTAAGTATTTTAAATTATTTAGGTTTATTTGATGTAATAAGGCCATAGTTGAACTATTTTACATTTATTTTATTTATTATGTTTACAAATTTTTATCAATTAAAGTTTAAGTAGATTTCTTTTAAAACAAAGCCTAAACATTTTGTCACCTAAAGTAAAGGATTTTAATAATGAAATAAACTTGTTTTCAACTCGAGCCCAACCCGACACAAACCTTCTTTCAAAACACACAAGTTTTTCCTAAGTAACAAAAGAATTTGAATCGGTTTTCATCGAGGAACATACCAGATCCGGTCAAGGCTCGTGGGTCGGGTTTGGGATGTTTTAGCTTGGTATCAGAGCCCAGTTTTAAACTCTCGGCCTGTGGGCTCAGGCCCAAAACGTTTTCAAATCGAGCCCAAATGAATTTTATGAAGTGTTTCTGAAAATAAGCAGGTTTCTGGCATGGCACCTGAGTCTCCAACCCGCAGTCCACCAGGTAAGTACCCCTAACTCTTTTGGGTGATTATGTAAATTATATTATGAACTTTAGAAGGGTAGGAAAGTCATGGAACGTAGAACAGAATGATAGGAACATGAACCCTAGGGGTAGATTACTCAAACACAAAACCACATAAGATTTAATGCACTAAACAAACCTATGGCTAAGTCACTGAGATAGGGTGTGGTAACCCCTGTACGCATGTCTAGGATTGGATCTGGAAGAGCCTGGTATTCAATCAGTCCTAGTGACTCACCTCCTCTTCACAGGTATCCTACCTGGTGCGTAGCTTCGGTTCACCCTAACTCAGAGGGCTCAACGGTGTGGCAACCTCTGTGCGCATGTCTAGGAATGGTTTCGATGGGAGCTTGGTATTTAAGCAGTCCGCGTGACTCACCTCCTCTCCATTCAAATCCTGCCTGGTGCGTAGCTTTGGTTCACCCTAACCAAGAGGACTCGGTCATAGGCTCAACATAAAGACTAAAACCCGAAAGGGAATTAGCCGTTTGTTTTATGAAAAACAACAAAACCCTAGTTTTAAAACTTTTAAAATCACTCTTTTAATTGGTGAAAACTATCTTTACAAGATCTTCCGAAAAAATTTTCTGATTTTCAAAAAATTACAAAAATACCCCTAGTGGTAAAATTACCAAAATACCTTTGATTCACAAATTGTCAAACTTCTGAACGATTTTGCCAAAACTTCATTATTTTATAAATGTTCACAAACCCTAATTTGTAAAATATCAAAATACCCTGATTTTGGAAAATTACAAAATTGCCCCTAACTTTTGAAATTGCTCCATTTTGGAAGGAATAATTCTCAAAAAGAACCCACAAAGTTTTACAACTTTTGAAATATCCCTGATTTATTAAATTTTACAAATTTACCCTGATTTGTGAAAATTTACCAAAATACCTCTGAGGTCGAAAATTACCGAAATACCCCCGGATTTTGAAATTTCTCCAAATTACCCCGAGACTTTGAATTCTCAAAATATTTTTCGACAAAAACACCAAGGAACGTTTTTCCTTTTGAAAATTTACGAAAATACCCCTATAGGACCAAATTACAAAAATACCCCTGGGTAGTGGAAAACAGCAACGAAAACTATAACGTTTCTCTGAATCAACGAAAGTTTATACTTGTTTGATAGATGAATGAATGAATGGAAAAGACTGTGTGTTTGTATGAATACGAAAGAACCACTCTTGAATCCCTTTTCATAAAACTCCTTCGCGGGTAAATAAGTGGAACAATGACTAATTCATAAAACTTTTTAATCAGATCTCGACGCTAGAAATAAGCTCTCGAGGACGTGGTCGTCGAGGACGAGGTAGAGGAAGGATGACTGTGTCAGAACCCATTAGATCGGGTCAGGGTTCCAACAATGAAATACCACCGCCACCACCACCCCCAATTGTTCAGGCCGAGCAAAGCAAGCTCGCAGACGGAAGATCTTTGTGTCGCGCAGTCAGGCCGCGAGTCTTGGAATTGGTGGTCGTGCAGGAGGAAATTCAGAAATTGTAAGTCCGTGCTCGAACGCTCCGAGCTAATGGAGTGAAATGTTTCGTGGAGTGTTCGAGGTGGCACCCATCTGATACCGAGTCATCTTGGTTGAAGCGACGGAGCGCATCATGGATGAGCTCGATCGACTCTCAGAGGAAAAGTTGAAAGGGATGGTGGCTTTATTACGCGATGAAGCGTGATCGGTGGAGGTTAATCAGACGGGATGGTGCCATGGCGAGGATCCGACCGGGAATATGTTAAGGAGGCATTCCGTAAGAAATATGTGGAACCGGTATGCAGACGAGCAAAGAAAAGCTTTTCTGGGGCTAGTTCAAGGGAACAAGTCTGTAGCAGAATATGAGGCAGAATTTCTGAGGTTGAGCCGTTATGCTCGAGGTGTAGTGGCGACTGAACATGAAAGCTGTGTCCGTTTTGAGGACAGACTGAGAGACGACCTGAGACTGTTGATAGCACCGCATCAGGAGCGGGAGTTCTCTTCTTTGGTGGAAAAGGCCAAGGTGGCCGAGGGAATTAAAGATGCTACCAAGCAGGCTGTGGACAAGAATAAGCCCAAACAAAGTTTTGGACCATCTGGAAAGGGTCATAAGATGCCTAGAGTTGACGGGCCACGAAATCAACAAGCTGGTACGGGCTGGCAGATCGCCCTTGTGAGCATTGTGGGAAGAAGCACTTGGGAGAGTGCTGGAGAAAGACAGGAGGATGTTTCAAGTGTGGGTCCAAGGACCATATGCTTAAGGATTGTCCCAAACAACCAGATGAGAGCCACCCAGAGTTCGTAATGCTAGCCGGTGGTAGAGTGGGACAGCAGACCTCACCGGGGTCGTGGTTCTGGCTAATGAGGTAATGGTGCTGGTAGAGGCCGTGGAGCACAGGGCCGAGGTGCTGCTAATGTAGAAGCAAGGCAACCGGGTTTGGTTTATGCGGTTCGCCGAAGGGAGGATGGTGACGCACAGGATGTTATAACCGGTACGTTCTTTATTTCTGACAAACCCTAGTTTGCTCCGATTGATGTGGGCTCGACCCATTCCTATGTTGCATGTAGTGTAGTGGAAACACTAGGCCTAGACTCAGAACTTTCTGATAGGCAGATGACTGTAGTAAGCCCATTAGGCCAAACTGTGATGATAGATAAGATCTTTCAGAATGTACCCCTAGAGATTCAGGGAGTGAATTTCGGGCTGACTTAATGGAGTTACCCTTGGGAGAGTTTGAGCTTATACTTTGAATGGATTGGCTAGTAGAGCATCGAGCCATGTTGGATTGTGCGGCTAAACGTGTGGAACTAAGAACCCCCGAGGATGAGGTAGTAGTGATGATCGGAGATAGGAGGAACTACTTGTCCAACGTAGTTTCGGCGCTGAAGGCTGAGAAGATGGTCAGGAAGCGGTGCGAGGCGTTCTTAGCCTTCGTTAGTGCGTTGGGAGGAAAAAATGAAGGTGTTCATGGAGTTAGGACGGTAAGGGACTTCGTAGATGTGTTCCCAGATGAATTACCAGGAATACCCCCAGATAGAAAGGTGGAATTTGGAATAGACTTGCTACCTGGAACAGCTCTTGTATCAATCGCTCCATACCGAATGGCGCCAAAGGAGTTGGTGGAGCTCAAGGCTCAAATTCAAGAGTTATTGGATCATGGGTTCATCTGACCCAGTGTGTCTCCGTGGGGAGCACCGATCCTATTTGTGAAGAAGAAGGATGGAACTATGCGAATGTGCATAGACTATCGTCAGTTGAATAAACTGACCATCAAGAACAAGTATCCTTTGCCAAGGATAGACGACTTGTTTGATCAGCTGAAAGGGGAAGCTGTATTCTCGAAGATAGACTTAAGGTCGGGATATCATCAGTTAAAGGTGAAGGAGGCAGATATCCATAAGACGACCTTTAGGACAAGATACGGCCAATTTGAGTTTGTGGTGATGCCGTTTGGATTGACGAACGCTCTAACCGCGTTCATGGATATGATGAATCAGGTTTTCTAACCCTATTTGGATAGGTTCGTCGTTGTGTTCATCGACGATATTCTGGTGTATTCTAAGTCGGAAGAGGAACATGATGAGCATCTCCGAGTGGTGTTGGAAGTGTTAAGGGAAAAGAAGCTTTATGCCAAATTCAGCAAGTGTGAATTTTGGCTTAAGGAGGTGGCATTCCTAGGTCATGTGGTATCCGCCGAAGGAATAAGAGTGGACCCTAGGAAGATCGAAGCAGTGTTGGATTGGAAACCACCTAGGCCCGTGGCTGAAATCCGAAAAGTTTCTTAGGTTTGCAGGCTATTACAGAAGGTTTGTGGAAGGGTTTTCATCTATAGCCGCGCCTTTAACAAAGTTGCTAAAGAAGGAAGTACCTTTTGTATGGACGGATAAGCAATAGGAGAGCTTTGAAAAGCTTAAGAAAGTGCTGACAGAAGCTCCAGTGTTAATTCAGCCGGAGGCAGGCAAGGATTTCGTGGTGTATTGTGACGCTTCGCATACGGGATTAGGATGAATGCTAATGCAAGATGGTAAAGTGGTCGCGTATGCGTCTCGGCAACTAAGACCACATGAGGTTAATTATCCAACCCATGACTTGGAAGTAGCAGCAGTGGTTTTCGCCCTTAAGGTTTGGAGGCACTACCTTTATGGAGAAAGGTCAATTATCTACACTGACCACAAGAGCCTTAAGTACTTGTTGACTCAGAAGAAGTTGAACATGAGGCAACGAAGGTGGGCGGAGTTGCTGAAGGACTACGACTGTTCGATAGAATATCATCCGGGCAAGCCGAATGTAGTGGCTGACGCCCTAAGTAGGAAGGTGGTGTCGGATCTATGGGCCATGTTCGCCCACTAAAGTCTGTATGATGATGGAAGCCTGTTGGCAAAGTTGCAAGTCAAACCCACATGGCTGAAGGAAGTGAAAGAGGGACAGTTGGTGGATAAGGATCTAAGTGCTAAGTTCCAGCAAGTACAGAACGGAGAATTAAAGGACTATGGCGTTAGTGATGAAGGAGTATTGTGCTATAAAGGAAAAGTCTGTATGCCGAAGGACGCGGAGTTAAGACAAAGGATTCTTCGGGAGGCACTAAGCTGTATAGGGATTTAAGGGAACAATTTTGGTGGTCTGATCTTAAGCGAGAAGTGACTGAATTCGTGGGGAAATGTCTGACGTGTCAGCAAGTTAAGGCTGAACACCAAGTCCCATCAGGATTGCTTTAACCAATCGAAGTTCCCTAATGGAAGTGGGAGAGAATTACCATGGACTTCGTTAGTGGGCTTCCCCTTACGCCTACTAAGAAGGACTCGGTATGGGTGATAGTGGACCATTTGACCAAGTCCGCGTACTTTATCCCAGTAAGAATGGATTATTCTCTTCAGAAGTTAGCCAAGTTATATGTGGCAGAGATCGTAAGGTTACACGGAGTACCAACATCGATCATCTCTGACAGAGACCCAGGGTTTACGTCTCGATTTTGAAAGGCACTTCATCAAGCGTTGGACACTAAGTTGGATTTCACTACGGTGTTTCATCCACAATCGAATCAGGCGAACCAACGGGTTATACAAGTGTTGGAAGATATGCCGAGAGGTCGTGTGTGATGGATTTCCGAGGAAGTTGGGAAGATTATTTGCCTTTAGCTGAGTTTGCCTGCAACAACAACTATCAGGCAAGCATTCGGATGGCACCATACGAAGCACTGTATGGAAGGAAGTGTAGAACACCTACTTGTTGGGCCGAGTTAGGAGAACGCCGAGTTTTGGGTCCAGAATTAGTGGCGTAAATCAAGAGAAGGTTGGGTTAATTCGGGCACGGTTGAAGGAAGCCTCTGATAGGTAAAAGTCGTACGCCGACCTCAAGTGAAAGGAAATTGAGTTTGAAGTGGGGGACCAAGTGTTCCTGAAAGTCTCGCCTTGGAAAAAGGTTATGAGGTTCGGTCACAAAGGGAAGTTAAGCCCGAGGTTTATAGGGCCCTATCGAGTACTAAAGCAAGTTGGGCCAGTGGCATACCAATTAGAGTTGCCACCAGAGTTGCAGCAAATGCACGACGTATTCCATGTATCCATGCTACATCGCTATCGATCAGATCCGTCCCATGTGGTACCTATTGAAAAGGTGGAGTTAAGACCAGACTTATCCTACGAGGAAGAGCCGATTCGGATCGTGGAACATGATGTGAAAGTGCTACGAAAGAAGTCAGTTCCTCTAGTCAAGGTGTCATGGCGCAACCATGGATCGGAAGAAGCTTCGTGGGAGTCAGAGGAGACAATGCGACAGCAATACCCTCAATTGTTTAGTTAGGAAATTTCGAGGACAAAATTTTGTTTAAGGGGGGTACAACTGTAACATCCTAAAAAGGGCCTATGCATTTTCGGTTTAATTGTATGAAATACCTATGCATTTTCGGTTTAATTGTATGAAATGACAAGTCTTAAGCATTATGAATAAATTTTTGACATTTTTGAAAACTTAGAAATGTATGAAAATGAATGGAAATGAATATTTTTGGAAACCTGGAAATGCATTGGACATGAACATTTTAGGAAACCTAGAAATGTAAGGAAATGGTTCAAAAATGGAAAGTACACATTTTTGGAAACTAAGAAATGAAAATGGAAATGATCCAAAAATGGAAAGTATACATTTCGGGAAACTTGGAAATGTAAGAAAATGGCAAGTAAACAGAGCCGATCAAAAATTTTAGGAAACTTGGAAATGACCCCAAAATGATGAGTTTTAAAGTTTAAAATAGGAAATCAAGGCAAGGGGGCCTTAAAAGAAAAAGTTGGTAAAATTTGACACACAAACAGGCTTGGAAAAGTGGCCTGAAGATGCCACTTAGGGCCTAGGGAAATGGCGCCATGTGCAAGAGGCATGGGCCTGGGTTCGAGTCACAAGGGAAGAAAATAAAAATAGTTTTATTTTTTTGCTTCCAGAAGGCCAAGGTGTGGACGGCAAGGCATCTAGAAAAAGAGAGGTTTATCCTCTTTAAAATTCGGCTATTAAGTGATAATTAAGGGATTTTATTAAATTTGATTATTGAGGAGATAAGTGATGGATAAAACACTTTTATTTTTAAATAAAATAGAGGATATTATCACAAGGAAAAGTGGTGGCCAAGTCAAGGACTCTTGGCCTGATAATTTCGGTACAAAGAGGAGAATTAAGGCTATTCTCTCATCTTTTCTAAGCTCTGCCGAAATTCCCTAGTCAAAAACCCTCTCTGCCGAATTTTCTTCTTCTCTTTTCTTCCTCTCTTTTCTTCATCTGTCAGGCCAAAACCTTCTCTTTTGATCCCTGTTAGCCGAATCTTTGTGGCTTCAAAGAAGGGTGCCATCGACTGTGGTGTTAAGGTAAGAATGGATTCTTATGTTTACTTTTTTTTTCACTCAAGATTTTGGACTGATCTTTTTGGATGTCTCTTGGCCGAATATCCAAGGAAAGATTTCGGGATTTCAGATCTAAGGAATCAAGGAAAGAGTTTCAGGAAATTCAAGGATTTAAGGTAAGACACCTGTATAATCGGCCAAAGGCCATATTCTATTTGTTGAAGTTAGATTAAATCTAACTTAGGGTTGTAGGAATTTCGACATCCCTAGTGGAGCAAGGAATCGATTTTGGGGATCTCATCACAAGGTAAGAAGTTATATTCGGCCTAGGTTCTCTCTTAAATAATTAGATCTATTTGTTTTAACCAAGACTAATCAAACCAAGTGGATCTAGTGGGTAGCCGAATTTGTGGAGGAATACCACAATTTGGATTTGATTTGGCAATAAGGTAAGAAATACAAATCCTAGTTGTATTTGGAATAATGGCCGAATGGTCTTTTAAATAGTAAGTGATTAACTTATGTAGGATTTGAGATCTAAATCTGTGACCGATTCTCTTCAGGATTTCAAGGAACCTATTAAGCAAATCAGGTGTGTACTCACACTAACTTTCGATATATCATATGGCAATTATTTTTAATATATGAATATGCATAAGAATGTGAATATGGCTAAGTTCCACAAATGTGGTAAGAAGTACCCAGGTACGTTTCCTACTTCTGATAGGATTATGAATATGATATATTTTTAACATGTGAAAGGTGACATGAATGTGAATTTAAGTATGATATGCATAATATGATGAATATGGGGCATTCGGGTTATATGAAAAGGGGAAGTGAAGGTGATGACTTTGGTCTCACTATCTGAATGTGGTGACTTCGGTCACGTTATCTGAATGTGGTAACCTCGGTTACATTATCTGAATATGGTAACTCCAGTTACACTATCTGAATCTGGTGTCTCCTGACACAATTATATCTGGTGGCTATGCCACAAATTTTATATGGGCGATGAGCACGTCGATCGCAAATGATCGCTTCGATGGTGTGTAGCGGATGGAGAGTCGACTTAGTAGTCCCCACTGTGCAGTGATTGGTATGTGGATGTGTAGCGGATGGCACCTAGGTTTGGGTTTGGGTTGCATCATCACTTTTATCTCGTTATATGAATAAGTATTTGATATGAAAATGTATGCCCGATCTATTAAAGTTTAGTGTTGTGTACACATTGAGTCTCATTGACTCACCCCGTTGTGGGAACATTTTTTGTGTGATGATCAAGAATGGACAAGGTCGGTAGGAGCTTAAAGGTGGCCATAGTCGAAAGGAATTTTATTTGGACATTTTATTTTTATTTAAGTATTTTAAATTATTTAGGTTTATTTGATGTAATAAGGCCATAGCTGAACTATTTTACATTTATTTTATTTATTATGTTTACAAATTTTTATCAATTAAAGTTTAAGTAGATTTCTTTTAAAACAAAGCCTAAATGTTTTGTCACCTAAAGTAAAGGATTTTAATAATGAAATAAACTTGTTTTCAACTCGAGCCCAACCCGACACAAACCTTCTTTCAAAACACACAAGTTTTTCCTAAGTAACAAAAGAATTTGAACCGGTTTTCACCGAGGAACATACCAGATCCGGTCAAGGCTCGTGGGCCGAGTTTGGGGTGTTTCAAGGGGTGTAATCTCACACCATATTTCATGGGTTCGATAACTATATCGTATTAATCGTTTGATTAAATCATAAGCTAGTGAAATCGGGTAAAATGGCATACTTGTCACTTTAGTGGCAAAGACTATAAAATCGGTATTATCACCGTGAAAATTTATAAAAATGCCCTTGATGGGCCAAATCGATATAATTTGATAATTTTCTATATGGGCCAAATGTATTATTTGATAAATGGGTCATATTGATATGTGATAAATGGGCCAAATTGTGAAATGGGCCAGTTTTGTAATAATTTTATTTATTTATGGGCCTTATGTTGGAATTATCATATAAATGAATTGTCACGCATTTTATTTACATGATTGCATGGGTTTGGATGTTTGACGAAGAGAAGATGGCTTCGTGCCCAGTTAATGGCTTCGTGCCCAGTTTAATATATGGCTTAATGCCCAGTTGGTGTGTTGGTGGGGTGGGTGACTAAAGCTCCCCACAGGTGTGCTGGTTGGTACGGGTGGTGTGTAGCAGATGGAAATTTAGGTTTGGTTGGGAATTGCATATCACATGCATTGTATACTTGTTATATTGTTAATTTGTAAATGGGCTCAAGCCCAATTAAATGCTTAAATGGTTTTGGCCCAGTGGACTTGGTAATTGGGTTACACACTGAGTTCTAAGTAACTCACCCCGTTTTCTTTACCCTTCTCAGGTAACGATCATTAATGGAAGCTTGGGCTGGGAATGACTTCGTGGAGGCCATACTTCGAAAGATGGTTTTTGTGAACTTTGAACTACTCTTAAATATTTTATTTAATTACTATTTCAGTTATGATGTAATAAGACCTCTGGTATTATTTTTATGGATTTTACTTGTGGATGGATTTTAATTATGTTTAAATACTTAAATGGGACTATTCTATGTTTTTATAAATGTTTTCTTAAATTCTCGTGCAAAAAAAAGAAAAAAAAGGGGTTTTTCTTAAATATTTTATTCTTGTAAATTTTCCTGTAAAAATTTTTAGAAACAAGTTTTCAAATTTCTTTTGAACTCCTTTAAACTCCTCGTGAAATTTTAACCAAATAAATTTCTGAGTTTTAATTTATAAACTCTTGTGTCTTAAATCTTAGATTTTAAAATTTACCTCAGTTTTTAATAAACTTCAATTCCAAAATAGTTTTGAGAATCTGTTTTCTTTATATCATTAGATGACTAGATGTATGTTCGTTTTGTGTGACATACAAAATCTGGTCTTAACGCGTAGACCGGGTTTGGGGGTGTTACATCTTATGGTATCAGAGCCTAGTTTCAAAACTCGGTTGTGGTTTGGGCTAAAAAAATGCTTTCAAAGCTGTTTAAAATATTTATTTGTAATAAATGTTCTAAAGGAAGTATGGCACCACGAGTATCCGGCACCAAGTCAAGTAAGTGTATGTGATTGAATAATTCTTATTATTGTGATATACCTATAGGAACACACTAGAACTCTTAGTTTTGGGTATTGAAACTATAGAGATTAAGACTATAGGATGCGTTTACGAAAATAACTTACCTCTTATATCTCATAAAATATCGTTAATAAATACCAAAATTGTGTACTGATTCATAAAACTTGTAATCAGATTAAATCGAAATACCCAATATGAGCACTAGAGGACGTGGATGTGGACGTGGACATGGTAGACGTGGCCGTGGTAGAGGCCGAGGTGCTAGGGTTGCTTCTGAAGCGCTGGGTCTTATGCCAAAAATGGATGCACCTGCGTCACCCGGGAGTGAGACTGGATCACACGACCACATGAGAGAGGACATTGCTTTGACCCAAGTAATGTTGCGAGTCCTAGAAAGGGTTGTTGGAGCTAGAATTGGGCCAGTAGCTCATGGATCAATATCGGAACGACTTAAACCAAGTGGTGCCGAGGTTTTTAGGGGTGTCTCTGGTGTAGCTCCGAATGTAGCAGAGTATTAGCTCGAGGCAGTGGAGCGAATCATGGATGATTTAGAGTGCACCACCGAGCAGAAACTAAGAGGCGCTGTATCCTTGTTGAGGGACGAGGCGTATCAATGGTGGCTCACTGTTCGAGAAGGCACTCAAGCTGAACTTGTTACTTGGGATTTCTTCAAGACTGAATTCCAAGGAAAGTATGTCGGGGCAAGTTATGTGGATACCCAGAGGAAAGAATTCCTGAATCTGGTCCAAGGGAATAAATCGGTGGCAGCTTATGAGGCAGAATTTCTACGCTTGAGCCGTTATGCTCGGACAATTGTGCCAACCGATCATGAGCGCTGTGTACGTTTTGAGGATGGGCTGAATGATGAGTTGCGGGTACTGATAGCCCTACAACAAGTAAGGACTTTTGCCAAGCTTGTAGAGAAGACCAAAATAGATGAGGAGGCTAAAAACTCTGCACGACAGAACCGAGACAGGGGCAGAGGCAAGAGGGACTTCAGGTATTCGGGTTCCACTAAAAGTTTTCTGAAGAGGCCTAGAAATGATGAACCAGCCCAAGCTAGAGCACCTGCTGCTACCAATCAGATTCAACCGTGTGCTGACTGTGGGAGACGACACCCAGGTGAATGATGGAAAAGAACTGGTGGGTGTTTCAAATGTGGTTCGAAGGACCATCAGCTTAAGGATTGTCCTCGAAGGACTGCTCAAACTAAAGAAACTCGTGATCATAACGCACAGCCAGCTAGAGGCACTCAACATCCACCGAGAGGCCGTGGGCCAGGTCGAGGTGGTAATGGCGGTGGTCGTGGTCAAGGTGCACCAGGTAGAGGTAATGGTTTCAGAGGCAACGGGGAGGCAAGACAGCCAGGGTTAGTTTATGCGGTCAGACGCCGAGAGGATGGCGATGCACCTGATGTGATAACCGGTACGTTCCTCATATTTGATGTACCTGTAACTGCTTTGATAGATATCGGATCCACCCATTCATATGTTGCTAGTGCTGTATCTGGAAATCTGAACATTAGATCTGAGATTAATGATAGAAAGATGACAGTAATTAGTCTTTTAGGACAGTCAGTGATAGTAAATAAATTATTTAGAGATGTACCTTTAGAAGTTCAAGGAGAAACATTTTTGGCGGACTTGATGGAACTGCCTTTCGGTGAGTTCGACCTTATTTTGGGCATGGACTGGTTGGTGAAATACCATACAAATTTGGATTGTGCTGTAAAGCAAATGACGCTAAGAACTCTAGAAGATAAGGAAGTGGTGATGATAGGTGAAAGGAGGAACTATCTATCGAATGTGGTGTCTGCTTTAAAGGTAGAAAAGTTGGTACGAAAAGGGTGTGGAGCATTCCTAGCCTTCATTAGCGTGTTGGATGCCAAGGAAGTGTCAGTAGAAGGAGTTAAAATGGTAAAGGAGTTTTCAGACGTCTTTCCCGAAGAACTTCCTGGATTGCCTCCAGACCGGGAGGTAGAGTTTGGCATTGAGCTATTACCAGGAACGGCTCCAGTGTCTATTGCTCCTTATAGAATGGCGCCGAAGGAGTTAGCGGAGCTTAAAGCTCAAATTCAGGAGTTATTGGATCGGTGATTCATTCGACCAAGTGTGTCACCATAGGGAGCACCGGTCTTGTTCGTCAAAAAGAAAGATGGGTCGATGCGTATGTGCATCGATTATAGGCAGTTGAATAAATTGACGATCAAGAATAGGTATCCGTTGCCGAGAATTGATGATCTATTCGACCAACTGCGAGGAGCTTCAGTTTTCTCGAAGATAGATTTGAGATCTGGTTATCACCAACTTAAGGTCAAGAAGGCAGACATTCATAAGACTGCATTTCGAACTCGTTATGGGCATTATGAGTTCTTGGTGATGCCATTCGGGTTGACTAACGCACCAGCTGTATTTATGGACCTGATGAATCGGGTCTTCCAACCCTATTTAGACCAGTTTGTAGTGGTGTTCATAGATGACATCTTGGTGTACTCAAAGAATGAGGAAGAGCACAATTCACATTTGCGGATAGTATTGCAAATATTGCGGGAAAAACAACTTTATGCCAAATTCAGTAAGTGTGAATTTTGGCTAAAAGAAGTGACCTTCTTGGGACATGTTGTGTCGGCTGAAGGAATTAGATTTGACCCCCGAAAAGTAGAGGCTGTGTTAGATTAGAAACCACCGAAATTAGTGACCGAAATTCGGAGTTTCCTAGGGTTGGCTGGTTATTACTGGCGTTTTGTTGAGGGGTTTTCGTTGATTGCTGCGCCCCTAACTAAATTGTTGCGCAAGGGAGTACCTTTTGTGTGGTCAGATCAGCAGCAAGATAGTTTCGAGAAATTTAAGAAGATTCTGACGGAAGCACCAGTGCTGATTCAACCTAAAGCTGGAAAAGAATTTGTTGTTTACTGCGATGCGTCACACACGGGCTTAGGATGTGTATTGATGCAAGGTGGGAAAGTGGTGGCTTATGCATCTCGTCAGTTAAAGCCGCATGAAGTAAATTACCCTACTCACGATTTGGAATTGGCGGCAGTGGTGTTTGCTTTTGTAACACCCCAAACCCGGTCTATGCGTTTAGACGAGATTTGGTTTGTCACACCAAACATATTTTCGTTTCTTTTCAAGATTTACGATAAATTAATGCTACAAAAACTTTTGAAAATCGAATTTAATAAAAATTTAGTACGAAGATTTGAAATTTTGGTGTTTCAAGAAAAATAATTGTTTGAAAACTTATCGTCAAAATATAATTGTCAAAATCTTTAGATAATAAACTTTGAAGAAATTTAAAATAATATATAGTGTCCAAAAATTTTGTTATAAAACCAATGTTCTTAAGAAAACTTAGTATATATAAGATAAAACCATATTAAGAGTTTAGAAATAAAATTTAAACCATCCACACAATAAAATCCATAAAACATACTTAGAGGCCTTATTACATCAAACCAATAATAGTAATTAAAATAAAAACTTAAATAAAGTCATAGTTCATAAAACCCAAGTTCGTAGTATGGCCTCCACCAAGTCATCTCCGGCCCAAGTCCACGTCAATTTCCATTACGAAATGGTTAATAAAAATTTGGGTGAGTTACAAAGAACTCATGTGCAACTCACTTACCACCATTTTTGGGCGGATCGTCAAGATATCATGTTGGGCTTGAGCCCATTTACTGTAATTCAACCATACATCATAAAATAACATAATAAAAAAATGCATGTAAAATGAATTTCCCAAACCAACCTAGTATCCATCCGCTATCACCCCGTACCAACCAAACACACTGTGGGGATCAAGTCAACCCACCCCGCCAAACACACCAAACATGGGCTTAAAGCCCTTAAATAATTTTGTAGTGCACTCATTGAACTAGATTGTGACATTGTCACGAACTAGAGGCATTAAGCCAAATTTGTGGTAGAGCCACCGAACTAGAGGCATTGAGCGAATTTGTGCAGAGCCACCGAACTAGATATTTGGCAATGGCCATTCTTCTCTTCATATATCCCACCCATGCAATTATGCGTGTATAACAAAATATAATCATATAAATGATTTTCAATTAATCCATAACATCGGTGGGTTTATCATTAATCATTTCATTAGGCCCATATAAATAAATAATTTAGTAATTTGCCCATTTAATGAGCTTTAGTGGGCTTTGGCCCGCTTTTTCGAACTAAAGTATTTTGGCCCAATTTATCGAACTAGAGTATTTTGGCCCAATTTATCGAACTAGAGTATTTTGGCCCAATTATCGAACTAGAGTATTACTGGCCCATTTATCGAACTAGAGTATTATCGGTCCATTTATCAAACTAGAGTATTATCGCCCATTTTATCGAACTAGAGTATTATCGCCCATTT
Source organism: Gossypium bickii (assembly GCA_025503065.1). Classification (NCBI taxonomy): domain Eukaryota; kingdom Viridiplantae; phylum Streptophyta; class Magnoliopsida; order Malvales; family Malvaceae; genus Gossypium; species Gossypium bickii. Next base: position 38,681,883 of record CP106712.1, on the reverse strand, counting down.
TATCGATTTAATGCTTTTTCGCATATTTCTCGGTTTTAACCGTTTGCATGCATTTTCACAAAAGTATCAATTACTATAAAATTTCCGGATTTACCATCTTCACGATTTTATCGCAATACTTATGATTAGAAATCTAACCCGAAAATGAGTGTGAATTTACACACCTGGTTATGGAGAGAACTAAACTTTCCCGCTCTTCAACACCTATACGTATTGTGTTAATTAAAACACTATAATCTATAATAAAACCGATCTAAATATAGCGATCTAGAAATTTACCCTCGGATTTTCGTAAAACTTCTACTTACGATTTTTCTCCGATCGATGGTTCGCTAACCGAATCGAATCCACGAACAAATAATGGTTCGGGAGTACGAACGACTTTGAACAATTGATTTTCCTCGGTTGAACGTCCGCAACCCGGTGGAAAATCCCAGATTCCCGAAATAGCCCTTTGCTTGTACTTAGGGGGAATAACAGAACCTCCCTTCTTCCGAAGGCTAAACACCGCCCTTTTCTTCCCTATTTTGAATGTCTTTAAAGGCAAAGAACATTAATCTAATGATATCGAAATAATTCTAAAGTTTAAAAGATGTGATTTCCTTACCACGAGAATCGATTCCAACGCTTTGTCACCCACAACTTCTTGATTCCAACTTTCCGTTATCGCACTAAAGTTTAACAAAATAAACGTTAATAAAATAAACGTTTATTTTGATCCAAATAATGCCTTCAAGCCAACATTAATATTCGGCACTAACCACAAATAACTAATCGAAACGAAAAGAACTCTTACCTATATTCCACGTCGAAAAGAAAGGATTTGAGAATAGAATGGATTTAAGAAGGATTCGGCTATGAAGATTCAAAGAAAAAGAGAAGATAAAAATCGGCTATAAACACTCAAATATTCGGCCATGAAAGTGTAGATAAAGAGAATTTCGATTGAAAAGAATAAAATAGGAGAAAGATGGTGATGATGTTGCTTTGATTTCAAAGTGAATAGAAGAAAAAGAAAAGAAAAAGATGAGCTTTAAGATAGGTGCATATTCGGCTTTGGTAGAGAGAAAAGAATAAAATGGTCTCTTTAGGTTTTGGTAAAATCGGCACAAAGAGAAAACACAAAATTGGCACAAAAGTGTAGAACAAAATGACCAAATGGTCAAAAGAAACTAGGCTTACCAAGTGCACAAATTCGGCCAAAGGGAGAGAGTTTGAGAAAATTTGCAAAACTTGCACAAAACAAAAATGACCAAAAATTAAAACTAAAACTCTAGCCAAAACTATCACCAAAATCGGCTCCCCTATAGCCATATTGCCAGTCCATGTACATGGTCTTTAGGCCAAGATATTGTTTCCAAAAATACTTCCTTGATTCATGCATCATATCTTCACATTTTCCTTATTCTCTTGATACCTTTCCTTAAGTTCAAAATTTCCTTATTCCATTGATATTTTAACCAAAAATAACAAGTCAACACCTTCCATAAAAGCTCTTGGCCGACACATGCTATATATATGCATAAAAATTCAAAATAAAATTCACCTAGATGCTAAACATGGGATTCGAACCTTCAACCTCATGCACAAGCTCATGCGCCATCACCACTTGTCCAATAACTCATCTTATGCTTCACTTTGACACTTAAATTAATTTATGTGTCATAGCCACTTAATCCACTTCCATAAATAATTTCTCAAAATTTAATACTATACCATCCCAATAAATTTAATTCTCCTTCAGACTATACTAAGCAAGAAAATAAATCAGAAAATTTTACTTTCTAGAATAATTACTCAAAGCACACAAAGAAAATAAATTACTCAAATTTTCAGGTGTGACAACTCTAATTTCTAAAAGAAAATTTCGTCCTCGAAATTTACTCCGCTGAAAAAGGTGAGGGTATTGTTGTCGAATTGCATCCTCAGCTCCCACGTAGCTTCCTCCACTCCGTGGTTACGCCATAACACTTTGACCAACGGCACCGCTCTTCTTTCTTAGTACCTTAATGTCTCGGTCTAAGATTTCCACTGGTTCCTCCTCAAAAGACAAGTCCGAATTCAACTCCACTTCTTCTACCGGTATTATGTGCGAAGGATCCGATCTATAGCGCCTCAACATGGACACATGAAAAACATTATGAATTTGACTCAGTTCGGAGGTAATTCGATTTGATAGGCCATGGACCAACTCGTTTCACCACACGATACGGTCCAATGTATCTAGGACTCAACTTGCCCTTCTTCCCGAATCGAATATCTTTTCCAAAGTGAGACCTTCAAGAAAACTTGATCTCCTACGGCATACTCGATATCCTTACGCTTGATCCCGATATCGACTTCGTCTATTCAAGCTTCCTTTAACCGTGCTCGAATAGCTTTCACTTTTTCTTCCGTTTGAGAAAACATCTCGTGTCCTAACAATCGCCGATCGCCCAACTCGGTCCAACAAATAGGAGAACGACACCTCACGACCATACAATGCCTCGTAGGGTGCCATCCGAATGCTAGATCGGTGTTGTTGTTGTACGCAAATTCTCGCTAATCGTAGAAAATCCTCCCAACTACCTTTGAAGTCGATTACACATCCCCTTAACATGTCTTCCGTAATCTGAATCACTCTCTCCGATCGACCATCCGATCGAGGATGAAAAGTCAGATCTTGAAGTTAAGCTTTGTACCCAAAGCTTCATGCAAAGCTTTCCAAAATCGAGATGTAAACCTAGGATCCCGATCCGATATAATCGATCTGGTACCCCATGCAACCTCACGATTTCAGATACATACATACGCTTCGCCAACTTCGCAACGAGTAGTCCGCATTTAACCGGTAGAAAATGAGCGATCTTCATCAAACGATCAACAATTACCCAAACAGAGTTTTTCTTAGTAGGCGTTAAAGGTAACCCACTAACAAAATCCATTGTTATCCGCTCCCATTTCCAAAGAGGAATCCTAATCGGTTGTAAAAGACTGACGGCAATTGATGCTCCGCCTTCACTTGCGACAAGTTAAGCATTTTCCCACAAATTCTCAAATCTCCGCTTCAATCCAGCCACCAAAAACCGCTCACGAAGATCCCGATACATCTTATTTCCCGGGTGCATAGCATAAGGGCTACTATGCGCCTCCTCAAAATCATTTGCCTCAGATCCGAATCCTTAGGCATCTGAGACCTCTCCACGAAAACACAATACACCTTCGAATTTATTCCAAAATCCTCAATTTCACCATTTTCCACTTGTGAATTAAAAGTCTCAACTTCTCATCTAACATCTGCTTTTTCCTTAATTTGTTCCAACCACAAAGGCTTCACTTGAAGTTCCGCTATCAAACTACCATCATCATACAAACTCAAATGGGCAAACATAGCTCTCAAATCGAGATACCACCTTACGACTTAATGCGTCCGCCACCACATTAGCCTTTCCAGGATGATACTCAATAGAGAAATCATAGTCCTTTAACACTCCACCCATCTCCGTTGTCTCAAGTTTAACTCCTTCTCGAGTAAGAAGATACTTAAAACTCTTGTGATCCAGTAAAGATGATAGACTTTTCACCATAAAGGTAATGCCTCCAAATCTTTAAGGCAAACACCATCGCCGCTAACTCCAAATCATGAGTAGGGTAGTTCACTTCGTGCGGTCTCAATAGAGCGAGAAGCATAAGCTACAACTTTCCCACTTTGCATCAATACGCAGCCTAAACCCGTATGTGACGCATCACAATAAATCGTAAACTCCTTCCCGCCTCAAAGTTGAATCAATACCGGCGCCTGTTAAAACCTTCTTGATCGCTCAAACTTTCTTGTCGCTTATCGGTCCATACAAACGGCACTCCTTCCGCAAAAGCTTAGTTAGAGGTGCGGCAATCAACGAGAACCCTCAACAAAGCGCCTATAATATCCACCAAACCCAAGAAACTCGAATCTCACACCGACTTCGGTGGTTTCCAATCCAATACATGACTTCAATCTTCCGAGGATCCACCCTTATTCCTTGGTGATACAACATGACCCAAGAAAGTCACTTCTCTTAACCAAAATTCACATTTCTCGAATTTGGCATACAACCGATTATTCAAGCACTGCAATACAATCCGCAAATGCGAGTCATGTTCTTCTTCACTCCTCGAATAAACCGTAATGTCATCTATGAATACCACTACAAACCAATCTAAGAATGGTTGAAAGACCCTTGTTCATCATATCCATAAATGCAACTGGTGCATTGGTCAACCCAAACGGCATCACCAAAAACTCATAGTGTCCGTGAACGGGTTCTAACGCTGTCTTGTGAATATCCGCTTCTTTCACCTTAAAATTTGGTGGTAACCCGACCTTAAATCAATCTTGAGAAAAGCAGAGCTCCCTTCAATTGATCAAACAGTCGTCAATCCTCGGCAGAGGGTACCGATTCTTGATCGTCACTTATTCAATTGCCTATAGTCAATACACATACGCATTGACCCATCTTTCTTCTTAACAAACAAAACCGGTGCTCCCACGGAGACACACTCTGGTCGAATAAAACCCCGATCTAGCAGCTTGAATTTGGGCTTTAGGCTCGACAACTCCTTGATTGCCATTCTATAAGGAGCAATGGACACCTGGAGCGATTCGAGCAAAAGCTCAATACCAAATTCCACTTCCCGATCCGAGGTACACCAGAAGTTCTTCAGAAAAACATCCAAAAATTCCTTCACCGTTCTCACATCTTCCATCGATGACTCTCTTTGGCATCTAAAGCACTAATAAATGCTAAAAATGCTCCATATCCTTTTCGTACCAACTTCTCCGCCTTTAACGCAGTAAATCACGTTTGCCAAGAAATTTCTCCGCTCGCCTATCATAACTATCTCCTTATCCTCCACGTTCTTATCAACATCCGCTTTTCAAAGACAGTCCAATTGCGCCGGTGCTTAACCAACCAATCCATGCCCGAGAATGATATCGATTCGCCAAAAGGCAATTCCATCAAATTTGCCAAGAATGTTTCTCCTTGAATAACTAAGGGCACGTCTCTAAACAGTTTATTAACCACCACCGATCGACCTAAGGGACTAATCACCTCATCTCATTATCGGAAATTTGAGTCTAATTTCAAGTTTCCGATTATGGTGCTAGCAACATACGAATGAGTAGAACCAATATCTATTAAGGCAATAACGGTACATCGTAAATGAAGAACATACCGCTTATCACATCGTGCATTGCCATCCTCACGACGCGTCGACCGCATACACCGCCCCTGGTCGTCTTGCGTCGCGTTGCCTCTAGGACCATTGCCTCGACCAGCGCACCTTGACCACGCCCCGGCTCCATTACCACCACGACCCGGCCCCCCCGACCTCCGGTGGTTGCCGAGCTCCTCTTGCCGGTGGTGCATCAAGAGTACACGAACTTCTTGAGTTGTATCCATACGTCGAGAGGCAACTCCTATATTGATGCTCCGTCGATCCACATTTATAGCAAGCACCCGTCTTCCTCCAACATTCTCCGTAATGCCTTTTCCCACATTCAAAGATGGTCTCGACTGCGATTAACGACCATGTGTATCCTACCTTGAGTCGATTCATCATTCCGAGACCTTTTCGAAACCTTCTCGAAGAACCCGAATTCTTCAGATCTCTCTTGCCTCGAACTTGCTCCGGTTTTGACGTTCGAGTTCTTAGCCTCTTCGGCTATCTTGGCCTCTCTACAAGAGCGCAAAAGTTCTAACTTGTTGTGGGGCTATCGAACCCGCAACTCGTCTTTCAAACCGTCCTCGAAGCGCACACAACGCTCATGGTCCGTTGCCACTATCGTTCGAGCATAGCGACTCAAACGTAAGAACTTAGCCTCATATGCTGCCACCGTCTTATTTCCTTGCACCAGGTTCAAAAATTCCTTCCTTCGGGCATCCACATAACTTGTTCCCACATATTTCCCTTGAAAGGAAGCCTTAAAGAACTCCCAATTAACTAAAGCAAAGATCGGTGCCTTCTCGGATAGTAAGCCACCATTGGTAAGCTTCGTCTCTCAACAAAGATATCGCTCCTCTTAGCTTTTGTTCCACAGTGCACTCAAGATCGTCCATAATTCGCTCTACTGCCTCAAGCCAATATTCAGCGACATTGGGAGCTACACGAGACACCTCTCGAAAACCTCGGCTCCACTGGATTTGATCGCTCCGATATCGACCCACGAGCCGTTGGTCCAGCTCGGATCAAATGACCCTTTCAAGTACTCGCGGCATTGCTCGTGTCACAAAGATTATCCTCTTCCATATGGTGAAATGCGATCCCGTCTCACTCTCGAGTGATGCGCAGTGCATCCATTTCCGGCATATGACCCGGCACATCAGTTACGCCCCTAACACCTCGTCCTCTACCACGGCCACGCCTACCGCGTCCACGACCACGTCCTCTAGTGCTCATAGCGACTAATTCGATTTAATCTGGTTAAGAGTTTTATGAATCAGAATAATATTTCAGTTGTTTATTAACGATGTCTTATGATATGAAAGAGATAGAATGTTTTCGCAACAATATCCTATTGTCTCAATCTCTACGGTTTTAACACCTAATGTAACACCCAAACCCGGTCCAAACACCACGGCCGAATCTGGTATGTTACGGGGAAAACGTGTTTGAAAATTTCGAGGTTGCACTAGATAGATTTGATAAAACTTTGTTCCTTTTAGAAAACAAGTTGTTTAATTTCGTTAATAAAACATTTAATCTTAGTAAAAATTTGATTTCAAATTGGGAGACAATGGATTTTCATTCATTTATAAAGTCAGTGTGATACCCGATGGTATAGTTGAAAACATATCGTGGAAATTTTGAAATCGTTGTCATATTAAGTTTAGCAAATTAACCCCAATTATTTTGTTAAAGCATATAAAAATCTAACTTAAAACATAACATCATAAGGCATAATTTAAAGGCCTTTTACAATTCCGAAATAAAATCCAACCGAAAGTAAATAACTAAGTACCCAAAATATAATGTCGAGTAAAATTTTTATTCAAGCATGGCATGAGCATCCCGAGTCCATCCCGGCCCATGTCCGCGTCTCAGGAGTTACCGAAATGTTCAAGGAGAGGGTGAGTCGAGTGACTCGATTGTGTAAATCCCGCCCGAAGAAACAACATGCTAACACACATCATACATAGCAACATAATTAATGCAACCCGATCCTAACCATCCATATCGCCTTATCTACCCGTGTGGTACCAAACCACCTGGTGGTGCAAACCACTGGTGACATATAGTCACAATGTGTTACCAAAACACCGTGTCCCAAAGACACAATATCCGTCAATGTGGTACCAAACCACTTTGGTGTCCCAAAGACACGGTTGTGCTACCAAAGCACTGGTGACCGAAGTCACCAATCCAATGATGATGGGGCCAACCCATCGTGTGATACCAAATCACTAGCAGACGATCCTGTATCTCAAGTAGGGCCAACCCACGGTGGTCAAACCACAGGGACAAGTCGCAATGAGGTGCCAAACCCTCGGTGTCCCAAAGACACAATGTGCTACCAAAGCATGGTGACCGTAGTCACAAAGGCGGTGATGGGGCCAACCCATCGCGTGTGATACCAAATCACCGGCGTCAATCCCCGTATCTCACAAGTGGGGCTAACCCACGGTGGTGTTAACCACAGGGACGAGACGCTGAGGTACCAAACCTCTGGAGGTGCCAAACCTCTGGTGACCCAAAGTCACAAAGTGTGTTACCAAAACACTGGTGCTCGTCAGCACAAAATATCACTGCTCCCTCCACTCGTATCCCCCATCAACATGCCATACTCATGTAATCATGCATATCATGCAATCATGCATATCATGCCAATATGTCTAATCTCATACCCCATGTCACATATATCCATAGCCATGATATCATATAGATTATCAGTAACTCATAATAATATTAACACTAACTTACCCGAGTCCAAGATCATACCCATTAGGGTATTATATCAATCATCACTGTTTCATTAATCATCACACAGGTTATCAATCATATTACTAAACAGAAGTGTGTTAGTTTACACACCTGGTAAAAACGAGTCTAGAATCCCAACGAAAACGATCTAAGTCCCTCGATTCCTAGATCCTACAATCGGCCAATCATTAGGGGTTAGGCATTCACAGCATTCGGCCAACACCATTAGACCAAAAGAGTTGTCGAATCACCCTTACCTTTCACCTGATTTGGTTTCCTACCAAATCCCGAACCAAAAAGTGGTTCCCTTAGACAATCGGCCAACCTATCAAGAAGGAAACATTAATCTCTTGAAGCTTTGACTAACCAAGAACTAAGAGAATGAACTAACAACAACCAATCACTTAACCTCGACTTACTAATCAACCGTCGAAGAGAAACGGCTCCTCTTGCTTGCTTGAAACCTTCGATGTCCTATAATGAAGAGATTAGAACCCTTTCAAAAAATGACCATATTCGCCCTAAAATCAACCAACCTTGACAAAGTATAAGGAGAAAAAGGAGATGGCCATTCGGCCAATCACTTACCGATTCCAAACGATTGAAACAAGACCCCAACCTTTCATCGCTATTCGGCCAAGACTACACTAGGAGGGAATGGAGATTCGGCCTTACTCACAAAAAAAAGAACGCAAAGAAAAGATGGAGAAGGGATGGGTTGATATTCGCCAAAGCTTCAACAAAAAGAAGGAAAAATTCGGTTTAGAGAAGATAAGAAATAGAAGGGATGAATGGAGATTTCGGTTTGGGTAAGGTAAATTTCTGGCTTTAGTGTTTCCAAAAGAAAAGAAGAATGAGGTATGAAGAGAGGGAATACTAGTTTTTGGTTATCAAGAATTTCCAAGCCAAAGAAAGAATTATGGAGTAGAGGAAATACCATTGGTTTGCCAAGAAAGTTGAGAGAAAAGCAAAGCAAGATTCGGCCACCAACTCCCTAGACTTTCGGTTTCAAAGCAATGGAGAAAATGAGAAGAACACCCCTTAGAAATTTCGGCTACAAAGACCAAAACAAAGAAAAAGAGAAACCTTGTTTGCCACCACCTATGACCGAAATTGCATAAGAAAAAATGCCAAAAATGCAAAATGCATTTCGGCACACACCTCCCCACTTCCCAAACCGCCATACACTCCACCACCCCCAAACATTCACCCAAATCCCCATTCACTCCAAGCCACTAGTTCAAAAAATAGTTTGAACAAGTCAAACTCCTACTTTCACTCTCCACCCACCAATCCCTCATTTGACCAAGTCTTAGGCAGAGTTTGAACTGCCACAAACTCCTCCCTCCATGCCGTCAAAATGAGTGCCAAAAAGTGGCCACTCCGCAGCTCGAACACAAGGCCACTTTCCCCTTGTAGATGACGCCACACTCAGCTCCAAGTGGCACATGCTTTGCCACTTTGCTAGCCTTATTTTTGTGATCCAAAACACCCAATAAAACACACATCCCTCAGCTCCATCAGCTCCCCTGACTTAACACCCCAAAAACCAAAATTTTCCCATACACTCAGGCATACACCTAGCCTACAATTAAGCCCCTAAAACATAAAAATAGCAACATAGCACACCAACATATGCAAAACATGTCATAACAAAAAATAGCCCCCAACTCGGGATATTACACCTAAAACTAGAAGTTCTAGAGTGTTTCTTATAATCATATCATAATCGTAACAGACAATCAGTATACAGATACTTACTTGACTTGGCGCGGGATGCTCATGGTGCCATACTACCTTTAAAATCAAAAGTCTAGATATTTAAATTATTTTTCAAACAGATTTCATTATCGAACCCAAACCACGTACCGAGTTTTGGCGGGCTCGATACCACTAAATGTAACACCCCAAACCCGGTCTATGCGTTTAGACGAGATTTGGCTTGTCACACCAAACATATTTTCGTTTCTTTTCAAGATTTACGATAAATTAATGCTACAAAAACTTTTGAAAATCGAATTTAATAAAAATTTAGTACGAGGATTTGAAATTTTGGTGTTTCAAGAAAAATAATTGTTTGAAAACTTATCGTCAAAATATAATTGTCAAAATCTTAAGATAATAAACTTTGAAGAAATTTAAAATAATATATAGTGTCCAAAAATTTTGTTATAAAACCAATGTTCTTAAGAAAACTTAGTATATATAAGATAAAACCATATTAAGAGTTTAGAAATAAAATTTAAACCATCCACACAATAAAATCCATAAAACATACTTAGAGGCCTTATTACATCAAACCAATAATAGTAATTAAAATAAAAACTTAAATAAAGTCATAGTTCATAAAACCCAAGTTCGTAGTATGGCCTCCACCAAGTCATCTCCGCCCAAGTCCACGTCAATTTCCATTACCCGAAATGGTTAATAAAAATTTGGGTGAGTTACAAAGAACTCGGTGTGCAATTCACTTACCACCATTTTTTGGGCGGATCGTCAAGATATCATCTTTGGGCTTGAGCCCATTTACTGTAATTCAACCATACATCATAAAATAACATAATAAAAAAATGCATGTAAAATGAATTTCCCAAACCAACCTAGTATCCATCCGCTATCACCCCGCACCAACCAACACACTGTGGGGATCAAGTCAACCCACCCCGCCAAACACACCAAACATGGGCTTAAAGCCCTTAAATAATTTTGTAGTGCACTATCGAACTAGATTGTGACATTGTCACCGAACTAGAGGCATTAAGCCAAATTTGTGGCGAGAGCCACCGAACTAGAGGCATTGAGCCGAATTTGTGCAGAGCCACCGAACTAGATATTTGGCAACTGGCCATTCTTCTCTTCATATATCCCACCCATGCAATTATGCGTGTATAACAAAATATAATCATATAACAGATTTTCAATTAATCCATAACATCGGTGGGTTTATCATTAATCATTTCATTAGGCCCATATAAATAAATAATTTAGTAATTTGCCCATTTAACAGATTTAGTGGGCTTTGGCCCGCTTTCGAACTAAAGTATTTTGGCCCAATTTATCGACCTAGAGTATTTTGGCCCAATTTATCGAACTAGAGTATTTTGGCCCAATTATCGAACTAGAGTATTACCGGCCTATTTATCGAACTAGAGTATTATCGGTCCATTTATCAAACTAGAGTATTATCGGCCTATTTTATCGAACTAGAGTATTATCGGCCCATTTTATCGATTTATGAGCTTTTTCGTGATATTTCTCGGTTTTAACCGCTTGCATGCATTTTCACAAAAGTATCAATTACTATAAAATTTCCGGATTTACCATTTTCACGATTTTATCGCAATACTTATGATTAGAAATCTAACCGAAAATGAGTGTGAATTTACACACTGGTTATGGAGAGAACTAAACTTTCCCGCTCTTCAACACCTATCGTATTGTGTTAATTAAAACACTATAATCTATAATAAAACCGATCTAAATATAGCGATCTAGAAATTTACCCTCGGATTTTTGAAACTTCTACTTGCGATTTTTCTCCGATCGATGGTTCGCTAACCGAATCGAATCCACGAACAAATAATGGTTCGGGAGTACGAACGACTTCGAACAATTGATTTTCCTCGGTTGAACGTCCGCAACTCGGTGGAAAAATCCGGATTCCCGAAATAGCCCTTTGCTTGTACTTAGGGGAATAAAGAACCTCCCTTCTTAGAAGGCTAAACACCGCCCTTTTCTTCCCTATTTTGAATGTCTTTAAAGGCAAAGAACATTAATGTAATGATATCGAAATAATTCTAAAGTTTAAAAGATGTGATTTCCTTACCACGAGAATCGATTCCAACGCTTTGTCACCCACAACTTCTTGATTCCAACTTTCCGTTATCGTACTAAAGTTTAACAAAATAAACGTTAATAAAATAAACGTTTATTTTGATCCAAATAATGCCTTCAAGCCAACATTAATATTCTAAGACTAACCACAAATAACTAATCGAAACGAAAAGAACTCTTACCTATATTCCACGTCGAAAAGAAAGGATTTGAGAATAGAATGGATTTAAGAAGGATTCGGCTATGAAGATTCAAAGAAAAAGAGAAGATAAAAATCGGCTATAAACACTCAAATATTCGGCCATGAAAGTGTAGGTAAAGAGAATTTCGATTGAAAAGAATAAAATAGGAGAAAGATGGTGATGATGTTGCTTTGATTTCAAAGTGAATAGAAGAAAAGAAAAGAAAAGATGAGCTTTAAGATAGGTGCATATTCGGCTTTGGTAGAGAGAAAAGAATAAAATGGTCTCTTTAGGTTTTGGTAAAATCGGCACAAAGAGAAAACACAAAATTGGCACAAAAGTGTAGAACAAAATGACCAAATGGTCAAAAGAAACTAGGCTTACCAAGTGCACAAATTCGGCCAAAGGGAGAGAGTTTGAGAAAATTTGCAAAACTTGCACAAAACAAAAATGACTAAAAATTAAAACTAAAACTCTAGCCAAAACTATCACCAAAATCGGCCCCTATAGCCATATTGCCGTCCATGTACATGGTCTTTAGGCCAAGATATTGTTTCCAAAAATACTTCCTTGATTCATGCATCATATCTTCACATTTTCCTTATTCTCTTGATACCTTTCCTTAAGTTCAAAATTTCCTTATTCCATTGATATTTTAACCAAAAATAACAAGTCAACACCTTCCATAAAAGCTCTTGGCCGACACATGCTATATATATGCATAAAAATTCAAAATAAAATTCACCTAGATGCTAAACATGGGATTCGAACCTTCAACCTCATGCACAAGCTCATGCGCCATCACCACTTGTCCAATAACTCATCTTATGCTTCACTTTGACACTTAAATTAATTTATGTGTCATAGCCACTTAATCCACTTCCATAAATAATTTCTCAAAATTTAATACTATACCATCCCAATAAATTTAATTCTCCTTCAGGACTATACTAAGCACGAAAATAAATCAGAAAATTTTACTTTCTAGAATAATTACTCAAAGCACACAAAGAAAATAAATTACTCAAATTTTCAGGGTGTGACAGCTTTGAAGATTTGGAGGCACTACCTGTACGGTGAGAAGTCGATCATTTATACGGATCATAAGAGTCTAAAGTACCTCCTTACCCAAAAAGAGTTGAACTTAAGAAGCGGAGATGGATATAGCTGTTGAAGGATTATGACTTCTCAATCTAGTATCATCCCGGAAAGGCTAACGTGGTGGCAGACGCGTTGAGTCGTAAGGTGATATCAGATTTAAGAGCGATGTTCGCTCATCTTAGTTTGTATGAAGATGGTAGTCTGCTAGCCGAACTTCAGGTGAAGCCTGTGTGGTTAGATCAGATTAAGGAAAAACAATTATTAGATGAAAATTTGAGTTCCCTATTTCAGCAAGTGGAAAGCGGTGCGAAAGGGGATTTTGAAATGAATAATGATGGAGTATTGTGTTTCCGCAGAAGAATTTGTATGCCCAAGGATTCGGATTTGAGACAAATGATTCTGCGAGAGGCGCATAGTAGCCCCTATACTATGCACCCTGGAGGAAGTAAGATGTATCGAGATCTCCGTGAACAGTATTGGTGGCCAGGGTTGAAACGGGAGGTTACTAATTTTGTGAGTAGGTGCTTAACATGTCAGCAAGTGAAGGCAGAACATCAAGTGCCGTCGGGATTGCTGCAACCAGTGAAGATTCCATTATGGAAATGGGAAAGAATAACGATGGACTTTGTTAGTGGGTTACCCTTAACGCCTACTAAGAAAGATTCCGTTTGGGTAATAGTGGATCGGTTGACGAAGACTGCCCATTTCCTACCTATTCGTATGGATTACTCATTGCAGAAGTTGGCCAAGTTACACGTAGCTGAGATCGTGAGGTTACATGGGGTACCAGTGTCTATTATTTCGGACAGGGACCCTAGGTTTACATCACGATTTTGGAAAGCTTTGCATGAGGCTTTAGGAACAAAGTTAAACTTCAGCACAGCTTTTCATCCTCAGTCAGATGGCCAGTCGGAAAGAGTAATCCAGATTTTGGAAGACATGTTAAGGGGTTGTGTGATTGACTTCAGAGGTAGTTGGGAGGATTTTCTACCGTTGGCAGAATTCGCCATAGCAACAGTTATCAATCCAGTATCCAAATGGCACCCTATGAAGCGTTATATGGTCGAAGGTGTCGTACCCCTACTTGTTGGACGGAATTGGGAGAACGACAGTTATTAGGTCCTGAACTAATATCAGAGACGGAGGAAAAAGTAAAGGTAATTCGGGCACGGTTAAAAGAAGCTTCAGATAGACAAAAATCTTATGCGGATCTGAAGCGTAAGGATATTGAGTTTGCGGTGGGAGATCAGGTATTTCTAAAGGTCTCCCTTGGAAAAAGATCTTCAGATTTGGAAGGAAGGGCAGCCCTAGGTTCATTGGACCGTACCGTGTGTTGAAGCGTGTAGGACCAGTGGCTTATCAGCTTGAATTACCTCCGGAGTTGAGTCAGATTCATAGTGTTTTCCATGTTTCTATGTTGAGGCGTTATCGGTCGGATCCGTCTCATATTGTACCAGTAGAGGAAGTTGACATAAGACCAGACTTGTCTTTTGAAGAGGAGCCAGTACAGATTTTAGATAGAGATGTTAAGGTGCTGAGAAGGAAGACGATTCCGTTGGTTAAAGTGTTGTGGCGAAATCATGGTTCCGAGGAAGCCACGTGGGAACCAGAGGATGTGATGCGACAGCAATACCCTCACCTCTTTTGATCAAGCAAATTTCGAGGCCGAAATTTCTTTATGGAGGGTAGAATTGTAACATCCTAGAAATAGGGGTTCTACATTTTGCACTATATTTTTTTTGTTTTTTTTTTTGTGTGTGTTTGGCTTAATAAGCTTGTATTAATTATTACCAATTGTGTCGTCCACCACCTTTAAACCCATGGATTTGTTCACATGGGAAACAATGGTAAGTAGTTATTCAACATTATTTTACCATGTTTCCACTCATCTCTTTATCGTAATAATACTTTACTGTTTTATTTTATGAAATACTATTAATTTTTTTCTATTGCCATCCACTACATAATGTTTTGTCCTATTTTTTTATTATTTTATTATTTTATTTAATTGGTTGCTTTATTCCCTCAACTATTCCCATGTTTGGCCCTTAAATTAATGTCTTTTGTTTTTAAATTTTAAGTTCTTATTCATGCCGCCCCACCAATTCATCTTCCACCTTGGTTTTTGTTTTTTTTAATAAAAATCAACCCATGCCTAACCTTCTTTCCGTCCCACCAATTTTTGTTCTCTTTTAAGTGCTATCCATAGCCTTATTATATTAAGGCTCCACCAAACATTAAGAAAGAAATCATTAATAATAATAATATGGGGGACATGTTGGCACAAAAAGGGGAGTGTATGGTTGGCAAACTTTTGACCATTCGGCTATGAATATGGATGGTTTTTGGGACTAGGGGGATGACCGAATTTTTGTTAGTATTTTGGTTAGGCTTAGCTACTAGTTTTGGTCTTTAGCAATTGGTGGAAGTTTTGGTATTTGTTTTGGCCAAAAATTCATCTAAGCAACATTGGTGTCTTCTTCTTTTTCTCTAAATTTTCCTTCTTGCCGATTCTTCAAGTCTTTGGTGAACTTATTCTCATCCTTTCTTTCTTTTGATTGCCGAATGTGCATCAACCTTTGAGACCATATTTTTCACTCTTTCTCCTTTTGAAAAAAAAAAACGAAACCTCACAAACCCTTCTTTTCATCTCTTTTCTCTTTTTACAAAATTTTTCAAACACCTTTCTTCTTCCTCTCAAATCAATATTTTTCATAACTGAATATTGATGTTTGTTTTTACCCCATAGCCGAATATCATTGTTCTTTTTCTCCTATAGCCGAATCTTCCATCTCATCCATATTTTCCTCTCAACTGTATTATTACTCATACTTTGATCAATCGGTAAGTGATTCATTTCAATATTTTTTTATTTTATTTTATTTTTTTATTTTTCTCTTAGTGCCGGATCTATGTCTTGGTATAGGATGGCCATATTGATCGAGACCACCACCATACTTTCTCTCATTCGAAATCACTTTTCATCTCTGAAGAAATATAGTGGAAGGCCGAAACTTAGAGTTTCCGAAGTCATCTTTTAATCGCTAGAAAATAGTTCTAAAATTTTAGAGGTAAGAGTTCTTTACGAATTTTATAACCAATTTTTATTCAAATAAGATGGTGATGATTAACCGATATTATTATAGGGACTCTATCGCCCGATCTTTCATCTTGAGGTCATACGAACTTTTTGTGCGATTTGGGACTTTCCATCAATTTGTGAACCGTTAATAGGAGAAAATCGACAAATCGTAGTGGTTCACGATTTCGAGGGTAAATTTTAGATTGTTTGTTTAAAGTAGATTTATTAAATTGCGTGTGCCAACTAATCAAGCGTTATAAAATTTTAGGTGCCCACGATCGAGAGAGCATAGAGTTTATTGTAATCAGGTGTGTAATCTCACACCATATTTCATGGGTTAGATAACTATATCGTATTAATCATTTGATTAAATCATAAGTAGTGAAATCGGGTAAAATGGCATACTTGTCACTTTAGTGGCAAAGATTATGAAATCGATATTATCACCGTGAAAAATTTTAAAAATGCCCTTGATGGGCCAAATCGATATAATTTGATAATTTGCTATATGGGCCAAATGTGTTATTTGATAAATGGGTCATATTGATATGTGATAAATGGGCCAAATTGTGAAATGGGCCAGTTTTGTAATAATTTTATTTATTTACGGGCCTTATGTTGGAATTATCGTATAAATGAATTGTCATGCATTTTATATACATGATTGCATGGGTTGGGATGTTTGACGAAGAGAAGATGGCTTCGTGCCCAGTTAATGGCTTCGTGCCCAGTTTAATATATGGCTTAATGCCCAGTTGGTGTGTTGGCGGGGTCGGTGACTAAAGCTCCCCACAGGTGTGCTGGTTGGTACGGGTGGTGTGTAGCGGATGGAAATTTAGGTTTGGTTGGGAATTGCATATCACATGCATTTTATACTTGTTATATTGTTAATTTGTAAATGGGCTCAAGCCCAATTAAATGCTTAAATGGTTTTGGCCCAGTGAATTGGTAAGTGGGTTACACACTGAGTTCTAAGTAACTCACCCCGTTTTCTTTACCCTTCTTAGGTAACGATCATTAATGGAAGCTTGGGCCGGGAATGACTTCGTGGAGGCCATACTTCGAAAGATGGTTTTTGTGAACTTTGAACTACTCTTAAATATTTTATTTAATTACTATTTCAGTTATGATGTAATAAGACCTCTGGTATTATTTTTATGGATTTTACTTGTGGATGGATTTTAATTATGTTTAAATACTTAAATGGGACTATTCTATGCTTTTATAAATGTTTTCTTAAATTCTCGTGCAAAAAAAAAAAGAAAAAAAAAGGGGGTTTTTCTTAAATATTTTATTCTTGTAAATTTTCCTGTAAAAATTTTTAGAAACTTGTTTTCAAATTTCTTTTGAACTCCTTTAAACTCCTCGTGAAATTTTAACCAAATAAATTTCTAGGTTTTAATTTATAAACTCTTGTGTCTTAAATCATAGATTTTAAAATTTACCTCAGTTTTTAATAAACTTCAATTCCAAAATAGCTGGGAAGAATCTGAGAAAGGAAGAGAACAAAAGAGTCAACTTATTAATCAAATAAGTTCTCCTAAAGATTTATTAAAAAATTTAACCTCAATTCTAAAAATAGAATTTTGTGGTTATACTAATAAAAAAGACCAAGATAGCCAATCTAGCTATACTTTGTCAAAATTAAAACTATGTGATATTAGATATTTAGATGAATTTTCTAAAAAATTTCTCCATGAATATCAAAAATTAAAAAATGATAGTGTAGACTTTTGGAGAAACCAATATTTTCATAAATTACCCCCACCTTGGGATGAAATTTGCATAAATAAATATGCTTCTTTCATTATAAAACATAGTAATGATAATAAGGATATAGATAATATAGATACTATAGGTAATAGAATTAATTTTGCTAAAGAAAGGATTGTATTACATTGTTTACAGAGTAAAGCGGCTACACAAGTCAAAAATAAATTAAGTCATAGATATTGTACAAAAATTATACTAAAAAGAAAAAACTTGTTAGAAGAAAAACTTCTAAAAATACTAAAAAACAAATTTGTAAATGTTTTATTTGTGATGAAGAAGGTCATATAGCAACAAATTGTCCTAACAAAGGCAAAAATGCTAGAAAGATGATTAAAAATCTTGAAGAACAAGATTTAGAAATCTGTTTTAGTGAGGAAACAAATCCTACTGAAATATTATATGAATTAATATCAGAAACAGAGTCTGATACAGATTCTGATGAATATATCTTTATGATAGGAAATAGTTCTAATAATAAGTTAGAAGAAATTCCTAATCCTGAACAACAGGATATAAAACTAGGAAATTTAATCGGAGAAGAAATAGACTTTTCTGAAGATATAATAGAAAAAATTAATAAAAATCATATTTCTAAAGAAGAAATATATAAAATTTCTAAATTTAAAATATGGTCAAAAAGACATATAGAAAAATTAGCTGATAATACAAATGCTAAAGACACCAAAGTAGGATTAATAAAAATCCCTTATTTACTAAAGAAAAATAAAAGATTAGAAAAACTATCCTCAAAGTTAGTTATATAAATTTAGGAGTCATTATGATAACCATCGAGCTTTATTTAGAAGAGGTCATGATGTTCCTATTTTAGCATGAGATTATTAGATAAAAGATTTGAAAATCCAATAAAAGCACTTATTGGAGGAATTCAATCTAATTTACATACAGGTGTTATAGGATTTAAAGTTAAATCAAATTACTTTATCTCCATAACAGACCCTCTAATAGTAGAGTGCCTATGCCTTAGAATTCAGACAAAAAATTCTGATATTAGTGATTTAGCAGAAGATCTAGCAATAAGCTGGACTGCTATTAATGAATATACTAATACAACAGAAGTAGAAATTAAAGAAGTAAATAATAAAATAATTGAGCTTTTTGAGCCTAATAAATTTACAACGGAAATTCAACCGAAATTATTACATTTAAAAGATTTATCAATTCTAAAAGACTGGATTATAGAAAAAACTAATAATGCTACTACTTCTAAACCAGTAAGTACTATTGAATATATGTCATCTGGATATAAATTATATTTTAAAAATAATCTAATAACCAATACATGTGATATCCTAAAATAGGGGCTGTGTGTTTGAAGCTTATAGTAGGTGTTAATAGGCCTTAAGAATTGTTTTCATGTGTTTTAGGGGTTATTTAAGCTCAAGGATGGAAAGGGACTATTTTGGAAATTTTGAAAATTTGGGTTTAAAAATGGAAATTTGGTTGAGGAGGCCTTAAGTAAAAAAAATTTTGTAAATTGAGGCATATAAAATGCCCT
This sequence comes from Gossypium bickii, assembly GCA_025503065.1. Classification (NCBI taxonomy): domain Eukaryota; kingdom Viridiplantae; phylum Streptophyta; class Magnoliopsida; order Malvales; family Malvaceae; genus Gossypium; species Gossypium bickii. The sequence goes on along the minus strand of CP106712.1, from coordinate 38,662,454 downwards.
GGCCGAGTGGCTTCTATGCGCCACTTTGGGGCTTGGATATAACTCCATAACGTCTGGAGTTCGAGTCGAAGGCGCGGCATAAGAGTTTTGTTTTTTTTTTAGAAAATGGTATTGCTCTAAAGAAGGATTTAAAAGAATTTTTAACGCGTCCTTTAGCATAAAATGAACTTTGGCTGAGTGGTTGGGACGTTTGCAGCCAGGGTATCTTCGCGAGAACCCGCGTTCGAGACGCGCTGGAAGCGCGGGGTGAGTTTTATTTTTTTTAATAAGGGGAAGCTAATGGAAAAGAGGTTTAAAAGAATTTTCAGCGTGTTAGTTGGCATGAAATGAGCATTAGCCCAGTGGATAAGCGCGCATAAAAGATTGGGGCCTCCCGAGGATAGGCGTTCGAGCCTTGATAATTGCGAGCGAGTGTTTTTATTTTTTACGGGCGCTAAGTCTCAGGGACGCTTGAGATGTAAGGGTCAAAAGGATTTTAATGCAGCTGTTAGCATAAAATGCATAGTGGCCGAGTGGTTAAGGACGCGACTTGAGAGTAGCGACTAAGGAGACTCACGTTCAAGTCCAGGAGTTCGCCCTGAAACCTTCTATTTTGCTTCTAGCGCTAAAGCATAGGAGCCAAGGAAAATAAGGTTTAAAAGAAATTATATGCAGTTATTGTCACGAAATACACAAAGGAACGAATGGCAGGAAGCATAAGGACTCTTCTCCAGGTCTCGGGTTCGAGACCTGGGGACTACATTTGGGGTTTTTGTTTTTGTGCCAGCGTGGGGAAGGGTGCATGGCCCATGCACGCATGCCAGCTTAGAGTTGCTGTTGTTGTTTTATTTTATTTTAAGAACATAAAGCATTATGCTTTTATTTTTATATAGTATTATTATTTTATTAAAGGATGTGTTATAATTTTAGTTTATTTATTAATGATGAATAGTGGAATAATAATAATAATAATAATAATTATTTTTAGTATGCAAGGATGGCTTTGCTTTGGGGAAGGAAAACGTGCAGCATTGTAGCTGCAAAAGTATGGCAGTCCTTGGTCTTGGAAGCATAGCCATTTGAAAGCTTGAGCATTTACCTTTTTATTCCTTTATTCTTATATGAAAAAATGGGTAAGGTGATAGATTTATTATTAAACAATGAATAACAATGTTGAGAGTAACAAAAGAGGAAGCATGTGCGGCATTGGATTTACAAAAGGATGGCCGGCCTTGGTCTTGCGATAAGCATGGCCAAATTCCATGCTTGGAATTTGTCTTTCCATTCTTTGCTTGTTGACCGAAAGAAAAAGGAAAGAGAAGGAAGGATTATTATTTTATATTATTTGGAAAATGGTGCAATATAGGTAAGTGGTAAGGTGATAGAATAATAAAAATAAATTTGCAAAAGGGAAGGAGAGCATGCGTGAAGGTTGGCCTTGTGTTTGAGAAAGGATAGCCAAAATCCTTTGTTTTCTTTGCTTAGTGCATGGCTGAAATGCATGCAAATAGTGGTTTCCTTCTTTGCTTCTGAAAGCTTAGCCAATTGTAGAACTCCTTAAGCTGTTCTTCTTCGTGAGCATGGCCGAGTAAAGCATCCTTCTAGGGACTATCTATTTGGTTTTCTGATAGCAAGAAGATACCAAAACTTTTAATTTGTTTCCTTCTTTTCTCAAGCTATTCATGGCCAAAATAGAGACTTAGGGGAGTTAAGTTCGGTTTTGAAGGAACTAGGAAGCTCTCGTCTAGCTTATGTGTTTGCATGGGCTCCTTTCATTGTTGCTAGCCGAACATGATAGGCACTATTGCCGAATCCTCATTGAAGAAGGTGCCTTCGACTATTTCCTCTTAGTCCCTCTAAACAAAAGCTGGTAAGTACCCCTATTTGGTAGTTGGTTTCTTCTCCTTTTTCCTTTTTGCATGCCGAATTCAAGGCAAGTTTTTGATTCAAAGAATAGCCGAACATGCTAAAGGTTATATTGATGTATTTTTATTGTGCTAGTGTTAAGAAGCTTTTAAAAGAGCTTACGGGTTTCGGCTATTCAAAGGATTCAGTATCTACAAGAGCAAGCAAACAATGGGAGACTTGGAAATAAACTAGGTATGTGTTATGTACATTTTGGTCAAGGGCCATTGTTCTTAGATATGGATGTTAGCCGATTCTAACCACGTTTTAGTAGGACTTTCGATAACTTCGGGAGCGAGCAAGTTCGGGATTGAAATAAGCTAGGTAAGTGGTAAGTATGATATTCGGCCCTTGGCCATATTATGTGAATAAATAGTTGACCGATGTTTGTCTATTGTAATTTAGGAAAATCGGCAGGAGTGTAAAGCAAGCTTTCAAGATTCGAGAATTGTTTTGGTAAGGGCACTCGATAAGCTTGGATTTGGTTGATTTTTGGTTATAACTTAGTGACTTAATTGATGTGCTAATTAAAGTGTATCGATTGACACAGGTGTTAGTCAAGAAGATAATGGGGTAGCCCCTATCCCCAAGTTTAAAAGGAGAGCTGTCTCGGCTGTGCGAGATTGGCCACCGGGGTGTGGGCAACATCCGAGCAACAACGAGGCAAACAGCCGTAGTATCGCTTAAAGATAGCTTCGGATTTGAGGGCATAACGTTGTTCGTGATCAAAAGTGCGTAGTATATCGACCGTGCTCTTGCTTGTTCATGTATGTTATTGTAAATGTACATGTTGTGCATGTTAGCCGTAAATAAGGGCTAAGATGTTGGATACCCAAGGTGGGTGATCGTTTAATCAGGTGTGTAAGCTCTTACACACTTTATTAGTATAAATTGTTATTATAATGATATTTTATCACCGATCATGTAGTAATTTTGCCTTGTGGGCATGAGCTTGGTTTTCGGGTAAGTCCCCTAATACTCGATCTATGATATATGTTGTGTATGCCATCATACGCTATATACAAATGCATGATATACGGGATCATGATACTGGTTATGTGAGCATGATGATGTGGGATAAATGAGTGGAGGGGGCAGTGATACTCGTGTCGACGGACACCAGTGTTTTGGTAACACATTGTGACTACGGTCACCAGAGGTTTGGTACCTCCAGAGGTTTGGCACCTCATAGCGTCTCGTCCCTGTGGCTTAGTACCACCGTGGGTTGGCCCCACATTTGAGATACGGGATCGACGCCAGTGATTTGGTATCACACGATGGGTTGGCCCCATCATTTGATTGTGACTTCGGGTCACCAGTGGTTTGGCACCACCAGTGGTTTGGCACCACACGTATTGACGGATATCGTGACTTTAAGTCACCAGTGGTTTGGCACCACCAGTGGTTTGGTACCACACGGGGTAGAAAAAGGAGCATGGATGGCTAGGTTGGGTTGCATAATTGCATGTCATACTAATATCTTATGTATGAACTGTGTGGATATGGGCTAAGCCCGTATATGAGGGCATGTGTGTTAACTACGTACTGAGTCTTGGTGACTCACCCCTTTCCCTATCTTTTCAGGTGAGTAGATCGCGGAGACGGAGCCGGAGAGGACTCGAGGTGGCCATGCTTGTTCCTCGGTTTAGAAGTCTTATTTCGTACCATTAAAGTTTACTATTTGCTAAATTCGATTGGGTTGTAATATGGCCGCTTATTATTTTATTACTATTCGTATGATTAATAGTTTTTACCTTATTTCTAACGAACTTATGAACTGTTAAGCGAATTGGTAAAAGCAACGTTTTCAAAATTTATACTCGTACGCGTTTTCAAAGATGTTACCATCGGGTAGCAAAATTTTACCAAGCTATCAATAACCCCGATACTTCTAAAAATCTAAATGATCAAATGGTTTCAAAGGAAAAGAAAAAGTTTTCAACTCAATCATGTTTATCAAACCAACCTATCTTAGTTTTAGTAAACATCGCTTTACAAATTCAACAATATTTTTAGATTTCCACTGTTAACCCGAATCTTTCAAAAATGTTTTTACTACGTGACATACCAGATCCGGTCAAGGCTTGTGGGCCGGGTTTGGGGTGTTACAATTTGTATCGAGCCGAGTTCAAAAAACTCTTTGTGGGGCCCAAGGATCAAGAATGTTTTCTTGATAGTATTTTGTGGGATGTTATGAAAATGGTTTGTTTTAAACAGCATGACACCGAGTCTCCGGCACCGATCCATTCGGGTAAGTACCTCTGACTATTGAGGTGATATGAATATGTCTCTGAGCATGAATGCGACTCTCTGTATTAGAATGACTCTCTGTATTAGAATAGCGAACTTGAATTGAACCCATGTGTGATCGAAAGAACCACTTCTAAATACTTTATTTCATAAAATTGTTTGCGATTAATCAGTGGAACACATTTTCTATTGCATAAAACTTTGTAAGTCAGATTGTGCGATAAGAGATGAGTTCTAGAGGACGTGGTCGAGGAGGAATGGCCGTTTCGAAACCCGTTAGATCGGGTTAGGGGTTTGATAATGAGGTATCACCTCCACCACCAACTCTTGTTAATGAGCAGCAAGTGTTGGAACCGGAATCGAAGATGTTTTAGGTGTAAATCTAAGTCTCACTTGATTAAAGATTGTCCTCAAGTGATGGATAGGGCGCGAAGTCAAGGACGTGGAACTTCAAGCTGAGATGCTAAAGGTTTGGATGCGAGGCAACCGAGGATGTGGTAGCGGGTAAGTTTCTTGTTATGGAATATCTTTTATTATTTGAGTTTTATAAGATCGGTTCATACTTGTACTATTGGTGAAGTGTTCGAACTTTGGATGTGAACTTAGAAACTGTGCTTAGAAGGTAAGATAGTTCGTGGTTGTATGCTAGTAGAGTATGGAACCTTGAATATGAATCTCGAGATAGTATATAAGGAACGTGTTAGTTTTATAGAATCAGAGTGCGCAGCATAAGCGTAGTTCGGTGAATTGGAATGTGCGGATGTTCGTTAGTAAGCAATTTCGAGGACGAAATTGTTTTGAGGGGGGTAGATTTGTGATATCCTAAAATAGGGGCTGTGTGTTTGAAGCTTATAGTAGGTGTTAATAGGCCTTAAGAATTGTTTTCATGTGTTTTAGGGGTTATTTAAGCTCAAGGATGGAAAGGGACTATTTTGGAAATTTTGAAAATTTGGGTTTAAAAATGGAAATTTGGTTGAGGAGGCCTTAAGTAAAAAAAATTTTGTAAATTGAGGCATATAAAATGCCCTGGCCGAGTGGCTTCTATGCGCCACTTTGGGGCTTGGATATAACTCCATAACGTCTGGAGCTCGAGTCGAAGGCGCGGCATAAGAGTTTTGTTTTTTTTTTTTAGAAAATGGTATTGCTCTAAAGAAGGATTTAAAAGAATTTTTAACGCGTCCTTTAGCATAAAATGAACTTTGGCTGAGTGGTTGGGACGTTTGCAGCCAGGGTATCTTCGCGAGAACCCGCGTTCGAGATGCGCTGGAAGCGCGGGGAGAGTTTTATTTTTTTTTAATAAGGGGAAGCTAATGGAAAAGAGGTTTAAAAGAATTTTCGGCGTGTTAGTTGGCATGAAATGAGCATTAGCCCAGTGGATAAGGCGCTTGCAGCATTGGGGCCTCCCGAGGACAGGCGTTCGAGCCTTGATAATTGCGAGCGAGTGTTTTTATTTTTTACGGGCGCTAAGTCTCAGGGACGCTTGAGATGTAAGGGTCAAAAGGATTTTAATGCAGCTGTTAGCATAAAATGCATAGTGGCCGAGTGGTTAAGGACGCGACTTGAGAGTAGCGACTAAGGAGACTCACGTTCGAGTCCAGGAGTTCGCCCTGAAACCTTCTATTTTGCTTCTAGTGTAATATCCCGGGTTAGGGGCTATTTTGTGTTGCATGATATTGCATGTGTTGGCATCTTTGTGTTGCTATTCGGTGTTTTAGGGGCTTAACTATAGGCTAAGTGTGTGCACGAGTAGGTAGGAAAATTTTAGTTTTTGGCCTTAGGTGTGGGAGCTGATTGAGTTGGGGCTTAAGAAAATAAAATGGAATTTTATAGCACAAATGAAGAGCTGGCAAAGTGGTAAAGCATGCGCCACTTGGAGCTGAAGGTGGCGTCATTTTACAAAGGGAGGATGTCACGAGTTCGAGTGCGAAACCCCATTTTGGTTGCTTTTGGGACGGCATGGAGAAGAGGCGGAAGGCAAGTGGAACTCTAACTTGGACTTGGTCAAAGGGAGACTTGGATGGTGGAGAGTAAAATGTGGAGAAGGACTTGGTCCACTCATTTCAAATGAGTGAATGAGAGTGAGTGGGGGGATTCTTGGCCGATTTTTGTGGGGTGTTGGAGTGGGGAGTGGACGGCATAGTGTAGGGAAGGGGGAGGCCGAATGTATTTTGGCTTTGGGTACATTTTCGGTCTTCTTTTGGTAAGCAAAAGTGTCCATTTTCTCGTTTTTCTCCATTTGTTAAAACCGAAAGTCCAAGTGTGTTCTCCATCATTTCTTTCACAAACCGAAAGTCCAGCAACTTTGTTGATTTTGTGCTCTCAATTATTTTGGTAGCCGTATGCTCTCTCTCTCCTCCTCCTTGATTAAGTAAACCGAAACTTCTATCATCCCTTGTCATATTCATTTTCTTCTTTCTTGCTTAAACATTGTAGCCGAAACCTCCTGTTCCAAATACTTTCTCTATTTCTTTCTTCTCCAAAACCGAAAAGCACCTATCCTTCTTCCATTTTCTTCTCTTCTCAAGACCATTGGCCGATTCTCTTCTTCTTCTTGAAACACATCTTATCGCTTCACTTTCAAGATACTAATTTAACCCTCCCTTGGTGATTGCCGAAATTTCCTCTAGATTGTGTTTTCATCTTGACCGAATCCTTTTCTTTTGAAGCCTTGGCCGAACCTCCTCTCTTCCCCGGTGTTAGGTTGGCCGAATATTGGTGTTGGGTGTTGGTAAGTGCAGGGGCCGAATGGCCATCTCCCTTCTCCCTTACACTTTGTTGATGTGGGTTTGCTTAAAGGCCGAATATGGTTATTTTTGGAAGGGTATTAACCTCTTTGTTATAGGTCATTGGGATTTTGGATACAATCAAGTGGAGCCTTCGTTTTCAAGTTAGCCGAGAGGGGTAAGTTTTGGTAAGGGTTCGATATTAATCCCTTTGGTTATTGGTTGATAGCCGAATGTTGTAAGTGCCTAATCCTAGGTTGGCCGATTGTTTTGGGGGCTTGACAACCGAGGGACATAGATCGTTCGTAGGGATTTCTAGGCTCAGATAATCAGTGTGTATACTAACACACTTATATTTAGTAATATTATTAATAAAACCTGTATGCCTATTAAAATTATGGCGATTGAGGATTGATATGATACCCATTTGGGTATGAGCTTGGATTCGGGTAAGTTATTACTAATATCATTATGAGTTACTGATGATTTATATGATATCATGGCTATGGATATATGTGATATGGGATATGTGGTTAGACATAGTAGCATGAGATGCATGATATGTATGAAATGCATGATTACATGAGTATGGTATGTTGATGGGTGATATGAGATGAGGGAGCGGTGATATTTTGTGCTGACGAGCACCAGTGCTTTGGTAGCACACTTTGTGACTTTGGGTCACTAGAGGTTTGACACCTCCAGAGGTTTGGTACCTCGGCGTCTCGTCCTGGTGGCTCGGCACCACAGTGGGTTGGCCCCATGAGATGATTATACTGGGATTGACGCCCGGTGTTTTGGTAACACACGATGGGTTGGCCCCATCACACGATTTGTGACTACGGTCACCGGTGCTTTGGTAGCACATTGTGTCTTTGGGACACCAAGTGGTTTGGCACCACATTGCGACTTGTCCCCGTGGTTTGACCACCGTGGGTTGGCCCCACTTGAGATATGGGATAAATCGCTAGTGTTTTGGTAACACACGATGGGTTGGCCCCATCATCGTTGGATTTGTGACTTCGGTCACCAGTGCTTTGGTAGCACAATTGTGTCTTTGGGACACCAGTGGTTTGGGACCACAATGACGGATATTATGTCTTTGGGACATCAGTGTTTTGGTAACACATCGTGACGGTATGTCACCAGTGGTTTGGTACCACACGGGGTAGAAAGGAGTATGGATGGTTAGGATCGGGTTGCATTGATTGTATTGCTATGTATGATGGGTGTTAGCATGTTGTTTATCGGGAGCGGGATTTACACACTGAGTCACTCGACTCACCCTCTCCTTTGACATTTCAGGTGACTCGTAGACGCGGACTTGGAGCCGGGATGGACTCGGGGTGCACATGCCATAATAAAAGTGTTGCTTGGACTATTGAATTTGGGTACTCTAATTATTTATTTTCAGTTGGGTTTTATTTGGACTTGTAAAAGGCTTTATAATTTATGGTTTATACTGTTTACGTTTTTACTTTAATATGCCTTAACAAATAAGTTGGTATGAAATCTACTAAAACTTGGAAATATAAAGATTTCAAAATTATAACGCAAGGTGTTTTCAACTATACCATCGGGTATCCCACTGATCCTATAAACCAATAGACATCAAATGGCTTTAATCGTGAAATCAAATTTTACTAAGTCTAAATTTTAAACAACTTGTTTTTCAAAAAGAGAACAAAGTTTTATCAAATCTACTGAGTACAAATTCGAAATTTTCAAACACGTTTTTCCCGTAACATACCAGATTCGGTCGTGGTGTTTGGACCGGGTTTGGGGTGTTACAATTGTGGTATCAGAGCCAAGTTCAAAAGCTCGGCTGTGGGCTTGAGGCCCAAACTGTTTTCAAAAGTTTGTTTTAAGTGTTTTGTGATGAATACATGGTTTACAAGGCATGGCACCGAGTCTCCGGCACCAGTTCGCCCAGGTAAGTAATTCTAATTCTTCTGTGAATTTCTATTTGTAGAAGGGTAGGTGATATGGAACGTAGTTAGATTAATAGGACTGGAACCCTAGGATTAGATTACTCAAACACTTGAACTAAAGCATAAGACTTAAAGCACTAAACCAATCTGTGACTCAGCCACGGGGCTAGGGTGTGGCAACTCCTGTACGCATGTCTAGGAGAGGATCCGGAAGAGCTTGGTATTTAAGCAGTCCTCGTGACTCACCTCCTCTTCGCAGGTATCCCACCTGGTGCGTAGCTCGAGTTCACCCTGACCAAAAAGGCTTGGTCATAGACTTAACCTAACGACTAAAACCCGAAAAGGGAATCAGCTATGTTTTCGAAAATACAACAGCAACCCTAATGTTCTCAAAATTTTTGCAATACACTCTTACAAAACCGAAAATGTCACATTTACAACAATTTTCTCGAAAAACCTGTTTTATGGAAAATTACAAAAATGCCCTTAGGGGTGAATTTACTAAAATACCCCTGGTTTCCAAAACAAAGTATTTTACAAAATTTCCAAAGAACACTCTCAAATTTTTGGCATTTCAAATTGACCGGTTTTACGAAAGTTTTAAAATATTTTTATTACGAAAATACCCTGTAAGGAAAATGACGAAAATACCCTTGGGCTATAAATGGGCAGCAATGTCCGAAGAGTGAATAGGTATGGAAAGGGTTAAGGCATGAATGTATAATCTCTTTTGCGTGAATAGGATAGAAGATTGAAACCTTGATTGCTCGAAAGAACCCCTGAATAAACTCTAATCATAAAATTTCTTTGCGATTAAGAAAGTGGAACTATACTAATGCATAAAAATCTTTTTAATCAGAAACGTAGATCGTTTAGACATGAGCACTCGAGGCGGGCGTGGTCGTAACACTCGTGGTAGAGGTAGGGTAGGATGGCGGTTTCGAGCCCGTAGGATCGGGGGGGGTTCGAAAATGAGATCTGGGCCCGCCACCAGTGAGGTGGTGAGTTCCAAGATCGATCGAGACGATGCGCGTCACAGCGCGTCGCCGCATAAGTGTTGGAAAGAGTAGCTGGTGTAAGTGGTGGTGCAGGAGTTAGGAAATCTGTTCCTGAGCGACTCCGGGCTAATGGGGCCGAATTTTTCCGAGGTGTATCGGGTGTTGCTCCTAGCACTGCTGAGTATTGGCTAGAGGCAACGGAGCGGATCATGGACGATCTGGACTTGACGATCGAGGAGAAACTTAGGGGCGGATCAGATTACTCCGGATGAGTCATATCGGTGGTGGCTCACGGTTCGGGACAGTGTGTGGCGGTGAGGATCCGACGTGGGATTATTTCAGAGCTGCTTACCAAAAGAAATACATCGGAGCTAGTTACATCGACTCCCAGAGAAAGGCATTTCGAGGCTCGCTCAGAGGAAGCGATCCGTTTTGTCGAGTACGAGGCCGAAGTTTCTGGCCGAGTAGGTATGCCGGGGCATTGTAGCCACCGAGCATGAGAGGTGTGTTCGCTTTCGAGGATGGTGCGAGACGAGTTGAGGTCGCTGATTGCTCCACACAGAGAGCGCGAGTTTTCTTTGTCTTAGTCGAGAAGGCTAAGGTAGCTGAAGGTGTTAAGGAATCAGTGAGGCAGAGTATGGACAGGAGTAGGCTTAAGAGGAGCTTTGGGTCTTCGGGATCGTCTGGCAATCCGCAGAAAAGGGCTAGACCGGGTGGGCAGAATCAGTCTGCTAGATTTGGTGCTGCTAGGCAGGGACCGCCGCAGTGTAATCAGTGTGGGAAATCTCATTGGGGTGGTTGTTGGACTGGTGGAAAAGGTTGCTTCGAGTGTGGTTCTCTGGATCATCGCATTAGGGACTGTCCGCGTAGGATGGCCAGGATTCAGTCTGAGAGTCAGGGCCGTAATCAGTTCAGAGGTAATGGACCGCCACCACAGAGGGGCCGTGGTAATGGCAGAGGTGGTAATGGATTTGGTCGAGGTCGTGGAGCACCGGGCAGAGGTGCGGGTAGTTCTGAGGCACGACAGCCTGGTCTGGTGTATGCAGCTAGGCGCCGCGAGGAGGGCGACGCACCGGACGTAATCACCGGTACGTTTTTGATTTTTGGTTCTCCCTATACTGCTTTAATTGATTTGGGTTCCACGCATTCGTATGTTGCTAGTAGTATAGTTGAGACCATGGACTTAGACTCTGAGATATCTTCTAGGCAGATGACTGTACTTAGCCCTCTAGGTCACTCTGTAGTGGTAGATAAGTCAGTATAAGGATGTACCCCTAGAACTCCAGGGGTAGTTTTTTGCCGATCCGATGGAACCGCTGCGTTTGAGGAGTTCGATCCGATTCTCGATGGATGGACCGGGTGGTGAAGTACCAGGCCAAGGTGGATTCTTGCGCTAAGCGCATGGTTCTATCGACGGATAAGGGTGATGAAGTAATTATGATAGGTAATAGGAGAGATTACTTATCCAATGTGGTGTCGGCCTTAAAAGTCAGTAAAGATGGTCGGGAAGAGGCCGTGAAGCGTATGTGGTTCATGTGTATGCCTTGGAGGCTAAGGAATCTTTGTTGAGAAGGTTCGCATTGTTAAGGAATTTGTGGATGTGTTTCGGAGGAGCTTCGGGTTTGCCACCCGATCGAGAGGTAGAGTTTGGGATAGATCGCTACCGGGGATTTGCGCCGGTGTCTATTGCTCCATATAGGATGGCACCAAAGGAATTGGTGGAGCTTAAGGCTCGAGATGGGGAGCCGTTGGATCGAGGCTTCATTAGGCCAAGTGTTTCGCCGTGGGGAGCGCGGTGTTATTCGTCAAGAAGAAGGGCGGCTCGATGCGGATGTGTATCGACTCATCGCCAACTGAATAAGCTGACGATTAAAAACAAGTATCCGTTGCCACGGATAGATGACTTGTTTGATCGGTGAAAAGGTGCATCGGTATTTTCAAGATCGATTTGAGGTCCAGGTACCATCGGTTGAAAGTTAAGGAAGCGGATATCCATAAGGCGGCGTTTGGACTCGATGACGGCACTACGAATTCCTGGTAATGTCGTTCGGGTTGACTAACGCTCCGGCAGCTTTTATGGATATGATGAATAGGGTGTTTCAGCAGTATCTGGATCGGTTCGTCGTGGTTTTTATTGACGACATCTTGGTTTACTCAAGGTCAGAAGAAGAGCATGATGCACACTTGAGAGTGGTGTTGCAAGTTTTGAGGGAGAAGCAACTCTATGCTAAGTTCAGTAAGTGTGAGTTCTGGCTTAGTGAAGTGACGTTTTTGGGTCATGTAGTATCAGCTGAGGGGATTAGAGTAGATCCTCGAAAGGTTGAGGCGGTTTTGGATTGGAAGCCCCCTAAGTCAGTCGCTGAGATTCGGAGTTTCCCGGGGTTGGCAGGATACTACCGAAGGTTTGTTGAGGGTTTCTCGTTAATTGCAGCACCGATGACTAAGTAGTTAAGGAAGGGAGTTCCGTTCGTTTGGACTGAGAAACAGCAGGAGAGTTTTGATAAGTTGAAGAAGATCTTGACAGAGGCTCCTGTGTTAATTCAACCTGAGGCTGGTAAGGATTTCACGGTCTATTGCGACGCATCACATACGGGATTGGGTTGTGTGCTGATGCAGGAGGGTAAGGTTGTGGCTTACGCTTCTCGGCAGCTGAGGCCACACGAGGTCAACTATCCGACGCACGACTTGGAGCTAGCAGCTGTAGTCTTTGCTCTAAAAATCTGGAGGCACTACTTATACGGGGAGAAGTCAATCGTCTACACCGATCATAAGAGCCTGAAGTACCTATTGACTCAGAAGGATCTGAATTTGAGGCAGCGCAGATGGGTTGAGCTGCTCAAGGACTACGACTGTTCGATCGAATATCATCCGGGCAAGGCTAACGTGGTGGCAGACGCGTTGAGCCGTAGGGTTGTTTCGGATTTAAGAGCTTTGTTTGCCCATTTGAGTTTGTACGACGACGGAAGTATTTTGGCAGAAGCTCGCAGTTAAGCCTACTTGGGTTGAGCAGATCAAAGAGAAGCGATTGGAGGATGAGGTTACGAAAGTGCGCGCGAAGGTTACAAGTTGAGAATGGTGGTTTGGAGGGTTACTGACTTGTCTAGTGATGAGGTTCGTGTTTTCGTGGTAAGGCTTGTATGCCCAGAGATGTTGAGCTAAGGCGGAGGATTCTTCAGACGCACATGCATGATCCTTATGCTATGCATCCCGGAGGTAGTAAAATGTATAGGGATCTTAGAGAGCGATTTTGGTGGCTCTGGTTTGAAGAAAGAGGTGACAGAGTTTGTTGGGAAGTGTCTAACTTGTCGCACAGGTCAAGGCGTAACATCGCTTCGTCGGGTTTGCTTCACTGTGAAAATTCCTCGATGGAAATGGGAAAGGATAACTATGGATTTAAATCGGTGGTTTACCGCTACGCCAAGCAAGAAGGATTGATTTGGGTTATCGTGGACCGTCGACTAAGTCAGCCCATTTCATTCCGGTGAGAGTGGACTATTCACTTCAGAGATTGGCGAAACTTTATGTGTCAGAGATAGTGAGGCTACACGGTGTTCCAGTTTCGATAATCTCGCACGAGGATCCGAGGTTTACGTCGAGGTTACGAGAGCGTTGCATCAAGCATTGGGTACTCGTTTGGATTTCAGTACGGCTTTTCACCCACAGTCTGACGGGCAATCAGAAAGGGTCATTCAGATCTTGGAAGACATGTTGAGAGGTTGTGTTCTGGACTTCAGGGGCAGTTGGGAAGAGTTTCTGCCGTTGGCCGAGTTTGCCTACAACAACAGCTACCAAGCAAGCATCAAGATGGCACCGTATGAGGCGCTATATGGCAGGAAGTGTCGCTCACCTACATGTTGGACAGAGTTAGGTGAACGTCAGTTGTTGGGACCCGAGTTGGTTGCTGAGACCGAGGACAAGTTAAGTTGATTCATCTCGTTTGAAGGAAGCTTGGACCGCAAAAGTCTTATGCCGATCTTAAGCGAGAGATATAGAGTTCTCTGTAGGAGATCGGGTTTTCTTAAAGGTCTCGCCTTGGAAGAAGGTCTTGAGGTTTTGGCGTAAAAGGCAAGCTTAGTCCGAGAATTTATTGGGCCATATAAGGTATTGAGACGAGTTGGACCAGTGGCATATCAGCTTGAGTTGCCAGCAGAGCTTAGCCAGATTCACGACGTTTTTCATGTTTCGATGCTTCGGAGGTACCGTTCAGATCCATCGCATGTAGTAGCAGTGGAGGAGATCGAGGTAAATCCAGATTTGACTATGGAAGAGGAACCTGTGCAGATTCTTGATCGGGATGTGAAAGTTCTGCGTAGGAAGTCCGTGCCTTTGGTTAAGGTACTTTGGCGAAATCATGGCGTGGAAGAAGCCACGTGGGAACCCGAGGATGCGATGAGACAGCAATACCCGCAACTCTTTTGATCAGGTAATTTCGAGGCCGAAATTATTTTTAAGGGGGGTAGAACTGTAATATCCCGGGTTAGGGGCTATTTTGTGTTGCATGATATTGCATGTGTTGGCATGCTGTGTTGCTATTTCGGTGTTTTAGGGGCTTAACTATAGGCTAAGTGTGTGCCTGAGTAGGTAGGAAAATTTTAGTTTTTGGCCTTAGGTGTGGGGAGCTGATTGAGTTGGGGCTTAAGAAAATAAAATGGAATTTTATAGCACAAATGAAGAGCTGGCAAAGTGGTAAAGCATGCACCACTTGGAGCTGAAGGTGGCGTCATTTTACAAGGGGAGGATGTCCTGAGTTCGAGCTGCGAAACCCCCATTTTGGTTACTTTTGGGACGGCATGGAGAGAGAGAGGAAGGCAAGTGGAACTCTAACTTGGACTTGGTCAAAAGGGAGACTTGGATGGTGGAGAGTAAAATGTGGAGAAGGACTTGGTCCACTCATTTCAAATGAGTGAATGAGAGTGAGTGGGGGGATTCTTGGCCGATTTTTGTGGGGTGTTGGAGTGGGGGAGTGGACGGCATAGTGTAGGGAAGGGGGGAGGCCGAATGTATTTTGGCTTTGGGTACATTTTCGGTCTTCTTTTTGGTAAGCAAAAGTGTCCATTTTCTCTCGTTTTTCTCCATTTGTTAAAACCGAAAGTCCAAGTGTGTTCTCCATCATTTCTTTCACAAACCGAAAGTCCAGGCAACTTTGTTGATTTTGTGCTCTCAATTATTTTGGTAGCCGTATGCTCTCTCTCCCTCCTCCTTCAGTTAAGTAAACCGAAACTTCTATCATCCCTTGTCATATTCATTTTCTTCTTTCTTGCTTAAACATTGTAGCCGAAACCTCCTGTTCCAAATACTTTCTCTATTTCTTTCTTCTCCAAAACCGAAAAGCACCTATCCTTCTTCCATTTTCTTCTCTTCTCAAGACCATTGGCCGATTCTCTTCTTCTTCTTGAAACACATCTTACTTCTGCTTCACTTTCAAGATACTAGCCGAACCCTCCCTTGGTGATTGCCGAAATTTCCCTCTAGATTGTGTTTTCATCTTGACCGAATCCTTTTCTTTTGAAGCCTTGGCCGAACCTCCTCTCTTCCCTGGTGTTAGGTTGGCCGAATATTGGTGTTGGGTGTTGGTAAGTGCAGGGCCGAATGGCCATCTCCCTTCTCCCTTACACTTTGTTGATGTGGGTTTGCTTAAAGGCCGAATATGGTTATTTTTGGAAGGGTATTAACCTCTTTGTTATAGGTCATTGGGATTTTGGATACAATCAAGTGGAGCCTTCGTTTTCTGGTTAGCCAGGAGGGGTAAGTTTTGGTAAGGGTTCGATATTAATCCCTTTGGTTATTGGTTGATAGCCGAATGTTGTAAGTGCCTAATCCTAGGTTGGCCGATTGTTTTAGGGGCTTGACAACCGAGGGACATAGATCGTTCGTAGGGATTTCTAGGCTCGTATAATCAGGTGTGTATACTAACACACTTATATTTAGTAATATTATTAATAAACCTGTATGCCTATTAAAATTATGGCGTTGAGGATTGATATGATACCCATTTGGGTATGAGCTTGATTCGGTAAGTTATTACTAATATCATTATGAGTTTCTTGATGATTTATATGATATCATGGCTATGGATATATGTGATATGGGATATGTGGTTAGACATAGTAGCATGAGATGCATGATATGTATGAAATGCATGATTACATGAGTATGGTATGTTGATGGGTGATATGAGATGAGGAGCGGTGATATTTTGTCTTGACGAGCACCGGTGCTTTGGTAGCACACTTTGTGACTTTGGGTCACTAGAGGTTTGGCACCTCCGGAGGTTTGGTACCTCGTCGCCTCGCCCCAGTGGCTCAGCACCACGATGGGTTGGCCCCACAGATGATTATACGGGATTGACGCCTTGATGTTTTGGTAACACACGATGGGTTGGCCCCATCACCGATTTGTGACTACGGTCACCGGTGCTTTTGGTAGCACATTGTGTCTTTGGGACACCGGTGGTTTGGCACCACATTGCGACTTGTCCCCTGTGGTTTGACCACCGTGGGTTGGCCCCACTTGAGATACGGATCGCCTCGCTAGTGTTTTGGTAACACACGATGGGTTGGCCCCATCATCGTTGAATTTGTGACTTTGGTCACCGGTGCTTTGGTAGCACAATTGTGTCTTTGGGACACCACGGTGGTTTGGGACCACAATGACGGATATTATGTCTTTGGGACATCGGTGTTTTGGTAACACATCGTGACGATATGTCACCAAAGTGGTTTTAGTACCACACGGGGTAGAAAAGGAGTATGGATGGTTAGGATCGGGTTGCATTGATTGTATTGCTATGTATGATGGGTGTTAGCATGTTGTTTATCGGGGAGCGGGATTTACACATCGAGTCACTCGACTCACCCTCTCCTTTGACATTTCAGTGACTCGTGAGACGCGGACTTGGAGCCAGGATGGACTCGGGGTGCACATGCCATAATAAAAGTGTTGCTTGGACTATTGAATTTGGGTACTCTAATTATTTATTTTCGATTGGGTTTTATTTGGACTTGTAAAAGGCTTTATAATTTATGGTTTATATCATTTACGTTTTACTTTAATATGCCTTAACAAATAAGTTGGTATGAAATCTACTAAAACTTGGAAATATAAAGATTTCAAAATTATAACGCAAGGTGTTTTCAACTATACCATCGGGTATCCCACTGATCCTATAAACCAATAGACATCAAATGGCTTTAATCGTGAAATCAAATTTTACTAAGTCTAAATTTTAAACAACTTGTTTTTCAAAAAGAGAACAAAGTTTTATCAAATCTACTGAGTACAAATTCGAAATTTTCAAACACGTTTTTCCCGTAACATACCAGATTCGGTCGTGGTGTTTGGACCGGGTTTGGGGTGTTACATCTAGCGCTAAAGCATAGGAGCCAAGGAAAATAAGGTTTAAAAGAAATTATATGCGGTTATTGTCACGAAATACACAAAGGAACGAATGGCAGGAAGCATAAGGACTCTTCTCCAAGTCTCGGGTTCGAGACCTGGGGACTACATTTGGGGTTTTTGTTTTTGTGGCAGCGTGGGGAAGGGTGCATGGCCCATGCACGCATGCCAGCTTAGAGTTGCTGTTGTTGTTTTATTTTATTTTAAGAACATAAAGCATTATGCTTTTATTTTTATATAGTATTATTATTTTATTAAAGGATGTGTTATAATTTTAGTTTATTTATTAATGATGAATAGTGGAATAATAATAATAATAATTATTATTATTATTTTTTTTAGTATGCAAGGATGGCTTTGCTTTGGGGAAGGAAAACGTGCGACATTGTATTGTAAAAAAGTATGGCGATCCTTGGTCTTGGAAGCATAGCCATTTGAAAGCTTGAGCATTTACCTTTTTATTGCTTTATTCTTATATGAAAATATGGGTAAGGTGATAGATTTATTATTAAACAATGAATAACAATGTTGAGAGTAACAAAAGAGGAAGCATGTGCGGTATTGGATTTACAAAAGGATGGCCGGCCTTGGTCTTGCGATAAGCATGGCCAAATTCCATGCTTGGAATTTGTCTTTCCATTCTTTGCTTGTTGACCGAAAGAAAAAGGAAAGAGAAGGAAGGATTATTATTTTATATTATTTGGAAAATGGTGCAATATAGGTAAGTGGTAAGGTGATAGAATAATAAAAATAAATTTGCAAAAGGGAAGGAGAGCATGCGTGAAGGTTGGCCTTGTGTTTGAGAAAGGATAGCCAAAATCCTTTGTTTTCTTTGCTTAGTGCATGGCTGAAATGCATGCAAATAGTGGTTTCCTTCTTTGCTTCTGAAAGCTTAGCCGATTGTAGAACTCCTTAAGCTGTTCTTCTTCGTGAGCATGGCCGAGTAAAGCATCCTTCTAGGGACTATCTATTTGGTTTTCTGATAGCAAGAAGATACCAAAACTTTTAATTTGTTTCCTTCTTTTCTCAAGCTATTCATGGCCAAAATAGAGACTTAGGGGAGTTAAGTTCGGTTTTGAAGGAACTAGGAAGCTCTCGTCTAGCTTATGTGTTTGCATGGGCTCCTTTCATTGTTGCTAGCCGAACATGATAGGCACTATTACCGAATCCTCATTGAAGAAGGTGCTTTCGACTACTTCCTCTTAGTCCCTCTAAACAAAAGCTGGTAAGTACCCCTATTTGGTAGTTGGTTTCTTCTCCTTTTTCCTTTTTGCATGCCGAATTCAAGGCAAGTTTTTGATTCAAAGAATAGCCGAACATGCTAAAGGTTATATTGATGTATTTTTATTGTGCTAGTGTTAAGAAGCTTTTAAAAGAGCTTACGGGTTTTGACTATTCAAAGGATTCAGTATCTACAAGAGCAAGCAAACAATGGGAGACTTGGAAATAAACTAGGTATGTGTTATGTACATTTTGGTCAAGGGCCATTGTTCTTAGATATGGATGTTAGCCGATTCTAACCACGTTTTAGTAGGACTTTCGATAACTTCGGGAGCGAGCAAGTTCGGGATTGAAATAAGCTAGGTAAGTGGTAAGTATGATATTTGGCCCTAGGCCATATTATGTGAATAAATAGTTGACCGATGTTTGTCTATTGTAATTTAGGAAAATCGGCAGGAGTGTAAAGCAAGCTTTCAAGATTCGAGAATTGTTTTGGTAAGGGCACTCGATAAGCTTGGATTTGGTTGATTTTTGGTTATAACTTAGTGACTTAATTGATGTGCTAATTAAAGTGTATCGATGGACACAGGTGTTAGTCAAGAAGATAATGGGGTAGCCCCTATCCCCAAGTTTAAAAGGAGAGCTGTCTCAGCTGTGCGAGATTGGCCACCGGGGTGTGGGCCAGCATCCGAGCAACAACGTAGGCAAATAGCCGTAGTATCGCTTAAAGATAGCTTCGGATTTGAGGGCATAACGTTGTTCGTGATCAGTGGTGCGTAGTTATCGACCGCGTGCTCTTGCTTGTTCATGTATGTTATTGTAAATGTACATGTTGTGCATGTTAGCCGAAATAAGGGCTAAGATGTTGGATACCCAAGGTGGGTGATCGTTTAATCAGGTGTGTAAGCTCTTACACACTTTATTAGTATAAATTGTTATTATAATGATATTTTATCACCGATCATGTAGTAATTTTGCCTTGTGGGCATGAGCTTGGTTTTGGGTAAGTCCCCAATACTCGATCTATGATATATGTTGTGTATGCCATCATATGCTATATACAAATGCATGATATACGGGATCATGATACTGGTTATGTGAGCATGATGATGTGGGATAAATGAGTGGAGGGGGCAGTGATACTCGTGTCGACGGACACCAGTGTTTTGGTAACACATTGTGACTACGGTCACCAGAGGTTTGGTACCTCCAGAGGTTTGGCACCTCATAGCGTCTCGTCCCTGTGGCTTAGTACCACCGTGGGTTGGCCCCACATTTGAGATACGGGATCGACGCCAGTGATTTGGTATCACACGATGGGTTGGCCCCATCATTTGATTGTGACTTCGGGTCACCAGTGGTTTGGCACCACCAGTGGTTTGGCACCACACGTATTGACGGATATCGTGACTTTAAGTCACCAGTGGTTTGGCACCACCAGTGGTTTGGTACCACACGGGGTAGAAAAAGGAGCATGGATGGCTAGGTTGGGTTGCATAATTGCATGTCATACTAATATCTTATGTATGAACTGTGTGGATATGGGCTAAGCCCGTATATGAGGGCATGTGTGTTAACTACGTACACTGAGTCTTGGTGACTCACCCCTTTCCCTATCTTTTCAGGTGAGTAGATCGCGGAGACGGAGCCGGAGAGGACTCGAGGTGGCCATGCTTGTTCCTCGGTTTAGAAGTCTTATTTCGTACCATTAAAGTTTACTATTTGCTAAATTCGATTGGGTTGTAATATGGCCGCTTATTATTTTATTACTATTCGTATGATTAATAGTTTTTACCTTATTTCTAACGAACTTATGAACTGTTAAGCGAATTGGTAAAAGCAACGTTTTCAAAATTTATACTCGTACGCGTTTTCAAAGATGTTACCATCGGGTAGCAAAATTTTACCAAGCTATCAATAACCCCGATACTTCTAAAAATCTAAATGATCAAATGGTTTCAAAGGAAAAGAAAAAGTTTTCAACTCAATCATGTTTATCAAACCAACCTATCTTAGTTTTAGCAAACATCGCTTTACAAATTCAACAATATTTTTAGATTTCCACTGTTAACCCGAATCTTTCAAAAATGTTTTTACTACGTGACATACCAGATCCGGTCAAGGCTTGTGGGCCAGGTTTGGGGTGTTACAATACAGATGATAATTTAATATTACCTTCTACTTCTCCACCAGAGGAAGAAGAAGATAATATAAGTACTTCTACACCAATAGGTATGAAAACAGTTCATATTCCTATTTTTCCTACTACACCCAGAGAAAATTCTAGAAATACTAGAATGGAAGATATACAATCTTCAATAGAAAATATTATTAATAATACATATGTTGAAATTACATTACATGATAAAGATTATAAAACATACTCTTTACATGCTTTATTAGATACTGAGAGCTACAACCAATGAGTTGTAAAAAGAACGCTATTCCAAAAAAATATTGGGAACTCAGTAAAAAGATAATAAATATTAATGGAATAAATGGTAGAAAAACTACTCATTTATTATAAAGCAAAAAATATTCCAATTTATATTAATAAAGTTAAATTTATAATCCCAAAATTATTATGTTTACCTAATATGTATGGAGATATATTATTAGGAAATAATTTTATAAATAAATATTTACCATTTACTATTAATAAAAAATCAGTTAGATTATCTATAGAAAATACTTCTATAGAAATACCGTTAGTAGAAAAGTTTCACTAATGTTTGCTGATTCCTTAGCAGGCCTTATGGATAGAGGTAAAAGCCTCTAGAAAAAGTTGGAGAATGGACAATTTGTCCATAAAAACCCAACAAGGGAAAACCAATGAGTCCTAAACAAGGATTTATTCTTTGCACCCACACAGTACAATTTTATCCTAATCAAGGATATTATTTACCATATCCAATGGTAAAACAACCATTTGGAACACAATCACCAAACCCAGGTGAGTTATTTTGAATTTTCACAAAATCCATATTCAGAATATCAAAAAGCTATTCTCAAATTATAAAAATCTGTAAGATTTGTTGAAAAAACAACAAAATCTTGAATTTCTGAAATAAAAGATTTTTATAATCCAGGGCTACAAAGAGAATATTACAATTTTATAAAATGAATATGGAAAACCCATATTTTGGAACAAAGAAAAATTAAGAAAAAGCTCTTACACAATTCTCAAATTTTTAGTTGAAAAAAACTAAAAAAATAAAGCCAAGATTTATTACTAAAATCCCTTTTATATCGAGATTGGGATGAAATCCTAATCGAATATACAGATATTAAGGAGATAAACAATCTTCTTGATATATTTCAATATTTTATTAATAACGGGAAAAATAGTCCTATTATTAATAAGATGTTTAGAATATGTCTATATAACAAGTGTAGACAAATTCTACCCTCTGATATTTTTTCAAAAATAAATCGAGCTATTTGCAACCAGCAAGCTCAATTTTTAGAAGCTTTTTCAAAATATTTTCTACAAGCCTATGTTTTTACAAATGATATAGGAAAAAAATTCCTACTATCAAATTTAGGCTTAATCACGAGCCATTCGATATAACCAGTATTGAATGGGGATTTGTTAAAGAAATAACAGTCCAAAATCTTTCTTTTCATTTACTAAAAGATTTTCCAAATGATAGTCAAATCCGGCTATCAAATTTTATAGATATAGACGATTTTGTCTATTATTTTCATATTGAAATAAATAGCCTTATTGGTATAGCTGAAAAAGAAAAATTTTATCAGCCATATCAAATTTGGAATATAAATACTATGTTTTCGGGAAAAGCCCTTTTAGCCGTCGAGGAAGATCAACAACATTTGTCCAAAACCATTGACGAGTGTTATAAAAATTTTTTCCATTATCAAATCCAAGCCGGAATTGATTTAATGGCAGAGGCCCAGTTTTTACTTCAGCAAACAAGTTATAAGTTCTGGACCGATGGAAGAAGAATTTTGGCATTTGACACTGGAAACCATCAGGAAGAATGAAATGAAGAAGCCATTTCGTTATTAACAAAAATAGCCGAAATGGAAATTGAAGATTATCCATTAGCAGCGGAAATCAGAGAAGCATGGGAAAATTGGAACACACCAGTACCTTCACCAGAATCACTACACCTGGATGAAATCGAAGAAATGAATCTCAGAAATATCCAGGAAGGATAAAAGCAGAACACAACACGTGGAAAAATAATGAGACAAAAAAGCATGATTAATGCAAAAGTAAGATGGAAGCAACCGTCACATCAAGGAAGCTACGTGGAAACAACCATGATGCTAACCGTCACATTAAGGAAGCTACGTGGAAACAACCATGAAGCTGACAATTCAAACATCCTTATCAGGATACTATTCAAGGAAGCTACGTGGAAACCACCATGAAGCTGACATTAAAAGCATCCTTATCAGGATACTATTCGGATTTCAATTGTAATTAGATTGAGTTGAGAATTCTTTACTATAAATAGGCATTGTTGTAGCCTAAAGTGGGCATCGAAAAATAGATAGAGTTTTATAATTTCTAGTTTTCTTTTGTTTTTCTTTTACTGAAGAAATCAAGAAATCTTTCTTGATCTTTTCTTTGTAAATTATCTATTATCTTCTCTTGTTAAATAAAATCTACGATATTATATCCCTTCCACTTGTGCATATCCCTGCTTTCCCCCCCGGTAATTGGTATCAGAGGAGCCCCGGAGTAACAATTTATGGAGTTCTAATATCGTAGTAAGCATTGTAAGTTTCTATCTTTTATCTGTAATTCTGTTTATTTCACTGTTTTTATCTCAAAACCCATATATCTGTCGTTTGTCTTCTTGTTGCCGTTGAGTCCGAGTGGGATGTTGTAGGCGTTTATGAAGACGTTATAGGCACAGACGATTTTAGGTACCCGGGATAATAACATGGAACAAATGGATTGTTTATACAAAGATAAAACTTGTAATCACACTATGCATATAGACTCTAAGAATGAAAATAATGTTTCGGCTCTTAGTAAAGGTATCAATAGTTTAATAGATATGACATCTATATATTTTAATAAACTATATACTAAGGTTAGTAAAATAGAAGAAAAAGTAGATAATATGGGAGATGTAACAGATTTAGATTTGAATAGCAAGTCTAAAGAGTTATTATCCAATGTTAATAATAAATTAGATCTAGTTATTAATAATAACATAGAAACAAACTTAGATTTAGGACCTTTATATAATGGTAATAGTAATGTTATTTTAGCTTTATCAGATGAAGATGAGTCTTCGGATGAATCTTCTAACTATAATAAAAAAGAAAAAACAAAACAAAAAAGAGAAAAGGATAAAAAACAAGAAAAATATGATTTTGAGTCCTATAAAACTTTAATAGAACATTGGAAAAACCAATTTTCTAAAACAGAAGATAAATATGAACAAGTAGAATATTTAAAATTAATAGAAGAACTTTATGAAAAACATAAAGATTTATTTACTAAATATAATTACCACATATGTTAAACTATGACACTACCGAAAGTGTAACACCCCAAACCTGGCCTAAATGTTACGACTGAATCTGGCATGTTACGGAGTGAAAACATCTTAAAATCATAAGTTTGTCGAAAATGTTTAAAGAAGACTCTGTTTTGTTTTAGGGTTTAGAAAACTTAGTAATAATTGATGCTGAGTTTGTTTTAGGAGTTGTAGTAATACTTGGAAAACTCGTGAGTAAAAACCCATTTGTGATTGCCGATTTTAGAAAACATTGGACACTTGTTAAAACTAAACGCGATAAGAAAAATCAAGTTTAGAACCATTTGCCTTTAAAGTGATTTGAAAATGAGAGTTTATAAAAACATCCAAGTTGCCTTTATTATCTTGTAATGTTTGGAAAACCCGAAGAGGTATAGTTTTGAAAACGCTGTATTTAACGGTTAATTAAGCAAACAAGTTCTAATCACATGCATAACAACACCAGAAGTAAATCAAATAACCAAAACCCAAAATAACAACCAGCGGCCTTATTATAAAAATCATACAAAATTTAAAGAAAATAAATAAAACTGAGAAGGTATTTTATAGTCAAAACCCAAAACCAACATGCATGGACACCTCGACTCCTCCCCGGTTCCATATCCTCGATCTATGCCTCATCTGCAAAATATAAGGGAAGGGGTGAGTCACCAAGACTCAGTGTATAAATCCCCAACCCGATAATTCAATCATTTACACAGATCATTGATAAAACATGCAAATCATGCAAACCCCATAACCTAACCATCCAAGACTCCTTTTTCTACCCCGTGTGGTACTAAACCACTGGTGGTGCCAAACCACTGGTGACCCAAAGTCACGATATCCAATAATGTGGTACCAAACCACTGGTGACCCAAAGTCAAGAATAATCCATCTGTGGGGCCAACCCACGTGTGATACCAAATCACTGGCGACAATCCCGTAATATCAACTGTGGGGCCAACCCACTGTGGTGCTAAGCCACTAGGACAAGTCGCTATGAGGTGCCAAACCTCTGGTGACCCAAAGTCACAAAATATCAATATCCAAGTGTGGGGCCAACCCACGTGTGATACCAAATCACTGGCGACGATCCCGATATGTCAACTGTGGGGCCAACCCACTGTGGTACTAAGCCACTGGGACAAGTCGCTATGAGGTGCCAAACCTCTGGTGACCCAAAGTCACTAAATCAATCTGTGGTACCAAACCACTAGAGGTGCCAAACCTCTGGTGTCCCAAAGACACGGATATCAACTTCCCCCTCCTCTCATATCACCCATCATCATGCCATACTCATGTAAATCATGCAAATCAGGCAAATCATGCGAATCATGCCAACATACTTAGTTACGCATCATATAACACATATATGTCATAAATCATTATATCCCATATATTGAATAGCAAAACTCATATCGAAACAGACTTACCCAAATCCGTGCTCATACCCATAGGGTATCATATCAACATCCACACTGTTTCGGCTTTATCATATTCAGGTTATTAAAATATATTTACTAAGTATAGAGTGTGCAAGTTTACACACCTGGTTACTAACGCGACTATCAAATCCCGTAGATCAAGATCTAACGCACTAGACCCCCCAATTCCTTAACGCTTTTCGAGCACTAGCCACAACCTGAGATATGCGAGATCAAGCCTTCCCCTACAATCGGCCAAAACTAAACAACATAATCATGCTAATCAACCTCTAAGGGTATAACCGTAATTTTACCTACCAAGGACATTTTCGTAATTTACCCACCAAGGGTATTTTCGTAAATTCACACCTGCAATGGCCTTTCCGAAGGCCTAATGTGGCCACTAGCGACTCAGCTACCATTTTTCGTCGTACCAGACGATTGGGCCGAAAACCCGATTTCGGCCCATTCGGGCCCACACGCTCGTGTGGCCCACCTAGCACAAATCTAGCCACGTATATAAGTTCCACCTAGTCTAGTTCAACATATACTAAACAATCACACAATTTACTCATATGGGCCCACAGCCCATTGGGCCCACTTCGCCCATCGAGGCCCGCGCAAAACCCCAACCCACAAGAATACTACGATGGCCTCAACTATCGCGTGAAGCCGAAGCCCCACACGCGCTGCGCGCACGCTGCGTGTGGCTACCGATGATGCCGTGTGACGGCATTTCGGCATTTTGCCGCTCTACGCTTAAGTAGAGATAGTTACACACCGATAGGACTCAGGGCTAATCCGCGCTCCGACCACTCTTGTGCCCAAACGCCTCCAAGATGTGTTTACTCTCCTCCTAGGATGCTCCTTATATAGCTAGCTCTTCACCTCCATTCTTTGTGTCTTTCCGATGTGGGATCCCTTCGTCAAGAGAGTTTAAATTCAGCTGAAACTCTTACCGTCTGCATCGCAAAATAAATACTCCTTGCTTCTCATGAGATTCGAACCTGTGCTCCATTGCAACATAATCCACGCCGCTAACCACTTGGCCACAAGCTCTCTCTTGTCTCTTAAACCATGCGCAACTAAATATAAACTATGGCCCAAATTCTAAGATCCAAGTAAAAAGAAACCAAAATGCAAAAGCCAAGACTTGAACCTTGGACCTCCTTCTTTCCTTGTGGCGTCACTCCCTTGTCCCTTAAGTGACGTCACTTTGCCACTACACCACACACTCCACTTGTGTCATTTTCCTTCATATTTTATTCTTAAGGCCTATCTGCCAACTTCTAGGGTTTTTTTCACCTAAAACCAAAATTTCCCCATAGCCAATATTTGATCATGGGACTTCATAGAAGCCCTCTAACCTTCCAAATTCACTTATCCAATAGGTCTAACTAGCATTTAAGCCGATCTCTTGTTCTCCAAAAATTTAAACGCTACTACGCCTAAGGCCCATTGGGCTCAATTCTCCTAGGCCCAATTTCGGTATGTTACAGAAAGTATCGATAGTTCTAAAAGTAATAATAATTCTGATGTAAATATTAATGTTACGAGTCATAATTCTGATGAAGAAAATACTTCAACAGAAGAGGATGAAAATATAGAAATTCCTGAACCCATGGATGCTGAACAAACAGATCCATATGATTATATAATACCAAAACCTTGGGAAATAGATAAAAAAGAGTCTCATGGTAAAAGAAAAATAGACTCAGATCTTCAAACAGATGATAATATGAGAGCTATTAATAAAAATTGTGAAAACGTTGAAAACACAATAAGAATATTAGGTAATAAAATAGAAAATATAGCCACTAATGATATAAAACTTGAAACACCAGGAGAAACTAGTCACCCTACACCTATACCCTATAAAATAGATGATCTTAATAAAAGAAATGTTGCTTAAGGAGGAATATATTTAGATTTAACTAATGTTCCTTTATCAAACTATGAAAAAACAATAGATGATTGGGCACAATCCATGACTATTGTTGTAAATAACAACATGAGACAGCTTTTGGTCAAAAGAAAAGTTTTTAAACTACTTTGTTGGAACTTTTCAAGGTGATGTTCTACAATTTCTCGAGACATTTGGAAGAATCTGAGAAAGGAAGAGAACAAAAGAGTCAACTTATAATCAAATAAGTTCTCCTAAAGATTTATTAAAAAATTTAACCTCAATTCTAAAAATAGAATTTTGTGGTTATACTAATAAAAAAGACAAAGATAGCCAATCTAGCTATACTTTGTCAAAATTAAAAATATGTGATATTAGATATTTAGATGAATTTTCTAAAAAATTTCTCCATGAATATCAAAAATTAAAAAATGATAGTGTAGACTTTTGGAGAAACCAATATTTTCATAAATTACCCCCACCTTGGGATGAAATTTGCATAAATAAATATGCTTCTTTCATTATAAAACATAGTAATGATAATAAGGATATAGATAATGTCACACCCTGAAAATTTGAGTAATTTATTTTCTTTGTGTGCTTTGAGTAATTATTCTAGAAAGTAAAATTTTCTGATTTATTTTCGTGCTTAGTATAGTCCTGAAGGAGAATTAAATTTATTGGGATGGTATAGTATTAAATTTTGAGAAATTATTTATGGAAGTGGATTAAGTGGCTATGACACATAAATTAATTTAAGTGTCAAAGTGAAGCATAAGATGAGTTATTGGACAAGTGGTGATGGCGCATGAGCTTGTGCATGAGGTTGAAGGTTCGAATCCCATGTTTAGCATCTAGGTGAATTTTATTTTGAATTTTTATGCATATATATAGCATGTGTCGGCCAAGAGCTTTTATGGAAGGTGTTGACTTGTTATTTTTGGTTAAAATATCAATGGAATAAGGAAATTTTGAACTTAAGGAAAGGTATCAAGAGAATAAGGAAAATGTGAAGATATGATGCATGAATCAAGGAAGTATTTTTGGAAACAATATCTTGGCCTAAAGACCATGTACATGGACGGCAATATGGCTATAGGGGGGAGCCGAATTTTGGTGATAGTTTTGGCTAGAGTTTTAGTTTTAATTTTTGGTCATTTTTGTTTTGTGCAAGTTTTGCAAATTTTCTCAAACTCTCTCCTTTGGCGAATTTGTGCACTTGGTAAGCTAGTTTCTTTTGACCATTTGGTCATTTTGTTCTACACTTTTGTGCCAATTTTGTGTTTTCTCTTTGTGCCGATTTTACCAAAACCTAAAGAGACCATTTTATTCTTTTTCTTTTCTCTCTACCAAAGCTGAATATGCACCTATCTTAAAGCTCATCTTTTTCTTTCTTTTTCTTCTATTCACTTTGAAATCAAAGCAACATCATCACCATCTTTCTCCTATTTTATTCTTTTCAATCGAAATTCTCTTTACCTACACTTTCATGGCCGAATATTTGAGTGTTTATAGCCGATTTTTATCTTCTCTTTTCTTTGAATCTTCATAGCCGAATCCTTCTTAAATCCATTCTATTCTCAAATCCTTTCTTTCGACGTGGAATATAGGTAAGAGTTCTTTTCGCTTCGATTAGTTATTTGTGGTTAGTGCGAATATTAATGTTGGCTTGAAGGCATTATTTGGATCAAAATAAGCGTTTATTTTATTAACGTTTATTTTGTTAAACTTTAGTGCGATAACGGAAAGTTGGAATCAAGAAGTTGTGGGTGACAAAGCGTTGGAATCGATTCTCGTGGTAAGGAAATCACATCTTTTAAACTTTAGAATTATTTTGATATCATTAGATTAATGTTCTTTGCCTTTAAAGACATTCAAAATAGGGAAGAAAAAGGGCGGTGTTTAGCCTTCGGAAGAAGGAGGTTCATTATTCCCCTAAGTACAAGCAAAGGGCTATTCGGGAATCTGGGATTTTCCACCGGGTTGCGGACGTTCAACCGAGGAAAATCAATTGTTCAAAGTCGTTCGTACTCGAACCATTATTTGTTCGTGGATTCGATTCGGTTAGTTGAACCATCGATCGGAGAAAAAAAATCGCAAGTAGAAGTTTTACTAAAATCCAGGGTAAATTTCTAGATCGCTATATTTAGATCGGTTTTATTATAGATTATAGTGTTTTAATTAACACAATACGTATAGGTGTTGAAGAGCGGGAAAGTTTAGTTCTCTCCAATAACCGGTGTGTAAATTCACACTCATTTTGGGTTAGATTTCTAATCATAAGTATTGCGATAAAATCGTGAAAATGGTAAATCCGGAAATTTTATAGTAATTGATACTTTTGTGAAAATGCATGCAAACGGTTAAAACCAGAAATATGCGAAAAATCATTAAATCGATAAAATGGGCCGATAATACTCTAGTTCGATAAAATGGGCGATAATACTCTAGTTCGATAAATGGACCGATAATACTCTAGTTCGATAAATGGGTAGGTAATACTCTAGTTCGATAATTGGGCCAAAATACTCTAGTTCGATAAATGGACCGATAATACTCTAGTTCGATAAATGGGCTAGGTAATACTCTAGTTCGATAATTGGGCCAAAATACTCTAGTTCGATAAATTGGGATAAAATACTCTAGTTCGATAAATTGGGCCAAAATACTTTAGTTCGAAAAACGGGCCAAAGCCCACTAAACTGTTAAATGGGCAAATTACTAAATTATTTATTTATATGGGCCTAATGAAATGATTAATGATAAACCCACCGATGTTATGGATTAATTGAAAATGTTATATGATTATATTTTGTTATACACGCATAATTGCATGGGTGGGATATATGAAGAGAAGAATGGCCGGTTGCCAAATATCTAGTTCGGTGGCTCACGCCACAAATTCGACTCAATGCCTCTAGTTCGGTGGCTCTGCCACAAATTTGGCTTAATGCCTCTAGTTCGGTGACAATGTCACAATCTAGTTGGTAGTGCACTACAAAATTATTTAAGGGCTTTAAGCCCATGTTTGGTGTGTTTGGCGTGGGTAGGTTGACTTGATCCCACAGTGTGTGTTGGTTGGTACGGGGTGATAGCGGATGGATACTAGGTTGGTTTGGGAAATTCATTTTACATGCATTTTTTTATTATGTTATTTTATGATGTATGGTTGAATTTCTGTAAATGGGCTCAAGCCCGAAGATGATATCTTGACGATCGGCCCAAAAAAATGGTGGTAAGTGAGTTGCACACTCGAGTTCTTTGTAACTCACCCAAATTTTTATTAACCATTTGGTGTAATGGAAATTGACGTGGACTTGGGCGGAGATGACTTGGTGGAGGCCATACTACGAACTTGGGTTTTATGAACTATGACTTTATTTAAGTTTTTATTTTAATTACTATTATTGGTTTGATGTAATAAGGCCTCTAAGTATGTTTTATGGATTTTATTGTGTGGATGGTTTAAATTTTATTTCTAAACTCTTAATATGGTTTTATCTTATATATACTAAGTTTTCTTAAGAACATTGGTTTTATAACAAAATTTTTGGACACTATATATTATTTTAAATTTCTTCAAAGTTTATTATCTTAAGATTTTGACAATTATATTTTGACGATAAGTTTTCAAACAATTATTTTTCTTGAAACACCAAAATTTCAAATCCTCGTACTAAATTTTTATTAAACTCGATTTTCAAAAGTTTTTGTAGCATTAATTTATCGTAAATCTTGAAAAGAAACGAAAATATGTTTGGTGTGACAAACCAAATCTCGTCTAAACGCATAGACCAGGTTTGGGGTGTTACATTTAGTAGTATCGAGAGCCAGTTTCAAAACTGTTTGTGGTTTGGGTTCGATAATGAAATCTGTTTGAAAAATAATTTAAATATCTAGACTTTTGATTTTAAAGGTAGTATGGCACCATGAGCATCGCGCCAAGTCAAGTAAGTATATCGTATATCGATTGTCTGCATTACGATTATGATATGATTATAAGAAACACTCTAGAACTTCTAGTTTTAGGTGTTAAAACCGTAGAGATTGAGACAATAGGATATTGTTGCGAAAACATTCTATCTCTTTCATATCATAAGACATCGTTAATAAACAAATGAAATATTATTTCGATTCATAAAACTCTTAACCAGATTAAATCGAATTAGTCGCTATGAGCACTAGAGGGCGTGGTCGTCGTGGGCCGCGGTAGGCGTGGCCGTGGTAGAGGACGAGGTGTTAGGGCGAATCGATGTCCGGGTCATATGCCGGAAATGGATGCACTGCGTCACTCGAGAGTGAGACGGGATCGCACGACCATATGGAAGAGGATAATCTTTGTGACACGAGCAATGCCGCGAGTACTTGAAAAGGTCATTTGGATCGAATCGACCAACGGCTCGTGGGTCGATATCGAGCGGCCCGAAATCCGGTGGAGTGAGGTTTTCGAGAGGTGTCTCTCAGTGTAGCTCCCAATGTCATTGAATATTGGCTTGGCGATAGAGAGTGAATTATGGACGATCTTGAGTGCAATTTGTAGAACAAAAGCTAAGAGGAGCGGTATCTTTGTTGAGAGAAGCTTACCAATGGTGGCTTACTATCCGAGAAGGTACTGATGCTGCTTTGGTTAATTGGGAGTTCTTTAAGGCTTCCTTTCAAGGGAAATATGTGGGAACAAGTTATGTGGATGCCCGAAGGAAGGAATTTTTGAACCTGGTGCAAGGAAATAAGACGGTGGCAGCATATGAGGCTGAGTTCTTACGTTTGAGTCGCTATGCTCGAACGATAGTGGCAACGGACCATGAGCATTGTGTGCGCTTCGAGGACGGTTTGAAAGACGAAGTTGCGGGTTACGATAGCCCCACAACAAGTTAGAACTTTTGCCGCTCTTGTAGAGAAGGCCAAGATAGCCGAAGAGGCTAAGAACTCGGAACGTCAAAACCGGGAGCAAGTTCGAGGCAAGAGAGATCTGAAGAATTCGGGTTCTTCGAGAAGGTTTCCGAAGAGGTCTCGGAATGATGAATCAGCTCAAGGTAGGATACCTGTAGCTGTTAATCAGAGTCGAGACTGTGCTGAATGTGGGAAAAGGCATTCTGGAGAATGTTGGAGGAAGACGGGTGCTTGCTATAAATGTGGATCGACGGAGCATCAATATAGGAGTTGCCCTCGACGTATGGATACAACTCAAGAAGTTCGTGCTCTTCGATGCACCACCGGCAAGAAGAGGAGCTCGGCAACCACCGAGAGGTCGTGGACCGGGTCGTGGTGGTAATGGAGTTGGACGTGGTCAAGGTGTGCGGGTCGAGGCAATGGTCCTAGAGGCAACGCGACGCAAGACACCGGATCGGTGTATGCGGTCGACGTCGTGAGGATGGCAATGCACACGATGTGATAACTGATGCGTTCTTCATTTCGATGTACCGTTATTGCCTTAATAGATATTGGTTCTACTCATTCGTATGTTGCTAGCACCATAATGGAAACTTGAAATTAGACTCAAATTTCCGATAATGAGATGAGGTGATTAGTCCCTTAGGTCGATCGGTGGTGGTTAATAAAGCTGTTTAGAGCGTGTCTTAGTTATTCAAGGAGAAACATTCTTGGCAAATTTGATGGAATTGCCTTTTGGCGAATTCGATATCATTTCAGGCATGGATTGGTTGGTTAAGCACCGAGCGCAATTGGATCGTCTTTGAAAAGCGGATGTTGATAAGAACTGTGGAGGATAAGGAGATAGTTATGATAGGCGAGCGGAGAAATTTCTTGGCAAACGTGATTTACTGCGTTAAAGGCGGAGAAGTTAGTACGAAAAGGATATGGAGCATTTTTAGCATTTATCGATTGCTTTAGATGCCAAAGAGTCATCGATGGAAGATGTGAAACGGTGAAGGAATTTTTGGATGTTTTTCTGAAGAACTTCTGGTGTACCTCGGATCGGGAAGTGGAATTTGGTATTGAGCTTTTGTTCGGAATCGCTCCAAAGTGTCCATTGCTCCTTATAGAATGGCACAGAAGGAGTTGTCGAAGCTTAAAGCCCAAATTCAAGAACCGCTAGATCGGGGTTTTATTCGACCGAGTGTGTCTCCGTGGGGAGCACCGGTTTTGTTTGTTAAGAAGAAAGATGGGTCAATGCGTATGTGTATTGACTATAGGCAATTGAATAAGCTGACGATCAAGAATCGGTACCCTCTGTAGAGGATTGACGACTGTTTGATCAATTGAAGGAGCTCGCATTTTCTCCAAGATTGATTTAAGGTCGGGTTACCACCGGCTTAAGGTGAAAAAGCGGATATTCACAAGACGGCGTTCGAACCCAATTACGGACACTATGAGTTTTTGGTGATGCCGTTTGGGTTGACCAATGCACCAGCTGCATTTATGGATATGATGAACCGGGTCTTTCAACCATTCTTAGATTGGTTTGTAGTGGTATTCATAGATGACATTCTGGTTTATTCGAGGAGCGAAGAAGAACATGACTCGCATTTGCGGATTGTATTGCAGGTGCTTCGGAATAATCAGTTGTATGCCAAATTCGATAAATGTGAATTTTGGTTAAGAGAAGTGACTTTCTTGGGTCATGTTGTATCGGTAGGAAGGAATAAGGGTGGATCCTCGGAAGATTGAAGTGTATTGGATTGGAAACCACCGAAGTCGGTAAGTGAGATTCGGAGTTTCTTGGGTTTATTTGGATATTATAGACGCTTTGTTGAGGGGTTCTCGATTGATTCTTGCACCTCTAACTAGCTTTTTGCGGAAGGAGTGCCGTTTGTATGGGTGATAAGCAGCAAGAAAGTTTTGAGCGATCAAGAAGGTTTTAACTAAGCGCCGGTATTGATTCAACCCGAGGTGGGAAGGAGTTTACGATTTATTGTGATGCGTCACATACGGGTTTAGGCTGCGTATTGATACAAAGTGGGAAAGTTGTAGCTTATGCTTCTCGTCAATTGAGACCGCACAAGTGAACTACCCTACTCATGATTTGGAGTTAGCAAAGCAGTGGTGTTTGCCTTAAAGATCGGAGGCATTACCTTTATGGTGAAAAGTCTATCATCTTTACGGATCACAAGAGTCTTAAGTATCTTCTTACTCGAAGGAGTTAAACTTGAGACAACGGAGATGGGTGGAGTCTGTTAAAGGACTATGATTTCTCTATTGAGTATCATCCTCGAAAGGCTAATGTGGTGGCGGACGCATTAAGTCGTAAGGTGGTATCGATTTGAGAGCTATGTTTGCCCATTTGAGTTTGTATGAGGATGGTAGTTTGATAGCGGAACTTTAAGTGAAGCCTTTGTGGTTGGAACAAATTAAGGAAAAAGCAGATGTTAGATGAGAAGTTGAGACTTTTAATTCGGCAAGTGGAAAATGGTGAAATTGAGGATTTTGGAATAAATCGGAGAAGGTGTATTGTGTTTTTCGTGGAAGGGTGCAGTATGCCTAAGGATTCGGATCCGAGGCAAATGATTTTGAGGAGGCGCATAGTAGCCCTTATGCTATGCACCGGGGAAATAAGATGTATCGGGATCTTCGTGAGCGGTTTTGGTGGCCTGGATTGAAGCGGGAGATTTTAATTTGTGGGAAAATGCTTAACTTGTCGACAAGTGAAGCGGAGCACCAATTGCCGTCAGGTTTTTTACAACCAGTTAAGATTCCTCTTTGGAAATGGGAGCGGATAACAATGGATTTTGTTAGTGGGTTACCTTTAACGCCTACTAAGAAAAACTCTGTTTGGGTAATTGTTGATCGTTTGACGAAGACTGCTCATTTTCTACCAGTTCGTACGGACTACTCGTTGCAGAAGTTGGCGAAGCTGTATGTATCTGAAATCGTGAGGTTGCATGGGGTACCTGTATCGATTATATCGGATCGGGATCCTAGGTTTACATCTCGATTTTGGAAAGCTTTGCATGAAGCTTTGGGTACAAAGCTTAACTTCAGTACGGCTTTTCATCCTCAGTCAGATGGTCAGTCGGAGAGAGTGATTCAGATTCTGGAAGACATGTTAAGGGGATGTGTAATCGACTTCAAAGGTAGTTGGGAGGATTTTCACCGTTAGCGAATTTGCGTACAACAACGGCTACGATCTAGCATTCGGATGGCACCCTACGAGGCATTGTATGGTCGTAGGTGTCGTTCTCCTATTTGTTGGACCGAGTTGGGCGATCGGCGATTGTTAGGACACGAGATGATTTTCAAAGCGGAAGAAAAAGTGAAAGCTATTCGAGCACGGTTAAAGGAAGCTTCGGAGACGAAGTCGTATGCGGATCCAAGCGTAAGGATATCGAGTATGCCGTAGGAGATCAAGTTTTCTTGAAGGTCTCACCTTGGAAAAGATATTCAAATTCGGGAAGAAGGGCAAGTTGAGTCCTAGATACATTGGACCGTATCGTGTGGTGAAACGAGTTGGTCCGATGGCCTATCAAATCGAATTACCTCGAAGTGAGTCAAATTCATAATGTTTTTCATGTGTCCATGTTGAGGCGCTATAGATCGGATCCTTCGCACATAGTACCGGTAGAAGAAGTGGAGTTGAATTCGGACTTGTCTTTTGAGGAGGAACCGGTGGAAATCTTAGACCCAGAGGCGTTAAGGTACTAAGAAAGAAGACGGTGCCGTTGGTCAAAGTGTTATGGCGTAACCACGGAGTGGAGGAAGCTACGTGGGAGCTGAGGATGCAATTCGACAACAATACCCTCACCTTTTCAGCCGAGTAAATTTCGAGGACGAAATTTTCTTTTAGAGGGTAGAGTTGTCACACCACCTAAAATTTGAGTAATTTATTTTCTTTGTGTGCTTTGAGTAATTATTCTAGAAAGTAAAATTTTTCGATTTATTTTCGTGCTTAGTATAGTCTGAAGGAGAATTAAATTTATTGGGATGGTATAGTATTAAATTTTGAGAAATTATTTATGGAAGTGGATTAAGTGGCTATGACACATAAATTAATTTAAGTGTCAAAGTGAAGCATAAGATGAGTTATTGGACAAGTGGTGATGGCGCATGAGCTTGTGCATGAGGTTGAAGGCTCGAATCCCATGTTTAGCATCTAGGTGAATTTTATTTTGAATTTTTATGCATATATATAGCATGTGTCGGCCAAGAGCTTTTATGGAAGGTGTTGACTTGTTATTTTTGGTTAAAATATCAATGGAATAAGGAAATTTTGAACTTAAGGAAAGGTATCAAGAGAATAAGGAAAATGTGAAGATATGATGCATGAATCAAGGAAGTATTTTTGGAAACAATATCTTGGCCTAAAGACCATGTACATGGACTGGCAATATGGCTATAGGGGAGCCGAATTTTGGTGATAGTTTTGGCTAGAGTTTTAGTTTTAATTTTTGGTCATTTTTGTTTTGTGCAAGTTTTGCAAATTTTCTCAAATTCTCTCTCCCTTGGCCGAATTTGTGCACTTGGTAAGCCTAGTTTCTTTTGACCATTTGGTCATTTTGTTCTACACTTTTGTGCCAATTTTGTGTTTTCTCTTTTTGTGCCGATTTTACCAAAACCTAAAGAGACCATTTTATTCTTTTTCTTTTCTCTCTACCAAAGCCGAATATGCACCTATCTTAAAGCTCATCTTTTTCTTTTCTTTTTCTTCTATTCACTTTGAAATCAAAGCAACATCATCACCATCTTTCTCCTATTTTATTCTTTTCAATCGAAATTCTCTTTACCTACACTTTCATGGCGAATATTTGAGTGTTTATAGCCGATTTTTATCTTCTCTTTTCTTTGAATCTTCATAGACGAATCCTTCTTAAATCCATTCTATTCTCAAATCCTTTCTTTTCGACGTGGAATATAGGTAAGAGTTCTTTTCGTTTCGATTAGTTATTTGTGGTTAGTGCCGAATATTAATGTTGGCTTGAAGGCATTATTTGGATCAAAATAAACGTTTATTTTATTAACGTTTATTTTGTTAAACTTTAGTGCGATAACGGAAAGTTGGAATCAAGAAGTTGTGGGTGACAAAGCGTTGGAATCGATTCTCGTGGTAAGGAAATCACATCTTTTAAACTTTAGAATTATTTCGATATCATTAGATTAATGTTCTTTGCCTTTAAAGACATTCAAAATAGGGAAGAAAAGGGCGGTGTTTAGCCTTCGGAAGAAGGGAGGTTCTGTTATTCCCCCTAAGTACAAGCAAAGGGCTATTTCGGGAATCCGGGATTTTCCACCGGGTTGCGGACGTTCAACCGAGGAAAATCAATTGTTCGAAGTCGTTCGTACTCCCGAACCATTATTTGTTCGTGGATTCGATTCGGTTAGCGAACCATCGATCGGAGAAAAATCGCAAGTAGAAGTTTTACGAAAATCCGAGGGTAAATTTCTAGATTGCTATATTTAGATCGGTTTTATTATAGATTATAGTGTTTTAATTAACACAATACGTATAGGTGTTGAAGAGCGGGAAAGTTTAGTTCTCTCCATAACCAGGTGTGTAAATTCACACTCATTTTCGGGTTAGATTTCTAATCATAAGTATTGCGATAAAATCGTGAAAATGGTAAATCCGGAAATTTTATAGTAATTGATACTTTTGTGAAAATGCATGCAAACGGTTAAAACCGAGAAATATGCGAAAAACTGTTAAATCGATAAAATGGGCCGATAATACTCTAGTTCGATAAAATGGGCCGATAATACTCTAGTTCGATAAATGGACCGATAATACTCTAGTTCGATAAATGGGCCGGTAATACTCTAGTTCGATAATTGGGCCAAAATACTCTAGTTCGATAAATGGACCGATAATACTCTAGTTCGATAAATGGGCCGGTAATACTCTAGTTCGATAATTGGGCCAAAATACTCTAGTTCGATAAATTGGGCCAAAATACTCTAGTTCGATAAATTGGGCCAAAATACTTTAGTTCGAAAAACGGGCCAAAGCCCACTAAACTGTTAAATGGGCAAATTACTAAATTATTTATTTATATGGGCCTAATGAAATGATTAATGATAAACCCACCGATGTTATGGATTAATTGAAAATCTGTTATATGATTATATTTTGTTATACACGCATAATTGCATGGGTGGGATATATGAAGAGAAGAATGGCCAGTTGCCAAATATCTAGTTCGGTGGCTCTGCCACAAATTCGCTCAATGCCTCTAGTTCGGTGGCTCTGCCACAAATTTGGCTTAATGCCTCTAGTTCGGTGACAATGTCACAATCTAGTTCGATGAGTGCACTACAAAATTATTTAAGGGCTTTAAGCCCATGTTTGGTGTGTTTGGCGGGGGGGTTGACTTGATCCCCACAGTGTGTTGGTTGGTACGGGGTGATAGCGGATGGATACTAGGTTGGTTTGGGAAATTCATTTTACATGCATTTTTTTATTATGTTATTTTATGATGTATGGTTGAATTACGTAAATGGGCTCAAGCCCAAAGATGATATCTTGACGATCCGCCCAAAAAAATGGTGGTAAGTGAGTTGCACATCGAGTTCTTTGTAACTCACCCAAATTTTTATTAACCATTTCGGGTAATGGAAATTGGCGTGGACTTGGGCGGAGATGACTTGGTGGAGGCCATACTACGAACTTGGGTTTTATGAACTATGACTTTATTTAAGTTTTTATTTTAATTACTATTATTGGTTTGATGTAATAAGGCCTCTAAGTATGTTTTATGGATTTTATTGTGTGGATGGTTTAAATTTTATTTCTAAACTCTTAATATGGTTTTATCTTATATATACTAAGTTTTCTTAAGAACATTGGTTTTATAACAAAATTTTTTGGACACTATATATTATTTTAAATTTCTTCAAAGTTTATTATCTTAAGATTTTGACAATTATATTTTGTGATAAGTTTTCAAACAATTATTTTTCTTGAAACACCAAAATTTCAAATCCTCGTACTAAATTTTTATTAAACTCGATTTTCAAAAGTTTTTGTAGCATTAATTTATCGTAAATCTTGAAAAGAAACGAAAATATGTTTGGTGTGACAAACCAAATCTCGTCTAAACACATATGTAACACCCAAATTTAGGGGCTATGCATGTTGGGTATAATTCAAGTTCTTGTAGGTTTTGGGTATGCTTGGACGTGTTTTAGGGGTCTTGAGAACTTTTAAGGGTAGTGGAATGCCTTAGAAAAATTTTAGTTTTAGGGGTTAAAAGGGGAGCTTGGATGAAGGGGGCTTTAAGAGTTTTATTTGGGAAAATAAAACACAAGGAATGGCTTGGCAAAGTGGCAAGGGAAGCGCCACTTAGAGCTTGGAGAGATGACGCCATTTGGGCGGGGAAGGGGTCTCAGGTTCGACTCGCAAGAGCAGCTCAGATGGGGCTTTATTTTTTTGCGTCAACTTGGTAAGGTGTTGGATTCAGTTTGGGCACTTAAAAGATGGAGAAAGACTTGGTCTTTCCTTTTAAATTCGGCTAGGAGTGAGGTTTGACTCATTCAAACCTTTTTGAATGAGTGGCTAGGAGAAGAGTGGGTGGTTTTATTTTTGAATTTATTTGAAGGGTTGGTGTAGAGTATTTTTAGGAGAGAATTAAGGGTTTGAGTGGAGGAAGAGGAGTGGGGACGGCTAGGGGTTTGGAGGGTAACCAACTTCTATTTAAAGGGTGTGAGCTTCCTTCTTGCCAAAACTTTAGCTCTCTTTTCTTGTAAGCCTTCACTTTTCCTTCCCATATGCTAAAACACCTCTTTTCCCTCACCAAAACTCCCCTTGGCCGAAACTTCAAGCCACCTTTCCTCCCATTCTCTTTTTATCTTCTTTGTTCCTAAACCGAAATCCCTCTCCTTTCTTGGCGACCGTTTGAAACCCAATGACCCTCCCATTTGTTCTTCAAAGCCGAATAGCCTCGGCCGAATCTCCTTGTGCCGATTTCAGTGAGTGTGGTAAGGTCTCCTCTTTGATTTAAATCTTTTATTCTTGTTTTGGCTAGACGAAACCTTGAAGTTAACCTTGTATTTTTGTATGACCAAACCCATTCAAGGCCTTGGATCCGTGACTCTTCTTGGAAGCCAGCGGTAGGGAGGTAGCTGTGGGGTCTTCAGGTTTTAAGGGTGTGTCGGAAGAGTTTTGGTCAAATAGTATTTCGGGTTTTGATCGGTTGTGCTATTAAGGTGCGTAATCATCGCACTATTTCTCGGTTGATTGTTAACGTTTTAAAACTTTGTGTATAATGTGTGTGGTAGCCGGTTATAATGGCTTAAGTGATGTGAACCGATGATGGTAAGATTGACTGTTATATATAATCTATATATGATTGATGTTGTATTGATTAATAATAAATACTCATTTTACATGATACTCTTGCATGATTTATTGACACATGGGCATGGGATTGGATTGAAGAAGGAGGAAATGTACACTAGTTGTACGTGGTCTAATGATAGCTCCGGCTACATTAGCGCTTGATGGCTAGCTAACCGTGCTACCTCAAGGAGATGATGGCTAGGTGCCCATCTCGGCGGTTGATGGCTATGTGCATCACCGTAGACGGTTTACGATATTGGATCACTTGGGTTGATCGGTGGCTCAGCCACGGCCTTGTGCAGTGAGTAGCCAAGGTAAGGTTTTGGATCACGATGTGGTCAGTGGTGGTTTATCCACGCCTTGGGCGAGGAGTCCGCTAAGGTTGGTGTTACGGTTGGAGTGGGTTGGGCTAAGATGCATATGTGCATGACTTGCTATGTGAATGGTTTGGTATGGGGCCAAGCCCATACGCGGGAAATCTGTGTTTTGATTATGCACTGAGTCAGTGGACTCACCCAATTATTTTCCTAACATTTCAGGTGATTCATGAGTTGGACCGGGATCGGAGAGGACACAAGGTGGCCCATGCAGAAGGAAGAGTTTAAATAATTTAAGCTTACTTATATTAATTATTTGGGTTTAAATAATGGTTGTAATAAAGGTTTTTTTTTTATTTATTCTGGGTATTATTTTATTTTTATCTTTATTATGGTTTGTTTAAAGTGAAAACTATGTGAAGTGATTTATTTTAAATCAGCTTGTTTATATGCTAAAGATTCATTTTTGGCACTTTAGAATTTTTTTTTTAGTATTAAAGATTTACTTATTTTTTTTTTCTTTTTCTTCCCAATAAACACTACACTCAAAAGTTAGTATATTTTCGTGTTTTAAATTTTAAGTAAAGAAAAAAAAATATATTTTCACTAACATAACCAGATTCGGTCGTAGTGAATGGGCCGGGTTTGGGGATGTTACAGATTGGTATCAGAGCCCGGTTCAAAACTCGGCTTTGAGGGTTTTGGGCCCGAAACAGTTTTCAAAATAGGTTTTTGGAATGTGGGCTTTTATAAAAAGGTTTTCAGGTTATTCTGGCATGGCACCTGTGTCTCCGACCCGAAGTCCACCAGGTAAGTGCTTCGAACTTTTAAATTGTGTTGTTTTGTTTGTATGAATTGATTTGGGCTTAGTTTGGGCTCGTAGATTAGAAAGTTAGGACTATTGGACCCTAGGACTAGACTACTCAAACATGTGCATAAAACTTAGATCTCTTAAACAAACCTGTGAAGTAAGTTGCCGAGTTAAGGTGTGGTAACCCCTGTACGCATGTCTAGGAGTGGAACCGGAAGAGCCTGGTATTTAAGCAGTCCGTGTGACTCACCTCCTCTTCGCAGGTATCCTACCTGGTGCGTAGCTTTGGTTCACCTTAACCAGGAGGACTTGTTCATAGGCTAAACCGATTAATAAAACCCGAAAGGGATGTGGCCTGATTGTTTTAAAATCCCCTGTTTTAAAATTTTCAAACTTACCCCTTTGACTTGTAAACCCTAAATCTGATTTTGAAAAACATTTTTTTCGATTTACAAAATTACCAAAATGCCCCTGGTTGATAAAATTACCAAAACGCCCCTGTATTGCAAAATTACTGTACTACCCTCAAATTTTGATAAAATCCTCTTTACTTTGCAAAATACTAAAATCCGAGTTTTCAAAATATTAGGATACTCTGATTTGTGGAAATTTACGAAAATACCCCTGGTTGACAAAATTAAAGAAATGCCCTTGGTTTGAAATTTTCAAATTTCTCTCAACTCTCTTTGAAATATTCCTACTTTACTAAATATCAGAAAATTCTATTTTGTAAAATGTTGTGATATCTCAATTCGAGAATTTACTGAAAATGCCACTGATTTCCAAAATTACAAAAATAACTCTGTTTTCTGAAATTTGGCAACACACTTTGTTTGAAAAACAAAATTTCCAAGAGACGACCTTCGAGATTTTGTAAATTTTGAAGTTGGAAAAACTATTTTTTCAAAAAAAAAATTGACCCTGAGTTATTACAGAAATACCCCTCTTTAGGAAAAATGACGGAATTACCCCCGGGTAGGAAGGAAACTTGATTGCTCGAAAGAACTACTCTCGAAAACCTCATTGCATAAAATTGCTCGTGGATAAACAATTGAAACAAGAATTTCTAACGCATAAAACTTTCTAAGCAGACTAAATCAAGCGCTAGATATGAGTTCTAGGGCGTGGTCGAAATACTCGTGGGCATGGTAGAGGCGGGATGTCGATGTCGAACAGGTTGGGTCACGCCATGGGTCGAGAGCGATGCACCGCCACCGGTGTTGAGGTTGAACAGCGAGGATCGGACGGAGGAGGAGACGCGCAGATCGCAAGTCGTCTTTGAGTGCTCGAGCAGTGGCGAGAGCCAATGGGGGCAATAGGACTCGGAAGTCGGTGCCGAGAGGCTTTAGGCGAATGGGGCCGAGGTTTTTCGGAGGGTGTCTGGGGTAGCTCCAAACGTGGCGTATCTTTGGATAGAGAGTCGCCGAAAGATTATGGACGACTTAGACTTAAGCTGCCGAGGAGAAGCTTAAGGGTGTTGTTTCGTTGCTACGGGATGAGGCCTACCGGTGGTGGCTCACCGTTAAGGAAAGTACCCTGCGGATCGAGTGGATTGGGGTTACTTTAAGATCAAGTTTGAAGGGAAGTATGTTGGAGCGAGCTATGTGGACGCCGCAGAGGAAGGCGTGCCCTTGTCTGGTGCAAGGTAGCAAGTCAATAGCAGAGACGGCCGAAGTTTCTGCGTTTGAGCCGGTATGCTCGGGCATCGTGGCAACGGATTATGAGAGATGCGTCGATTTGAAGATGGTCATGGATGAGTTGCGAGTTTTGATTGCTCGCATCGGGAAAGAGACTTCGCCGTTTTAGTGGAGAAAGCTCGAATAGCCGAGGAGGTCAAGAAGGCCGAGAGGCACACATAGAGAAAGGAACCATGATAAGAGAAGTGTTGGATCGCTTGAAATGTTTGAGAGGTTGAGGAAAAGACCGAGGGTTGAGACTCCAGTTCATATTGCTAAGCCAGCCGCCGGAAATCCAGATCGTCCGTGTGCTCAATGTGGAAGGTACCATGTTGGCGAGTGCTGGAATCGTGTTCGGGAATGTTTTAGATGCAAGTCTAAGACTCATCTGGTTAAGGATTGTCCCCAAGATCCAAATAGGACTCGGATAGTGGGTCAAGGTTATGTGCAACCAGGCAGAGGTGGTCAGCAGGCAACGAGAGGTCGTGGTCTGAACCATGGAGGAAATGGTTCCGGACGAGGTCGTGGAGCAGTAGACCGCGGTAATGGTGGCACTGAGGCAAGACAGCCA
Source organism: Gossypium bickii (assembly GCA_025503065.1). Taxonomy (NCBI): domain Eukaryota; kingdom Viridiplantae; phylum Streptophyta; class Magnoliopsida; order Malvales; family Malvaceae; genus Gossypium; species Gossypium bickii. Next base: position 38,618,621 of record CP106712.1, on the reverse strand, counting down.
GGTCTGGTTTATGCGGTCCGTCGGAGAGAGGATAATGATGTGCCTGATGTGTCGGCTGGTAAGTTTCTTAAGCCTGGAATATTCTGTATGGTTTTGTTCGCTATAGTGGCAGTTTGTTATGTTGTTTATAAAAGTACCTAGAACCTTGAGTATGATTGATGCAGTGTCTGGAAATATGTTAGCTCTTTAAGATCAGAGTGCGCAGCTATAGCATAGTGAGGTGAATTAAGGTGTACGACCGTTAGTCTAACCAAGTAATTTCGAGGACGAAATTATTCTTAAGGGGGGTAGAATTGTAACACCCGAATTTAGGGGCTATGCATGTTGGGTATAATTCAAGTTCTTGTAGGTTTTGGGTATGCTTGGATGTGTTTTAGGGGTCTTGAGAACTTTTAAGGGTAGTGGAATACCTTAGAAAAATTTTAGTTTTAGGGGTTAAAAGGAGCTTGGATGAGCAGGGCTTTAAGAGTTTTATTTGGGAAAATAAAACACAAGGAATGGCTTGGCAAAGTGGGCAAGGGAAGCGCCACTTAGAGCTTGGAGAGATGACGCCATTGGCGGGGAAGGGGTCTCTGTTCGACTGCAAGAGCAGTGAGATGGGGCTTTATTTTTTTGCGTCAACTTGGTAAGGTGTTGTTGATTCAGTTTGGGCACTTAAAAGATGGAGAAAGACTTGGTCTTTCCTTTTAAATTCGGCTAGGAGTGAGGTTTGGCTCATTCAAACCTTTTTGAATGAGTGGCTAGGAGAAGAGTGGGTGGTTTTATTTTTGAATTTATTTGAAGGGTTGGTGTAGAGTATTTTTAGAGAGAATCAAGGGTTTGAGTGGAGGAAGAGGAGTGGGACGGCTAGGGGTTTGGAGGGTAACCAACTTCTATTTAAAGGGTGTGAGCTTCCTTCTTGCCAAAACTTTAGCTCTCTTTTCTTGTAAGCCTTCACTTTTCCTTCCCATATGCTAAAACACCTCTTTTCCTCACCAAAACTCCCTTGGCCGAAACTTCAAGCCACCTTTCCTCCCATTCTCTTTTTATCTTCTTTGTTCCTAAACCGAAATCCCTCTCCTTTCTTGGCGACCGTTTGAAACCCAATGACCTCCCATTTGTTCTTCAAAGCGAATAGCCTCCGCCGAATCTCCTTGTGCCGATTTCAGTAGTGTGGTAAGGTCTCCTCTTTGATTTAAATCTTTTATTCTTGTTTTGGCTAGTTGAAACCTTGAAGTTAACCTTGTATTTTTGTATGACCAAACCCATTCAAGGCCTTGGATCCGTGACTCTTCTTGGAAGCCTTGGTAGGGAGGTAGCCGTGGGGTCTTCAGTGTTTTAAGGGTATGTCGGAAGAGTTTTGGTCAAATAGTATTTCGGTTTTGATCGGTTGTGCTATTAAGGTGCGTAATCATCGCACTATTTCTCGTTGATTGTTAACGTTTAAACTTTGTGTATAATGTGTGGTAGCCGGTTATAATGGCTTAAGTGATGTGAACCGATGATGGTAAGATTGATCGTTATATATAATCTATATATGATTGATGTGGTATTGATTAATAATAAATACTCATTTTACATGATACTCTTGCATGATTTATTGACACATGGGCATGGGATTGGATTGAAGAAGGAGGAAATGTACACTAGTTGTACGTGGTCTAATGATAGCTCCGCTACATTAGCGCGCTTGATGGCTAGCCGTGCTACCTCAAGGAGATGATGGCTAGGTGCCCATCTCGGCGGTTGATGGCTATGTGCATCACCGTAGACGGTTTACGATATTGGATCACTTGGGTTGATCGGTGGCTCAGTCACGGCCTTGTGCAGTGAGTAGCCAAGGTAAGGTTTTGGATCACGATGTGGTCAGTGGTGGTTTATCCACGGCCTTGGGCAGGGAGTCTGCTAAGGTTGGTGTTACGGTTGGAGTGGGTTGGGCTAAGATGCATATGTGCATGACTTGCTATGTGAATGGTTTGGTATGGGGCCAAGCCCATACGCGGGAAATCTGTGTTTTGATTATGCACTGAGTCAGTGGACTCACCCAATTATTTTCCTAACATTTCAGGTGATTCATGAGTTGGACCGGGATCGGAGAGGACACAAGGTGGCCCATGCAGAAGGAAGAGTTTAAATAATTTAAGCTTACTTATATTAATTATTTGGGTTTAAGTAATGGTTGTAATAAAGGTTTTTTTTTATATTTATTCTGGGTATTATTTTATTTTTATCTTTATTATGGTTTGTTTAAAGTGAAAACTATGTGAAGTGATTTATTTTAAATCAGCTTGTTTATATGCTAAAGATTCATTTTTGGCACTTTAGAATTTTTTTTTTAATATTAAAGATTTACTTATTTTTTTTTTCTTTTTCTTCCCAATAAACACTACACTCAAAAGTTAGTATATTTTCGTGTTTTAAATTTTAAGTAAAGAAAAAAAAATATATTTTCACTAACATAACCAGATTCGGTCGTAGTGAATGGGCCGGGTTTGGGGATGTTACAACATAGACCGGGTTTGGGGTGTTACAGATAATATAGATACTATAGGTAATAGAATTAATTTTGCTAAAGAAAGGATTATATTACATTGTTTACAGAGTAAAGCGGCTAAACAAGTCAAAAATAAATTAAGTCATAGATATTGTACAAAAATGTTAGAAGGAGAATAGGAATTTGGATGTAATTCTATACGACCAAAACCTATAAAAACACAAAAAAATATAGATTAGCTAAATGGAAACCAGGAAATAAAAATTATACTAAAAAGAAAAAATTTGTTAGAAGAAAAACTTCTAAAAATACTAAAAATGTTTTATTTGTGATGAAGAAGGTCATATAGCAACAAATTGTCCTAACAAAGGCAAAAATGCTAGAAAAATGATTAAAAATCTTGAAGAACAAGATTTAGAAATCTATTTTAGTGAGGAAACAAATCCTCTTTGAAATATTATATGAATTAATATCGTAAAGCAGAGTCGTCTGATTCGATGAATATATCTTTATGATAGGAAATAGTTCTAATAATAAGTTAGAAGAAATTCCTAATCCTGAACAACAGGATATAAAACTAGGAAATTTAATCGGAGAAGAAATAGACTTTTCTGAAGATATAATAGAAAAAATTAATAAAAATCATATTTCTAAAGAAGAAATATATAACATTTCTAAATTTAAAATATGGTCAAAAAGACATATAGAAAAAATTAGCGGTAATATCTGATCAGCTAAAGACACCAAAGGAGGATTAGAAATCCCTTATTTACTAAAAAGAAAAATAAAAAGATTAGAAAAAACTATCCTCAGGTTAGATATATACATTTAGGAGTCATTATGATAACCATCAGAGCTTTATTTAGAAGAGGTCATGATGTTCCTATTTTAGCAGTATTATTAGATAAAAGATTTGAAAATCCAATAAAAGCACTTATTGGAGGAATTCAATCTAATTTACATACAGTGTTATAGGATTTAAAGTTAAACCAAATTACTTTATCTCCATATGAGACCCTCTAATAGAAGAGTGTCTATGCCTTAGAATTGGACAAAAAATTTCGATATTAGTGATTTAGTGAGAAGACCTAGCAATAAGTCGGATGCTATTAATGAATATACTAATACAAACAGTAGAAATTAAAGAAATAAATAATAAAATAATTGAGCTTTTTGAGCCTAATAAATTTACAACGGAAATTCAACCGAAATTATTACATTTAAAAGATTTATCAATTCCAAAAGACTGGATTATAGAAAAAACTAATAATGCTAGTACTTCTAAACCAGTAAGTACTATTGAATATATGTCATCTGGAGATAAATTATATTTTAAAAATAATCTAATAACCAATACAGATGATAATTTAATATTACCTTCTACTTCTCAACCAGAGGAAGAAGAAGATAATATAAGTACTTCTACACCAATAGGTATGAAAACAGTTCATATTCCTATTTTTCCTACTACACCTAGCAAAAATTCTAGAAATACTAGAATGGAAGATATACAATCTTCAATAGAAAATATTATTAATAATACATATGTTGAAATTACATTACATGATAAAGATTATAAAACATATTCTTTACATGCTTTATTAGTTACAGGAGCTACAACCAGTAGTTGTAAAAAGAACGCTATTCCTGAAAAATATTGGGAACCTGTAAAAAGGATAATGAATATTAATGGAATAAATGGTAGAAAAACTACTGTTTATTATAAAGCAAAAAATATTCCAATTTATATTAATAAAGTTAAATTTATAATTCCAAAATTATTATGTTTACCTAATATGTATGGAGATATGTTATTAGGAAATAATTTTATAAATAAATATTTACCATTTACTATTAATAAAAAATCAGTTAGATTATCTATAGAAAATACTTCTATAGAAATACCGTTAGTAGAAAATCCTAAATTTATTTTCACTAATGTTTGCTGATTCCTTAGCAGGCCTTATGGATAGAGGTAAAAAGCCTCTAGAAAAAGTTAGAGAATGGACAACTGTCCAGAAAAAACCCAACAAGGGAAAACCAATGAGTCCTAAACAAGGATTTATTGCTGCACCCACACAGGTACAATTTTATCCTAATCAAGGATATTATTTACCATATCCAATGGTAAAACAACCATTTGGAACACAATCACCAACCCTGGTGAGTTATTTTGAATTTTCACAAAATCCATATTCAGAATATCAAAAAAAGCTATTCTGAAATTATAAAAAATACAGAAGATTTGTTGAAAAAACAACAAAATATGGAATATGGAAAACAGAATAAAAGATTTTTATTATCCAGGGCTACGAGTAGAATATTACAATTTTATAAACAGAATATGGAAAACCCATATTATGGAACAACGAGCGAATTTCCGAAAAGCTCTTACATAATTCTCGGAATTTTTAGTTGAAAAAACAACTAAAGAAAATAAAGCCGAAGATTTATTACTAAAATCCCTTTTATATCGAGATTGGGATGAAATCCTAATCGAATATACAGATATTAAGGAGATAAACAATCTTCTTGATATATTTCAATATTTTATTAATAACGGGAAAAACAGTCCTATTATTAATAAGATGTTTAGAATATGTCTATATAACAAGTGTGGACAAATTCTACCCTCTGATATTTTTTCAAAAATAAATCGAGCTATTTGCAACCAGCAAGCTCAATTTTTAGAAGCTTTTTCAAAATATTTTCTACAAGCCTATGTTTTTACAAATGATATAGGAGAAAAATTTCCTACTATCAAATTCAGTCTTAATCACAAGCCATTCGATATAACCAGTATTGAATGGGGATTTGTTAAAGAAATAACAATCCAAAATCTTTCTTTTCATTTACTAAAAGATTTTCCAGCGATAGTCAAATCCCGGCTATCAAATTTTATAGATATAGACGATTTTGTCTATTATTTTCATATTGAAATAAATAGCCTTATTGGTATAGCTGAAAAAGAAAAATTTTATCAGCCATATCAAATTTGGAATATAAAAACTATGTTTTCGGGAAAAGCCCTTTCAGCCGTCGAGGAAGATCAACAACATTTGTCAAAAACTATTGATGAGTGTTATAATAACTTCAACAATTATCAAATCCAAGCCGGAATTGATTTAATGAGTATGGCGGAACATCTTCTCCATCAAATAACTTATATGTTCTGGACCGATGGACGAAGAATTTTAGCTTATGATACTGGAAGAACCCAGATAGAAAGAAATAAAGAAGCCATTCAGTTATTAAAAAAGATAGCTGATATGGAGATCGATGATTATCCGTTAGCAGCGAAAATCAGAGAAGCATGGGAAAACTGGAACATACCAGTACCTTCACCAGAATCACTACACCTGGATGAAATCGAAGAAATGAATCTCAGAATTGTCCAGGAAGGATAAAAGCAGAACACAACACGTGGAAAAATAATGTCCATAAACAAATGAGACAAAAAAGCATGATTAATGCAAGAGTAAGATGGAAGCAACCGTCACATCAAGGAAGCTACGTGGAAACAACCATTATGGCAACCGTCACATCAAGGAAGCTACGTGGAAACAACCATGAAGCTGACAATTCAAACATCCTTATCAGGATACTATTCATGGAAGCTACGTGGAAACCACCATGAAGCTGACATTAAAAGCATCCTTATCAGGATACTATTCCGATTTCAATTGTAATTAGATTGAGTTGAGAATTCTTTACTATAAATAGGCATTGTTGTAGCCTAAAGTGGGCATTGAAAAATAGATAGAGTTTTATAATTTCTAGTTTTCTTTTATTTTTCTTTTACTGAAGAAATCAAGAAATCTTTCTTGATCTTTTCTTTGTAAATTATCTACTATCTTCTCTTGTTAAATAAAATCTACGATATTATATCCCTTCCGCTTGTGCATATCCCTCCCTTCCCCCCGGTAATTGGTATCAGAGGAGCCCCGAAGTAACGATTTCTGGAGTTCTGATATCATAGTAAGCATTGTAAGTTTCTATCTTTTATCTGCACTCTGTTTATTTCATCGTTTTATCTCAAAACCCATATATCTGTCGTTTGTCTTCTTGTTGCCGTTGAGTCCGAGTGGGACGTTGTAGGCGTTTGTGAAGACGTTATAGACAAAGACGGTTTTAGGTACCAGGGATAATAACATGGAACAAATGGATTGTTTATACAAAGATAAAACTTGTAATCACACTATGCATATAGACTCTAAGAATGAAAATAATGTTTCGGCTCTTAGTAAAGGTATCAATAGTTTAATAGATATGACATCTATATATTTTAATAAACTATATACTAAGGTTAGTAAAATAGAAGAAAAAGTAGATAATATGGGAGAAGTAACAGATTTAGATTTGAATAGCAAGTCTAAAGAGTTATTATCCGATGTTAATAATAAATTAGATCTAGTTATTAATAATAAAATAGAAACAAACTTAGATTTAGGACCTTTATATTATGGTAATAGTAATATTATTCTAGCTTTATCAGATGAAGATGGGTCTTCGGATGAATCTTCTAACTATAAGAAAAAAGAAAAAAAAAACAAAAAAGAGAAAAGGATAAAAAACAAGAAAAATATGATTTTTAGTCCTATAAAACTTTAATAGAACATTGGAAAAACCAATTTTCTAAAACAGAAGATAAATATGAACAAGTAGAATATTTAAAATTAATAGAAGAACTTTATGAAAAACATAAAGATTTATTTACTAAATATAATTATCACTATATGTTAAACTATGACACTACCGAAAGTATCGATAGTTCTAAAAGTAAAAATAATTCTGATATAAATATTAATGTTACGAGTCATAATTCTGATGAAGAAAATACTTCTACAGAAGAGGATGAAAATATAGAAATTCCTGAACCCATGGATACTGAACAAACAGATCCATATGAATATATAATACCAAAACCTTGGGAAATAGATAAAAAAGAGTCTCATGGTAAAAGAAAAATAGACTCAGATCTTCAAACAGATGATAATCTGAGAGCTATTAATAAAAATTATGAAAACGTTGAAAACACAACAAGAATATTAGGTAATAAAATAGAAAATGAAACACCCCACACACGGCCCACGAGCCTGAACCGGATCTGGTATGTTCCTTAAGTAAACCGGTTGCAAAATCCTTTGTCTCTTAGAGAAAATTTGTGTATTTTCAGGAAAATCTCGTTTTGGGTTGGGCTTAGATTAAAAACCCATTTATTTTACTTAGAAATCATTTAGCTATGAAAAAAAAAAACAATTTAAGGTTTATTATTATTAAAATAAATATAATTGAACTTAAATAAAAATAATGCGTAACATTATAAAGTAAGAATAAACAGAAGTAAAGAAATTCAACTTGGGCCTTATGGCCTTATTACATCAATCAAAAACCAAAAAAAAATAAAATTGAAGTACTTAATAAAAATAACAGTCCCAAATAATAAAAGTTTTTTCTTGCTATGCATGGCCACCTTTAGCTCCTGCCGACCCGGTCCATTATTGCTCATTACGAAAAATGGTCCCACAAAGGGTGAGTCAAATGACTCAATGTGCACACAATACTAACATTCAACAAATCAGGCATACAAGTTCATATCAAGTTCATATTCATATACAATTAAATGATGCAACCCAAACCCAAGCCTATTTGTCCATCCGCTACACACCACCCGTACCTGCCAGTCACACCGTGGGGATTACTAAGTCAACCCTCCATCCGCTACACACCATCGAAGGCGATCATTTGCGATCGACGTGCTCATCGCCCATATAATATCGTGGCATAGCCACAGATAATTGTGTCAATAGACACCATGTTCGATTAATGTAACCGAAGTTACCAAATTCGAGATAGTGTAACCGGTTACCATGTTCAAATCATGTGACCGTAGTCACCATATTCCGATGGTGAGACCGAAGTCAACACCTTCTTCCCCTTTCACATATAGCCCGAAATGCCCCACATATTTATCATGCACAACATACTTATTTTTCTCATTCATATTACTATTCACATGTTAAGAATATAACATATTCATAATCAGAAGTAGGAAACGTCCCTGGGTACCTTTTGTACCACATTAGGGCACATAGCCACATTCACATTCTTATGCATATTCATATAATTAATAGTTGCCATATAACGTACTGAAGGTTAGTATGGGTACACACCTGGTTCGCTTAATAAGTTCCTTGAAATCTCGAAGAGAATCAACCACAGATTTAGATCTCAAATCCTACATAAGTTAATCACTGTAAAAGACCATTCGGCCACTTTTCCAAATACAACTAGGATTTGTATTACTTACCTTGTTGCCGAATTGGATTGATAACCAAATCCCGAAGATTTGTGTTCTTCCCTTGAAATCGGCTAACCATTAAATCCATTGATTTGGTTAGTCTCTGATTTAAAACAAATAGATCTAGACATTTAAGAGAGAACCTTGGCCGATTACATAATGCTTACTTACCTCAAATCCTTGAATCCCGGATCTCTCTTTCTGATTAGCCGAAATTCCTTGAATCTGAAATCCCGATATTCTCCTTTAATAATCGGTCAAGAGGCAACAGAATAGATTATTCCCTAGATCTCGATTTGAAGAATTAGAAGAACAAAATTGATTGTTCTTACCTTAATACCTTAGTCGATTACTTCCTTGCCTAGAGCCACAGAGGTTCGGCTATGGCTAGATGATGATCTCACAACTTTCGGCTTTTGGTGGGATTAAAGAAGGAAGAATAAAGATGGAGGATTCGGCTAGAACACAAGGTATTTCGGCTAGGCAAAAATAAAAGAAGAAGAAGATTTGGTGAAGAGAATTCGGCAGAGGCTTTCAAAGAACAGAAAATAATGCAGAATGGCCTCTCTTTTCCTTTTATAGCCGAAATTACTAAGCTAGAGTCCCTTACTTGGCCACCACTCTTCTATTTTGATAGCTTTATCCCTTTAATTATCATAAATAAAAGAGTTTAATCCAATATTTATCTTTTCAAAATAATCCAATTTAAAAATCCTTTATTTATCACCTTTTTAATCGAATATTTATGAAAATAAAACACCTCATTTCTAGAAGCATGTGCCGTCCACCTTAGTCTTCTGGAAGTAAAAATAAAACCTCTTTTATTTGCTTTCCAAGTGACTCGAACCCAGGCCCATTCTTCTTGCATATGGCGCCATTTCCATAGGCCCTAAGTGGCATCTTTAGGCCACTTTTCCAAGCCTGTTTGTGTGTCAAATTTCACAAACTTTTTCTTTTAAGGCCACCTTGCCTTAATTTCTCCTTTTAAACCTTAAAACTCGCCATTTCTAGGTCATTTCTACGTTTCCAAAAATTTTCGTTCGGCTCTGTAAATTTAACATTTCCTTACATTTCCAAGTTTCCAAAAATGTTCATTTTCCTCTTTTGAACTTAACATTTCCATACATTTCCAGGTTTCCAAAAATGTTCACTTTCCACTTTTGAATCATTTCCAAATCATTTCCGGGTTTCCAAAAATGTTCATTTCTAAATCATTTCTATGCATTTCTAGGACATTTCCTTACATTTCCAAGACATTTCCTTTCATTTCCAACATTTCTAAAAATGCACTTTCCTTACATTTCCAAGGTTTCTAGAATTCACATAACACATTCATATCACAATAGACATGCTATTTCATAAAATTAAGTAAGAATGCACAAGCCCATTTTCATGTCCATAAACTCCTAAAAAGTTTCCTTAAGGCCTCCTTCACCTAACTTCTCCTTTAAAAATAAAATTCCAATACTTTTCCAAGACTTCCTCCTACATCCTTGGATTCTCAAAACCCTTAAAACATGTTTGAACCATACTTAAAGCCTACTAACACTTGAGTTATGCTCCAAACGCATAACCCCTAATCTAGGATGTTACAGTTTACCCTCCTTAAAAATAATTTCGTCCTCGAAATTACTTACTAACGAACGATCATACATCCACTACGCTATCTGCTGCAAGACTCGATTTTATAAAACTATCATACTTCCTAGGCACGATCTCTAAGTTCACATCCAAAGTTTCAAACAGTTCACTTGCAACACAAGAATGAACTATCTCTAAAACAATAAATAGTACTCCAAAAACAAGGAACTTAACCGCTATCATATCCTTGGTTGTCTCACATCTCGAACCTTCAAAGACTCTCTAGGGTGTTCCATGACCATTTCCTCCATGGTTTAAACCACAAACCTTCGTTGCCTGAGGGCAATTCTTAACCAAATGAGCCTTAGACTTACATCTAAAACATTCCCGATCTCGGTTCCAACACTCGCCAACATGATACCTTCCACATCGAGCACACGGACGGTCCGGATTTTTAGTAGTTGGCTTAAAAACACGAAAGAGTAATTCTCAACCTTCGATCTTTTCTGAAGACTCTTAGACGATTCTGACGGTCCAAGACTCCTCTTATCCCATCCACGATGACCACGTCCCCTAGAACACATTTCTAACGTCGTGATCTGATTAAGAATTTTTTATGAATTAATCTTTGTTTCACTTGATTACCGGCGATGAAGTTTTATGAAAAGAATTTTAGGAGTGGTTCTTTCGTATTCATACATGCACACAGTCTTTTCATTCATACATCCATCAATCAATTATGAACTTTCGTTCATTCAGAGAAATGTTGTAGTTTTCATCGTTGTTGTTTTTTCCACTACCCAGGGGTATTTTCGTAATTTGTCCTACAGGGGTATTTTCGTAATTTTTCAAAAGAAAAAGTTCCTTGGTGATTTCGTCAAAAAGTATTTTGGTAATTTTAAATTCCCGGGGTATTTTGGAAAAATTTTGAAATTCGGGGGTATTTTGGTAATTTTAGACCTCGAGGGTATTTTGGTAATTTTTCACAAATCGGGGTAAATTTGTAAAATCTAGTAAATCAAGGATATTTCAAAAGTTGCAAAACTTTGAGGGTTCTTTTTGAGAATTGTACTTTCCAAAATAGTGATGTTGCAAAAATTTTAGAAATCAGGGTCATTTTGGTAATTTTGTAAGTTAGGGGCAATTTTGTAACTTTTTTCCAAAATCAAGGTATTTTTGATATTTGGCAAATTAGGGTTTTTGAATGTTTATGAAATTTTGGTAAAACTGTTGGGTAGTTGAACATTTTACAAACCAAGGGCATTTTGGTAATTTCACCACTAAGGGCATTTTTGTAATTTTCACAAATCAGGAATTTTTCGGAAGAAAAAAACTGTTGTAAGGATAGTTTTCACCAAAATTAAAAGAAAAATCGTAAGAATTTTAAAACTAGGGTTTGTTGTTTTTGTTTTTTTTTTTTTTTTTTAAAACATGGCTAGTTCCCTTTCGGGTTTTAGTCAATATGTTTAGCCTATGACAGAGCCCTCTTTGGTCAGGGTGAACCAAAGCTACGCACCAGGCAGGATTCGAGTGGAGAGGAGGTGAGTCACGCGGACTGCTTAAATACCAAGCTCCCACCGAAACCGTTCCTAGACATACGTACAGAGGTTGCCACACCACTGAGCCCTCTGAGTTAGGGTGAACCGAAGCTATGCACCAGGTAGGATTCCTGTGAAGAGGAGGTGAGTCACTAGGACTACTTAAATACCAGGCTCTTCCGGATCCAATCCTAGACATGCGTACAGGGGTTACCACACCCTAACTTAGTGACTTAGCCATAGGTTGGTTAAGTTCATTAAGTATTATAGGTTCTGTGTGTTTGAGTAGTCTAGTCCTAGGGTTCAAATTCCTATCATACTATTCTACGTTCCATGCCTTTTCTACCCTTCTAAAGTTCATAATATAATTCACATAATCACCCAAATAGTTAGGGGTACTTACCTGGTGGACTGCAGGTCGGAGACTTAGGTGCCATGCCAGAAACCTGCTTATTTCAAAAATATTTTCATAAAACTCATTTGGGCTCGCTTTGAAAATGTTTTGGGCCTTAAACCCCTAGGCCGAGGGTTTGAAACTGGGCTCTGATACCAAACTGAAAACCCCACACCCGGCCCACGAGCCTGAACCGGATCTGGTATGTTCCTTAAGTAAACCGGTTGCAAAATCCTTTGTCTCTTAGAGAAAATTTGTGTATTTCCAGGAAAATCTTGTTTTGGGTTGGGCTTAGATTAAAAACCCATTTATTTTACTTAGAAATCATTTAGCTATGAAAAAAAAACAATTTAAGGTTTATTATTATTAAAATAAATATAATTGAACTTAATTAAAAATAATGCGCAACATTATAAAGTAAGAATAAATAGAAGTAAAGAAATTCAACTTAGGCCTTATGGCCTTATTGCATCAATCAAAAACCAAAAAAAATAAATTGAAGTACTTAATAAAAATAACAGTCCCAAATAATAAAAGTTTTTTCTTGCTATGCATGGCCACCTTTAGCTCCTGCCGACCCGGTCCATTATTGCTCATTACCTGAAAAATGGTCCCACAAAGGGGTGAGTCAACAGACTCAATGTGCACACAATACTAACATTCAACAAATCAGGCATACAAGTTCATATCAAGTTCATATTCATATACAATTAAATGATGCAACCCAAACCCAAGCCTATTTGTCCATCCGCTACACACCACCCGTACCTGCCAGTCACACTGTGGGGACTACTAAGTCAACCCTCCATCCGCTACACACCATCGAAGGCAGTCGCTGCAGTCGACGTGCTCATCGCCCATATAATATCGTGGCATAGCCACCAGATAATTGTGTCAATAGACACCATGTTCAGATAATGTAACCGAAGTTACCAAATTCAGATAGTGTAACCGAAGTTACCATGTTCAAATTATGTGACCGTAGTCACCATATTCCGTTGGTGAGACCGAAGTCAACACCTTCTTCCCCTTTCACATATAGCCCGAAATGCCCCACATATTTATCATGCACAACATACTTATTTTTCTCATTCATATTACTATTCACATGTTAAGAATATAACATATTCATAATCCTATCAGAAGTAGGAAACGTCCCTGAGTACCTTATGTACCACATTAGGGCACATAGCTACATTCACATTCTTATGCATATTCATATAATTAATAATTGCCATATAACGTACTGAAGGTTAGTATGAGTACACACCTGATTCGCTTAATAGGTTCCTTGAAATCCCGAAGAGAACCGACCACAGATTTAGATCTCAAATCCTACATAAGTTAATCACATTAAAAGACCATTCGGCCACTTTTCCAAATACAACTAGGATTTGTATTACTTACCTTGTTGCCGAATTGGATTGATAATCAAATCCTGAAGATTTGTGTTCTTCCCTTGAAATCGGCTAACCATTAAATCCATTGATTTGGTTAGTCTCTAATTTAAAACAAATAGATCTAGACATTTAAGAGAGAACCTTGGCCGATTACATAATGTTTACTTACCTCAAATCCTTGAATCCCGGATCTCTCTTCCTGATTAGCCGAAATTCCTTGAATCAAAAAAATCCGATATTCTCCTTTAATAATCGGTCAAGAGACAACAGAAGAGATTATTCCCTAGATCTCGATTTGAAGAATTAGAAGAACAAAATTGATTGTTCTTACCTTAATACCTTAGTTGATTACTTCCTTGCCTAGAGCCACAGAGATTCGGCTATGGCTAGATGATGATCTCACAACTTTCGGCTTTTGGAGGGATTAAAGAAGGAAGAATAAAGATGGAGGATTCGGCTAGAACACAAGGTATTTCGGCTTGGCAAAAATAAAAGAAGAAGAAGATTTGGTGAAGAGAATTCGGCAGAGGCTTTCAAAGAACAGAAAATAATGCAGAATGGCCTCTCTTTTCCTTTTATAGCCGAAATTACTAAGCTAGAGTCCCTTACTTGGCCACCACTCTTCTATTTTGATAGCTTTATCCCTTTAATTATCATAAATAAAAGAGTTTAATCCAACATTTATCTCTTCAAAATAATCCAATCTAAAAATCCTTTATTTATCACCTTTTTAATCGAATATTTATGAAAATAAAACACCTCTTTTCTAGAGGCATGTGCCGTCCACCTCAGTCTTCTGGAAGCAAAAATAAAACCTCCTTTATTTGCTTTCCAAGTGACTCAAACCCAGGCCCATTCTTCTTGCATATGGCGCCATTTCCATAGGCCCTAAGTGGCATCTCCAGGCCACTTTTCCAAGCCTGTTTGTGTGTCAAATTTCACAAACTTTTTCTTTTAAGGCCACCTTGCCTTAATTTCCCCTTTTAAACCTTAAAACTCGTCATTTCTAGGTCATTTCTAAGTTTCCAAAAATTTTCGTTCGGCTCTGTAAACTTAACGTTTCCTTACATTTCTAAGTTTCCAGAAATGTTCACTTTCCTCTTTCGAGTCATTTCTAAATCATTTCCTTACATTTCCTAGTTTCCAAAAATGTTCATTTTCCTCTTTTGAACCTAACATTTCCATACATTTCCTAGTTTCCAAAAATGTTCATTTTCCTCTTTTGAACTTAACATTTCCATACATTTCCAGGTTTCCAAAAATGTTCACTTTCCACTTTTGAATCATTTCCAAATCATTTCCGGGTTTCCAAAAATGTTCATTTCTAAATCATTTCTATGCATTTCTAGGACATTTCCTTACATTTCCAAGACATTTCCTTTCATTTCCAACATTTCTAAAAATGCACTTTCCTTACATTTCCAAGGTTTCTAGAATTCACATAACACATTCATATCACAATAGACATGCTATTTCATAAAATTAAGCAAGAATGCACAAGCCCATTTTCATGTCCATAAACTCCTAAAAATTTTCCTTAAGGCCTCCTTCACCTAACTTCTCCTTTAAAAATAAAATTCCAATACTTTTGCAAGACTTCCTCCTACATCCTTGGATTCTCAAAACCCTTAAAACATGCTCAACCATACTTAAAGCCTACTAACACTTGAGTTATGCTCCAAACGCATAACCCCTAATCTAGGATGTTACAGTTCTACCCTCCTTAAAGATAATTTTGTCCTCGAAATTACTTACTAACGAACGATCATACATCCACTACGCTACTGCTGCGCACTCTGATTTTATAAAACTATCATACTTCCTAGGCACAGTCTCTAAGTTCACATCCAAAGTTTCAAACAGTTCACTTGTAACACAAGAATGAACTATCTCTAAAACAATAAATAGTACTCCAAGAACAAGGAACTTAACCGCTATCATATCCTTGGTTGTCTCACATCTGAACCTTCAGCACCTCTACCGGGTGTTCCATGACCATTTCCTCCATGGTTTAAACCACAAACCTTCGTTGCCTGAGGGCAATTCTTAACCAAATGAGCCTTAGACTTACATCTAAAACATTCCCGATCTCGGTTCCAACACTCGCCAACATGATACCTTCCACACTGAGCACACGGATGGTCCGGATTTTTAGTAGTTGGCTTAAAAACACGAGCAGAATTTTCAACCTTTGGTCTTTTCTGAAGACTCTTAGACGATTCTGACGGTCCAAGACTCCTCTTATCCCATCCACGACGACCACGTCCCCTAGAACTTATTTCTAACATCGTGATCTGATTAAGAATTTTTTATGAATTAATCTTTGTTTCACTTGATTACCGGCGATGAAGTTTTATGAAAAGAATTTTAGGAGTGGTTCTTTCGTATTCATACATGCACACAGTCTTTTCATTCATACATCCATCAATCAATTATGAACTTTCGTTCATTCAGAGAAATGTTGTAGTTTTCATCGTTGTTGTTTTTTCCACTACCCAGGGGTATTTTCGTAATTTGTCCTACAGGGGTATTTTCGTAATTTTTCAAAAGAAAAAGTTCCTTGGTGATTTCATTAAAAAGTATTTTGGTAATTTTAAATTCCCGGGGTATTTTGGAAAAATTTTGAAATTCAGGGGTATTTTGGTAATTTTAGACCTCGAGGGTATTTTGGTAATTTTTCACAAATCGGGGTAAATTTGTAAAATCTAGTAAATCAGGGATATTTCAAAAGTTGCAAAACTTTGAGGGTTCTTTTTGAGAATTGTACTTTCCAAAATAGTGATGTTGCAAAAATTTTAGAAATCAGGGTCATTTTGGTAATTTTGTAAGTTAGGGGCAATTTTGTAATTTTTTCCAAAATCAAGGTATTTTTGATATTTGGCAAATTAGGGTTTTTGAATGTTTATGAAATTTTGGTAAAACTGTTGGGTAGTTGAACATTTTACAAACCAAGGGCATTTAGGTAATTTCACCACTAAGGGCATTTTTGTAATTTTCACAAATCAGGAATTTTTCGGAAGAAAAAAAATGTTGTAAGGATAGTTTTCACCAAAATTGAAAGAAAAATCGTAAGAATTTTAAAACTAGGGTTTGTTGTTTTGTTTTCTTTTTTTTTTTTTAAAAACATGGCTAGTTCCCTTTCGGGTTTTAGTCATTATGTTTAGCCTATGACCGAGCCCTCTTTGGTCAGGGTGAGCCAAAGCTACGCACTAGGCAGGATTCGAGTGGAGAGGAGGTGAGTCACGCGGACTGCTTAAATACCAAGCTCCCACCGAAACCGTTCCTAGACATGCGTACAGAGGTTGCCACACCACTGAGCCCTCTGAGTTAGGGTGCACCGAAGCTACGCACGCACTGCAGGATTCTGTGAAGAGGAGGTGAGTCACTAGGACCGCTTAAATACTGTGCTCTTAGGATCCAATCCTAGACATGCGTACAGGGGTTACCACATCCTAACTTAGTGACTTAGCCATAGGTTGGTTAAGTTCATTAAGTCTTATAGGTTCTGTGTGTTTGAGTAGTCTAGTCCTAGGGTTCAAATTCCTATCACACTATTCTACGTTCCATGTAACACCCTGAATTAGGGGTTATTTGTAAATTAAATAAATTTCATGTGGACTTCAAGAAATAAATAAATATTATTTTATTTAGCATGATTTAGGGTCTAGAAATAACCCTGATTTAGGTCGAATTTGGGTTAAAAAAAAGAATTAAATTAAAGTACTTAAAAGGAGGGAGCTAGATGGAGATAGGGTTTAAATAAAAATTGAGGGAAACATGACACAAGAATGCATTTGGTGTAGTGGCTTGGTGCGTCTAAGGGAGGGTTACAAGGGAGGAGGTTCGATCCGTTGAAGCAGCAAGGGGAATTGTTTTTTTGGCGTTAAAGGAAGGGCCCAGGTAAGGAAGGCCTTAAAGAAATTTTGGGTAAGGTTCATGGCATGAAAGTTTAATGGGGAGAAGTGGCAAAGGACGTTGGAGAGTGAGGGCTGCAGTGAGGACTCGGGTTCGACTCATGGTAGGCGCAAGGACGTTGTTTTTTTTTAGGCTTTGGCGTTGAAAGGAAAAAGGGCCCAGTTATAAAGGCTTTATAAATAAATGGAGAGGGGATTTGACATGAAAGTCGGGTTGGAAGAGTTGGTTTGGGGCGCTTAAAAGGAGGCTTGTAACACCCTGGTTCTAGGGGTTATGCGTTTGGTGCATAGCTCAGAGGTTGGCACACTTCAGTGTGTGGTTGGGTTAGTTTTAGGGGTCTTGAGAACCCTAAAGTGTAGTGGAATGCCCTGGAAAATTTTTAGTTTTAGGGGTTAAAAGGGGAGCTTGGATGAAGGGGGCTTTAAGAGTTTTATTTGGGAAAATAAAACACAAGGAATGGCTTGGCAAAGTGGCAAGGGAGGCGCCACTTAGAGCTTGGAGAGATGACGCCATTTGCAAGGGGAAGGGGACTCAGGTTCGATTCGCAAGGGCAGCAGGGAGACTTTGTTTTTGCGTCAAGTTGGTAGGGTGATTGGATGGTTTTGGAATGCTAAAAGATGAAGGAAGACTTGGTCTTCTCTTTTTTAAATTCGGCTAGGATATGGGTGGACTCATTCAAACCTTTTTGAATTTTTTTTAAGGGTTGGTGTAGAGTGAATTTAGGAGTGAATAATGGGATTTGATGGGGGAGTTGGGTGTTTGGCCGAATTTTGCTTTCTTTAGGGGGGGAGCTTGGCCGAATGTTATAAATAGGGGGAGGTGTTCATCTTTTTGGTTTTCCCCATTTGCTTGCTTGCCGAATTGCTTCACAATTCATCATTGTTCTCCCATTCCTTCTAAACTGAAACCCCCATTGCTAGCTTCCTTCTTTCTCTCTTGTATACCCATAGCCGAACCATCCACTCTTTCATCTCCTCTTTCTCTCATTTTGTGCTAAACTGAAAACACACCCCCACACCTTTCTTTCTCTTCTCAAACCTCTTTGGCCGAAACCCCCTATTCATTTCCCTTGATTTTCTTGTTAGCCGAATCTACACCACCTTTGTACCGAATTTTCTTTCCCTCAATTTGATAGTACTATTGGCCGAATGTTAGCATAGGTCTCGTGGGGTTTTTATTTCAACCATTGTTAGGATAAGCCTCCGTTTGTAGCAGGCAGTTTGGTAAGTGGTGGTAAGGCTTTTGGTAAGCTATGTTTTGGTATTTTGTTTAAGCCTAAGATGGTTAAGTATTTGATGCTAGGGCCGATTGTAGGGGGAGAAGAGCCTAGCACAGGAGATCTTTCGAGAGACGATTAGTCGACGATTGCAGAGGCATAAAGTAGCGTTTTGGGATTTGAGTCATTTGCATCAATTAGGTGCGTAATCATCGCACTATTCCTATGGTTTTGGTTTGCTAACGTGTTTACCGATTATAATGGCTTGAATGGTAAGTTATTTATGATATATTTATGGTATGATAATTAACATGTGATGTCCACTCTTATGTTATAATATGATCTGACATGTTGCATTTCTACATACATGGGAGGTGGATTGGATTGATGAAGGAAGGAGTGTACACATGGTGTACATGGTCTAATGTTGGCTCAGGCTACATTAGCGCTTGATGGTTAGCTTTGTGCTACCTCAAGGGAGATGTTGGCTCGGTGCCCATCTCGGCGGTTGATGGCTATGTGCATCACGTGAGACGATTACGATATTGGGATCACTTTGGTTGATCGGTGGCTCACCATACTTGAGCAGCGAATTGCCAAGGTAAGGTTTATGGATCACGATGTGATCAGTGGTGGGTTAGCCACGGCCTTGGGCAGGGAGTCTGCTAAGGTTGGTGTCCCGGTTGGATATTAGGTGGGGCTAAAATGCATTCTTGCATGATCTGTTTCGATGGCTGTGTGGGTATGGGCCAAGCCCATACATGTGGAAGTCTATGTTTTGATTACGCACTAAGTCAGTGGACTCACCCAATTATTTTCTAACCATTTCAGGTGACGCGTAGATTGGACCGGGATCGGAGAAGACACATGGTGGCCCATGCAGGAAGAGAAGTTTAAATACTTTTAAAGCTTATTTATATTTGAAGTATTTGGGTTTAAACTTTGTGTAATAAGGGCTTTTTATTTAGTTTTTTATTTACTTTGGAAATTATTTAATTATCATTTCGGGAACTATTTTATTATTATTTTAACCTATGGTTGGTTTATATTAAATTACCATGTGAAGACAAATTGTTTCAACAACTTGATTTCCAAATGGGCTTTATTTAATCACTACAGCTGATTTAGACAATTTATCTCAATTAAGTTATGGCTACGTTTTCAAAAGAACTTGGTTACAAAAGATTGTAAATTTTCATGTTTTAAATCCTAAGTAAAGAAAAATATTTTCACTAACATAACCAGATTCGGTCGTAGTGAATGGGCCGGGTTTGGGGATGTTACAGATTGGTATCAGAGCCCGGTTCAAAACTCGGCTTTGAGGGTTTTGGGCCCAAAACAGTTTTCAAAATGGGCTTTTAAGAAACTTTTCAGGTTATTCTGGCATGGCACTTGTGTCTCCGGCCCGAAGTCCACCAGGTAAGTACTTCGGACTTTCTCGAAGTGAATTGTTTACATGAATTGATTTGGGCTTAGTTTGGGCTCGTAGATTAGAAAGATAGGACTATTGGACCCTAGGACTAGACTACTCAAACATGTGCATAAAACTTAAGGACTCTTAAACAAACCTGTGAAGTAAGTCGCCGAGTTAAGGTGTGGTAACCCCTGTACGCATGTCTAGGAGTGGAACCGGAAGAGCCTGGTATTTAAGTAGTCCGTGTGACTCACCTCCTCTTCGCAGGTATCCTACCTGGTGCGTAGCTACGGTTCATCTTAACTAAGAGGACTTGTTCATAGGCTAAACCGATTATTAAAACCCGAAAGGGATTTGGCCTGATTGTTTTAAAATCCTTAGTTTAAAATTTTTTTTCCAAATTTACCCGTTGGTTTGTAAACCTTAAATTTGATTTTGAAGGACGTTTTCGATTTATAAAATCACCAAAATGCCCTAGTGGCTAAATTACAAAAATGCCCCTGTATTGCAAAGTTACCGTAGTACCCTCAACTTTTGATAAAATGATTTTTACTTTACAAAATACCGAAATTTTGAGGTTTTGAAATATTAAGATACCTTGGTTTGTGGAAAGTTACGAAAATACCCCTGGTTGATAAAATTACCAAAATGCCCCTGTTATTTTCTAAATTTTCAGATTTCTCTCGACTTTTATGGAAATATTCCTATTTTATCAAGTATCAAAAAAATCTTATTTTGTGAAATATTGTGATATTCTGATTTGGGAGAATTTACGAAAATGCCCATGATTTCCAAAATTACAGAAAAAACCCTGTTTTCTGAAATTTTTACAACACATCTGGCTTGAAAAACAAATTGTTCGAAGTGACCCCGAGATTTTGTAAATGTTGAAATATCTTTAAGTTGGAAAACTATTTTCAAAATTTGACCCCGAGTTATTACCGATATACCCCTATAGGAAAAATGATGAAATTACCCTGGGTAGGGAAGGAAACTCTGATTGCTCGAAAGAACTACTCTCGAAAACTTCATTGCATAAAATTGCTCGTGGATAAAACAGGGGAACAAGAATTTCTAATGCATAAAACTTTCTAAACAGACTAAATCGAAGCGCTAGATATGAGTTCTAGGGGGCGTGGTCGCAATACTCGTGGGCGTGGTAGAGGCAGGATGTCAGTATCGGAACCGGTTGGGTCACGCCATGGGTCAGAGAGCGATGCACCGCCACCAACTGTTGAGGTTGAACAGCAAAATCGATCGGTGGAGGAGACGATGCAAAGTGTCTGTCGCGTCTTTGCGAGTGCTCGAACGAGTGGCAGGAGCCAATGGGGGCAATAGGACTCAGAAGTCAGTACCCGAAAGGCTTAGGGCGAATGGAGCTGAGGTCTTCAGAGGAGTGTCTGGGGTAGCCCCGAACGTGGCAGAGTATTGGCTTGATGCTATTGAAAGGATTATGGACGACTTAGACTTAACTGCTGAGGAGAAACTTAAGGGTGTTGTTTCGTTACTGCGAGATGAGGCCTACCAGTGGTGGCTCACTGTTAAGGAAAGTACCCCTGCGGATCGAGTGGATTGGGGTTACTTCAAGATTAAGTTTGAAGGAAGTATGTCGGAGCGAGCTATGTGGACGCCAGAGGAGGCGCGCCTTAAACGGTGCAAGGTAGTAAGTCAATAAGCGAGTATGAAGAAGTGAATTTTTGCGTTTGAGCCGGTATGCTCGAGGCATCGTGGCAGCAGATTATGAGAGATGTGTCGATTTGAAGATGGTCGTGGGATGAGTCATGCGAGTTTTGATTTCTCCGCATCGTGAAAGAGACTTCGCCTGCTTTAGTGGAGAAAGCTCGAATAAGTGAGGAGGTCAAGAAGGCTGAGAGGCACAATAGAGAAAGGAACCGTGATAAGAGAAGTGTTGGATCGCCAGAAATGGTTGAGAGGGTTCATAAAAGACCGAGGGTTGAGACTCCTGTTCATATTGCTAAGACAGCAACCGGAAATCCAGACCGTCCGTGTGCTCAATGTGGAAGGTACCATGTTGGCGAGTGCTGGAATCGTGTTCGAGAATGTTTTAGATGCAGGTCTAAGACTCATCTGGTTAAGGATTGTCCCCAGGATCCGAATAGGACTCGGATAGTGGGTCAGGGTTATGTGCAACCAGCAGCAGAGGTCAAGAAAGACGAGAGGCCGTGGTCTGAACCATGGAGGAAATGGTTCCGGCCGAGGTCGTGGAGCAGTAGACCGCGGTAATGGTGGCACTGTGGCAAGGCAGCCAGGTCTAGTTTATGCGGTCCGTCGGAGGGAGGATAATGATGTGCCGGACGTGCCAGCGGGTAAGTATCTTATGTTTGGAATATTCTTTATTGGTTGTTCAGTTTGGTGACTGTTTGTTTTGTTGCTCGTAAAGTATTGGGACTTTGAGTATGAATTTAGAACCTGTGCCTAGAAGTATGTTAGCTCTTTAAGATCAGAGTGCGCAGCGATAGCGTAGTGGAAGGAATTGGACTGTTAGTCTAGACAAGTAATTTCGAGGACGAAATTATTTTAAGGAGGGTAGAATTGTAACACCCTGGTTCTAGGGGTTATGCGTTTGGTGCATAGCTCAGAGGTTGGCACACTTCAGTGTGTGGTTGGGTTAGTTTTAGGGGTCTTGAGAACCCTAAAGTGTAGTGGAATGCCCTGGAAAATTTTTAGTTTTAGGGGTTAAAAGGGGAGCTTGGATGATGGGGGCTTTAAGAGTTTTATTTGGGAAAATAAAACACAAGGAATGGCTTGGCAAAGTGGCAAGGGAGGCGCCACTTAGAGCTTGGAGAGATGACGCCATTTGCAAGGGGAAGGGGACTCAGGTTCGATTCGCAAAGGTAGCAGGGAGGCTTTGTTTTTGCGTCAAGTTGGTAGGGTGATTGGATGGTTTTGGAATGCTAAAAGATGAAGGAAGACTTGGTCTTCTCTTTTTTAAATTCGGCTAGGATATGGGTGGACTCATTCAAACCTTTTTGAATTTTTTTAAGGGTTGGTGTAGAGTGAATTAGAGTGAATAATGGGATTTGATGGGGAGTTGGGTGTTTGGCGAATTTTGCTTTCTTTAGGGGAGCTTGGCCGAATGTTATAAATAGGGGAGGTGTTCATCTTTTTGGTTTTCCCCATTTGCTTGCTTGCCGAATTGCTTCACAATTCATCACTGTTCTCCCATTCCTTCTAAACCGAAACCCCATTGCTAGCTTCCTTCTTTCTCTCTTG
Source organism: Gossypium bickii (assembly GCA_025503065.1). Taxonomy (NCBI): domain Eukaryota; kingdom Viridiplantae; phylum Streptophyta; class Magnoliopsida; order Malvales; family Malvaceae; genus Gossypium; species Gossypium bickii. The sequence goes on along the minus strand of CP106712.1, from coordinate 38,595,155 downwards.
TATACCCATAGCCTGAACCATCCACTCTTTCATCTCCTCTTTCTCTCATTTTGTGCTAAAATCGAAACACACACCCCACACCTTTCTTTCTCTTCTCAAACCTCTTTGGCCGAAACCCCCTATTCATTTCCCTTGATTTTCTTGTTAGCCGAATCTACACCACCTTTGTACCGAATTTTCTTTCCCTCAATTTGATAGTACTATTGGCCGAATGTTAGCATAGGTCTCGTGGGGTTTTTATTTCAACCATTGTTAGGATAAGCCTCCGTTTGTAGCAGGCAGTTTGGTAAGTGGTGGTAAGGCTTTTGGTAAGCTATGTTTTGGTATTTTGTTTAAGCCTAAGATGGTTAAGTATTTGATGCTAGGGCCGATTGTAGGGGGAGAAGAGCCTAACACAGGAGATCTTTCGAGAGACGATTAGTCGACGGTTGAAGAGGCATAAAGTAGCGTTTTGGGATTTGAGTCATTTGCATCAATTAGGTGCGTAATCATCGCACTATTCCTGTGGTTTTGGTTTGCTAACGTGTTTACCGATTATAATGGCTTGAATGGTAAGTTATTTATGATATATTTATGGTATGATAATTAACATGTGATGTCCACTCTTATGTTATATTATGATCTGACATGTTGCATTTCTACATACATGGGAGGTGGATTGGATTGATGAAGGAAGGAGTGTACACATGGTGTACATGGTCTAATGTTGGCTCAGGCTACATTAGCGCTTGATGGTTAGCTTTGTGCTACCTCAAGGGAGATGTTGGCTCGGTGCCCATCTCGGCGGTTGATGGCTATGTGCATCACCGTAGACAGATTACGATATTGGGATCACTTTGGTTGATCGGTGGCTCAGCCACGGCCTTGAGCAGCGAATTGCCAAGGTAAGGTTTATGGATCACGATGTGATCAGTGGTGGGTTAGCCACGGCCTTGGGCAGGGAGTCTGCTAAGGTTGGTGTCCCGGTTGGATATTAGGTGGGGCTAAAATGCATTCTTGCATGGTCTGTTTCGATGGCTGTGTGGGTATGGGCCAAGCCCATACATGTGGAAGTCTATGTTTTGATTATGCACTGAGTCAGTGGACTCACCCAATTATTTTCTAACCATTTCAGGTGACGCGTAGATTGGACCGGGATCGGAGAAGACACATGGTAGCCCATGCAGGAAGAGAAGTTTAAATACTTTTAAAGCTTATTTATATTTGAAGTATTTGGGTTTAAACTTTGTGTAATAAGGGCTTTTTATTTATTTTTTTATTTACTTTGGAAATTATTTAATTATCATTTCGGGAACTATTTTATTATTATTTTAACCTATGGTTGGTTTATATTAAATTACCATGTGAAGACAAATTGTTTCAACAACTTGATTTCCAAATGGGCTTTATTTAATCACTACAGCTGATTTAGACAATTTATCTCAATTAAGTTATGGCTACGTTTTCAAAAGAACTTGGTTACAAAAGATAGTAAATTTTCATGTTTTAAATCCTAAGTAAAGAAAAATATTTTCACTAACATAACCAGATTCGATTCGTAGTGAATGGGTAGGGTTTGGGGATGTTACAAAGGTTTCGTCACTATTTCTTTGTGAGACAGTGTTGGTTCGAATAATACCAAGCAACATCTTGGATTTTTTTTTTTTTCTTCTTCCTTCTTTGTCTTTGGCGTATAAAGGGAATTTGGTTCAATTTAGGACTCCTAATTAGGCATATTTTTATGTCATAATTAGCTGGAAGAGGGGGAATTTTAGTGTTTTATTTGCTATTAAATTGTTGAGGGGATTAGGAGGTTAAAGCTAGATTTATTTTGTGATAATTCAAGGCTGAAAATTATCACAAAATAAAGAGAATTTAATTGACTTTGGGACTCTTAGAGTACATCCATAATTATTTTTTTTACTGACAAAGAAGGGCCAAAAGTTCTTCAATTTTTCTCTTCTTTTTCTCACTTGTTCTTCGCTAAAATTCCCTAAGCAATTGCTCAATTCTCAGCTTCTTTTCTTCTTCTTTTACAAGCCGAAAACCCCCTTGAACCCCTACCACCTTGTCGCCAAAATCTCCTGCACAAACCGCCCAAAATCTCTCAAAATTCCAAAGCATCATCTCTTGTTTTCCTTAGCTGAATCTACTCTCCCTATTTGGTGCGATTTTGGCGAACATGAAAGCAAAGGGTGCTCTTTTTCTTCAATCGGTTAGAACAGGAAGCTTTGGGAATTATTTTTCAAGGAAAGTCGGTAAGCACATTCGGCTAAAGGCCTTTCAATTAAAAAGTCTATGATTAAATGCCGAAACTAACGTATGCCATGGATTTAGGGACTAAGTTAGGCCGGGATTTGATTGGAAATCAAATCCATTCAAGGGACAAAAATCTAGTGTTGTAGATCGGATCTTGGGATCTAGGAATTTCGGTAAAAGCAGGTGTGTAAACTCTTTACACACTTTATTATTAAACTTGCAATATTATTGTCTTGTGTATGGATTTTGGTAGTGACCTATGATATGCTTGTGGGCTTAATCATGGATTAAGGGTAAGTCCCTAATTTGTGATTTTGATATATGATTTGTATGCCATCACATGATGATTAAATGCTATGATATGATTTATGAAATTTTTATTAAAGCATGTGATGGTGGGATTGATGAGAGGAGGGGATGAAATATGGATATGTCGTCGGTGGTTTTGACCACAAGATGGGTTGGCCCCATCAGATTATTTGTGACCTATGGTCATCGGTGGTTTTGACCACAACGATTGAATATTTGCGACTAAGTCCCGGTGGTTTGGTACCACCAAGTGGTTTTGACCACACTTTGATATTTTGTGACCTATGGTCATCGGTGGTTTTGACCACACGATGGGTTGGCCCCATCATTTAAATTGTGACTTTAAGTCATTAGTGGTTTTGACCACACGGGGTAGATAAGGAGTACGGATGACTAGTTGGGTTGCATAAGCATGTTTATTAATAAATTGTGTAATTTTTTTCCGGGTGGGGGATTTACACTTTGAGTCTTGGTGACTCACCCCTTCCCTTAATATTTTGATGGATGAGTAGATCGCGGAGTTGGGTAGGAGGGACTCGAGGTGGCCATGCAAATGGAATTTTATTAAGTGAACTTGGATTTTATATTAGTTAATTTAAATGTTGGTTTATTTTAATTAAGTTGTAACTTGAGCCTCCTAGAGATATTTTTATTATTCTATGTTTTGGATTAATTTTGTTTATACTATTTCTTAACATTAAATTAAGTACACATGTCTTCTAAAATTTTATCATAAAATGTTTTATCGTGCCATCAGCACACCGGAATCAGTAACAATCACGGCTTAATAAATATTTTTAAAATAAACTTAAGTATGGATTTTAATCACCTCAAATGTTTTAAACAAAATAACTATCTTTTACCAAAAGATAATTCGACTTAAAAGGATTTTCAAAGACGTTTTCTCTATAGCAAACCAAATTCGGTCGTAATGTTTGGGCCGGGTTTGGGGTGTTACATTCCATGCCTTTTCTACCCTTCTAAAGTTCATAATATAATTCACATAATCACCCAAATAGTTAGGGGTACATACCTGGTGGACTGCGGGTCGGAGACTTAGGTGCCATGCCAGAAACCTGCTTATTTCAAAAATATTTTCATAAAACTCATTTGGGCTCGCTTTGAAAACATTTTGGGCCTTAAACCCCTAGGTCGAGGGTTTGAAACTGGGCTCTGATACCAAACTGAAACACCCCACACCCGGCCCACGAGCCTGAACCGGATCTAGTATGTTCCTTAAGTAAACCGATTGCAAAATCCTTTGTCTCTTAAAGAAAATTTGTATATTTTCAGGAAAATCTCGTTTTGGGTTGGGCTTAGATTAAAAACCCATTTATTTTACTTAGAAATCATTTAGCTATGAAAAAAAAAACAATTTAAGGTTTATTATTATTAAAATAAATATAATTGAACTTAATTAAAAATAATGCGTAACATTATAAAGTAAGAATAAATGTATAAAGAAATTCAACTTGGGCCTTATGGCCTTATTACATCAATCAAAACCAAAAAAATAAAATTGAAGTACTTAATAAAAATAATAAAATCCCAAATAATAAAAGTTTTTTCTTGCTATGCATGGCCACCTTTAGCTCTGCCGACCCGGTCCATTATTGCTCATTACTCAAAAATGGTCCCACAAAGGGGTGAGTCAATGACTCAATGTGCACACAATACTAACATTCAACAAATCAGGCATACAAGTTCATATCAAGTTCATATTCATATACAATTAAATGATGCAACCCAAACCCAAGCCTATTTGTCCATCCGCTACACACCACCCGTACCGCCGGTCACACCGTGGGACTACTAAGTCAACCCTCCATCCGCTACACACCATCGAAGGCGATCATTTGCAATGACGCGTGCTCATTGCCCATATAATATCGTGGCATAGCCACGAGATAATTGTGTCAATAGACACCATGTTCGAGATAATGTAACCGGTTACCAAATTCGAGATAGTGTAACCGGTTACCATGTTCAAATCATGTGACCGTAGTCACCATAATCCGTTGGTGAGACCGAAGTCAACACCTTCTTCCCCTTTCACATATAGCCCGAAATGCCCCATATATTTATCATGTACAACATACTTATTTTTCTCATTCATATTACTATTCACATGTTAAGAATATAACATATTCATAATCCTATCAGAAGTAGGAAACGTACCTGGGTACCTTTTGTACCACATTAGGGCACATAGCCACATTCACATTCTTATGCATATTCATATAATTAATAATTGCCATATAACGTACTGAAGGTTAGTATGGGTACACACCTGATTCGCTTAATAAGTTCCTTGAAATCCCGAAGAGAATCAACCACAGATTTAGATCTCAAATCCTACATAAGTTAATCACTTTAAAAGACCATTCGGCCACTTTTCCAAATACAACTAGGATTTGTATTACTTACCTTGTTGCCGAATTGGATTGATAACCAAATCCTGAAGATTTGTGTTCTTCCCTTGAAATCGGCTAACCATTAAATCCATTGATTTGGTTAGTCTCTGATTTAAAACAAATAGATCTAGACATTTAAGAGAGAACCTTGGCCGATTACATAATGTTTACTTACCTCAAATCCTTGAATCCCGGATCTCTCTTCCTGATTAGCCGAAATTCCTTGAATCTGAAATCCCGATATTCTCCTTTAATAATCGGTCAAGAGACAACAGAAGAGATTATTCCCTAGATCTCAATTTGAAGAATTAGATGAACAAAATTGATTGTTCTTACCTTAATACCTTAGTCGATTACTTCCTTGCCTAGAGCCACAGAGATTCGGCTATGGCTAGATGATGATCTCACAACTTTCGGCTTTTGGAGGGATTAAAGAAGGAAGAATAAAGATGGAGGATTCGGCTAGAACACAAGGTATTTCGGCTTGGCAAAAATAAAAGAAGAAGAAGATTTGGTGAAGAGAATTCGGCAGAGGCTTTCACAGAATAGAAAATAATGCAGAATGGCCTCTCTTTTCCTTTTATAGCCGAAATTACTAAGCTAGAGTCCCTTACTTGGCCACCACTCTTCTATTTTGATAGCTTTATCCCTTTAATTATCATAAATAAAAGAGTTTAATCCAACATTTATCTTTTCATAATAATCCAATTTAAAAATCCTTTATTTATCACCTTTTTAATCGAATATTTATGAAAATAAAACACCTCATTTCTAGAAGCATGTGCCGTCCACCTCAGTCTTCTGGAAGCAAAAATAAAACCTCCTTTATTTGCTTTCCAAGTGACTCGAACCTAGGCCCATTCTTCTTGCATATGGCGCCATTTCCATAGGCCATAAGTGGCATCTCCAGGCCACTTTTCCAAGCCTGTTTGTATGTCAAATTTCACAAACTTTTTCTTCTAAGGCCACCTTGCGTTAATTTCCCCTTTTAAACCTTAAAACTCGTCATTTCTAGGTCATTTCTAAGGTTCCAAAAATTTCCATTCGGCTCTGTAAACTTAACATTTCCTTACATTTCCAAGTTTCCAGAAATGTTCACTTTCCTCTTTCGAGTCATTTCTAAATCATTTCCTTACATTTCCTAGTGTGCAAAAATGTTCATTTTCCTCTTTTGAACTTAACATTTCCATACATTTCCAGGTTTCCAAAAATGTTCACTTTCCACTTTTGAATCATTTCCAAATCATTTCCGTGTTTCCAAAAATGTTCATTTCCAAATCATTTCTATGCATTTCTAGGACATTTCCTTACATTTCCAAGACATTTCCTTTCATTTCCAACATTTCTAAAAATGCACTTTCCTTACATTTCCAAGGTGTCTAGAATTCACATAACACATCATATCACAATAGACATGCTATTTCATAAAATTAGGCAAGAATGCACAAGCCCATTTTCATGTCCATAAACTCCTAAAAACTTTCCTTAAGGCCTCCTTCACCTAACTTCTCCTTTAAAAATAAAATTCCAATACTTTTCCAAGACTTCCTCCTACATCCTTGGATTCTCAAAACCCTTAAAACATGCTCAACCATACTTAAAGCCTACTAACACTTGAGTTATGCTCCAAACGCATAACCCCTAATCTAGGATGTTACAGAAAATATAGCAACAAATTGTCCTAACAAAGGCAAAAATGCTAGAAAGATGATTAAAAATCTTGAAGAACAAGATTTAGAAATCTGTTTTAGTGAGGAAACAAATCCTACAGAAATATTATATGAATTAATATCGTAAAAGTAGTGATGATACTGATTACGATGAATATATCTTTATGATAGGAAATAGTTCTAATAATAAGTTAGAAGAAATTCCTAATCCTGAACAATAGGATATAAAACTAGGAAATTTAATCGGAGAAGAAATAGACTTTTCTGAAGATATAATAGAAAAAATTAATAAAAATCATATTTCTAAAGAAGAAATATATAAAATTTCTAAATTTAAAATATGGTCAAAAAGGCATATAGAAAAAATTAGCGTAATATCTGATTTGCTAAAGACACCAAAGGAGGATTAATGAGAATCCTCTTATTTACTAAAGAAACAATAAAAAGATTAGAAAAAACTATCCTCAAAGGTTAGATATATACATTTAGGAGTCATTATGATAACCATCAGAGCTTTATTTAGAAGAGGTCATGACGTTCCTATTTTAGCAGTATTATTAGATAAAAGATTTGAAAATCCAATAAAAGCACTTATTAGAAGAATTCAATCTAATTTACATACAGGTGTTATAGGATTTAAAGTTAAACCAAATTACTTTATCTCCATAACAGACCCTCTAATAGAAGAGTGTCTATGCCTTAGAATTCAGACAAAAAATTCTGATATTAGTGATTTAGCAGAAGATCTAGCAATAAGCTGGACTGCTATTAATGAATATACTAATACAACAGAAGTAGAAATTAAAGAAATAAATAATAAAATAGTTGAGCTTTTTGAGCCTAATAAATTTACAACGGAAATTCAACCGAAATTATTACATTTAAAAAATTTATCAATTCCAAAAGACTGGATTATAGAAAAAACTAATAATGCTAGTACTTCTAAACCAGTAAGTACTATTGAATATATGTCATCTGGAGATAAATTATATTTTAAAAATAATCTAATAACCAATACAGATGATAATTTAATATTACCTTCTACTTCTCAACCAGAGGAAGAAGAAGATAATATAAGTACTTCTACACCAATAGGTATGAAAACAGTTCATATTCCTATTTTTCCTACTACACCCACAAAAATTCTAGAAATACTAGAATGGAAGATATACAATCTTCAATAGAAAATATTATTAAGAATACATATGTTGAAATTACATTACATGATAAAGATTATAAAACATATTCTTTACATGCTTTATTAGATACGAGGAGCTACAACCGGTGAGTTGTAAAAAGAATGCTATTCTGAAAAATATTGGGAACACTGTAAAAAGATAATAAATATTAATGGAATAAATGGTAGAAAAACTACTTATTTATTATAAAGCAAAAAATATTCCAATTTATATTAATAAAGTTAAATTTATAATTCCAAAATTATTATGTTAACCTAATATGTATGGAGATATATTATTAGGAAATAATTTTATAAATAAATATTTACCATTTACTATTAATAAAAATCAGTTAGATTATCTATAGAAAATACTTCTATAGAAATACCGTTAGTAGAAAATCCTAAATTTATTTTCACTAATGTTTCTTTGATTCCTTAGCAGTGCCTTATGGATAGAGGTAAAAGCCTCTAGAAAAGTTGGAGAATGGACAATCATGTCCATAAAAACCCAACAAGGGAAAACCAATGAGTCCTAAACAAGGATTTATTCTTTGCACCCACACAGTACAATTTTATCCTAATCAAGGATATTATTTACCATATCCAATGGTAAAACAACCATTTGGAACACAATCACCAACCCCGTGAGTTATTTTGAATTTTCACAAAATCCATATTGAGAATATCAAAAAAGCTATTCGAAATTATAAAAATACTGAAGATTTGTTGAAAAAACAACAAAATCTTGAATTTCTGAAATAAAAGATTTTTATAATCCGGGGCTACCAAGAGAATATTACAATTTTATAAGCAGAATATGGAAAACCCATATTTTGGAACAAAAGAGCTAATTTCAAAAGCTCTTACACAATTCTCGAATTTTTAGTTGAAAAAACAACTAAAGAAAATAAAGCCAGAAGATTTATTACTAAAATCCATTTTATATCGAGATTGGGATGAAATCCAAATCGAATATACAGATATTAAGGAGATAAACAATCTTCTTGATATATTTCAATATTTTATTAATAACGTGAAAAATAGTCCTATTATTAATAAGATGTTTAGAATATGTCTATATAACAAGTGTAGACAAATTCTACCTTCTGATATTTTTTTCAAAAATAAATCGAGCTATTTGCAACCAGCAAACTCAATTTTTAGAAGCTTTTTCAAAATATTTTCTACAAGCCTATGTTTTTACAAATGATATAGGAGAAAAATTTCCTACTATCAAATTCAGTCTTAATCACAAGCCATTCGATATAACCAGTATTGAATGGGGATTTGTTAAAGAAATAATAATCCAAAATCTTTCTTTTCATTTACTAAAAGATTTTCCAATGATAGTCAAATCCCGGCTATCAAATTTTATAGATATAGACGATTTTGTCTATTATTTTCATATTGAAATAAATAGCCTTATTGGTATAGTGAAAAGAAAAATTTTATCACCATATCAAATTTGGAATATAAATACTATGTTTTGGAAAAGCCCTTTCCGCCGTGCCGAGGAAGATCAACAACATTTGTCAAAAACTATTGATGAGTGTTATAATAACTTCAAGAATTATCAAATCCAAGCCGGAATTGATTTAATGAGTATATGGAACATCTTCTCCATCAAAAACTTATAAGTTCGGATCGATGGACGAAGAATTTTAGCTTATGATCTTTGGAAGAAACCCGGATAGAAAGAAATGAAGAAGCCATTCGGTTATTAAAAAGATAGCTGATATGGAGATCGATGATTATCCGTTAGCAATGGAAATCGAGAAGCATGGGAAAAGCGAACACACCAGCACCTTCACAAGAATCACTACACACTGGATGAAATCAAGAAATGAATCTCGTAAATGTCCGGGAAGGATAAAAGCGAGAACACAACACGTGGAAAAATAATGTCCATAAACAAATGAGACAAAAAAGCATGATTAATGCAAGAGTAAGATGGAAGCAACCGTCACATCAAGGAAGCTACATGGAAACAACCATTATGGCAACCGTCACATCAAGGAAGCTACGTGGAAACAACCATGAAGCTGACAATTCAAACATCCTTATCAGGATACTATTCATGGAAGCTATGTGGAAACCACTATGCAGCTGACATTAAAAGCATCCTTATCAGGATACTATTCGGATTCCAATTGTAATTAGATTGAGTTGAGAATTCTTTACTATAAATAGGCATTGTTGTAGCCTAAAGTGGGCATCAAAAAATAGATAGAGTTTTATAATTTCTAGTTTTCTTTTGTTTTTCTTTTACTGAAGAAATCAAGAAATCTTTCTTGATCTTTTCTTTGTAAATTATCTACTATCTTTTCTTGTTAAATAAAATCTACGATATTATATCCCTTCCGCTTGTGCATATCCTCCCTTCCCCCCCGGTAATTGGTATCAGAGGAGCCCCGGAGTAACGATTTCTGGAGTTCTAATATCGTAGTAAGCATTGTAGGTTTCTATCTTTTATCTGCAATTCTGTTTATTTCACTGTTTTTATCTCAAAACCCATATATCTATCGTTTGTCTTCTTGTTGCCGTTGAGTCTGCAGTGGGACGTTGTAGGCGTTTGTGAAGACGTTATAGACACAGACGGTTTTAGGTACCAGGGATAATAACATGGAACAAATGGATTGTTTATACAAAGATAAAACTTGTAATCACACTATGCATATAGACTCTAAGAATGAAAATAATGTTTCGGCTCTTAGTAAAGGTATCAATAGTTTAATAGATATGACATCTATATATTTTAATAAACTATATACTAAGGTTGGTAAAATAGAAGAAAAAGTAGATAATATGGGAGAAGTAACAGATTTAGATTTGAATAGCAAGTCTAAAGAGTTATTATCTGATGTTAATAATAAATTAGATCTAGTTATTAATAATAATAATATAGAAACAAACTTAGATTTAGGACCTTTATATTATGGTAATAGTAATGTTATTTTAGCTTTATCAGATGAAGATGAGTCTTTGGATGAATCTTCTAACTATAATAAAAAAGAAAAAACAAAACAAAAAAGAGAAAAGGATAAAAAACAAGAAAAATATGGTTTTGAGTCCTATAAAACTTTAATAGAACATTGGAAAAACCAATTTTCTAAAACAGAAGATAAATATGAACAAGTAGAATATTTAAAATTAATAGAAGAACTTTATGAAAAAAATAAAGATTTATTTACTAAATATAATTATCACTATATGTTAAACTATGACACTACCGAAAGTATAGATAGTTCTAAAAGTAATAATAATTCTGATGTAAATATTAATGTTACGTGTAACAACCCAAACTCGGCCCAAACACTATGGCCGAATCTAGTTTGTTCCAGAAGAAAAAAAAACTTTTTGAAAAAAAAACCCTTTTTAAATCAATTTAAGTTGTCAAAAACCTTTTATTTTAGTGACCTTGCTAAAACCATACTTAGATTTAATTTGGAAATTTACTTGAGTCAAGTTATTATACAAACTTCAAATGTGCCCGATGGCACGATGAAAACTTTTTTTTCGGTTTAATTTGGGAAAACATGTGTATTCAATTCAATATTAGTAAAATAGTTCAAATAGGGTATCTAACATATGAGAAATAACAGAATAAAACATCAGGAGGCCTTATTACATCCGAAATAAAATTTAACCAACAGTAAAAATAAAATAACTAAGTTAAAAGTTCATTTAATTCAAATCCACTGCATGGCCATCTCGAGTCCATCCGGCTCCACATCCGCGATCTATGTGTCACCTGAAAAAGTAAAGGAGAAGGTGAGTCACCAAGACTTAGTATGTAGCCTTTCCCCCCGGTTTGAAGTAATTTCATACACAACATATAATTAACCAACATGTACCAAAACGTGCACCCAACCTAGCCAACCAAACGCCTTTGTCTACCCCGTGTGGTACCAAACCACTGGTGGTGCCAAACCACTGGTGACATATAGTCACAGATGTGATGTCAAATCACTGGAGGTGCCAAACCTCTGGTGTCCGTAGACACAATCGATTGATGGGGCCAACCCATCGTGTGATGCCAAATCACTGGCGTCAATCCCTTATTATAATATGCGGGGCCAACCCACCGTGGTGCTAAGCCACTGGGACAAGACGCGATGAGGTACCAAACCTCTGGAGGTACCAAACCTCTGGTGACCGTAGTCACTTTGTGTTACCAAAACACTGGTGTCCGTCGACACAATATCACTGCCCCCTCCTCTCATCAACCCATACCAAACAATCACAATATTCATACCATCATGTGTCCAATCACATATAACAAATTTATCATTAATCATAAACCACATATCATGCTTCCCAAAAGCATCATTAAATCACATAATCAATCAGGGACTTACCCGGATCCTTGCTTATACCATTCATGGTATTAAATCCAAATCTACATAGATCAGGTTAGCACACACACAACAGTTTTAGTACATTTAGATAATCATAAGTGTGTATGTACACACCTGATGTCGACGATAGTCCTAAACCCGAATAGACAAATCGGCCACACAAGCTTTTCTTTGTCCCTATATTCGGCCAAACATGGGAGTTAGTACTATGGCCTATTCAGCCAAACCAAATATTTTAAAGGGTTCTCTTTTTGAACCCGAATCCTTACCCGAGTGCCTTTAAGTAATTACTCCATGCGTTCTGCTTTCCTAATAATCGGCAACCTTATGTTAGTAATTTTCGGCTTATAATCACTAACTAAATAACTTGCTTAAATTAGATCTTACCATTACTTACCAAGATCGAATACTAGAGATCGGGGCTCAATCGATCGCTTTACGCTTTCCGAGTACCTAGAAGAGATCGGTTACCAAAAGTGTTTAGAAGCCTTCGTTTATCAACTGCTGGAATCGGCACTTACCCTTAATAGAAATCAGCAAGGAACTAAGAAGAGGAACTATAGAGTTTCGGCTATGAATACTTACCTACTCTCAGGACCGATTGAAGAAGAAGTTGAAGGAGATCACCCTTGCTTGAGATTCGACTAAAGTTTAACAAAAGGGGAAGAAGAGAGTTCGGCTAGTGTGGAAAAGAGAAGAAAAGAAAGTGAAAGTGGGAGAGGGATTCGGCAAAGAGGAGCAAGGTGAGTTTCGGCACAAGGGTTTTATGAAAGAAGAAAAAAAAATAAAAGAAGGAGAGGAATGAGAGGGAGGGATGTTCGGCTTTGAGAAAGAAAAGGAAAAGGAATGGTAAATGGGAAGAATGCTAGCCGAAATTGTCAAGTAAATGGCTAAAAAAATTCGGCACTCCCCCCCTTCACAAAAACTCCATGCCGTCCACTCTACTCCAACAAGGAGTTCAATTTTCGGCAACCTCCTTGATTTTCTCTTAGCCACCAACTTAAAAGTATTCAAAATATTTTAAATTCCCAGTGCCTATTTTTCCTCCTTGCCACTTAATAAAGATTATTCAAATAATAATCCTATTAATCATAAAAGAAATATTATTCTTATTATCCCTTATTATCTTATCATCCATTTCAAGCCTTTTCTCTCTCTTCTTTGCCGTCCAAATAAGGAAATAAAAAGGGAATTCCATGACTCGAACCTAGGTTCCCCTTACTCCTTGGTGGCGTCACCTGCAGCTCCTAAGTGGCCCTCCTTTTGCCACTTTTCCAAGGTCATTTTAGTGTCAAATATTCCTCATTTATTCTTGTAACCTCTACTTACTAAGGCTCCCTACCTTTAAAGCTTCCCAATAAAATTTTCTACTATTCCGAGTCAGCTCAAGACCCCTAATTAGCCTTATTATTCCATAAATCATGTTACAGCAATTCAAACTCAGACACAACAATGCAAACACGAATAACCCCAATTTTAGGATGTTACAGTTCTACCCCCTTAAAAATAATTTCGGCCTCGAAATTACCTGATCAGAAGAGATGGGGGTATTGCTGCCTATCACATCCTCGGGTTCCCACGTAGCTTCTTCTACACTATGGTTCCGCCATAGCACTTTCACTAAGGGCACTGACTTTCTACGTAGAACCTTGACATCTCGATCTAAGATCTGAATTGTTTCTTCTTCGAAAGATAAGTCTGCATTAACCTCAATCTCAGCCACTGGCACAATGTGTGATGGATCTGACCGATACCGTCTTAGCATCGATACATGAAAGAGTCGTGGATCTAATTCAGTTCTGCCGGCAACTCAAGCTGATAAGCCACTGGTCCCACTCGCTTCAACACTGCATATGGCCCAATGAACCTTGGGCTTAGCTTTCCTTTTCGCCTAAATCTCAACACCTTTTTCCAAGGCGACACCTTCAGAAAGACCTTGTCTCCTACATCATACTCCATTTCCTTACGCTTCAGATCAGCATAAGACTTCTGTCTATCTGACGCTTCTTTGAGACGAGACCGAATCACCTTGATTTTGTCCTCAGTTTCTGTAACCAATTCTGGACCCAAAACTTGTCGTTCACCCAACTCCGTCCAACATGTAGGAGTTCGGCATTTTCGTCCATATAGGGCTTCATATGGAGCCATTTGAATACTCGCTTGATAACTATTGTTATAAACGAATTCCGCCAACGGTAGATACTCCTCCCAACTACCACTGAAATCCAAGACGCATCCTCTTAACATGTCCTCTAAGATCTGTATCACCCTTTCTGATTGTCCGTCAGACTGTGGATGGAAAACCGTATTGAAATCCAATCGTGTACCCAAAGCTTGATGCAACGCTTTCCAGAACCTTAACGTGAATCTGGGATCCCTATCCGAGATAATCGATATTGGCACACCATGCAACCTTACTATCTCCGCCACATACAACTTTGCTAGCTTCTGGAGTCAGAATCTATTCTCACCGGTATGAAGTGAGCTGATTTAGTCAACCGGTCCACAATCACCCAAACTGCGTCCTTCTTGCTGGGCGTAAGGGGTAGCCCACTGACAAAATCCATAGTGATTCTCTCCCCTTTCCACTGAGGGATCTTTACTGGTTGAAGTAGCCCTGATGGCAACTGGTGTTCAGCCTTAACCTGCTGACACGTCAGACACTTTCCCACAAACTCGGTTACCTCACGCTTCAACCCCGGCCACCAGAATTGTTTCCGTAGATCTCCATACATCTTGCTTCCTCCCGGATGTATAGCGTACAGGCTGCTATGTGCATCTTGGAGAATTCTCCGCCTCAATTCTGTATCCTTCGGCATACAGGCTCGCCCTTGAAAACATAGTACCCCATCCCTAGACAAATTGTACCCTTCTAAACCACCATCCTGAACTTGCATCCTCTTAACCTTCAACCATTCATCCACTAACTGCTTTTTCTTAATCTCCTCAATCCAGGTTGGCTTAACCTGAAGCTCTGCCAAAAGACTTCCATCGTCATATAGACTCAAACGAGCAAACATCGCTCTTAAGTCCATCACGACCTTCCGGCTCACGCGCGTCGGCTACCACGTTAGCCTTTTACCGGATGGTACTCAATTGAACAAATCGTAGTCTTTTAACAATTCAATCCATCGATATTTGTCTTATGTTTAGATCCTTTTGAGTCGAGATACCTCAAACTCTTGTGATCCGTGTAGACTCATCTCGACTTCTCCCCATACAGGTAATGCCTCTATATCTTCGTGAGCGAAAACAAGCTGCCGCTAACTCCAAGTCGTGCGTCGGGTAGTCAACCTCATGCGGTCTTAACTGACGGGATGCATAGGTTACTACCTTCCCTTCCTGCATCAACACACATCCCAACCCAGTATGGGATGCATCACAATAGACCGTGAATAACTTCCCCGCCTCAGTCGTACCAACACCGAGCTTCCGCCGAATCTTCCTTAGCTTCTCAAAACTTTCTGTTAAGCTCCGACCATACAAAAGGAACTCCCTTTCTTAGCAACTTAGTCAACGGCGCTGCAATTAGAGAGAATCCTTCCACGAATCTGTGATAGTACCCCGCTAAACCCAGAAAACTTCGGATTTCCGCCACCGACCTAGGCGGTTTCCAATCTAACACTGCTTCCACCTTGCGAGGGTCCACTCTAATCCCTTCTGCTGGCACCACGTAGCCTAAGAAAGCCACCTTCCTAAGCCAAAATTCGCACTTACTGAATTTGGCGTACAATTACTTCTCCCTCAATACTTGTAGAACTATACGTAAATGCCTGTCATGCTCCTCCTCCGTCTTTGAATAAACCAATATGTCGTCTATGAACACCACGACAAATTGATCCAAGTACTGCTGAAATACCCTATTCATTAAATCCATGAACGCCGCCGGTACGTTGGTCAATCCAAATGGCATTACCAGAAACTCGTAATGCCCATACCTTGTTCGGAATGCCATCTTGTGCACATCAACCTCCTTCACCTTAAGTTGATGATAGCCCGACCTAATGTCTATCTTTGAGAATACTAAGGCACCCTTCAGTTGGTCGAACAAGTCATCAATCCAGGGCAACGGATACTTGTTCTTGATCGTTAACTTGTTTAACTGACGGTAGTTGATGCACATCCGCATGGACCCGTCTTTCTTTTTGACAAACAGCACAGGTGCTCCCCACGGAGATATACTAGGTCGGATAAACCCTCTATCCAAAAGTTCCTGAATTTGAGCCTTCAGCTCCACCAATTCCTTTGGTGCCATTCGGTATGGTGCTATCGACACAGGTGCCGTCCCAGGTAGCAAGTCTATACCGAATTCGACTTCTCGATCCTGGGCGGCACGAAAGTTCTTCCGGGAATACGTCGTGAATTCCCTACCGCTCGGACCTTTCCCATCGCGACTCTTTAGCCTCTAAGGCACAAATTCGAACCAAGAACGCCTCATACCCTTTTCTAACCATCTTTTCAACCTTCAAGGTCGACACCACATTAGATAGGTAATTTCTTCTATTACCGATCATGGCCACTTCATCCCTTTTTGATCGTCTTAAGAAACATGCACTTAGCGGCGCAATCCAACCTCGCTTGGTACTTAACCACCAATCCATTCCGAGGATCAAATCGAACTCCCCAAAAACTAGTTCCATCGATCGCCTACAAATACGACCCTTGGAGTTCTAGGGTACATCCCTATAAAGCTTGTTCACAACTACTGAATGGCCTAAAAGGCTAATTACATCATCATCTCCTAGAAGCGAGCCTCAAAGTTTAAGTTCATAGTCTCTACCACACTACTAGCTCCGTACGAACGCGTTGATCCCACATCAATTAATGCAATATAAGGAAGTCCAAAAATTAAGAAAGTACCGATTATAACATCCGGCGCGTCACCCTCCTCGCGACGCCTCGCTGCATAGACTAAGCCAGGCTGCCTCGCCTCTGTGTTGCCTGCGCCTCTGCCCTGAGTTCCGCGACCTCTATTAGGACCATTGTTGCCTCTACCATTACCGCGACCTCTCTGTGGTCCCACATTCCTATTCTAAGTACGATTCTGCCCCTCTGGCTGATTCTGAGCTCGCTTCCGGGGACAATCCCTCACACGGTGATCCAAAGACCCACATTCAAAGCAACCCCTCTCACCGGTCCAACAACCTCCCCAATGGGATTTTCCACAGCGATTACACTGAGCCGGTCTCTAATTAGTAGCCATGGGCCTTGCTGCCTGATTTGGCCCACTCGCTAGCCTTTTCTCGAATATTACCACCGCCCCTGCACGACCCAAAGCCTCTCTTCTTCGCTATTCCTATCATAGCTTTGCCTCATGTGATTCCTTGACACCTTCGACTACCTTAGCCTTTTCTACTAGAGACGAAAAACTCACGAACCCATCGTGGGGCAATCAAGAACCTTAACTCGTCTCTAAGCCCGTCCTCAAAAGCGGACACAGCTGTTCATGTTCGGTAGAGCCACGATGCCTCTAGCATAGCGGCTCACCTCGTAAATTCCGCTTCATATTCGGACACCATCTTATTTCCCGAACCAATCCCAAAAAGGTTTTCCTCTCGAGCATCTCAGATATTTGGTGCCCACATACTTTTTCTCGATAAGTGATTTTGAAGTAATCCCAAGTCGATCATCTCGCCGTAGCACCATCTCGAACCGTAAGCCACCACCGATACGCTTCATCCTTCGTGAAGCGACACATCGCCCTTTCAATTTCTCCTCATTAGACAGATCAAGGTCATCCATAATCCTTTCTGTAGATTCTAACCAGTACTCTGCTGCACTAGGTGCCACTCCCGACACACCCCGAAATACCTCAGCTCCGTTAGACCGAATTCGCTCGGGAACAGATTTTTGAGCTCTCAAATTTCCACCAGCCCCAGCCACCATCTCCAGAACTCGCAATAACGCTTGCGATCATCGCTCACCACCGGCCCGATCTCGCCTCAC
The DNA here is from genome assembly GCA_025503065.1 of Gossypium bickii. NCBI lineage: Eukaryota > Viridiplantae > Streptophyta > Magnoliopsida > Malvales > Malvaceae > Gossypium > Gossypium bickii. Next base: position 38,577,040 of record CP106712.1, on the reverse strand, counting down.
TCTAAAAGTAGGAGGTGGTGGTGGCGGTGGTACTTCATTTTCAGAACCCTGACCCGACTTAACAGGTTCTGACACGGTTATCCTACCCCTACCGCGTCCACGGCGTCCACGTCCTCTAGAACTCATTCTATCTACTGCGCTTTTAATCTGATTAAGAAAATTTTATGCGTTAGAATTTGTTCCACTTCCTTATTCGCGAAGAAATTTTATGGATAGAGTTTAATTAGGGATTCTTTCGAGCAAACAAGGTTCCAATCTTCTATCCTAGTTCACACAAGGGAGTTCATACATCCATTCCCTAATACTTTCCATACCTATTCGCTCTTCGGACATTTCTGCCCATTTCTAACCCAGGGGTATTTTCGTCATCTCCTTACAGGGGTATTTTCGTAATAAAGAAAAGTTGTAAAATTTTAATAAAGCATGTCACTTTGGAATTCCCAAAACTGGAGAGTGTTTCAAAAATTTTGCAAAATTTAGAGATATGGCAACATTTAAAAACCAGGGGTATTTTGGTAATTTTGTCAATCAGGGGTAATTTTGTAATTTTGAAACTCAGAGATGTTTTAACAGGTTGTAAAACTCAGAGGGTTCCTTTTGAAAGTTTTCCTTTTAAGAGGTGATGTTTGTAAAGATTCAAAAACTGTGGTCATTTCGGTAATTTTGCAATTTGAGGCGTTTCTGTAATTTTCCAAAACCAAAGTATTTTATTGATGATAATCAAAGTAGAGTTGTTGGATTTTGATAAAATAATGAAATTTTTGGGCAAAACCATTGAGTTGAAATTTATGAACCAAGGGTATTTTAGTAATTTTACCCCTAAGGGCATTTACGTAATTTTTCACAAATCAAGTTTTTTGGGAAACATTGTAAAAATGGTTGTTCTCAAATTTGAAAGAGTGGTTTAAAAGTTTTGAAAAACTAGGTTTTGTTGTTTCCTCTTTTTCAAAAACATGGCTAGTTCCCTTTCGGGTTTTAGTCGTTATGTTTAGCCTATGACCGAGAGCCCTCTTGGTCGTGGGTGAACCAAAGCTACGCACTGTGCAGGATTCGAGTGGAGAGGAGGTGAGTCACGCGATCGCTTAAATACCAAGCTCCCACAGAACCTTTCTAGACATGCGCATGCAGATTGCCACACCATCGAGCTCGTTGAGTTAGGGTGAACCAAAGCTACGCACCAAGTAGGATACCTGCGAAGAGGAGGTGAGTCACGAGGACTGCTTAAATACCAGGCTCTTCCGGATCCACTCCTAGACATGCGTACAGGGGTTACCACGCCTAGCTCGATGACTAAGTCATAGGTTGGTTTAGTTCATTAAGTCTTATGTTCTCCGTTTGTGTTTGAGTAGTCTAATCCTAGGGTTCAATATTCCTATAAGTCTATTCTACGTTCCATGCTTCCTACCCTTCTACAGAAGAAATAATTCACCAAGAGGTTCAGAAGTACTTACCTGGGCGGATCGGTGCCGGAGACTCGGGCCATGCTGCTTAAAAACCTAAGGCCTAAAAATGTTTTTCTAGATAGACTTTTGAAAACCTCTAAGAAAACGGTTTTGGTTGAACAACATGGCGTCGAGTCTCCGGCACCGATCCGCTCTCGTAAGTATCTCTAATTTATGTGTGAATGATTATCTGTAAAAGGGGTAGAAATGGGACGTAGATAGTATAAAAAGTATGTGAACTCTAGGACTAGTTTACCCCAACAATCACATAAGATTTATAATTGCCTAATTAAACAAACCCATGACTAAGTCACCGAGTTAGGGCGTGGTAACCCTTGTACGCATGTCTAGGATTGGATCCGGAAGAGCTTGGTATTTAAGCGGTCCTGGCGACTCACCTCCTCTTCGCGGGAATCCTACCTGGTGCGTAGCTTCGGTTCACCCTAACCATGAGGACTTGTTCGTGGGCTAAACCTTATTATTAAAACCCGAAAAAGGGAATTAGCCGCGTTTTGATAAAAACTCTAGTTTTAAAGATTTCCCTCAAACTTGTGAGATTTAAATTACAAAAATACCCCCAGTTTTAAAATCTACTAAGCTACCCAAAATTTTAACCAAATTTTTCTTATACTCAAAAATCCCTAGTTTGCAAAATATCAAAATATCGTGATTTTGGAAAATTACGAAATTGACCCTAAATTGCAAATTACCAAAATGACTCTGATTTTCAAGGTTTTTGCAACACTACCAATTTGAAAAGGCAATTTCTCAAAAAGAACCCCAAGTTTTGCAAACTTTAAGTTTCCCTTGATTTGTCAAGATTTACAAACTTACCTTGTTTTATTACCAAAATACCCCTGTAGGGTAAACGACGAAAATACCCCTGGGTTAAGAATCGGTCAAAGAGAGGGATGGAATAAGCGAATGTGTGTCTTCGAATTACAATAAGAGACTTGAAACTTGTTTGATCGAAAGAACAACTTCTTAATTTCGCCCATAAAATCTTTGCTAATAATCAGTGGAACATTGGCTAACTCATAAAACTTTTTAAGACAGATTGTGCTATAAGAAATGAGTTTAGAGGTCGCGCCGTCGGGACGCGTAGGTGAAAGCGGATGGCCATGACAGAGCCGATTAGGTCGGGCCAAGGATCGATAATGATATACCACCTCCACCACCACCCCGGCCTTTTGGTGATGGACATCGAGGATCGAGATGGGGGTGAGTCGAGATCATGAGCTATGCTGCGTGTTTTAGAAATGATGGCCGAGACCGTAGAGGTGCAGGAGCTCGGTCTCAGATCCGAGCGGCCGATCCAACGGAGTGAAGTATTTTGGTGTGTCGTGTCGCACCTAGTAACGGCGAGTATTGGTTAGAATCAACGGAGAGGATCATGGACGATCTTGATTTAACAAATAAGGATAAGTGAAGGGAGCCGTGTGTCGCTTCTAAAAGATGAGTCATACCGGTGGTGGCTCACGATTCGAGATGGTGCTATGGCGGATAACCTTACTTGGGAATACTTCAAAGCTACTTATCAGAAGAAGTATGTGGGCACCAACTACACCGATACTCAGAGGAAAGCTTTTCTGGGGTTAGTACAAGGAAACAAGTCGATGATTCGAGTATGAGGCGCGAATTTCGAGGCCGAGCCGCTATGCTCGGGGAGTCGTGTCAATCGAAGACGATCGTTGTGTCCGCTGAAGAGGCGGACTTAGGGATGATTTAAGGTTGTTGATTGCTCCGCACAAAGTGCGTGAATTTGTTGCTCGCAGAGAAAGCTAAGGTAGCCGAAAAGGTCGAGAGAGTCTGTGAGACAGAACTATGATAGGAACAAGCAGAAAAGAGGTGTTGGGTCATCTGGATCGGGAAATAGTGCACAAAAGAGGGCCAGGCAGAGTGGGCCAAATCAGGTTGGAAGGCCCATGGCGACTAATCGAGAGACCACTCGATTGTAATCGTTGTGGGAAGTCACACCGGGAGGTTGTTGGACCGTGAGAGAGGTTGCTTTGAATGTGGATCATTGGATCATCGTAAGAGATTGTCCTCGAAAGTTGGCAAGGAATCAGCCGGAGGGTCGAACCGCACTCGTGCAAGGAATGTAGGACCACCGCAGAGAGGGTCGTGGTAATGGTAGAGAGGCAATGGTCCTAATCGAGGCGAGACCGTGAGGCGCAGGTGCGGGCAACACGAAGCTAGGCGGCACTGGCTTGGTCTATGCAAATGAGACGCCGCGAGGAGGGTGACGCACCGGACGTCATAACCGGTACGTTCCTAATTTTTGGTCTTCCACATGTTGCATTAATTGATGTGGGTTCGACGCATTCATACGTTGCTAGTAGTGTGGTAGAGACTTTGAACTTGGATTTTGAGATCGCTTCAGGAGATGATCGTAATTAGCCCTCAGGACACTCTGTGGTAGTAAACAAGCTATATAGAGATATACCCCTAGAACTCCAAGGGGTAGTGTTTGTGGCTAATCTGATGGAACTGCCGTTTGGGGAGTTCGATCTAATTCTTGGAATGGCCTGGCTGGTTAAGCATCAGGCAAGGTTGGATCGCGCCGCTAAGCGCATGGTTCTAAAGACGGCAGAGGGTGGTGAAGTGGTCGTGATAGGTAACAGAAGAGATTATCTATCCAATGTAGTGTCTGCCTTGAAGGACGAGAAAATGATCAGAAAAGGTTGTGAGGCATTGTTGGTTCGAATTTATGCCTTGGAGGCTAAGGAGTCAGCAGTTGAGAAGGTCCGAACTGTAAGGGAATTCGCTGATGTGTTTCGGAAGAACTCCTGTGTCCGCCGGATCGGAAGTTGAGTTCGGTATAGATTTGTTGCCCGAACGCACACTGTGTCTATAGCACCCTACCAAATGGCACCAAAGGAGTTGGTGGTGGAGTGAAGGCTCAAATTCGAGAACTCTTGGATAGAGGGTTCATCCGACCTAGTATATCTCCGTGGGGAGCACCTGTGTTGTTTGTCAAGAAGAAAGACGGGTCAATGCGGATGTGTATCGACTATCGTCAGCTAAACAAGTTGACGATCAAAAACAAGTATCCGTTGCCTCGGATTGATGACCTGTTTGATCAACTGAAGGGTGCATCGGTGTTCTCGAAGATAGATCTTAGGTCGGGCTATCACCAACTTAAGGTGAAGGAGGCTGATGTTCACAAGACAGCATTCCGTACCCGGTATGGGCATTACGAGTTCTTAGTGATGCCATTTGGGTTGACCAACGCGCTGGCAGCGTTCATGGACTTGATGAATAGGGTGTTTCAGCAATACTTAGATCAATTTGTCGTGGTGTTTATAGACGACATATTGGTTTACTCAAGGATGGAGGAGGAGCATGATAGGCATTTGCGCATAGTTCTACAAGTACTGAGGGAGGAGCAGTTGTATGCCAAATTCAGTAAGTGCGAATTCTGGCTTAGGGAGGTGACCTTCTTGGGTCACGTGGTGTCAGCTGAAGGGATTAGAGTGGACCCCCGCAAAGTTGAAGCGGTGTTGGACTGGAAACCACCTAGGTCAGTGGCGAAAATTCGAAGTTTTCTGGGTCTGGCCGGGTATTATCGAAGATTTGTGGAAGGATTCTCTTTAATCGCAGCGCCGTTGACTAAGCTATTAAGGAAAGGAGTCCCATTTGTTTGGTCAGAGAAACAGCAAGAAAGTTTTGATAAGCTAAGAAAGATTCTGACGGAAGCTCCAGTTTTGGTACAGCCTGAGGCAGGGAAATTGTTCACGGTTTATTGTGATGCGTCCCATAATGGTTTGGGATGTGTGTTGATGTAGGACGGGAAGGTAGTGGCCTATGCATCCCATCAGCTAAGACCGCATGAGGTTAACTATCCTACCCATGACTTGGAGTTAGCAGCAATGGTTTTTGCTTTGAAAATATGGAGGCACTACTTGTATGGGGAGAAATCGATAGTCTACACGGATCATAAAAGTCTGAGGTATCTTTTAACGCAAAAGGACTTAAATTTGAGGCAACGCCGATGGATTGAGCTATTGAAGGACTACGACTGTTCAATTGAGTACCATCCAGGCAAGGCTAATGTGGTGGCTGATGCGTTGAGCTGAAAGATCGTGACAGACTTAAGGGCGATGTTTGCTCGTCTTAGTCTATACGATGATGGAAGTCTTTTGGCAGAGCTGCAAGTTAAGCCAACTTGGATCGAGGAGATTAAGGAAAAGCAATTGGGGATGACGATTTAAGCGCACGGAGGTTGCAAGTTCAAGATGGCGGTTTGGAAGGGTACAGTTTGACTGGTGATGGTGTGTTGTGTTTTCAAGGGCGGCCTTGCATGCCAAATGATGTGGATTTGAGGCAAAGAATCCTTCGGGATGCACATAGCAGCCCATACGCTATGCATCCTAGAGGTAGCAAGATGTATGGAGATTTACGGAAGCGATTACAGTGGCACAGGTTGAAGCGAGGTAATGGCGAATTCGTGGAAGGTATCTTACATGTCGTGGGTAAAGGTGAACATCGGTTGCCATCGTGGTTACTTCAACCCGTGAAGATTCCTCGATGGAAATGGGAGAGGATCACTATGGACTTCGTCGATGGGCTACCCCTCGCCGCCAAGAAGGACGCAATTTGGGTGATTGTGGACCGTCTGACCAAGTCGGCTCACTTCATACCGGTAAGGGCGGATTACTCGTTTCAGAAGTTAGCTAAGTTGTATGTGGCGGAGATAGTGAGGTTGCATGGGGTGCCAGTGTCGATCATCTCAGACAGAGACCCCAGATTTACGTCGAGGTTTTGGAGAGCGCTACATCAGGCCTTGGGTACACGGTTGGATTTCAGTACCGTATTCCATCCACAGTCGGACGGGCAGTCGGAAAGGGTTATTCAAATTTTAGAGGACATGTTAAGAGGCTGCATTTTGGACTTCAGAGGTAGTTGGGAAGAATTTTTGCCATTAGCTGAGTTCGCATACAACAACAGTTATCAGGCAAGCATTAAGATGGCACCATATGAAGCGTTGTATGGTAGGAGGTGTCGCACACCTACTTGTTGGACAGAATTGGGTGAACGACGGATGTTAGGACCGGAATTGGTTGCCGAAACTAAGGATAAGGTGAAGAAGATCCAAGCTCGGTTGAAAGAAGCCTCAGATAGGCAAAAGTCATATGCCGATCTCAAGCGGAGGGACATAGAGTTTGCCGGGGGAGACGAAGTTTTTCTGAAGGTCTCGCCGTGGAAGAAAGTGTTAAGATTTGGGAAGAAGGGCAAATTAAGTCCAAGGTTCATTGGACCATTTAAGGTGTTGAGACGAGTGGGACCAGTAGCGTATCAGCTCGAGTTACCTGCAGAACTGAGTCAGATTCATAATGTATTCCATGTCTCCATGCTTAGACGCTATCGTTCTGATCCATCACACGTCTTGGCAGTTGAGGAAGTTGAGGTGAGTCCAGATTTGACGGTGGAAGAGGAACCTATGCAGATCCTAGATCGGGATGTAAAAGTTTTGCGTAGGAAGTCAGTTCCTTTAGTGAAGGTCCTATGGCGGAATCATGGGGTGGAGGAAGCTACGTGGGAGCCCGAGGATGTGATGCGGCAGCAATACCCCAACTCTTTCGACCTGTAATTTCGGGACGAAATTATTTTAAGGGGTAGAATCGTAATATCTGCATTAGGGTCATTTGCCATACGATTAATTCATCGTGGGTTTTCTGATTGAATGCATATATTATGGTTTAGCCAAAACCCCGAGTTAGTCGGGTATAGGGTTAAGAAGGTTCTTTAAGTGCTTGGAATGAAAAGGATAAGTGTATAAGCCTTGTATACACATTCGGCGATCGTGGCACAAGGGGATGGGTGGTGGAGTGGTTAGGGGCGCCGCTAGAAAGGTGGAAGATGTGACTAGGCGAGGTTCGAGTCGCGGAGAGAAAGTTTATTTTTGGCGTGTAGGAGGACTTAATGAGAAAGGGTTTAAGAATAAAATAGGCGGGCTTGTGGCACAATGAACGCCCTGGCCGAATGGCTTGGGGCGCTAAGGGCATAGGGACTTCAGCAAGTCTGGAGTTCGAGTCATGGTGGCTGCATGTGGTATTTTTATTTTGGGCTTTGATGATATGAAGGGCCTAACTAAGGAGACTTTAAAAGGAATTTGTGATGGGTACATGTCACAAATTGATGCCTTGGCTTAGTGGCGGGCGTAATGGGTTCGTTGCGGCTCGGGGTCGCACGTTCGAGCACAGATTGGGGACGCCGAGCACTTTTATTTTGCTTGGCGTTAAGGCAAAGGGGAAACTCAGGAAGGAAGGTTTAAAAGAAAGATGTGATGCGATCCTATCACGAAAGTCCAGTAGGTCGAGTGGTTGAGGCGCGGGAGTTTCTGCCCCAGGTCTCGGGTTCGAGACTCAAGGGCAGCGCCTGGATGAAATTGCCTTCCGTTTTAATTCCGCGCAAATTTCGATCCGTGCATGGGCACATGCACGCGTGGAGACCAAATTTGGTGGCCACCCTATTCTTTTGCTCAATTATTTATCATTTTCTTTGCATGAGCATGGGGTAAAATTCTCTTATTTTATTAGGAGCATGGGCATTATATACCTTGGGTTGCTTATTTTATATATTAGATGTATGGGTTAATTTTCTTCCTTTAATTTATTTGTTGAAAATAGAGAGAATATTATGGGAAATAATGCTCATTTTCGGGGGGATTGAAATTTAGAAAAAAAGGTGGAGTCGTTGGCCGGCCATGGAGTTTTGCAAGGAGTTTTGTTTCCTTTTCTTTCCAAATTCATTGCTTGGTCGAATGAAGCTTGGCTGAGGGAGCTTAGTCGGCCTAGAATAAGTAGAGAAAAAGCTTGTAGTTCACTTTCTTCTTGCCACATTGTTTACCCGAATACCTTGTTCTCGAGACCTCCCTTTGTGCTTCAACTTTTCATTTTCTTCAGTGCCGAAAATCAAGATTTATTCTTGAAGAAGGGTCGAATATTTTGCCGAAACCTGTGGACACCTATAGGGGGAGTCGAGCATTGTTGTTGAAGGGCCGAATCCACGAAAAGAGATGTATTTTCGAAGGTTGGTAAGCTTTCCCTTTCTACTTCGGTTCCTTACTCTCTCTTTTGATGTGCCGAAAGCATGAGTTAAAGCACTTATAAGGTGGGCCGATTTTGCATAGGGTCTTGTTAGCGTACGTTGCGTGTAGCCGCCACCGAGGAGCTAGAGGAGCCTTTTGAGAACTTACTCTTCAAGGTAAGGCAATATACCATTCGGCCATGGGCCACGGCCACTTTCCATGGATATATTTTATATAGTCGATTTTAACAAGGAACATGTATGGGTTTCGACAGGTTTCAAAGAATAGGAGGGTTTCCCAAGATTTCAAATTCTTTTGGTAAGTGGTTGGTTATATTCGACAAATGGGCCAAGTGTGGCATTTGGGTGATAACCGAATTTTGTACTATGATTTTAAGGGCAAATCGGCTAGGAAATTAGAAGATCTCGGGATTTCAATCACGTTAGTTCGTATTAATAAAGGTTCGGCCTAAGTCCCTGTTTTATTACGTTATGACCGATCCTTTGGATTTGTTAGTTAATCAAATGAGACCCCTAAATACTGATCTATGATGGCCGAATATAGGAACAATACGAGGACAAGTTCGGGACATTTGTAATATCACGTAGATACGGGATTTCTATTTAGACCTTCGATTAAATAGGTGTGTAAGCTCTTACACACTTTATTAGTATAAATTATTATTATGATGATATTATAACCTCTCATGTGGTAACTTTGCCTAGTGGGCATAAGCTTGGTTTTCGGGTAAGTCCCCTTTTACTCGATTTACGATATATGTTGTATATGCCATCATATGCTGTTAAATGCTATGTTATATACAGATGCATGATATATGGGATCATGATACTTGTTATGTGAGCATGATGATGGTGGGATTGATGAGATGTAGTAATAATCGTGTCGACGGACACCAGTGTTTTGGTAACACATTGTGACTACGGTCACCAGAGGTTTGGTACCTCCAGAGGTTTGGCACCTCATAGCGTCTCGTCCCTGTGGCTTAGTACCACCGTGGGTTGGCCCCACACTTGAGATACGGGATCGACGCCAGTGATTTGGTATCACACGATGGGTTGGCCCCATCATTTGATTGTGACTTCGGGTCACCAGTGGTTTGGCACCACCAGTGGTTTGGTACCACACGGGGTAGAAAAGGAGTATGGATGGCTAGGTTGGGTTGCATAATTGCATGCCATACTAATATCTTGTGTATGAGTGTTATTTCCGGATTGGGGGTTTACACACTGAGTCTTGGTGACTCACCCCTTCCCATATCATCTTGCAGGTGAGTAGATCGCGGAGACGGAGCTAGAGAGGACTCGAGGCGGCCACACATGTTCCTCGGTTTTGAAAATTTATTTCGTACCATTAAAGTTAATATTTATTACATTTTGGTTTGGTTTGTAATATGGCCGCTAGTTATTATTGTAACATCCCAAAATTGGGCCTAGGAGAATTGAGCCCAATGGGCCTTAGGCATAGTAGCGTTTGAATTTTTAGAGAATAAGAGATCGGCTTAAATGCAAGTTAGACCTATTGGATAAGTGATTTTGGAAGGTTAGAGGGCTTCTATGAAGTCCCAGGATCAAATATTGGCTTTGGGGAAATTTTGGTTTTAGGTGAAAAAACCCCGAAAGTTGGTGAGATAGGCCTTAAGAATAAAATATGGAGAAAATGACACAAGTGGAGTGTGTGGTGTAGTGGCAAAATGATGCCACATAAGAGACAATAGGGTGACGCCACAAGGAAGGAAGGAGGTCCAAGGTTCAAGTCTTGGCTTTTGCATTTTGGTTTCTTTTTGCTTGGACCTTAGAATTTGGCCTATAGTTTATATTTAGTTGCGCATGGTCTAAGACACAAGAGGAGCTTGTGGCCAAGTGGTTAGCGGCGTGGATTATGTTGCAAGGGAGCCTGGGTTCGAATCTCATGAGAAGCAAGGGAGTATTTATTTTATATGGATTGGACTGGCAAGAGTTTGAGTTGAATTTAAACTCATCTTGTGAAGGATCCCACATCGGAAAGACACAAAGAATGAAGGTGAAGAGCTAGCTATATAAGGAGCATCCTAGAAGGAGAGTAAACACATCTTGGAGGCGTTTGGGCACAAGAGTGGTCGGGCCTTGGATTAGCCCCAGTCCTATCGGTGTGTAACTCTCTCTACTCTAGTTGTAGAGCGGCAAAATGCCGAAATGCCAGTTACATGGCATTAGTAGCCACACGAGCGTGCAAGCGCACGTGTGGGGCTTCGACGCGATAGTTGAGGCCATCAGTAGTATTCTTGTGGGTTGGGCTGCTTGGGCCTCGATGGGCGAAGTGGGCCCTGATGAGCCCGTGGGCCCATATGAGTAAATTGCATGATTGGTTAGTATATGTTGAACTAGACTAGGTGGAACTTATATATGTGGCTAGATTTGTACTAGGTGGGCCACACGAGCATGTGGGCCCGGATGGGCCGAAATTGAGTTTTAGGCCCAATCGTCAGAGACGACCAGGAAGGTAATTTGAGTCGCTAGTGGCGACATTGGGCCTTCGGTAAGGCCATTGCAAGTGTGAATTTACTGAAAATACCCTTAGTAGGTAAAATTACGATTATACCCTTAGAGGTTGATTAGCATGATTATGTTGTTTAGTTACGCCGATTGTAGGGAAGGCTTGATCTCGCATATCTCGGGTTGTGGCTAGTGCTCGGAAATTGTTAAGGAAGGGGATCTAGTGCGTTAGATCTTGATCTACGGGATTTGATAGTCGCATTAGTAACCAGGCGTGTAAACTAACACGCTTCTTGCTTTGTATATGTTTGATAAACTGATTGATTGGTAAAACCGAAACAGTATGGTTGAGTGATATGATACCCTATGGGGTATGTGCACGGATTCAGGTAAGTCCGTTTCATTATGAGTACTGTTATTGATACATGATGTCATGATTTATGATGTATGTGCTATGAGATGCAACGTTAAACATGTTTGCATGATTTGAATACTATACATGAGTTGGTATGATGATGGGTGATATGAGAGGAGGGGGACGTGATATTCGTGTCGACGGACACCAGTGGTTTGGTACCACATTGTGACTACGGTCACCAGAGGTTTGGCACCTCCAGAGGTTTGGCACCTCATAGCGTCTCGTCCTAGTGGCTTAGCACCACAGTGGGTTGGCCCCACAGTTTACATTATGGGATTGACGCCAGTGATTTGGCATCACACGATGGGTTGGCCCCATCACTTGATTCGTGACTTCGGTCACCAGTGATTTGGTATCACATTTGTGTCTTTGGGACACCAGTGGTTTGGCACCACAAGTATTGACGGATATTGTGACTTTAAGTGTAACATCCCCAAACCCGGCCCATTCACTACGACCGAATCTGGTTATGTTAGTGAAAATATTTTTCTTTACTTAGAATTTAAAACACGAAAAATTTACTATCTTTCTGGTAAAACCCGTGTACTTTTAAAACTATACTTTTGGACCTTGAAATTAAATAAAAGTGTCCATTTTAAAGCACTTTATTAACCCATGAATACTTTGAATAAGTAAATTAGAGTAAAATCATTTCCACAAGCTTATAATTAAATTTTTACCAAGTCATAATCAAATTAAAATAAAATAGTAAAAATAATAATTAAGTAATTTCCAAAGTAAATAAATAAAAGGCCCTTATTACACAATTTTTGAAAGATCAAATACTTAATAAAAACAGCTTAAAATATTTAAACTTCTCTTCCTGCATGGGCCACCATGTGTCTTCTCCGATCCCGGTCCAACTATGCGTCACCTGAAATGGTTAATGAAAGAGTGAGTCCACTGACTCAGTGCATAATCAAAACACGGATTTCCCGCGTATGGGCTTGGCCCCATACCAAACCATTCACATAGCAAGTCATGCACATATGCATCTCAGCCCAACCCACTCCAACCGTAACACCAACCTTAGCAGACTCCCTGCCCAAGGCCGTGGATAAACCACCACTGATCACATCGTGATCCAAAACCTTACCTTGGCTACTCACTGCACAAGGCCGTGGCTGAGCCACCGATCAACCCAAGTGATCCAATATCGTAAACCGTCTACGGTGATGCACATAGCCATCAACCGCCGAGATGGGCACCTAGCCATCATCTCCCTTGAGGTAGCACGAAGCTAGCCATCAAGCGCTAATGTAGCCGGAGCTATCATTAGACCACGTACAACTAGTGTAGATTTCCTCCTTCTTCAATCCAATCCCATGCCCATGTGTCAATAAATCATGCAAGAGTATCATGTAAAATGAGTATTTATTATTAATCAATACCACATCAATCATATATAGAATATATATAACAGTCAATCTTACCATCATCGATTCACATCACTTAAGCCATTATAACCGGCTACCACACATTACACACAGGTTTAAACGTTAGCAATCAACCGAGAAATAGTGCGATGATTACGCACCTTAATAGCACAATCGATCAAATCCCGAAATACTATTTGACCAAAACTCTTCCGACACACCCTTAAAACCTAAAGACCCCACAGCTACCTCCCTACCGCTGGCTTCCAAGAAGAGTCACGGATCCAAGGCCTTGAATGGGTTTGGTCATACAAAAATACAAGGTTAACTTCAAGGTTTCGGCTAGCCAAAACAAGAATAAAAGATTTAAATCAAAGAGAGAGACCTTACCACACTACTGAAATCGGCACAAGGAGATTCGGCCAGAGGCTATTCGGCTTTGAAGAACAAATGGGAGGCTGTTGGGTTTCAAACGATAGCAAAAAAGGAGAGGGATTTCGGTTTAGGAACAAAGAAGATAAAAAGAGAATGGGAGGAAAGGTGGCTTGAAGTTTGGCCAAGGGAGTTTTGGTGAGGGAAAAGAGGTGTTTTAGCATATGGGAAGGAAAAGTGAAGGCTTACAAGAAAAGAGAGCTAAAGTTTTGGCAAGAAGGAAGCTCACACCCTTTAAATAGAAGTTGGTTACCCCTCCAAACCCCCTAGCCGTCCCACTCCTCTTCCTCCACTCAAACCCTTGATTCTCTCCTAAAAATACTCTACACCAACCCTTCAAATAAATTCAAAAATAAAACCACCCACTCTTCTCCTAGCCACTCATTCAAAAAGGTTTGAATGAGTCAAACCTCACTCCTAGCCGAATTTAAAAGGAAAGACCAAGTCTTTCTCCATCTTTTAAGTGCCCAAACTGAATCCAACACCTTACCAAGTTGACGCAAAAAAAATAAAGCCCCATCACGCTCTCATGTAGTCGAACTGAGACCCCCTTCCCCTGCCAATGGCGTCATCTCTCCAAGCTCTAAGTGGTGCTTCCCTTGCCACTTTGCCAAGCCATTCCTTGTGTTTTATTTTCCCAAATAAAACTCTTAAAGCCCCCTTCATCCAAGCTCCCCTTTTAACCCCTAAAACTAAAATTTTTCTAAGGCATTCCACTACCCTTAAAAGTTCTCAAGACCCCTAAAACACATCCAAGCATACCCAAAACCTACAAGAACTTGAATTATACCCAACATGCATAGCCCTAAAATTCGGGTGTTACAATTCTACCCTCTTAAGAATAATTTCGTCCTCGAAATTACTTGGTTAGACTAACGGTCGTGACACCTTAATTCACCTCACTATGCTATAGTCACGCACTCGATCTTAGAGAGCTAACATATTTCCAGACACTGCATCAATCATACTCAAGGTTCTAGGTACTTTTATAAGCAACATAACAAACTGCCACTATAGCGAACAAAACCATACAGAATATTCCAGGCTTAGGAAGCTTACCAGCTGACACATCAGGCACATCATTATCCTCTCTCCGACGGACCGCATAAACCAGACCTGGCTGTCTTGCCTCAGTGCCACCATTACCGCGGTCTACTGCTCCACGACCTCGTCCGGAACCATTTCCTCCATGGTTCAGACCACGACCTCTCATCGCCTGCTGACCACCTCTGCCTGGTTGCACATAACCTTGACCCACTATCCGAGTCCTATTTGGATCTTGGGGACAATCCTTAACCAGATGAGTCTTAGACTTGCATCTAAAACATTCCCGAACACGATTCCAGCACTCGCCAACATGGTACCTTCCACATTGAGCACACGGACGATCTGGATTTCCGGCGGCTGGCTTAGCAATATGAACTGGAGTCTCAACCCTCGGTCTTTTCTGAACCCTCTCAAACATTTCTGGCGATCCAACACTTCTCTTATCATGGTTCCTTTCTCTATTGTGCCTCTCAGCCTTCTTGACCTCCTCAGCTATTCGAGCTTTCTCCACTAAAACGGCGAAGTCTCTTTCCTGATGCGGAGCAATCAAAACTCGCAACTCATCTCGCAGACCATCTTCAAATCTGACGCATCTCTCATAATCCGTAGCCACGATGCCCCGAGCATACCGGCTCAAACGCAGAAACTCAGCTTCGTACTCTGCTATTGACTTGCTACCTTGCACCAGATTAAGGAACGCCTTCCTCTGCGCGTCCACATAGCTCGCTCCAACATACTTCCCTTCAAACTTGATCTTAAAGTAACCCCAATCCACTCGATCCGCAGGGGTACTTTCCTTAACGGTGAGCCACCACTGGTAGGCTTCATCCCGTAGCAACGAAACAACACCCTTAAGCTTCTCCTCAGCAGATTAAGTCTAAGTCGCCCATAATCCTTTCAATGACCTCAAGCCAATACTCGCCACGTTTGGAGCTACCCGGCACACTCTCAAGACCTCGGCTCCATTCGCCTAAGCCTTCGGCACCGATTTTCGAGTCCTATTGCCCACATTGGCTCTCGCCACTCGTTCGAGCACTCGCAAAGACAACTTGCGACATCGCTGTCGCGTCTCCTCGATCCGATTTTGCTTTGTTCAACCTCAACAGCTGGTGGCGGTGCATCGCTCTCTGACCCATGGCGTGACCCAACCGGTTCCGATACTGACATCCTGCCTCTACCACGCCCACGAGTATTTCGACCACGCCCCCTAGAACTCATATCTAGCGCTTCGATTTAGTCTGTTTAGAAAGTTTTATGCGTTAGAAATTCTTGTTTCACTGTTTTATCCACGAGCAATTTTATGCAATGAAGTTTTCAAGAGTAGTTCTTTCGAGCAATCAAGTTTCCTTCCTACCCGGGGGTAATTCCGTCATTGTTCCTAAAGAGGGGTATTTCGGTAATTTTGTCAACCAGGGGTATTTTCGTAAATTCTCACAAACCAGAGTATTTGAATATTTCGAAACCGCAAAATTTTGGTATTTTACAAAGTAAAAATCATTTTATCAAAAGTTGAGGGTAGTACGGTAATTTTATAACACAAGGGCATTTTTGTAATTTTGCCACTAGGGGCATTTTGGTAATTTTGTAAATCAAAAACGTCCTTTAAAATAAAATTTAGGGTTTATAGACCAAAGGGGTAAAGTTGAAAATACTAAAACAGGGGATTTTAAAACAATCAGGCCACACCCCTTTCGGGTTTTAATAATCAGTTTAGCCAATGAACAAGTCCTCTTGGTTAAGGTGAACCGTAGCTACGCACCAGGTAGGATTCGAGTACAGATGAGGTGAGTCGCTAGGACTGCTTAAATACCAAGCTCTTACTGAATACCATTCCTCGACATGCGTACAGTGGTTGCCACACCTTAACTCGGCGACTTGCTTCACAGGTTTGTTTAAGAGCTTTAAGTTTTATGCACATGTTTGAGTAGTCTAGTCCTAGGGTCCAACAGATCCTATTATTCTATTCTACGAGCCCAAACTAAGCCCAAATCAATTCGTACAAACAAATCACTTAAAGAAAGTCCAAGTACTTACGGTGGACTTCTGCCTGAGACACAGTGCCATGCCGAATAACTCGAAAAATATTGTTTATAAAAGCCCACATTTCAAAAGCCCATTTTGAAAATCTGCTTTTGCCCAAAACCCTCAAAGCCGAGTTTTGAACCGGGCTCTGATACCAATTTGTAACATCCCCAAACCCGGCCCATTCACTACGACCGAATCTGGTTATGTTAGTGAAAATATTTTTCTTTACTTAGAATTTAAAACACGAAAAATTTACTATCTTTCTGGTAAAACCCGTGTACTTTTAAAACTATACTTTTGGACCTTGAAATTAAATAAAAGTGTCCATTTTAAAGCACTTTATTAACCCATGAATACTTTGAATAAGTAAATTAGAGTAAAATCATTTCCACAAGCTTATAATTAAATTTTTACCAAGTCATAATCAAATTAAAATAAAATAGTAAAAATAATAATTAAGTAATTTCCAAAGTAAATAAATAAAAGGCCCTTATTACACAAATTTTGAAAGATCAAATACTTAATAAAAACAAAACTTAAAATATTTAAACTTCTCTTCCCGCATGGGCCACCATGTGTCTTCTCCGATCCCGGCCCAACTATGCGCACACCGAAATGGTTAATGAAAGAGTGAGTCCACCGACTCAATGCATAAACAAAACACAGATTTTCGCGTATGGGCTTGGCCCCATACCAAACCATTCACATAGCAAGTCATGCACATATGCATCTCAGCCCAACCCACTCCAACCGTAACACCAACCTTAGCGGACTTCGCCCAAGGCCGTGGATAAACCACCACTGATCACATCATGATCCAAAACCTTACCTTGGCTACTCACTGCACAAGGCCGTGGCTGAGCCACCGATCAACCCAAGTGATCCAATATCGTAAACCGTCTACGATGATGCATATAGCCATCAACCGCCGAGATGGGCACCTAGCCATCATCTCCTTGAGGTAGCACGGTTAGCCATCAAGCGCTAATGTAGCCGTGAGCTATCATTAGACCACGTACAACTAGTGTACATTTCCTCCTTCTTCAATCCAACCCCATGCCCATGTGTCAATAAATCATGCAAGAGTATCATGTAAAATGAGTATTTATTATTAATCAATACCACATCAATCATATATAGAATATATATAACAGTCAATCTTACCATCATCGGTTCACATCACTTAAGCCATTATAACCGGCTACCACACATTACACACAGGTTTAAACGTTAGCAATCAACCGAGAAATAGTGCGATGATTACGCACCTTAATAGCACAACCGATCAAATCCCGAAATACTATTTGACCAAAACTCTTCCGACACACCCTTAAAACCTGAAGACCCCACAGCTACCTCCCTACCGCTGGCTTCCAAGAAGAGTCACGGATCCAAGGCCTTGAATGGGTTTGGTCATACAAAAATACAAGGTTAACTTCAAGGTTTCGGCTAGCCAAAACAAGAATAAAAGATTTAAATCAAAGAGAGAGACCTTACCACACTACTGAAATCGGCACAAGGAGATTCGGCCAGAGGCTATTCGGCTTTGAAGAACAAATGGGAGGCTGTTGGGTTTCAAACGATAGCAAGAAAAGAGAGGGATTTCGGTTTAGGAACAAAGAAGATAAAAAGAGAATGGGAGGAAAGGTGGCTTGAAGTTTCGGCCAAGGGGAGTTTTGGTGAGGGAAAAGAGGTGTTTTAGCATATGGGAAGGAAAAGTGAAGGCTTACAAGAAAAGAGAGCTAAAGTTTTGGCAAGAAGGAAGCTCACACCCTTTAAATAGAAGTTGGTTACCCCTCCAAACCCCCTAGCCGTCCCACTCTTCTTCCTCCACTCAAACCCTTGATTCTCTCCTAAAAATACTCTACACCAACCCTTCAAATAAATTCAAAAATAAAACCACCCACTCTTCTCCTAGCCACTCATTCAAAAAGGTTTGAATGAGTCAAACCTCACTCCTAGCCGAATTTAAAAGGAAAGACCAAGTCTTTCTCCATCTTTTAAGTGCCCAAACTGAATCCAACACCTTACCAAGTTGACGCAAAAAAATAAAGCCCCATCTGCTGCTCTTGCGAGTCGAACCTGAGACCCCCTTCCCCTGCCAATGGCGTCATCTCTCCAAGCTCTAAGTGGCGCTTCCCTTGCCACTTTGCCAAGCCATTCCTTGTGTTTTATTTTCCCAAATAAAACTCTTAAAGCCCCCTTCATCCAAGCTCCCCTTTTAACCCCTAAAACTAAAATTTTTCTAAGGCATTCCACTACCCTTAAAAGTTCTCAAGACCCCTAAAACACATCCAAGCATACCCAAAACCTACAAGAACTTGAATTATACCCAACATGCATAGCCCCTAAATTCGGGTGTTACATTAAGTCACCAGTGGTTTGGCACCACCAGTGGTTTGGTACCACACGGGGTAGAGAAAGGTGTTTGGAAGGCTAGGCTGGGTGCATATCGTAGCTTGTGTATGTTAAACCTGTTTATGATTGGTGTATGATGTTTTACTAAACCGGGAAAAAGGGGTACACACTGAGTCTTGGTGACTCACCTTTTTCCTTTAACATTTTCAGGTGACGCGTAAAGATGGACCGGGTTTGGAGAGGACACAAGGTGGCCCATGCAGAAGAAGATATTTGGATTATTTTAAGCATTTTTAATATTGAGTATTTTGTTTTAAGTATGGGTTGTAATAAGGGCCTTACTATTATTTTGGTATTATTTTAATTATGGCTTGATTAAACTGAACCACTATGTGAAGAGGATTTTATCTTAGCAACCTGCTTATTCAAAATAGTATTTAATAAAGTTTAAATTCAGACAATTTTATAACACTAAGGTTTTTCATATTACTTTAAATGGACATGGTTTTCAAAAGTTAACAAACTTTCATGATTATTCTAAGTCAAAAGATTTTCAACCGTCTTTCCGCAGTTGACATAACCGAGATCCGGTCAAGGCTCGTGGGCGGGTTTGGGGGTGTTCTGATTTTATATCGAGCCCGGTTCAAAACTCGACTTTGAGGGTTTTGGGTCAAAAAATATTTTTTATGGGCTTTTCAAAGATTTGGGCTTTCATAAAATTTTTTTCAGGTTATTCTAGCATGGCACCTGTATCTCCGACCCGCAGTCCACCAGGTAAGTAACTCTACTTGATGAATTGATTTATATGTGAATATTATGGGCTTTTATGGGAACGTAAATTAGTGAACTAGGATCTGTTGAACCCTAGGACTAGTCTACTCAAACACATGCATAAGACTTAAGGCTACTAAACAAACTCGTGAAGTAAGTCACCGAAGTTAAGGTGTGGCAACCATCAGACGCATGTCGAGGATTGGTATTCAGTGAAAGCTTGGTATTTAAGCAGTCATAGCGACTCACCTCCTCTTTACTCAAATCCTACCTGGTGCGCAGCTACGGTTCACCTTAAACAAGAAGACTTGTTCATAGGCTAAACCAAGTATTAAAACCCGAAAGGGATTAGCCTTACTGTTTTAAAACCCTTAGTTTTAAAATTTTCAAACTTACCCCTTTGGTTTGTAAACCCTAAATCTGATTTTGAAAGACGTTTTCTCGATTTACCAAAATTTCCAAAATGCCCCTAGTGGCAAAATTAAAAAAATGCCCTTGTATTGTAAAATTACGGCATTACTACCTCAACTTCTGTTAAAATGATTTTACTTTGCAAAATACCAAAATCTCGAAATTTCAAAATGTTAAGATACTCTGGTATGGGGAAATTACAAAAATACCCCTGTGTTGAAAATTACTAAAATGCCCCTGACTTTCAAGATTTTCGGTTTAACTCCAATTTTAATAAAATTTCCCTACTTTGCAAAAGTATACAAAAATGCTATTTTCAAGATACCCTAATTTGAAAATTTACAAAATTACCCCTGATGAACAAAATTACCAAAATGCCCTTGGTTTCTAAATTTTCATAATTCCCTCGATTTTTACCAAAATGTTCTTACATTATGAAAATATCAAAAACTTTTGTTTTACAAATATCGAAATATCCTGATTTGGGAAATTTACGAAAATGCCCATAACGTCCCCAATTACTGAAATAACCCCGATTTCTGAAATTTTTTGCAACACATCTGGTTTGAGAAACAAATTTTTCAAGATGACCCCTGAGATTTTGTAAACTTTGAAATATCTTTAATTTGAAAACTATTTTCAAATTGACCCTGAGTTATTACCGAAATACCCCTATAGGAAAATGACGGAATTACCCCTGGGTTGGGAATGCTCAAGAAAGTGACATGGATGAATGAATGTGTCTTTAGTGCAGTATGTGAATGTTTGAATTAGAACAGAGAACTTGAGATGAAACTTTGATTGCTCGAAAGAACGACTTCCAGAAACTTCTGTTCATAAAATTTGCTCGTGGATAAAACAGTGGAACCAAATTTCTAATGCATAAAACTTTTAATCAGATTAAATCGCGACGCTAGATATGAGTTCTAGGGGACGTGGTTGTCGCGGACGTGGTCAAGGTGGAATCACAGCTTTATTAAGATCGAGCGCAGCGCAAGAGCGTAGTGTGGTAGGTTAGAATGTGCGACTGTTAGTTGTTTGAAATTTCGAGGACGAAATTTCTTTAAGGAGGGGTAGATTTGTAACATCCCAAAATTGGGCCTAGGAGAATTGAGCCCAATGGGCCTTAGGCGTAGTAGCGTTTGAATTTTTAGAGAATAAGAGATCGGCTTAAATGCAAGTTAGACCTATTGGATAAGTGATTTTGGAAGGTTAGAGGGCTTCTATGAAGTCCCGGGATCAAATATTGGCTTTGGGGAAATTTTGGTTTTAGGTGAAAAAAACCCCCGA
The DNA here is from genome assembly GCA_025503065.1 of Gossypium bickii. Classification (NCBI taxonomy): domain Eukaryota; kingdom Viridiplantae; phylum Streptophyta; class Magnoliopsida; order Malvales; family Malvaceae; genus Gossypium; species Gossypium bickii. The sequence goes on along the minus strand of CP106712.1, from coordinate 38,555,945 downwards.
AAGTTGGCAGATAGGCCTTAAGAATAAAATATGGAGGAAAATGACACAAGTGGAGTGTGTGGTGTAGTGGCAAAATGACGCCACATAAGAGACAATAGGGTGACGCCACAAGGAAGGAAGGAGGTCCAAGGTTCAAGTCTTGGCTTTTGCATTTTGGTTTCTTTTTGCTTGGACCTTAGAATTTGGCCTATAGTTTATATTTAGTTGTGCATGGTCTAAGACACAAGAGGAGCTTGTGGCCAAGTGGTTAGCGGCGTGGATTATGTTGCAAGGGAGCCTGGGTTCGAATCTCATGAGAAGCAAGGAGTATTTATTTTTTGATGATTGAATGCAAGAGTTTCAGTTGAATTTAAACTCTCATCGACGAAGGATCCCACATCGGAAAGACACAAAGAATGAAGGTGAAGAGCTAGCTATATAAGGAGCATCCTAGAAGGAGAGTAAACACATCTTGGAGGCGTTTGGGCACAAGAGTGGTCTGAGCGCGGATTAGCCCCTGCAGTCCTATCGTGTGTGTAACTCTCTCTACTCTAGTTGTAGAGCGGCAAAATGCCGAAATGCCGATTACATGGCATTAGTAGCCACACGAGCGTGCAAGCGCACGTGTGGGGCTTCACGCGATAGTTGAGGCCATCGTGTAGTATTCTTGTGGGTTGGGTTGCTTGGGCCTCGATGGGTCGGTGGGCCCAATGGGCCCGTGGGCCCATATGAGTAAATTGCATGATTGGTTAGTATATGTTGAACTAGACTAGGTGGAACTTATATATGTGGCTAGATTTGTACTAGGTGGGCCACACGAGCATGTGGTCCGGATGGGCCGAAATCGAGTTTTAGGCCCAATCGTCGTCTGATTTAGGAAGGTATTTGAGTCGCTAGTGGCGACATTAGGCCTCGGTAAGGCCATTGCAAGTGTGAATTTACTTAAAATACCCTTAGTAGGTAAAATTACGATTATACCTCAGAGGTTGATTAGCATGATTATGTTGTTTAGTTACGCCGATTGTAGGGGAAGGCTTGATCTCGCATATCTCGGGTTGTGGCTAGTGCTCGGAAATTGTTAAGGAAGGGGATCTAGTGCGTTAGATCTTGATCTACGGGATTTGATAGTCGCATTAGTAACGTGTGTGTAAACTAACACGCTTCTTGCTTTGTATATGTTTGATAAACCGATTGATTGGTAAAACCAAAACAAGATGGTTGAGTGATATGATACCCTATGGGGTATGTGCACTGATTCGTAAGTCCGTTTCATTATGAGTCTTGTTATTGATACATGATGTCATGATTTATGATGTATGTGCTATGAGATGCAACGTTAAACATGTTTGCATGATTTGAATACTATACATGAGTTGGTATGATGATGGGTGATATGAGAGGAGGGGAAGTGATATTCGTGTCGAGCGGACACCGGTGGTTTGGTACCACATTGTGACTACGGTCACCAGAGGTTTGGCACCTCCAGAGGTTTGGCAACTCATAGCGTCTTGTCCCAGTGGCTTAGCACCACAGTGGGTTGGCCCCACAGTTTACATTATGGGATTGACGCCAGTGATTTGGTATCACACGATGGGTTGGCCCCATCACTTGATTCGTGACTTCTGGTCACCAAAGTGATTTGGTATCACATTTGTGTCTTTGGGACACCGGTGGTTTGGCACCACAAGTATTGACGGATATTGTGACTTTAAGTCACCGGTGGTTTGGCACCACCAAAGTGTTTTTGGTACCACACGGGTAGAGAAAGGTGTTTGGAAGGCTAGGCTGGGTGCATATCGTAGCTTGTGCATGTTAAACCTGTTTATGATTGGTGTATGATGTTTTACTAAACCGGGAAAAAGGGCTACACACTAAGTCTTGGTGACTCACCTTTTTCCTTTAACATTTTTAGGTGATGCGTAAAGATGGACCGGGTTTGGAGAGGACACAAGGTGGCCCATGCAGAAGAAGATATTTGGATTATTTTAAGCATTTTTAATATTGAGTATTTTGTTTTAAGTATGGGTTGTAATAAGGGCCTTACTATTATTTTGGTATTATTTTAATTATGGCTTGATTAAACTGAACCACTATGTGAAGAGGATTTTACCTTAGCAACCTGCTTATTCAAAATAGTATTTAGTAAATTTAAATTCAGACAATTTTATAACACTAAGGTTTTTCATATTACTTTAAATGGACATGGTTTTCAAAAGTTAACAAACTTTCATGATTATTCTAAGTCAAAAAGATTTTCAACCGTCTTTCCGCAGTGACATAACCAGATCCGGTCAAGGCTCGTGGGCCGGGTTTGGGGGTGTTACAATTATTTTGTATGTTTAAGTAGTTGCTTTTACCTTATTTCTATTATATCACTAATGAACTTATAAGCTGTAAGCAAATCGGTAAAAGCAATGTTTTCAAAGGTAAGTGCTCGTACGCGTTTTCCAAGACGTTACCATCGGGTAGCAAATTTTACTAAGTTATTAATAACCCCGACATTTCTAAAAATCTAAATGATCGAATGGTTTCAAAGGAAAAGAAAGAGTTTTCAACTCCATCGTGTTTATCAAACCAAACTATCTTAGTTTTAGCAAACATTGTTTTACAAATTCAGTAATAGTTTCAGATTTCCAATGTTAACCCGAATCTTTCAAAAAGTTTTTACTCCGTGACATACCAGATCCGGTCAAGACTTTTGGGCCGGGTTTGGGGTGTTACACCTTATGTTTTTCATAAAGTTCTTCTATTAATTTTAAATATTCTACTTGTTCATATTTATCTTCTGTTTTAGAAAATTGGTTTTTCCAATGTTCTATTAAAGTTTTATTGGACTCAAAATCATATTTTTCTTGTTTTTTATCCTTTTCTCTTTTTTGTTTTATTTTTTCTTTTTTATTATAGTTAGAAGATTCATCCGAAGACTCATCTTCATCTGATAAAGCTAAAATAACATTACTATTACCATAATATAAAGGTCCTAAATCTAAGTTTGTTTCTATATTATTATTATTAATAACTAGATCTAATTTATTATTAACATCGGATAATAACTCTTTAGACTTGCTATTCAAATCTAAATCTGTTACTTCTCCCATATTATCTACTTTTTCTTCTATTTTACTAACCTTAGTATATAGTTTATTAAAATATATAGATGTCATATCTATTAAACTATTGATACCTTTACTAAGAGCCGAAACATTATTTTCATTCTTAGAGTCTATATGCATAGTGTGATTACAAGTTTTATCTTTGTATAAACAATCCATTTGTTCCATGTTATTATCCCTGGTACCTAAAACCGTCTGTGTCTATAACGTCTTCACAAACGCCTACAACGTCCCACTCAGACTCAACGGCAACAAGAAGACAAAAGACAGATATATGGGTTTTGAGATAAAAACAGTGAAATAAACAGAATTGCAGATAAAAGATAGAAACTTACAATGCTTACTACGATATTAGAACTCCAGAAATCGTTACTCTGGGGCTCCTCTGATACCAATTACCGGGGGCAAGGAGGGATATGCACAAGCGGAAGGGATATAATATCGTAGATTTTATTTAACAAGAAAAGATAGTAGATAAATTACAGAGAAAAGATCAAGAAAGATTTCTTGATTTCTTCAGTAAAAGAAAAATAAAAGAAAACTAGAAATTATAAAACTCTATCTATTTTTCGATGCCCACTTTAGGCTACAACAATGCCTATTTATAGTAAAGAATTCTCAACTCAATCTAATTACAATTGAAATTGAATAGTAATCCTGATAAGGATGCTTTTAATGTCAGCTTCATGGTGGTTTCCACGTAGCTTCCATGAATAGTATCCTGATAAGGATGTTTGAATTGTCAGCTTCATGGTTGTTTCCACGTAGCTTCCTTGATGTGACGATTGCCATAATGGTTGTTCCCACGTAGCTTCCTTGATGTGACGGTTGCTTCCATCTTACTCTTGCATTAATCATGCTTTTTTGTCTCATTTGTTTATGGACAATATTTTTCCACGTATTGTGTTCTGCTTTTATCCTTCCTGGACATTTCTGAGATTCATTTCATTGATTTCATCCAGGTGTAGTGATTCTGGTGAAGGTACTGGTGTGTTCCAGTTTTCCCATGCTTCTCTGATTTTCGCTACTAACGGATAATCATCGATCTCCATATCAGCTATCTTTTTTAATAACTGAATGGCTTCTTCATTTCTTTCTATCTGGGTTCTTCCAGTATCATAAGCTAAAATTCTTCGTCCATCGGTCCAGAACATATAAGTTATTTGATGGATAAGATGTTCTGCCATACTCATTAAATCAATTCCGGCTTGGATTTGATAATTGTTGAAGTTATTATAACACTCATCAATAGTTTTTGACAAATGTTGTTGATCTTCCTCGACGGCTGAAAGGGCTTTTCCCGAAAACATAGTATTTATATTCCAAATTTGATATGGCTGATAAAATTTTTCTTTTTCAGCTATACCAATAAGGCTATTTATTTCAATATGAAAATAATAGACAAAATCATCTATATCTATAAAATTTGATAGCCGGGATTTGACTATCGCTGGAAAATCTTTTAGTAAATGAAAAGAAAGATTTTGGACTGTTATTTCTTTAACAAATCCCCATTCAATACTGGTTATATCGAATGGCTCGTGATTAAGCCTGAATTTGATAGTAGGAAATTTTTCTCCTATATCATTTGTAAAAACATAGGCTTGTAGAAAATATTTTGAAAAAGCTTCTAAAAATTGAGCTTGCTGGTTGCAAATAGCTCGATTTATTTTTGAAAAAATATCAGAGGGTAGAATTTGTCTACACTTGTTATATAGACATATTCTAAACATCTTATTAATAATGGGACTGTTTTTCCCGTTATTAATAAAATATTGAAATATATCAAGAAGATTGTTTATCTCTGTAACACCACAAACCCGGCCTATTCACTACGACCGAATCTGGTTAGGTCACTGCGGAAAGACGGGTGAAAAATAATTTTTACTTTAGAGATAAAATATGAAAGTATACTAACTTTTAAAATTCCCTGTCTATTTGATATTGTATGAAAACCTTGATATTATTATAATATCCCAAAATTGAACCTTAGTGCAAATGTATAAAATCCACTAAATAAATAAGTTGTTAAAATTCAATTCATCTTCACATAGCATTCTATTTAACCAAACCAGAATAAAAATACTGATAAAATAATTCCAAAATAAATAAAAGGCCCTTGTTACATCCTTTATTTAAAACCAAGTATTTAATATAAATACTCTTAAAATATTTAAACTCTTCTTTCTGCATGGGCCACCTTGTGTCCTCTCCGATTCCGGTCCAATACTACGCATCACCTGAAATGGTTAATAAAATAGGGTGAGTCCATCGACTCGATGCAAAATCACAACACATATTTCCACACGTATGGGCTTGGCCCATACCCACACAGTCCTCGTAACAAATCATGCAAGAATGCATTTCAGCCCAACCTACTCTCCACCCGTAACACCAACCTTAGCAGACTCCCTGCCTAAGGCCGTGGCTAACCCACCACTGATCACATCGTGATCCATAAACTTTACCTTGGCAAGCTCACTGCTCAAGGCCGTGGCTGAGCCACCGATCAACCAAAGTGATCTCAAAACCATAATCCGCTTACGGTGATGCACATAGCCATCGACCGCCGAGATGGGCACCTAGCCAACATCTCCCTTGAGGTAGCACACAGCTAACCATCAAGCGCTAATGTTGCCCGAGCTAACATTAGACCACGTACATCCATATGTACACTCCTTTCTTCATCGATCAATTCCACCTCCCATGTATGCATGAATAAATGTAACATGTCAGATCATAACAAAAGAATAGGCATCACATATTAATTACCATATCATGCATATATCATAAATAACTTAATATCAAAGACTCTACTCACCTGATATCCGATTACCCAAAATATAGCATTCACCATTCAAGCCATTTTAATCAGCTTCCACACATCATGCATATGTATAAGCATTAGCAAGCAAATAACTGAGAAATAGTGCGATGATTACGCACTTGTTTGATACACTCAACTAAACCTCGAAGCCACACGTTGTACCTAAAAGCTTGTCGAAATCCCTAACATAATACCACATTAGATTCGGCCTTAACCTTAAAAGCATAACACTTGTGGCGCTTGGCTGAACATTATCCTTACCACTTCCTTACCTTAATGAATCGGACTTAAGAGTCCTCCTTACCGCTCCTCCTTGCTGACTACACATGAAAGAATTTCATATTAAGACCATAAGAACATTCGGCCAACTCCCCACACCAAGACCACCCTTGATCAACGAATAGTAAAAGAAGTAGACTATAACATAAATCCTTACCCCTCGCAAACGACTAGAGGAAAGACCTAACGCTTCCTCCCCTTGCTTAAGATTCGGCCAACCATCACTAGGACAACAAGGAAGGTTTCGGCAATGGTTGAAGAGAGATTCGGCTCAAGGAGTTTCGGCAACAGGGTTTGAGAGAGAAAGAGAAGGTATGAGGAGGCAAGATGAAATGGTTTCGGCTCAGGAGAAATGGAGAGAAACAAGTAGGAAATTCGGCTAAGTGACCTTGAAGATTCGGCCAAAGTGCACAAGTGAGGAGGAGGAACGTTTTTAGTGTGTTTTGAATATGAGAAGAGAAATGTGAAGGCTTAAGAAGGACTATAATTCGACAAGGGAGAAAATGAAGAAAAAAAAGGGGTGAAGGTTTTAGGAACAAAGAGCTAAAATTCGGCAACAAGGAAGCTCATACCCTTAAATAGAATTCGGCTCCTCCCCTAAACCTCCCATGACCGAAAATGTCAACAAAAGAACCCCCTCGCCGTCCAACACCTTCACCTCTCTCCTAATCCCTTGATTCTCTCCTAAAAACACTCTACACCAACCCTTCAAATAAATTCAAATTAAAACCAACTCAACTCTTCTCCTAGCCACTCATTCAAAAAGTTTGAATGAGTCAAACTTTTCTCTACCTACCTAGCCGAATTCAAAAGTGGAAGACCAAGTCTTCCTCCATCTTTTAAGCATCCAAAAGCCGCCCAACTCCTTACCTTATTGACGCAAAAACAAAGGCCAAAGTCTTTGCCTTCGCGCACTCGAAACAGCCCCCTCCCTTGCACCCAAGGCGTCACTTCTCCAAGCTCTTAGTGGCGTCTCCCTTGCCACTCTACCAGCCCAATTCTTGTGTTAAATACTCCCAAATAAAACTCTTAAGGCCCCCTCCATCCAAGCTCCCCTTTTAACCCCTAAAAACTAAAAATTTTCCAAAGTCTTCCCTATTAATCCGAGCATTCTCAACACCTTTTAAACACATCCAAGCATACCCAAAACCTACTAGAACCTGAATTATACCCAACATGCATAGCCCCTAAACTAGGGTGTTACAATCTTCTTAATATCTGTATATTCGAGTAGGATTTCATCCCAATCTCGATATAAAATGGATTTTAGTAATAAATCTTCGACTTTATTTTCTTTAGTTGTTTTTTCAACTAAAAATTCCGAGAATTGTGTAAGAGCTTTTCGGAAATTCGCTCTTTGTTCCAAAATATGGGTTTTCCATATTCTGTTTATAAAATTGTAATATCCTACTGGTAGCCCTGGATTATAAAAATCTTTTATTTCAGGGAATTCAAGATTTTGTTGTTTTTTCAACAAATCTTCTGTATTTTTTATAATTTTAGAATAGCTTTTTTGATATTCTGAATATGGATTTTGTGAAAATTCAAAATAACTCACCGGGGTTGGTGATTGTGTTCCAAATGGTTGTTTTACCATTGGATATGGTAAATAATATCCTTGATTAGGATAAAATTGTACCTGTGTGGGTGCAGCAATAAATCCTTGTTTAGGACTCATTGGTTTTCCCTTGTTGGGTTTTTTATGGACAGTTGTCCATTCTCTAACTTTTTCTAGAGGCTTTCTACCTCTATCCATAAGGCTTGCTAAGGAATCAGCAAACATTAGTGAAAATAAATTTAGGATTTTCTACTAACGGTATTTCTATAGAAGTATTTTCTATAGATAATCTAACTGATTTTTTATTAATAATAAATGGTAAATATTTATTTATAAAATTATTTCCTAATAATATATCTCCATACATATTAGGTAAACATAATAATTTTGGAATTATAAATTTAACTTTATTAATATAAATTGGAATATTTTTTGCTTTATAATAAATAGTAGTTTTTCTACCATTTATTCCATTAATATTTATTATCTTTTTACAGTTCCCAATATTTTTCAGAATAGCGTGCTCTTTTTTACAACTCATTGGTTGTAGCTCTCGTATCTAATAAAGCATGTAAAGAATATGTTTTATAATCTTTATCATGTAATGTAATTTCAGCATATGTATTATTAATAATATTTTCTATTGAAGATTGTATATCTTCCAGATGACATATATTCAATAGTACTTACTGGTTTAGAAGTACTAGCATTATTAGTTTTTTCTATAATCCAGTCTTTTGGAATTGATAAATCTCTTAAATGTAATAATTTCGGTTGAATTTCTGTTGTAAATTTATTAGGCTCAAAAAGCTCAATTATTTTATTATTTATTTCTTTAATTTCTACTTCTGTTGTATTAGTATATTCATTAATAGCAGTCCAGCTTATTGCTAGATCTTCTGCTAAATCACTAATATCAGAATTTTTTGTCTGAATTCTAAGGCATAGACACTCTTCTATTAGATTGAATTCCTCCAATAAGTGCTTTTATTGGATTTTCAAATCTTTTATCTAATAATACTACTAAAATAGGAACATCATGACCTCTTCTAAATAAAGCTCTGATGGTTATCATAATGACTCCTAAATGTATATATCTAACCTGAGGATAGCTTTTTCTAATCTTTTTTATTTTTTCTTTAGTAAATAAGGGGATTTCTGTTAATCCTCCTTTGGTGTCTTTAGCGACTGTATTACCGCTAATTTTTTCTATATGTCTTTTTGACCATATTTTAAATTTAGAAATTTTATATATTTCTTCTTTAAAAATATGATTTTTATTAATTTTTTCTATTATATCGTCAGAAAAGTCTATATCTTCTCCGATTAAATTTCCTAGTTTTATATCCTGTTGTTCAGGATTAGGAATTTCTTCTAACTTATTATTAGAACTATTTCCTATCATAAAGATATATTCATCAGAATCCGTATCAGACTCTGTTTCTGATATTAATTCATATAATATTTCAGTAGGATTTGTTTCCTCACTAAAACAGATTTCTAAATCTTGTTCTTCAAGATTTTTAATCATCTTTCTAGCATTTTTGCCTTTGTTAGGACAATTTGTTGCTATATTTTCTATTTTATTACCTAATATTCTTGTTGTGTTTTCAACGTTTTCATAATTTTTATTAATAGCTCTTAGAGTATCATCTGTTTGAAGATCTGAGTCTATTTTTCTTTTACCATGAGACTCTTTTTTATCTATTTCCCAAGGCTTTGGTATTATATATTTATATGGATCTGTTTGTTCAGTATCCATGGGTTCAGGAATTTCTATATTTTCATCCTCTTCTGTAGAAGTATTTTCTTCATCAGAATTATGGCTCGTAACATTAATATTTACATCAGAATTATTATTACTTTTAGAACTATCGATACTTTTGGTAGTGTCATAGTTTAACATATAGTGATAATTATATTTAGTAAATAAATCTTTATGTTTTTCATAAAGTTCTTCTATTAATTTTAGGTATTCTACTTGCTCATATTTATCTTCTGTTTTAGAAAATTGGTTTTTCCAATGTTCTATTAAAGTTTTATAGGACTCAAAATCATATTTTTCTTATTTTTTATCTTTTTATCTTTTTTGTTTTGTTTTTTCTTTTTTATTATAGTTAGAAGATTCATCCGAATACTCATCTTCATCTGATAAAGCTAAAATAACATTACAATTACCATAATATAAAGGTCCTAAATCTAAGTTTGTTTCTATATTATTATTATTAATAACTAGATTAATTTATTATTAACATCGGATAATAACTCTTTAGACTTGCTATTCAAATCTAAATCTGTTACTTCTCCCATATTATCTACTTTTTCTTCTATTTTACTAACCTTAGTATATAGTTTATTAAAATATATAGATGTCATATCTATTAAACTATTGATACCTTTACTAAGAGTCGAAACATTATTTTCATTCTTAGAGTCTATATGCATAGTGTGATTACAAGTTTTATCTTTGTATAAACAATACATTTGTTCCATGTTATTATCACTGGTACTAAAAGCCGTCAGTGTCTATAACGTCTTCACAAGCGCCTACAACGTCCCACTCGGACTCAACGGCAACAAGAAGACAAGCAGACAGATATATGGGTTTTGAGATAAAAAAGCGATGAAATAAACAGAATTGCAGATAAAAGATAGAAACTTACAATGCTTACTACGATATTATATCCCTTCCGCTTGTGCATATCCTCCCCCCCGGTAATTGGTATCAGAGGAGCCCTGGAGTAACGATTTCTGGAGTTCTAATATCGTAGTAAGCATTGTAAGTTTCTATCTTTTATCTGCAATTCTGTTTATTTCACTGTTTTTATCTCAAAACCCATATATCTATCGTTTGTCTTCTTGTTGTCGTTGAGTCCGAGTGGGACGTTGTAGGCGTTTGTGAAGACGTTATAGAACCTGAGCACGGTTTAGGTACCAGGGATAATAACATGGATCAAATGGATTGTTTATACAAAGATAAAACTTGTAATCACACTATGCATATAGACTCTAAGAATGAAAATAATGTTTCGGCTCTTAGTAAAGGTATCAATTGAAACACCCCACACCCGGCCCACGAGCCTGAACCGGATCTGTTATGTTCCTTAAGAAAAACCGGTTTCAAAATTCTTTGTTACTTAAAGAAAGTTCGTGTAATTTTTAGAAAAGAATATCGATTTGGGTTGGGCTTAGGTTGGAAACCCATTAGTTTTATTTGGAAATCCATTTAATTTAAGGTGACAAAACAATTTAGGGTTTACTTTTAAAGAAATAATTTTTCTTAAACTTAAAATATAAAATAAGTCATAACATAGTAGTTAAGAGAAAATAAAAGAAATGAAATAAAACTATGGCCTCTTCGGCCTTATTACATCAAATAAATTCCCAAACTTAGAAACTTGAAATACTTGGTAAAAATAACAGTTCCAAATAATAAAAATCCTTTCTTGCTGTGCATGGCCACCTTTAGCTCCTGCCGACCCGGTCCATTATTGCTCATTACCTAAAAAATAGTCCCACAATGGGGTGAGTCAACAGACTCAATGTGCACACAATACTAACATTCAACAAATCAAACATACATGTTCATATCAAGTTCATATTCATATACAAATAAATGATGATGATGCAACCCAAACCCAAGCCTATTTGTCCATCCGCTACACACCCCCGTACCTGCCAGTCACACCGTGGGGACTACTAAGTCGACCCTCCATCCGCTACACACCATCAAAGCGATCGTTGCGATCGGCGTGCTCATCGCCCATATAATTTCGTGGCGTAGCCACCAGATAATTGTGTCAATAGACATCATGTTCAGATAATGTAACCGAAGTTACCAAATTCAGATAATGTAACCGAAGTTACCATGTTCAAATTATGTGACCGTAGTCACCATATTCGATGGTGAGACCAAGTCAACACCTTCACTTCCCTTTCTTTCATATATAGCCGAATGCCCCATATATTTTATATCATGCATAACCTACTAGATTCTCATTCATGTTACTTATTCACATGTTAAAAACATAACATATTCGTAATCCTAGCAGAAGTAGGAAACGTACCTGAGTACTTTTGTACCACATTAGGGCACTTAGCCACATTCACATTCTTATGTATAATCATATAATTAATATTTGCCATATAACGTATTGAAGGTTAGTATGGGTACACACCTGATTCGCTTAATAGATTCCTTGAAATCCTGAAGAACGATCTACCGATCTAGATCTTTAACTCCTATATTCGGCCAATCATTAAAACATATTAACAAACCTATTTGGCTTAAAAACCAAATCCTAGTAGGATTTGTATTACTTACCTTGTTGCCGAATTGGATGATTGTAAATCAAGTCCCAAAAATTGCTAGTTATCCTTTTCCTTGAAAACGGCTAACACTAAATTCATTAAGCATGGTTAGTTTGACCTCTGAAAATCACAAGAAATAGATCTGAGTTCCTTGGCCGAATACATAATGTTTACTTACCTTAAATCCTTGAATCCCGAAAGATTCCTCCTTGTATTCGACAGTTGTAGAATCCTGATAGATCCCTTGTAGATTCGGCCATAAAATAGGAATAGAGATTAGACCCTTCTCTTTCGGTAGATAGAAAAGAAAAGAATTTGAATAGTGCTTAACCTTACCTCTAATGCCTTTAATCGATTGCTTCCTTGCCTAGAGTCACAGAGATTCAATTATGGAGTTTTAGTCAGGGATCAAAAGAAAAGGTTTTGACTTGACAGACGAAGAAAAGAGAAGAAGAAAAGAGGAGAAGAAAATTCGGCAGAGAGAGTTTGCTAGGGAATTTTCAGCAGAGCTTAGAAAAGATGAGAGAATAGCCTTAACTCTCCTCCTTTAGCCGAAATTATCAGGCCAAGAGTCCTTGACTTGGCCACCACTCTTCCTTTGTGATAATATTATCTCTTTTATTTGAAAATAAAAGTGTTTAATCCATCATTTATCTCCTCAATAATCATATTAAAAATAATCCTATATTTATCACTTATTATTCACATATTTGTGAAAATAAAACACCTCCTTTTCTAGAAACCAGTGCCGTCCACCTCAGCCTTCTGGAAGCAAAAATAAAACCTTCATTATTTGCTTCCCAAGTGACTCGAACTCAGGCCCAACACCTTGCATGTGGCGCCATTTCTCTATGTAACACCCGGGTTTAGGGGGCTGTGCATGTTGAGTTTAAATCAAGTGTTAGTGGGTTTTTGGGAGTGCTTGGTTGAGTTTTAGAGGCTCTAAGAATGTTGGGATGAGAAGGGAAGGCTTTGGAAAATTTAGATTTTTAGGGTAAAAAGGAATTGGGCCAAGGGAGGCCTTAAGATTAATTTTTGGTAATTATTGGCACAAGTGAGGCTTTGGCAAAGTGGCTGTGTGCGCAGTTTAAAGGGGCTGGAGGTAGCGCCTGTGAGGGTCTTAGGTTCGATCCAAGAAGGCAGCAGATGGGTTTTAATTTTTGGAGTATGGCGTTGCAGCGTAGAAGGCCTTAAAATAATTTGGGGCGTGTTTGGTCGCAAGGGGCAGCTGGTCCAGGTGGTGCCTGTGCGGAACTTCGGCGCTGAAGGTGCGTGTGGGCATTGGTTCGAGAGCACTGAAGCGCTTTTGCGTGTTTATTTTTCTTATGCGGCTGGGGGGGCTTGGGTAGGTAGCCCTTAAAGATTTTATGGTGTGGTTTTTGTCATAAAAATCAAGATGGCCGAGTGGCCTAGGCGTTGGGGGTTAGGCGTGCGGCGGTTGGTCCCAGGTTCGAACCTGGTGGGTGGCATTTGGAGTTTTGATTTCTTTTTATTTTGGGCAGCAAATTGAAGGCAGTGGACGGCACATGTAGTTTAAATTAGGTGATAAGGATAAGCTTAAGTATTATTTTGAATTAGAATTTGGCTGGTGTAACAGTCAGAATTTGACCCTAATCGGAACAGTGGTTTCGGGACCATGAATCCGAGTTTGAGAAATAATTTAATTTTATAATTAGAGTTGGTTATATGTAAATTAATGGGTGTGAAAAGTTTCGCATAAAAATTTAACTGTTTGGTGCTCAATTAGTTAAATAGGACTAAATCGCGTCACTGGTAAAAGTGGCCTTTATTTGATTTATGGTTAAATGGATGTGGCTTTATTTTAGTAAAGTCCTTAAAGGGTAATATACCCATTTTAAAGTGTAGTGGACAGCAATGTGGCCTTATGCTGAGTTTTCAAGAATTATTATTATGTTAAAGATTATATTATAATTGTTTTATAATTTATAACTATATTATAATAAAACCAACATGAAAGTGGGATTTATTCTTCCCTTCTTCCACCGAATAACAAATAAAAGAAAAGGATGATGGAGCTTGATACATTCGGCCATTTTGCTAACTAAATTAAAGGTTAGTTTTTAATTGGTTTTCAATAATTCCTTCGTTTTGAAATCGTTGTCTTGAATACTTCAAGACTCATGCTTGAATTTTTGATTTTGATGAATTATGAAAGATTTATGTTAGATTTATATGTTCTGTATTGAGATGTTGGTAAATTTGAGTAAATAAGGCTAAATTGAGTGGTCTTTCTTGATATGAGTATTCTAGTTGCAAATTGACCTTTTGAAATTTATAGTGGACGATAATATGGTCTATTAATATGTTTGCTGATGTGTTAAATATATAAATATATATATTATTAATTTGATGTTTATGTTATGTGGATGAGTATGTGTTAAATTATTATTTATTAATTCGTGTGTTCGGGTGACCAATTTAAGTGAAAGGATTGAATAGTTAAAATAGTATTTATATAGTTGAAGGGCCTAATTGAATTGTTTCTTGAATAAATGGTTTTGCATGTCAAATTGCCCAAAAGGCTAGTAGGTGGACGGCAACTTGATGAAATTTTGTTTTAAATTATTATAACTATTATAATATGTTTGGTGGTTAAAGAATAGTAAAATGTTAGTATCATTTTAACACTTATAATAATAAAACAAAGTGAGAAGAAAGAGAAGGCCTCTTGCTCATCTTCTTGGCCGAAACATGAAGAAAGAAAACTCCATTTTTGGAGCTTGGGATTCGGCATTTGAGGACTCAAATTGGGGTATGTTTTATGCTTAGTTTTCAATTATTTTTACACTTTTGGAAGGGTTGTGTTAAATACTACATAACCCATGGTGAAATTTTCGAGTTTATGGCACTTTTACATTCGGCCATTGAAGTATCCATATAGTAAATAATGCTTGTAGATAAATTATTAATGATAAGGCTTAATCTATCATGAATATCATTTAAAGTTTTAGTGAAATTAATTGTTAAGGGTTAAATTGGAAAATGAAAATTCTTGAAGGTCTTAATCATGAATTAAATAACATGCACGGCCTTATATGAGGTCAATGAATATTCGGCCTTGGGTATAAGTGATTAAAATTGGTGTATTTGGTGTGGTGTCCAAATTGGACCAATTTGTAAAAAGGGTGTTATAAAGGGGGCAAAATCATAAATTTCCTATTTATATTGTTGGGACCAAAAATTTGTTATAATGTGCTTAATTGAGTTTAATTTAAATTATTTAGATTGAATGTTCAAAAAAGGGGAAAGGCTTTCGATCGAGGAAAAAAAAATTACTAGTAGCCGGGAAGCTAAATTCGACAACTATCGAGGTAAGTTTTTAGGTAATCGGATTAATTTGAATTATCGCTATATTAAATTGTGCATGTTTGAGTGAAAAAAAAAAAAAAAAAAAAAAAAAAAGAAAAATTTTATTGTCAAATTGCCGAATAAGGCATGGGAATTATTATATGTGATAGCCAAATGTGGATTAATAAATACAGTATACATATCTATAACCTTTGAATAATTGAGTTGGCAAAATATATGTACTTGTGATAAGGGATAAAATAATATAATATATATATATATATATATATATATATATATATATATATATATATATATATATATTTTATGGCGCCAAATGTGGTATGGTGACTTTAAATGTGTTTCTTTGAATATGATAGTATCATGAACAGGTGTTTATTATATAAATATCTTGGATGGTTGAAATAGGTATAAATATATATGTATATATATATATTTATATATATAAATGTTACCGACGTGATAGGGTATAAGACTAAATATTGATATTGGTCGAATGTTTAATTGCCGTATGTATGAAATTTTGATATGTTTGGAGTGGATAAATAACTACGAGTTGATTTGTATTTAATAGTGGACCATGAAATATGTGATGATAGATGATAGGAAGAAAGAGTTGGTTCGAATGCGCGTATTGGTATATGTTCATATTTATAATATGTGACTATGTATGAAAAAGGGTGGCTTAGATGGATCATTATTTTAAAAGTATATAAAAGTTTCGATATACGAGTTGGTTGCAAAATGACTTCACAAATATGATAGTATCGGGCTTTAAGTCTAGCAGTGCTCGTGCTTAGGTGTATTACATGATACTTTATGCCTAGCTAATTTTTACGGAGCAACGGTAAGAAAAACCAAGCGCGCTATTTGAGTTAAAGTGAGCAGGTATGTAACAATTTATTTTCTTTTTAGAAATAAGGTAAGCTAATTATTTGATATGTGATACAAGTTAAAAATGACGTTAATGGTAGTGAATGTGTACATGAAAAGCCATGTATGGATTAATGCACAAATATGTGATATTAATGTTTGATTTTTTTTTGAGCTTATATTCGGCCTAATGTTATATGAGGAATAAATTGAATTGTAAAATTTATATTAATATTAAAAGATTTATGTGCATTCGATTAGTAGGTATTTCACATGTGAACCTTTAACGTGCTTATAGGGATTAAGCATATATATATATTTGGCGAACTTATGGTCTATGGGTTATTAAACATATTAATGTTCAATGTGTGTTTGGAAATGTTATAATTCAGGCGTTGAAAAATGTTTGGTAGTTAAATTTCATAAGTATGGCTTGTTTGTACCTTAAGAAATTATCAATGTCATGGAGGTAATATTTGAATTAAATTAAGCTATGAAGTAAGTGAATGAAACCATATGTTTAAGCATATGATTGGTTATATTCGGTTTAATGTTATAAATATATATATATATGATATGTAAATGCGAAATTCATATTCATGCCAAAGTTTTTATGTGCAATCGTCTATAAGACAATTGAATGCGAGATTATGACTAAGGAAATGTGAATTGTATAAACGTATTATGATAGTATGCGTTCGGTTAAATGAAATTTCTATTGCTACCGAGTGAAAAGAGATGCTTGTTTGGACAAAAACTTATTTCATGTTTAGTTACATATGAATATTTGAATTTACAAGTATGGTTTGGTTATGTTTTATTAGATTATTATTGTTATTGGGTTATTATTTGCATATGACTTACTAAGCTACGATAGCTTAACCGTGTGTGTTTAATATTGTTCCATTTTATAGATTTGATCTAGCTACGGGCTCGAGAAAACGTCGCAGAGTCGACCACACTATCGCCTTCCTTTGGTATTTTGAATTTTGGTTGCGATTTAGAAGGCATGTATAGGCTAGACAAAGTTTTAAAACATACAATGTTTGACCTTGTATATAACAAACCATGCGAATATGGCTAAATATTTAGTTAAGTCTGTTTTTTTTTTTTTTTTGGGGTTTTTGTCATAAATGTCGGTAATATTGGTACTCTTTTAAATCGATGATGTTATAATATCATGTGAATGTTTTAAGTACAAGCTAACTTTTCGTAAATGATTAAAATGCATGGATAGTATGAATTACATGTGAGTATATTCGGTTATAAGCTAGAAATCATATTTAGTATAGAAACAGTCTTTAATTACAACAGTGAAGTAATTTCGAAAAATCACCAAAAATAGGATAAGTTGAATTAGATGGTGAATGAGGTATAGAATTAAACCTTACTGTGTCTATTTTTACTTGAAAGAAACAGAGTAGGCAAAAGATTCATAAATTATGAGATAATTAAGTTTTAGTGAGGCCTGCTCTGAATGAATTCGTCAGTCACTGTTCTGTTTTGGAAAAATTGCCATAAATTGTACAAAAATAATTAAGAAGTATGGTTTATATGTGTATAACCCTTAATGAGTCTATTTTTCATTGGTATAAACAAGAACATCATAGGAAATTTGTGCAATCAGATAACTGCAGTTTTATAGGGACAGGTCAGAATTGTCAAGCAGTGTAATAAGGGTAACTTTGAAGAATAAACTGTACTAATTGGCCACATGAAAAAATTCTGGAAAAATTATGGTGAATAGTTATACGAGTCTAGTTTCAAGGAAAATTTACGGATCTAAATCTCGAGTTTTGTAACTCGAGTTATGGCCGGTATAGTCAGCGTGATGCAGTTGGACAGCTTTAAAAATTTTACTCCCCGAGTTAATGGTCATGTCTAGTAATGCCACGTACTCGATTCCGGCAAGGGTTTCGGGTAAGGGGTGTTACAATTGATTGGTATCAGAGCTTACGGTTTAGTCGATTCTAGGACTACTGTAGCGCGTGTGAGTCTAGCTATACATGCCTTAAATTATAATGCGATAGTGTGGTGACTCCCAACTCTGATGAAAAAAATATATATTGGTGATGAGTTGACACTCATAAAGGTATGACTCAAAGCGTATGGCATTTTTGTTATTGATAAAAGTTATAATTATATGAGCGTATGAGTTATGACAATTGAGTTATGATGTTATATGAGAATTTTGATAGTGACTTAGTGATTAGAGTTGGCTTATGAACTATGTGTTAAGAACAAAAGTGATTATAAGCAAATAATTATCGTACATTATTTTCGTAAATTAGCATGTGCTGAAACTTGAAATTATTGTAATTATATGTGAATTAGCCGAATTTAGCTAAGTATAAAATTGATTCGGTTAAGTTATTTGTGTGATATGTGCTATTGAGTGTTCGTATAATGAGTTTGAAATACATCAAAGATTCGATATATGAAATGATTCAGGGGAGAAAATTTTAGGTACTACTATTCAGGCTATGAGCCTAGCAAGCCTTGGGCTGGTGAATGTATCGGGCTTTATGCCTAGCAGGCTTATTGCCGGTGAATGATTATCAGACCTCGGGTCTAGCAGGCTTATTGCCGGTGAATGATTATCGGACCTCGGGTCTAGCAGGCTTATTGCCGGTGAATGATTATCGGACCTCGGGTCTAGCAGGCTTATTGCCGGTGAATGATTATCGGACCTCGGGTCAGCGGGCTTATTGCGGTGAATGATTATCGGACCTCGGGTCTCAGCGAGCTTATTGCCGGTGAATGATTATCGGACCTCGGGTCCAGCGGGCTTATTGCCGGTGAATGATTATCGGACCTCGGGTCAGCGTGCCTATTGCCGGTGAATGATTATCGGACCTTGGGTCTAGCGAGGCTTAATGCCGGTGTGTGATTCAGGCTCATGCCTAGCAAATTTTATACCGGTGACTTATAATACGAGCTTATGCTTACGAAATGATTGAATTATGGTGGCAAATGAACAAGCTTAAGCTTATTCAAGTGAATTTAATTATTTGGCCATAAGGTATATATTGACTTAAGTACAAATTATACGTGATGTTTATTGATTAAGTAAGTTAATAGATAATGTATTTGTCTATTCGACATTTTGGATATGTGGATAATATGATATTGATTTGATGTTGTTTACTTGTAACATCAGGGTATTCAATGGATGTATGAGTATTTATATATAAATAAGTTCGGCCATATGGAGATTTTATGAATGTGCAATCGGACATGTGGAATTATTTATATAAATATATGTACTTTCGATTGTATGAAGTTAAGTTGTATATGGTAATTATTAAATTGGTTATTTGTGATAGTATGCATTATGTACATTTATGTGCGAGTTAACTTGAGGATGACAGAATCGCAGTGGATGAATAATGAGTAAATTGTATTAATGGTTGAATACAATGGTTATAGTTGAGTAGTTACTATGATTCTTTTTGGGCATTCTAGGTGTACACTTTTCCTCAGAAGTTTATGTGACTGTTTAATTTCAAAAGAAAAGCAAGTCTTATCGTACGAGAACGTTAGCTAAACATTAATAGATGAAGGTATTGTTGATCTAGTTGGGTTACATTCGACATTGTTATGTCTTTCTAAAAAAAAAAAAAAAAAAAAAAAAAAAATTTTACTCCATTATGTGAATACAAAAGTCGACGGTAAAGTCGGTACGAAGTTAACGTTCGCTTTCTCACGGTTATTGTTCTGTTGAAGATACGTGAAGATTATACTACTTCTGTTACTGGGGATTCCAGTATTTATAAATGACATTGTTCTTCCCGTACATGTTTTGGGATAGTATTGGAATTGATATCATTCTATACGGGCTGTAATTTTCAGATATCTTGTATAGCTTCACATGTTGAAATTTCACTATTCCAGTTTTCTTATGATTCCATGTGACTGTCTACAAGAGATCTCTATATGACAGAAATGACTATGTTTAATATGGTTATAATTCCTGGCTTGAAATGTGAGACTACAGTAGTACCATCCCCAGAGTTATAGAAGCTATGTCTCTATAATGGTCGCTACTAAAATCATATTTGATTCTTTACTGTGTTCAAATGCTTCTTTAACAGCCAGGATAAGTTTTATTATAAGGTTGAGACATCGTTCCTAGTAAGACCCAATGAGTTCTCCTTGGTTAAGATAATTTAAGTAGAATTCAAAGTTTCGGTGATTAATTGTTGCTTCGAGATACAGTGTCTATGCCGAGAAACTCTGAGATTGTATATGTAATATCCCGGGTTAGGGGCTATTTGGTGTTGCATGATTTTGCATGTGTTGGTGTGCTGTGTTGCTATTTCGGTGTTTTAGGGGCTTAATTATAGGTTAAGTGTGTGCCTGAGTAGGTAGGAAAATTTTAGTTTTTGGCCTTAGGTGTGGGGAGCTGATAGAGTTGGGGCTTAAGGAAATAAAAGGGGATTTTATTGCACAAAAGAGGAGTTGGTGGAGTGGCATTGTAGGCGCCACTAAGGGCTTGTGAATGTGACGCCACTTGCAGGGGGTGTGGTCCTGTGTTCAAGCTGCAAAGTGGCCACATTTTGCTTTCTTTTTGGACGGCATAGGAGGGAGGAGTTGTGTGTGATTTAAACTCCCCCTTGGACTTGGTCAAGGGTGACTTGGATGGTGGAGAGAAATTGGTGGAGGGGGGACTTGTTCAAACTTTTTGAAATGGTGGTTGGGAGTGAATAGGGGGATTTGGCCGAATCTTTTGGAGAGTTTAGGGGGAGGAAGTGACGGCTTGGGATGGGTTGTGTGTGTGCCGAAATTCATTTAGGAATTTTGGTACACTTTCGGTCACATTTTGTTAGCCGAAATTCAACAAAGTTCTCATTCTTTCTTCTTAGAAAAAAAAAAACTCTTCTTGCCAAATTTTGCTTTGCTTCCTTTGTTTGGTGTGACCGAATGCTCTCTCCCTATACCTTCTTCTTCTTTTCCACTTTATTGAACCGAAACTTGACCTCTAAAACATTTTCTCCATCTTCTTTATTGCTCAAAACCGAAAGTGCAACCTCTATCCATCGTTGGTTTCTTTCTTCTTTTCCCTCTCAAACCCCATTGCCGTAACCTCATTTCTCTTCAGCTAGACTCTCTTTTCTTCTCATACAAAGCCGAAAGTAGAGGTGTTAAACACTCAAGCCGAACCCTTCTCATCTGTTGACCGATTCCTTCTCATCTTTTAGACCATATTTCCTCTCGTGGTACTTACGAGTTCTAGCCGAATACCTCCCTTCCCTTGGTGTTTTGTTGGCCGAACCTTTTCTCCTTTTTGATCAAAGTGCTGACCGAACTCATCCCTTCTCTCAGTGGTTGTAGTGGCCGAATATTAGTGGTGTTTTGGAAGCCTTGCCTTAATCGTTGGTGGTGGTAAGCTTTTGGCCGAATGGCCATTTCTTCTCTTTTCTATTCTTAATCGTTTGGATTGATTAAGAGCCGAATGTGACTTTGTTGTGAGTACTAATCCTTTGGGTGATGAAACCGATTGTGTTATAGGGCATCGGGGACTTCAAGGCAGTCAAGCAGAGTCTCTATTGTTGGGTAGTCATTTTGGTTGTGCCGATTGTGGTAAGGGACCATTAGTTGGTTCGAGTATTGGTTAGAAAGCAAACCAATAGCAAGGTAAGGGTTCGATATTAACCCCTTTGGTTAATGGTTGTTGGCCGAATGTTAGTGATGCCTAACCCCTAATGTTTGACCGATTTTAGGATCTTGTAATCGAGGGGCTTAGATCGTTCTCGAGGGATTTTTGGACTCGTGTTATCAGGTGTGTAAACTAACACACTTATATTTAGTAATGTGATTGATAACTTTGTGTGATGACTAATGAAACAGTTGATGATTGATATGTTACCCTAATGGGTATGATTACGGACTCGGGTAAGTCAAGATATCATTTTTGATGATGAGTTATATGTTACCATGATTGTGGGTATATGTGACATGAGATATAGCATGAGATGCATGATTATATGATATGCATGAATACATGAGTATGGTATCTTGATAGTAATATCTGAGTTGAGGGAGCGAGTGGTATTTTGTCTTGACGAGAGCACCGTGCTTTGGTAGCACACTTTGTGACTTTGGGTCACCAGAGGTTTGGCACCTCCAGAGGTTTGGTACCTCAGCGTCTCGTCCCAGTGGCTCAGTACCACAGTGGGTTGGCCCCACAGATGATTAAACGGGATTGACGCCAGTGTTTTGGTAACACACGATGGGTTGGCCCCATCACCTGATTTGTGACTACGGTCACCAGTGCTTTGGTAGCACATTGTGTCTTTGGGACACCAGTGGTTTGGCACCACATTGCGACTTGTCCCTGTGGTTTGACCACCGTGGGTTGGCCCCACTTGAGATACGGGATCGTCTGCTAGTGTTTTGGTAACACACGATGGGTTGGCCCCATCATCGTTGGATTTGTGACTTCGGTCACCAGTGCTTTGGTAGCACAATTGTGTCCTTGGGACACCAGTGGTTTGGGACCACATTGACGGATATTATGTCTTTGGGACATCAGTGTTTTGGTAACACATCGTGACTGTATGTCACCAGTGGTTTGGTACCACACGGGGTAGAAAGGAGTATGGATGGTTAGGATCGGGTTGCATTGATTATGTTGCTATGTATGATGGGTGTTAGCATGTTGTTTTATCGGGAGCGGGATTTACACATCGAGTCACTCGACTCACCCTCTCCTTTGACATTTCGGGTGACTCGTAGACGCGACGTGGAGCGGGATGGACTCGGGAAGTGCGCATGCCATGCTCTAATAAAAGTTTGCTCAGCCATTTGCATTTGAGTACTTTAGTTTATTTAATTTTGTTGGGTTTTATTTCGGACTTGTAAAAAGCCTTAAAATTATGCCTTTTATTATTATGTTTTAAGTTTGATTTTAATATGCTTTAACTGACTGATTGGGTTAATTTGCTAAAACATGACACAACAACGATTTCAAAACTTTAACGATATGTTTTCAACTATACCATCGGGTATCGCACTGATTTTATAAGTTTACGAAAATCAATTGTTTTCAAAACTTGAAGGCAAATTTTTACTAAGTCTAAATGTTTTAGTAACATCATTAAACAACTTGGTTTCAAAAAGGAACAAAGTTTTTATCAAGTCTATTTGGTGCAAATTCGAAATTTTCAACCTCGTTTTTCCCGTAACATACCAGATTCGGTCATGGTGTTTGGACCGGGTTTGGGGTGTTACAATTGTGGTATCAGAGCTAAGTTCAAAAGCTCGGCTGTGGGCTTGAGGCCCAAACTGTTTTCAAAAGTTTGTTTTAAGAGTTTTTGTGATGGAATACATGGTTTACAAGGCATGGCACCGAGTTTCCGGCACCAGTTCGCCCAGGTAAGTGGTTCTAACTCTTCTGTGCATTATTATTTGTAGAAGGGTAGGTGATATGGAACGTAGTTAGATTTATAGGACTTGAACTCTAGGATTAGAGTACTCAAACACTCGAACTAAAGCATAAGACTTAAAGCACTAAACCAATCTGTGACTCAGCCACGGGGCTAGGGTGTGGTAACTCCTGTACGCATGTCTAGGAGAGGATCCGGAAGAGCTTGGTATTTAAGCAGTCCTCGTGACTCACCTCCTCTTCGCAGGTATCCCACCTGGTGCGTAGCTCGAGTTCACCCTGACCAAGAAGGCTCGGTTGTAGACTTAACCTAACGACTAAAACCCGAAAAGGGAATTAGCCATGTTTTCGAAAATACAACGACAACCCTAATGTTTTCCAACTTTTTGCAATAAACTCTTTCAAAACTGAAAATGTCACATTTACAACAATTTTCTTGAAAAACCTGATTTATGGAAAATTACAAAAATGCCCTTAGGGGTAAATTTACTAAAATGCCCTCGGTTTATAAAATAGCGACTCAATGATTTTGCCCCAAAATTTCAATGATGATACGAAACTCAAACACTCTGTTTTACAAAGTATCAATCGAAAATTTGGATTTTGGAAAATTTACGAAAACGCCCTCAGTTTGTGAAAATTACTAAAATACCCCTGGTTTCCAAAATGAAGTATTTTACAAAATTTTCAAAGAACACTCTCAAATTTTTGGAATTTCAAATTGACCAGTCTTACGAAAGTTTAAAATATCTTTTATTACGAAAAATACCTAGTAGGAAAATGACGAAAATACCCTTGGGCTAGAATGGGCAGCAATGTCCGAAGAGTGAATAGGTATGGAAAGGGTTAAGGCATGAATGTATAATCTCTTTTGGGTGAATAGGATAGAAGACTGAAACCTTGATTGCTCGAAAGAACCCCTGAATAAACTCTATCCATAAAATTTCTTTGCGGTTAAGAAAGTGGAACGATACTAATGCATAAAAATCCTTTTAATCGATACGTGAGATCGTTTAGACATGAGCACTCGAGGCGGACGTGGTCGTAATACTCGTGGTAGAGGTAGGGGTAGAATGACGGTTTCTGAGCCCGTAGGATCTGGGCAGGGTTCAGAAAATGAGATGCCGGTTCCGCCACCAGCTGGAGGTGGTGAGTTCCAAGATCGACCGAGACGATGCAAAGGTCACTGAGCGATCTTTGCGGGTGTTGGAAAGGGTAGCTGGTGTAGGTGGTGGTGCGGGAGTTAGGAAATCTGTTCCTGAGCGACTCCGGGCTAACGGGGCCGAGTTCTTCCGAGGTGTATCGGGTGTTGCTCTAGCAATCTTTGAATATTGGCTAGAGGCAACCGAGCGGATCATGGACGATTTGGATTTGACGATCGAGGAGAAACTTAAGGGGATTGTATCGCTTCTCCAGGATGAGTCATACCGGTGGTGGCTCACTTGTTCGGATGCAGTGTGGCGGTGAGGATCCGACATGGGATTATTTCAGAGCTGCATACCAAAAGAAGTACATCGGGGCTAGTTATATCGACTCCCAGCGGAAGGCATTCCTGAGGCTTGTTCAGGGGAGTAAATCATTTGTCGAGTACGCAGGTGAGTTCTGGGGTGAGTAGGTATGCCGGGGGCATGGTAGCCACCGAGCATGAGAGGTGTGTTCGTTTCGAGGATGGTCTGCGAGACGAGTTGAGGTGCTTGATTGCTCCGGCCAGAGCGCGAGTTTGTTTGTCTTAGTCGAGAAGGCTAAGGTAGCCGAAGGTGTTAAGGAGTCGAGTGAGGCGAGTATGGGACAGGAGTAGGCTTAAGAGGAGCTTTGGGTCTTGGGATCGTCGGGTAATCCATGAAGAGGGCTAGACAGTGTGGGCGAATCGATCCGCTAGATTTGGTCTTCGCTAGGCGAGGACCGCCGCAGCATGTAATGTCGTGTGGGAAATCTCATTGGGGTGGTTGTTGGGTGGTGGAAAAGGGTGCTTTGAGTGTGGTTCTCTGGAGCATCGCATTAGGGACTGTCCGCGTAGAATGGCCAGGATTCAGTCTGAGAGTCAGGGCCGTAATCAGTTCAGAGGTAATGGACCGCCACCACAGAGGGGCCGTGGTAATGGCAGAGGTGGTAATGGATTTGGTCGAGGTCGTGGAGCACCGGGCAGAGGTGCGGGTAGTTACGAGGCACGACGGCTGGTCAGTATGTCGCTAGGCGCCGCGAGGAGGGCGACGCACCGGACGTAATCACCGGTACGTTTTTGATTTTTGGTTCTCCCTATACTGCTTTAATTGATTTGGGTTCCACGCATTCGTATGTTGCTAGTAGTATAGTTGAGACCATGGACTTAGACTCTGAGATATCTTCTAGGCAGATGACTGTACTTAGCCCTCTAGGTCACTCTGTAGTGGTAGATAAGTTGTATAAGGATGTACCCCTAGAACTCCAAGGGGTCATTTTTGCTGCTGATCTGATGGAACTGCCGTTTGAGGAGTTCGATCTGATTCTCGGGATGGACTGGCTGGTGAAGTACCAGGCCAAAGTGGATTGCGCGGCTAAGCGCATGGTTCTATCGACGGATAAGGGAGATGAAGTGATTATGATAGGTAATAGGAGAGATTACTTATCAAATGTGGTATCTGCTTTGAAAGCTGTGAAGATGGTCGAAAAAGTACGCTGGCGTATGTGGTTCATGTGTATGCCTTAGAGGCTAAGGAATCTGCTGTTGAGAAGGTTCGTACTGTTAAGGAATTTGTGGATGTGTTTCCAGAGGAGCTTCCGGGTTTGCCACCCGATCGTGAGGTAGAGTTTGGGATAGATCTGCTACCAGGGACTGCGCCGGTGTCTATTGCTCCATATAGGATGGCACCAAAGGAATTGGTGGAGCTTAAGGCTCGAATACGTGAGTCGTTGGATCGAGGCTTCATTAGGCCAAGTGTTTCGCCGTGGGGAGCGCCGGTATTATTCGTCAAGAAGAAGGACGGTTCGATGCGGATGTGTATCGACTATCGCCAACTGAATAAGCTGACGATTAAAAACAAGTATCCGTTACCACGGATAGATGACTTGTTTGATCAGCTGAAAGGTGCATCAGTGTTTTCGAAGATCGATTTGAGGTCTGGGTACCATCAGTTGAAAGTTAAGGAAGCGGACATCCATAAGACAGCGTTTCGGACTCGGTACGGGCACTACGAATTCTTGGTAATGCCGTTCGGGTTGACTAACGCTCCGGCAGCTTTTATGGATATGATGAATAGGGTGTTTCAAAGAGAGATCTGGACCGTTTTCGTCGTGGTTTTTATTGGACGACATCCTGGTTTATTCAAGGTCGGAGGAAGAGCATGATGCACACTTGAGAGTGGTGTTGCAGATTTTGAGGGAGAAGCAACTCTATGCTAAGTTCAGTAAGTGCGAGTTCTGGCTTAGTGAAGTGACGTTTTTGGGTCATGTAGTATCAGCTGAGGGGATTAGAGTAGATCCTCGAAAGGTTGAGGCGGTTTTGGATTGGAAGCCTCCTAAGTCAGTCGCTGAGATTCGGAGTTTCACGGTTTGGCGGGATACTACCAAGATTTGTTGAGGTTTTCGTTAATTGCAAAGACCGATGACTAAGTCGTTAAGGAAGGGAGTTCCGTTCGTTTGGACTGAGAGGCAGCAGGAGAGTTTCGATAAGTTGAAGAAGATCTTGACAGAGGCTCTTGTTTTGATTCAACCTGAGGCTGGTAAGGAATTCACGGTCTACTGCGATGCATCACACACGGGCTTGGGTTGTGTGCTGATGCAGGAGGGTAAGGTTGTGGCTTACGCTTCTCGGCAGCTGAGGCCACACGAGGTCAACTATCCGACGCACGATTTGGAGCTAGCAGCTGTAGTCTTCGCTCTAAAAATCTGGAGGCACTACTTGTACGGTGAGAAGTCAATCGTCTACACAGATCATAAGAGCTTGAAGTATCTACTGACCCAGAAGGATCTGAATTTGAGGCAGCGTAGATGGGTTGAATTGCTCAAGGACTACGACTGTTCGATCGAGTATCATCCGGGCAAGGCTAACGTGGTGGCAGACGCGTTGAGCCGTAGGGTTGTTTCGGACTTAAGAGCTTTGTTTGCCCATTTAAGCTTGTATGACGACGGGAGTATTCTGGCAGAGCTGCAAGTTAAGCCTACTTGGGTTGAGCAGATCAAAGAGAAACAGTTGGAGGATGAGGTCTTTGAGTGCGCGAAGGTTACAAGTGCAGAATGGTGGTTTGGAGAGGTTACTGACTTGTCCTGTGATGAGGTTCTGTGTTTTCAAAGGAAGGCTTGTATGCCTAAAGATGTTGAGTCGAGGCAGAAAATTCTTTCAGGACGCACATAGCATGATCCTTATGCTATGCATCCCGAGAGGTAGTAAAATGTATAGGGATCTTAAAGAGCAGTTTTGGTGGCCTGGTTTGAAGAAAGAAGTGACAGAGTTTATTGGAAAATGTCTGACTTGTCAGCAGGTCAAGGCTGAACATCAGTTGCCGTCGGGTTTGCTTCAGCCTGTGAGGATTCCTCAGTGGAAATGGGAAAGAATAACTATGGATTTCGTCAGTGGTTTACCGCTTACGCCAAGCAAGAAGGATTCAGTTTGGGTTATTGTGGACCGTCTGACTAAGTCGGCTCATTTCATTTCTGAGAGTGGACTATTCACTTCGAGAGATTGGCAAAGCTTTATGTGTCGAGATAGTGAGGCTACACGGTGTTCCGATTTCGATAATCTCGAGATAGGGATCCGAGTTTACGTCGAGGTTACGAGAGCGTTGCATCGAGCTCTGGGTACTCGTTTGGATTTCAAAGATGACTTTTCACCCACATCGGCAGGCAATGTAAAGGTCATTCAGATCTTGGAAGACATGCTGAGAGGTTGTGTCTTGGATTTCAGGGGTAGCTGGGAGGAGTTTCTACCGTTAGCTGAGTTTGCCTACAACAACAGCTACCAAGCAAGCATCAAGATGGCACCATATGAGGCGCTGTATGGTAGGAAGTGTCGCTCACCTACTTGTTGGACAGAGTTAGGTGAACGTCAGTTGTTGGGACCTGAGTTGGTTGCTGAGACCGAGGACAAGGTTAAGTTGATTCAGACTCGTTTAAAGGAAGCTTCGGACCGGCAAAAGTCATATGCCGATCTTAAACGAAGAGATATTGAGTTCGCTGTGGGAGATCGGGTTTTCTTAAAGGTCTCGCCTTGGAAGAAGGTGCTGAGGTTTGGCAGAAAAGGCAAGCTAAGTCCAAGGTTTATTGGGCCGTATAAGGTATTGAGACGAGTTGGACCAGTGGCGTATCAGCTTGAGTTGCCAGCGGAGCTTAGCCAGATTCACGATGTTTTTCACGTTTCGATGCTTCGGAGGTATCGATCAGATCCATCACATGTAGTAGCAGTAGAGGAGATCGAGGTAAACCCAGATATGACCATAGAGGAAGAACCTGTGCAGATTCTAGATCGAGATGTCAAGGTTCTACGTAGAAAGTCTGTGCCTTTGGTTAAGGTTCTTTGGCGGAATCATGGCGTGGAAGAAGCCACGTGGGAACCCGAGGATGCGATGAGACAGCAATACCCGCAACTCTTTTGATCAGGTAATTTCGAGGCCGAAATTATTTTTAAGGGGGGTAGAACTGTAATATCCCGGGTTAGGGGCTATTTGGTGTTGCATGATTTTGCATGTGTTGGTGTGCTGTGTTGCTATTTCGGTGTTTTAGGGGCTTAATTATAGGTTAAGTGTGTGCCTGAGTAGGTAGGAAAATTTTAGTTTTTGGCCTTAGGTGTGGGGAGCTGATAGAGTTGGGGCTTAAGGAAATAAAAGGGGATTTTATTGCACAAAAGAGGAGTTGGTGGAGTGGCATTGTAGGCGCCACTAAGGGCTTGTGAATGTGACGCCACTTGTGGGGTGTGGTCCTCGTGTTCAAGCCTGCAAAGTGGCCACATTTTGCTTTCTTTTTGGACGGCATAGGAGGGAGGAGTTGTGTGTAATTTAAACTCCCCCTTGGACTTGGTCAAGGGTGACTTGGATGGTGGAGAGAAATTGGTGGAGGGGGGACTTGTTCAAACTTTTTGAAATGGTGGTTGGGAGTGAATAGGGGGATTTGGCCGAATCTTTTGGAGAGTTTAGGGGGAGGAAGTGACGGCTTGGGATGGGTTGTGTGTGTGCCGAAATTCATTTAGGAATTTTGGTACACTTTCGGTCACATTTTGTTAGCCGAAATTCAACAAAGTTCTCATTCTTTCTTCTTAGAAAAAAAAACTCTTCTTGCCAAATTTTGCTTTGCTTCCTTTGTTTGGTGTGACCGAATGCTCTCTCCCTATACCTTCTTCTTCTTTTCCACTTTATTGAACCGAAACTTGACCTCTAAAACATTTTCTCCATCTTCTTTATTGCTCAAAACCGAAAGTGCAACCTCTATCCATCGTTGGTTTCTTTCTTCTTTTCCTCTCAAACCCCATTGTCAGAACCTCATTTCTCTTCAGCTAGACTCTCTTTTCTTCTCATACAAAGCCGAAAGTAGAGGTGTTAAACACTCAAGCCGAACCCTTCTCATCTGTTGACCGATTCCTTCTCATCTTTTAGACCATATTTCCTCTGTGGTACTTCTGAGTTCTAGCCGAATACCTCCCTTCCCTTGGTGTTTTGTTGGCCGAACCTTTTCTCCTTTTTGATCAAAGTGTTGACCGAACTCATCCCTTCTCTCAGTGGTTGTAGTGGCCGAATATTAGTGGTGTTTTGGAAGCCTTGCCTTAATCGTTGGTGGTGGTAAGCTTTTGGCCGAATGGCCATTTCTTCTCTTTTCTATTCTTAATCGTTTGGATTGATTAAGAGCCGAATGTGACTTTGTTGTGAGTGCTAATCCTTTGGGTGATGAAACCGATTGTGTTATAGGGCATCGGGGACTTCAAGGCAGTCAAGCAGAGTCTCTATTGTTGGGTAGTCATTTTGGTTGTGCCGATTGTGGTAAGGGACCATTAGTTGGTTCGGGTATTGGTTAGAAAGCAAACCAATAGCAAGGTAAGGGTTCGATATTAACCCCTTTGGTTAATGGTTGTTGGCCGAATGTTAGTGATGCCTAACCCCTAATGTTTGACCGATTTTAGGATCTTGTAATCGAGGGGCTTAGATCGTTCTCGAGGGATTTTTGGACTCGTGTTATCAGGTGTGTAAACTAACACACTTATATTTAGTAATGTGATTGATAACCTGTGTGATGACTAATGAAAGCGATGATGATTGATATGTTACCCTAATGGGTATGATTCGACTCGGGTAAGTCGGTATTATCTATTTTTGATGATGAGTTATATGTTACCATGATTGTGGGTATATGTGACATGAGATATAGCATGAGATGCATGATTATATGATATGCATGAATACATGAGTATGGTATCTTGATGGGGTAATACGAGTTGAGGGAGCATGGTATTTTGTGCTGACGAGCACCAGTGCTTTGGTAGCACACTTTGTGACTTTGGGTCACCAGAGGTTTGGCACCTCCAGAGGTTTGGTACCTCGGCGTCTCGTCCCGATGGCTCAGTACCACGATGGGTTGGCCCCACAGATGATTCGCGGGATTGACGCCGTGATGTTTTGGTAACACACGATGGGTTGGCCCCATCACCGATTTGTGACTACGGTCACCAGTGCTTTGGTAGCACATTGTGTCTTTGGGACACCAGTGGTTTGGCACCACATTGCGACTTGTCCCTGTGGTTTGACCACCGTGGGTTGGCCCCACTTGAGATACGGGATCGTCTGCTAGTGTTTTGGTAACACACGATGGGTTGGCCCCATCATCGTTGGATTTGTGACTTGGTCACGGTGCTTTGGTAGCACAATTGTGTCCTTGGGACACCAGTGGTTTGGGACCACATTGACGGATATTATGTCTTTGGGACATCAGTGTTTTGGTAACACATCGTGACTGTATGTCACCAGTGGTTTGGTACCACACGGGGTAGAAAGGAGTATGGATGGTTAGGATCGGGTTGCATTGATTATGTTGCTATGTATGATGGGTGTTAGCATGTTGTTTTATCGGGAGCGGGATTTACACACTGAGTCACTCGACTCACCCTCTCCTTTGACATTTCAGGTGACTCGTAGACGCGGACGTGGAGCCGGGATGGACTCGGGGTGCGCATGCCATGCTCTAATAAAAAGTTTGCTCAGCCATTTGCATTTGAGTACTTTAGTTTATTTAATTTTGTTGGGTTTTATTTCGGACTTGTAAAAAGCCTTAAAATTATGCCTTTTATTATTATGTTTTAAGTTTGATTTTAATATGCTTTAACAGACTGATTGGGTTAATTTGCTAAAACATGACACAACAACGATTTCAAAACTTTAACGATATGTTTTCAACTATACCATCGGGTATCGCACTGATTTTATAAGTTTACGAAAATCAATTGTTTTCAAAACTTGAAGGCAAATTTTTACTAAGTCTAAATGTTTTAGTAACATCATTAAACAACTTGGTTTCAAAAAGGAACAAAGTTTTTATCAAGTCTATTTGGTGCAAATTCGAAATTTTCAACCTCGTTTTTCCCGTAACATACCAGATTCGGTCATGGTGTTTGGACCGGGTTTGGGGTGTTACAGTATAACCATTGTTATAGGTGGCTTACAGTATCAGTTAGTTTGATCGTACGAGAGTAACATGATGTGTGACATTCTGAGATTTAATATATATGAATGAGTGTGAACTATGATATCCCTGGCTTTGTGGGTTATAGACATAAAGTGTCGATTATAGAGTTATCTGTTCCTGAGAGGATGTACAGCGAAAGCTAGATCAGAATTTCAATTATGAAATTAAAGAGAATTGAAATCTGAAACCAGGCGTGAATTTGATATGTATTGTGTGAAAGCAAATCCTTAATCTACCTTCCGGTAGGATTTTCGAGGACGAAAATCCCTAAAAGGGGAGAGTTGTAACAGTCAGAATTTGACCCTAATCGGAACAGTGGTTTCGGGACCATGAATCCGAGTTTGAGAAATAATTTAATTTTATAATTAGAGTTGGTTATATGTAAATTAATGGGTGTGAAAAGTTTCGCATAAAAATTTAACTGTTTGGTGCTCAATTAGTTAAATAGGACTAAATCGCGTCACTGGTAAAAGTGGCCTTTATTTGATTTATGGTTAAATGGATGTGGCTTTATTTTAGTAAAGTCCTTAAAGGGTAATATACCCATTTTAAAGTGTAGTGGACAGCAATGTGGCCTTATGCATGAGTTTTCAAGAATTATTATTATGTTAAAGATTATATTATAATTGTTTTATAATTTATAACTATATTATAATAAAACCAACATGAAAGTGGGATTTATTCTTCCCTTCTTCCATCGAATAACAAATAAAAGAAAAGGATGATGGAGCTTGATACATTCGGCCATTTTGCTAACTAAATTAAAGGTTAGTTTTTAATTGGTTTTCAATAATTCCTTCGTTTTTGAAATCGTTGTCTTGAATACTTCAAGACTCATGCTTGAATTTTTGATTTTGATGAATTATGAAAGATTTATGTTAGATTTATATGTTCTGTATTGAGATGTTGGTAAATTTGAGTAAATAAGGCTAAATTGAGTGGTCTTTCTTGATATGAGTATTCTAGTTGCAAATTGACCTTTTTGAAATTTATAGTGGACGATAATATGGTCTATTAATATGTTTGCTGATGTGTTAAATATATAAATATATATATTATTAATTTGATGTTTATGTTATGTGGATGAGTATGTGTTAAATTATTATTTATTAATTCGTGTGTTCGGGTGACCAATTTAAGTGAAAGGATTGAATAGTTAAAATAGTATTTATATAGTTGAAGGGCCTAATTGAATTGTTTCTTGAATAAATGGTTTTGCATGTCAAATTGCCCAAAAGGCTAGTAGGTGGACGGCAACTTGATGAAATTTTGTTTTAAATTATTATAACTATTATAATATGTTTGGTGGTTAAAGAATAGTAAAATGTTAGTATCATTTTAACACTTATAATAATAAAACAAAGTGAGAAGAAAGAGAAGGCCTCTTGCTCATCTTCTTGGCAGAAACATGAAGAAAGAAAACTCCATTTTTGGAGCTTGGGATTCGGCATTTGAGGACTCAAATTGGGGTATGTTTTATGCTTAGTTTTCAATTATTTTTACACTTTTGGAAGGGTTGTGTTAAATACTACATAACCCATGGTGAAATTTTCGAGTTTATGGCACTTTTACATTCGGCCATTGAAGTATCCATATAGTAAATAATGCTTGTAGATAAATTATTAATGATAAGGCTTAATCTATCATGAATATCATTTAAAGTTTTAGTGAAATTAATTGTTAAGGGTTAAATTGGAAAATGAAAATTCTTGAAGGTCTTAATCATGAATTAAATAACATGCACGGCCTTATATGAGGTCAATGAATATTCGGCCTTGGGTATAAGTGATTAAAATTGGTGTATTTGGTGTGGTGTCCAAATTGGACCAATTTGTAAAAAGGGTGTTATAAAGGGGCAAAATCGTAAATTTCCTATTTATATTGTTGGGACCAAAAATTTGTTATAATGTGCTTAATTGAGTTTAATTTAAATTATTTAGATTGAATGTTCAAAAAGGGAAAGGCTTTCGATCGAGGAAAAAATTTACTAGTAGCCGGGAAGCTAAATTCGACAACTATCGAGGTAAGTTTTTAGGTAATCGGATTAATTTGAATTATCGCTATATTAAATTGTGCATGTTTGAGTGAAAAAAAAAAAAAAAAAAAAAAGAAAAATTTTATTGTCAAATTGCCGAATAAGGCATGGGAATTATTATATGTGATAGCCAAATGTGGATTAATAAATACAGTATACATATCTATAACCTTTGAATAATTGAGTTGGCAAAATATATGTACTTGTGATAAGGGATAAAATAATATAATTATATATATATATATATATATATATATATATATATATATATATATATATATATATTTTATGGCGCCAAATGTGGTATGGTGACTTTAAATGTGTTTCTTTGAATATGATAGTATCATGAAGCAGTGTTTATTATATAAATATCTTGGATGGTTGAAATAGGTATAAATATATATGTATATATATATATTTATATATATAAATGTTACTGACGTGATAGGGTATAAGACTAAATATTGATATTGGTCGAATGTTTAATTGCCGTATGTATGAAATTTTGATATGTTTGGAGTGGATAAATAACTACGAGTTGATTTGTATTTAATAGTGGACCATGAAATATGTGATGATAGATGATAGGAAGAAAGAGTTGGTTCGAATGCGCGTATTGGTATATGTTCATATTTATAATATGTGACTATGTATGAAAAAGGGTGGCTTAGATGGATCATTATTTTAAAAGTATATAAAAGTTTCGATATACGAGTTGGTTGCAAAACAGCTTCACAAATATGATAGTATCGGGCTTTAAGTCTAGCAGGCTCTGTGCCGGTGTATTACATGATACTTTATGCCTAGCTAATTTTTACGGAGCAACGGTAAGAAAAACCAAACGCGCTTATTTGAGTTAAAGTGACAGGTATGTAACAATTTATTTTCTTTTTAGAAATAAGGTAAGCTAATTATTTGATATGTGATACAAGTTAAAAATGACGTTAATGGTAGTGAATGTGTACATGAAAAGCCATGTATGGATTAATGCACAAATATGTGATATTAATGTTTGATTTTTTTTGAGCTTATATTCGGCCTAATGTTATATGAGGAATAAATTGAATTGTAAAATTTATATTAATATTAAAAGATTTATGTGCATTCGATTAGTAGGTATTTCACATGTGAACCTTTAACGTGCTTATAGGGATTAAGCATATATATATATTTGGCGAACTTAAGGTCTATGGGTTATTAAACATATTAATGTTCAATGTGTGTTTGGAAATGTTATAATTCAAAGCGTGGAAAAATGTTTGGTAGTTAAATTTCATAAGTATGGCTTGTTTGTACCTTAAGAAATTATCAATGTCATGGAGGTAATATTTGAATTAAATTAAGCTATGAAGTAAGTGAATGAAACCATATGTTTAAGCATATGATTGGTTATATTCGGTTTAATGTTATAAATATATATATATATGATATGTAAATGCGAAATTCATATTCATGCCAAAGTTTTTATGTGCAATCGTCTATAAGACAATTGAATGTGAGATTATGACTAAGGAAATGTGAATTGTATAAACGTATTATGATAGTATGCGTTCGGTTAAATGAAATTTCTATTGCTACCGAGTGAAAAGAGATGCTTGTTTGGACAAAAACTTATTTCATGTTTAGTTACATATGAATATTTGAATTTACAAGTATGGTTTGGTTATGTTTTATTAGATTATTATTGTTATTGGGTTATTATTTGCATATGACTTACTAAGCTACGATAGCTTAACCCGTGTGTGTTTAATATTGTTCCATTTTATAGATTTGATCTAGCTACGGGCTCGAGAAAACGTCAGCAGAGTCGACCACACTATCGCCTTCCTTTGGTATTTTGAATTTTGGTTGCGATTTAGAAGGCATGTATAGGCTAGACAAAGTTTTAAAACATACAATGTTTGACCTTGTATATAATGACCATGCGAATATGGCTAAATATTTAGTTAAGTCTTTTTTTTTTTTTTTTTGGGGTTTTTGTCATAAATGTCGGTAATATTGGTACTCTTTTAAATCGATGATGTTATAATATCATGTGAATGTTTTAAGTACAAGCTAACTTTCAGTAAATGATTAAAATGCATGGATAGTACGAATTACATGTGAGTATATTCGGTTATAAGCTAGAAATCATATTTAGTATAGAAACAGTCTTTAATTACAACAGTGAAGTAATTTTGAAAAATCACCAAAAATAGGATAAGTTGAATTAGATGGTGAATGAGGTATAGAATTAAACCTTACTGTGTCTATTTTTACATGAAAGAAACAGAGTAGGCAAAAGATTCATAAATTATGAGATAATTAAGTTTTAGTGAGGCCTGCTCTGAATGAATTCGTCAGTCACTGTTATGTTTTGGAAAAATTGCCATAAATTGTACAAAAATAATTAAGAAGTATGGTTTATATGTGTATAACCCTTAATGAGTCTATTTTTCATTGGTATAAACAAGAACATCATAGGAAATTTGTGCAATCAGATAACTGCAGTTTTATAGGGACAGGTCAGAATTGTCAAGCAGTGTAATAAGGGTAACTTTGAAGAATAAACTGTACTAATTGGCCACATGAAAAAATTCTGGAAAAATTATGGTGAATAGTTATACGAGTCTAGTTTAAAGGAAAATTTACGGATCTAAATCTCGAGTTTTGTAACTCGAGTTATGGCCGGTATAGTCAGCGTGATGCAGTTGGACAGCTTTAAAAATTTTACTCCCCGAGTTAATGGTCATGTCTAGTAATGCCACGTACTCGATTCCGGCAAGGGTTTCGGGTAAGGGGTGTTACAGCTGGTGGGTGGCTTTATTATTTTATTATTGTAGATAATTATAGTTTTTTTTTAATTAGTTTAAATTAGAGATAGGATGTGGATAGGATAATGGGGGGATTTGTTTAATTCAAATGGAATTGAATTTGTGGCTTGAATTGGTTCCAGGAGGTGGCCGACTATGGGGATTTTCAATTGGGTGTATGTGGCCGGTTTTGGAGGTGTTTTAGGAAGGTGAATGCTGTTTTTCTTATGGCATTAGTGGGTGATTTTCGGCCAGCTTTAGGAGAGTGTACCAAGAGCCGAATTCTTCCAAGCAACTCTCTCCCATTTTTGTTCTTTGGAACCGAAATACCAAACCCCTTTAGTTGCCGAATTTTGAAAATGTTTCTTGATTTTATGCTTGTGGCGAATGCTTCTTTTCACTTCTTCCTTCTATTTCATTTGAGTAAGCGAATGTGGAACTCTCTCCTCTCCATATTTTTCTTTGATTTGAAAACCTTGTTATTTGAAATTTCATTCCCTAAAAACACTTTCTTTATTTTCTTTCACTTTCAAGCCGAGAAGGTACCCCTCCTCATCTATCTTTTATTTTCTTTCTTCTCCTAAACTCTATTGCCGATTTCTCTATTTCTTCTCACCTTTACTCTTATTTCTTTTCACGCTAAACCGATCCTAGTGGTGTTCATATTGGCCGAATCTCCCTTTTCTCCTAGTGGTTTGGTTGGCCGGTTAGTGGTTGGTGTTGGGGTAAGTTTTTGGCCGAATGGCCATTTCTCTTTTCTCTCTAGTGCTTGTGGTTTCGATTTGATTAAAGTCTATTTTGGTTTTGGTTGGAAGGAGTTAATTATTTCGTTTTAGGGTCTCCAGATTTTTGGTGGCGATCAAGTGAAGCAGTCATCGTTGGTTGATCGTTGGTAAGTGGTGGTAAGAGTGATGTTATTAGGCTATTCCGTTAGTTTCACTAAATCGAGTTGCAAAGGATTAAGCGTGTTCTTATTGGTGGAAGGCCGATTGTCGAGGAACCATCGTTGGCTCGAGATTTGGTAGGAAACCAAATCGGGTTTTAGGTAAAGGATCAAGGTTAATCTTTTTGTTGTTTAGCCGAATGGTATGAGTGCTAATGCTTGGTTGGCCGATTGTTTTAGGAGCAAGAGGATCAAGGGTCTTAGATTGATTCTTCGATTAAGGTTTGCAGTGTGTGTACACACACACTCTTCTAGTAATTTATGTGCTTATTGAATTGTGTGTATATTTACACACTTATCTCGTTATGGTATTTATATATATATGTTGTGTGTGGTTGGTTCCACGGAAAGGTGGATTGAATACCATTATGGTATAGGCACGGGTCGAGTAAGTCCTCGTTATGATGCTTTTGGTACGCATAATGTATCACATTACGTGTGCTATGATATTGGATGGTGATAAATAATATGTATGTTACTAATCAAGCATGTGGGTATAAGTCCGTTAAAATGCATATCATTATCTATGTGGGTTGTAATGAGAGGAGGGGCGTGATATTTTGTGCCGACGAGCACCGTTGTTTTGGTAACACATCTTGGATTGCGGTCACCAGAGGTTTGGTACCTCCGCAGGTTTGGCACCTCATAGCGACTTATCCTCGTGGTTAACACCACCGTGGGTTGGCCCCACTTTTGAGACACGGATCGTCGCGGTGATTTGGTATCACACGATGGGTTGGCCCCATCAATTGATTTGTGACTTGGTCACCAAGTGTTTTGGTAACACACTTCTGCGTGTCTTGGATACCGAGGTTTGGCACCTCCGGTGATTTGGCATCACATCTGTGACTATACGTCACCAGTGGTTTGGCACCACCAGTGGTTTGGTACCACACGGGGTAGAAAAGGTGTATGGATGGTTAGGATTGGGTGCATATGATTGGGATGCATGATGATCATGATTATGTTTGTATGTGATATTTTGCTAATCCGGGAAAAAGGGTAGCACACTGAGTCTTGGTGACTCACCTTTTTCCTTAACCATTTCAGGTAGTGCATAAAGTGGGACCGGATCGGAGAGGACAAGGTGGCCCATGCCGAAGATGATGTTCAATTATTTCATGCTTGATTTTGATGTAAGCATTTTATTTGAATTTGTTGGGTTGTAACAAAGGCCATTTTATGTTTTTGGTATTACTTTAACTACGGTTTATTTAAATTAAATGGCTATGTGAAAATGATTTTAATCCAAGCAACCTATTAATGAAGAATGTGGTTAATAAAGTTTTTCTAATTCAGTCAATTTATAACTTCAAAGTTTTCATAAGGTAATAACTGAATAAAGTTTAAAAAAAAAAAAACAAATTCTTTCATGCTTTATGCTAAGTAAACAAAGATTTTCAACCGTCTTTTCCACAATAACATAACCGATTCGATTCATCAGAACGAATGGGCGGGTTTGAGGATGTTACTGATTTGGTATCGAGCCGGTTCAAAACTCGGCTTTGAGGGTTTTGGGCCCAAAAACATTTTCAAAATAGGCTTTTAAAAAAAAACATGGGCTTTTTAGAAACTTTTTCAGGTTATTCTGGCATGGCACCTGTACCTCCGACCCGAGTCCACCAGGTAAGTACTTCAGACTTGTGAAGTGATTTGTTTATATGAATCGAGTTGGGCTTAGTTTGGGCTCGTAGAATAGAGTACTAGGATCTGTTGGACCCTAGGATTAGACTACTCAAACAGTGGCATAAGACTTAAAGCTCTTAAACAAACTCTGTGAAGTAAGTCGTGAGAGTTAAGGTGTGGCAACCTGTGTGCGCATGTCTAGGATTGGATCCGGAAGAGCCTGGTACTTAAGCAGTCCCCGTGACTCACCTCCTCTTCGCAGGAATCCTACCTGGTGCGTAGCTTTGGTTCACCTTAACCAAGAGGACTTGTTCATAGGCTAAACCGGCTATTAAAGCCCGAAAGGGAAGTAGCCGTGCTGTTTTAAAAACCTTCTGTTTTAAAACTTTTCAAACTTACCCTTTGGTTTGTGAAACCCTAAATCTGATTTTGAAAGATATTTTCTCGGTTTACAAAATTTCCCAAAATGCCCTAGTGGCAAATTTACAAAAATGCCCCTGTGTTATAAAATTATCGTATTACCCTCAACTTTTGATAAAATGATTTTTACTTTACAAAATACCAAAATTTTGAGGTTTCAAAATATCAAGACACTCTGGTTTGGGGAAATTTACGAAAATACCCTGTGTTGAAAATTACTAAAATGCCCCTGACCTTCAAGATTTACGGTTTAACTCCAATTTTAATAAAATTTCCCTACTTTGCAAAGGTATACAAAAATGCTATTTTCAAGATACCCTGATTTGAAAATTTACAAAATTACCCTTGATCGATAAAATTACCAAAACGCCCTGGGTCGTTAAATTTTCGATTTCTCTTGATTTTTGCCGAAATATTCTTATTCTGCCAAATGTTAGAAAATCTCATTTTGTGAAATATTGTGAAATTACGATCTGGAGAATTTACAAAAATGCCCTTAGGGGTAAAATTACTAAAATGCCCTCGGTTCATAAAATATCAGTTCAATGGTTTTGCTCAAAAATTTCAACTATGTTACAAATATTTAGCAACTTAGCTTTGAAAATCATCAACAAAATATTTTGGTTTTGGAAAATTACGAAATTGCCCAAGTGACAAATTACCAAAATACTCCGGTTTCAAAGTGATGATGTATCTTTAAAATTTTACAACTTTTCAGAAAAACCCTCAGGTTTTGGGAATTTCAAAACGACCTATTTTACTAAAGTTTTAAAATTTCTTTTATTACGAAAATACCCTATAGGAAAATGACGAAATTACCCACGAGTAGGAAGGAAACTTTGGTTGATCGAAAGAACTACTCTCGAAACTTCATTGCATAAAAATTGCTCGTGGATAAACAAGTGGAACCCGATTCTAACGCATAAAAATTTCTAATCAGATTAATTGAGGCGCTAGATATGAGTTCTAGGGGCGTGGTCGTATTTCTCATGGACGTGGTAGAGGCGTTTGGTATCGTTTGTTTGTTGCTCGTAGAGTATGTTAGCTCTTGGAGATCGAGAGTGCGCAGCGATAGCGTAGCGGAGGAAATGGATCGTTAGTTTAGACAAGTAATTTTGAGGACGAAATTATTTTAAGGAGGGTAGAATTGTAACACCGGGTTTAGAAATTTGTGCATGTTGAGTTTAAATCAAGTGTTAGTGGGTTTTGGGAGTGCTTGGTTGAGTTTTAGAGGCTCTAAGAATGTTGGGATGAGAAGGGAAGGCTTTGGAAAATTTAGATTTTTAGGGTAAAAGGAATTGGGCCAAGGAGGCCTTAAGATTAATTTTTGGTAATTATTGGCACAAGTGAGGCT
The DNA here is from genome assembly GCA_025503065.1 of Gossypium bickii. Lineage (NCBI taxonomy): Eukaryota > Viridiplantae > Streptophyta > Magnoliopsida > Malvales > Malvaceae > Gossypium > Gossypium bickii. The sequence continues at coordinate 38,514,481 of CP106712.1, read as the reverse complement.
TTGGCAAAGTGGTTGTGTCTTGCTTGATTTAAAGAAATTTGGAGGTAGCGCGCTGTGAGGGTCTTAGGTTCGATCCAAGAAGGCGCAGATGGGTTTTAATTTTTGGAGTATGGCGTTGCAGCGTAGAAGGCCTTAAAATAATTTGGGGCGTGTTTGGTCGCAAGGCGGTGGTCCAGTGGTGCACATGCGGAACTTAGGCGTGAAGGTGCGTGTGGGCATTGGTTCGAGCAACGAGGCGGCTTTTACGTGTTTATTTTTCTTATGCGGTTTGGGGGCTTGGGTAGGTAGCCCTTAAAGATTTTATGGTGTGGTTTTTGTCATAAAAATCAAGATGGCCGAAAGTGGCTTGGGCGTTGGGGTTAGGCGTATGGTGATTGGTCCTGAGTTCGAACACAGTGGGTGGCATTTGGAGTTTTGATTTCTTTTTATTTTGGGCAGCAAATTGAAGGCAGTGGACGGCACATGTAGTTTAAATTAGGTGATAAGGATAAGCTTAAGTATTATTTTGAATTAGAATTTGGCTGGTGGGTGGCTTTATTATTTTATTATTGTAGATAATTATAGTTTTTTTTAAATAGTTTAAATTAGAGATAGGATGTGGATAGGATAATGGGGGGATTTGTTTAATTCAAATGGAATTGAATTTGTGGCTTGAATTGGTTCCAGGAGGTGGCCGACTATGGGGATTTTCAATTGGGTGTATGTGGCCGATTTTGGAGGTGTTTTAGGAAGGTGAATGCCGTTTTTCTTATGGCATTAGTGGGTGATTTTTGGCCAGCTTTAGGAGAGTGTACCAAGAGCCGAATTCTTCCAAGCAACTCTCTCCCATTTTTGTTCTTTGGAACCGAAATACCAAACCCCTTTAGTTGCCGAATTTTGAAAATGTTTCTTGATTTTATGCTTGTGGCCGAATGCTTCTTTTCACTTCTTCCTTCTATTTCATTTGAGTAAGCCGAATGTGGAACTCTCTCCTCTCCATATTTTCTTTGATTTGAAAACCTTGTTAGCAAGAAATTTCATTCCCTAAAAACACTTTCTTTATTTTCTTTCACTTTCAAGCCGAAGGTACCCTCCCTCATCTATCTTTTATTTTCTTTCTTCTCCTAAACTCTATTGCCGATTTCTCTATTTCTTCTCACCTTTACTCTTATTTCTTTTTCACGCTAAACCGATCCTAGTGGTGTTCATATTGGCCGAATCTCCCTTTTCTCCTAGTGGTTTGGTTGGCCGGTTAGTGGTTGGTGTTGGGGTAAGTTTTTGGCCGAATGGCCATTTCTCTTTCTCTCTAGTGCTTGTGGTTTCGATTTGATTAAAGTCTATTTTGGTTTTGGTTGGAAGGAGTTAATTATTTCGTTTTAGGGTCTCCAGATTTTTGGTGGCGATCAAGTGAAGCAGTCATCGTTGGTTGATCGTTGGTAAGTGGTGGTAAGAGTGATGTTATTAGGCTATTCCGTTAGTTTCACTAAATCGAGTTGCAAAGGATTAACTGTGTTCTTATTGGTGGAAGGTCGATTGTCAGAGGAACCACTGCTTGGCTCGAGATTTGGTAGGAAACCAAATCGGGTTTTAGGTAAAGGATCAAGGTTAATCTTTTTGTTGTTTAGCCGAATGGTATGAGTGCTAATGCTTGGTTGGCCGATTGTTTTAGGAGCAAGAGGATCAAGGGTCTTAGATTGATTCTTCGATTAAGGTTTGCAGGTGTGTACACACACACACTCTTCTAGTAATTTATGTGCTTATTGAATTGTGTGTATATTTACACACTTATCTGTTATGGTATTTATATATATATATGTTGTGTGTGGTTGGTTCCACGGAAAGGTGGATTGAATACCATTATGGTATAGGGCACGGGGTCAGGTAAGTCCCTGTTATGATGCTTTTGGTAAGCATAATGTATCTGTTACGTGTGCTATGATATTGGATGGCTGATAAATAATATGTATGTTACTAATCAAGCATGTGGGTATAAGTCCGTTAAAATGCATATCATTATCTATGTGGGTTGTAATGAGAGAGGGGCAAGTGATATTTTGTCTTTTGCGAGCACCGGTGTTTTGGTAACACATCTTGGATTGCGGTCACCAGAGGTTTGGTACCTCCGGAGGTTTGGCACCTCATAGCGACTTATCCTCGTGGTTAACACCACCGTGGGTTGGCCCCACTTTTGAGACACGGATAAATCGCGGTGATTTGGTATCACACGATGGGTTGGCCCCATCAATTGATTTGTGACTTTGGTCACCAAGTGTTTTGGTAACACACTCGTGTCTTGGATACCAGAGGTTTGGCACCTCCGGTGATTTGGCATCACATCCGTGACTATACGTCACGGTGGTTTGGCACCACCGGTGGTTTGGTACCACACGGGGTAGAAAAGGTGTATGGACGGTTAGGATTGGGTGCATATGATTGGGATGCATGATGATCATGATTATGTTTGTATGTGATATTTTGCTAATCCGGGAAAAAGGGTAGCACACTGAGTCTTGGTGACTCACCTTTTCCTTAACCATTTCGGAGTAGTGCATAAAGTCGACCGGGATCGGAGAGGACAAGGTGGCCCATGCCGAAGATGATGTTCAATTATTTCATGCTTGATTTTGATGTAAGCATTTTATTTGAATTTGTTGGGTTGTAACAAAGGCCATTTTATGTTTTTGGTATTACTTTAACTACGGTTTATTTAAATTAAATGGCTATGTGAAAATGATTTTAATCCAAGCAACCTATTAATGAAGAATGTGGTTAATAAAGTTTTTCTAATTCAGTCAATTTATAACTTCAAAGTTTTCATAAGGTAATAACTGAATAAAGTTAAAAAAAAAAAAAACAAATTCTTTCATGCTTTATGCTAAGTAAACAAAGATTTTCAACCGTCTTTTCCACAATAACATAACCAGATTCGGTCGTAACGAATGGGCCGGGTTTGAGGATGTTACAGTTTGGTATCAGAGCCCGGTTCAAAACTCGGCTCTGAGGGTTTTGGGCCCAAAAACATTTTCAAAATAGGCTTTTAAAAAAAAACATGGGCTTTTTAGAAACTTTTTGAGTTATTCGGCATGGCACTGTACCTCAGGCCGAGTCCACGGTAAGTACTTGGACTTGTGAAGTGATTTGTTTATATGAATCGAGTTGGGCTTAGTTTGGGCTCAGAGAATAGAGTACTAGGATCTGTTGGACCCTAGGATTAGACTACTCAAACAAAGTGGCATAAGACTTAAAGCTCTTAAACAAACCCGTGAAGTAAGTCGCGAGAGTTAAGGTGTGGTGGCAACTTTGTGCGCATGTCTAGGATTGGATCGGAAGAGCACGGTATTTAAGCGATCCCCGTGACTCACCTCCTCTTCGCAGGAATCCTACCTAGTGCGTAGCTTTGGTTCACCTTAACCAACAGGACTTGTTCATAGGCTAAACCGGTTATTAAAGCCCGAAAGGGAAGTAGCCTTGCTGTTTTAAAAACCTTCTGTTTTAAAACTTTTCAAACTTACCCTTTGGTTTGTGAAACCGTAAATCTGATTTTGAAAGATATTTTCTCGGTTTACAAAATTTCCCAAAATGCCCTAGTGGCAAATTTACAAAAATGCCCCTGTGTTATAAAATTATCGTATTACCCTCAACTTTTGATAAAATGATTTTTACTTTACAAAATACCAAAATTTCGAGGTTTCAAAATATCAAGACACTCTGGTTTGGGGAAATTTACGAAAATACCCCTGTGTTGAAAATTACTAAAATGCCCCTGACCTTCAATATTTACGGTTTAACTCCAATTTTAATAAAATTTCCCTACTTTGCAAAGGTATACAAAAACGCTATTTTCAAGATACCCTGATTTGAAAATTTACAAAATTACCCTTGATCGATAAAATTACCAAAACGCCCTTGGGTCGTTAAATTTTCAGATTTCTCTTGATTTTTGCCGAAATATTCTTATTCTGCCAAATGTTAGAAAATCTCATTTTGTGAAATATTGTGAAATTACGATCTGGAGAATTTACAAAAATGCCCTTAGGGGTAAAATTACTAAAATTACTAAAATTACTAAAAATTACTAAAATTTCCCAAAATGCCCTAGTGGCAAATTTACAAAAATGCCCCTGTGTTATAAAATTATCGTATTACCCTCAACTTTTGATAAAATGATTTTTACTTTACAAAATACCAAAATTTCGAGGTTTCAAAATATCAAGACACTCTGGTTTGGGGAAATTTCTGAAAATATACTGTGTGTTGAAAATTACTAAAATGCCCCGACCTTCAAGATTTACGGTTTAACTCCAATTTTAATAAAATTTCCTACTTTGCAAAGGTATACAAAAACGCTATTTTCAAGATACCTGATTTGAAAATTTACAAAATTACCCTTGATCGATAAAATTACCAAAAAAACGCTTGGGTCGTTAAATTTTGATTTCTCTTGATTTTTGCCGAAATATTCTTATTCTCGCCAAATGTTAGAAAATCTCTCATTTGTGAAATATTGTGAAATTACGATCCGGAGAATTTACAAAAATGCCCTTAGGGGTAAAATTACTAAAATGCCCTCGATTCATAAAATATCAGTTCAATGGTTTTGCTCAAAAATTTCAACTATGTTACAAATATTTAGCAACTTAGCTTTGAAAATCATCAACAAAATATTTTGGTTTTGGAAAATTACGAAATTGCCCCAAGTGACAAATTACCAAAATACTCCTGGTTTCAAAGTGATGATGTATCTTTAAAATTTTACAACTTTTTCAGAAAAACCCTCCAGTTTTGGGAATTTCAAAACGACCTATTTTACTAAAGTTTTAAAATTTCTTTTATTACGAAAATACCCTATAGGAAAATGACGAAATTACCCCTGAGTAGGAAGGAAACTTTGGTTGATCGAAAGAACTACTCTCAGAAACTTCATTGCATAAAAATTGCTCGTGGATAAACAGTGGAACCCAGATTCTAACGCATAAAAAATTTCTAATCAGATTAATCGAGGCGCTAGATATGAGTTCTAGGGGGCGTGGTCGTATTTCTCATGGACGTGGTAGAGGCAGTTTTGGTGACTGTTTGTTTGTTGCTCGTAGAGTATGTTAGCTCTTGGAGATCAGAGTGCGCAGCGATAGCGTAGCGGAGGGAATTGGACTGTTAGTTTAGACAAGTAATTTCGAGGACGAAATTATTTTAAGGAGGGTAGAATTGTAACACCCGGGTTTAGGGGGCTGTGCATGTTGAGTTTAAATCAAGTGTTAGTGGGTTTTTGGGAGTGCTTGGTTGAGTTTTAGAGGCTCTAAGAATGTTGGGATGAGAAGGGAAGGCTTTGGAAAATTTAGATTTTTAGGGTAAAAAGGAATTGGGCCAAGGGAGGCCTTAAGATTAATTTTTGGTAATTATTGGCACAAGTGAGGCTTTGGCAAAGTGGTGTGTCTTGTGATTTAAAGAAGTGGAGGTAGCGCTGTGAGGGTCTTAGGTTCGATCCAAGAAGAAGTGAGATGGGTTTTAATTTTTGGAGTATGGCGTTGCAGCGTAGAAGGCCTTAAAATAATTTGGGGCGTGTTTGGTCATGAGGCGGTGGTCCAAGTGGTGCTGTGTGGAACTTAGGCGCTGGAAGGTGCGTGTGGGCATTGGTTCGAGCAACTAAGGCGGCTTTGCGTGTTTATTTTTCTTATGCGGTGTTTGGGGCTTGGGTAGGTAGCCCTTAAAGATTTTATGGTGGTTTTTGTCATAAAAATCAAGATGGCCGAGTGGCACAGGCGTTGGGGTTAGGCGTGCGGTGATTGGTCCCGAGTTCGAACAGTGGGTGGCATTTGGAGTTTTGATTTCTTTTTATTTTGGGCAGCAAATTGAAGGCGATGGGACGGCACATGTAGTTTAAATTAGGTGATAAGGATAAGCTTAAGTATTATTTTGAATTAGAATTTGGCTGGTGGGTGGCTTTATTATTTTATTATTGTAGATAATTATAGTTTTTTTTAATTAGTTTAAATTAGAGATAGGATGTGGATAGGATAATGGGGGGATTTGTTTAATTCAAATGGAATTGAATTTGTGGCTTGAATTGGTTCCGGGAGGTGGCCGACTATGGGGATTTTCAATTGGGTGTATGTGGCGGTTTGGAGGTGTTTTAGGAAGGTGAATGCTGTTTTTCTTATGGCATTAGTGGGTGATTTTCGGCCAGCTTTAGGAGAGTGTACCAAGAGCCGAATTCTTCCAAGCAACTCTCTCCCATTTTTGTTCTTTGGAACCGAAATACCAAACCCCTTTAGTTGCCGAATTTTGAAAATGTTTCTTGATTTTATGCTTGTGGCCGAATGCTTCTTTTCACTTCTTCCTTCTATTTCATTTGAGTAAGCCGAATGTGGAACTCTCTCCTCTCCATATTTTTCTTTGATTTGAAAACCTTGTTATTGAAATTTCATTCCCTAAAAACACTTTCTTTATTTTCTTTCACTTTCAAGCCGAAGGTACCCTCCCTCATTATCTTTTATTTTCTTTCTTCTCCTAAACTCTATTGCCGATTTCTCTATTTCTTCTCACCTTTACTCTTATTTCTTTTTCACGCTAAACCGATCCTAGTGGTGTTCATATTGGCCGAATCTCCCTTTTCTCCTAGTGGTTTGGTTGGCCGGTTAGTGGTTGGTGTTGGGGTAAGTTTTTGGCCGAATGGCCATTTCTCTTTTCTCTCTAGTGCTTGTGGTTTCGATTTGATTAAAGTCTATTTTGGTTTTGGTTGGAAGGAGTTAATTATTTCGTTTTAGGGTCTCCAGTTTTTGGTGGCGATCAAGTGAAGCGATCATCGTTGGTTGATCGTTGGTAAGTGGTGGTAAGAGTGATGTTATTAGGCTATTCCGTTAGTTTCACTAAATCGAGTTGCAAAGGATTAACTGTGTTCTTATTGGTGGAAGGCCGATTGTCAGAGGAACCACTGCTTGGCTCGAGATTTGGTAGGAAACCAAATCGGGTTTTAGGTAAAGGATCAAGGTTAATCTTTTTTTGTTGTTTAGCCGAATGGTATGAGTGCTAATGCTTGGTTGGCCGATTGTTTTAGGAGCAAGAGGATCAAGGGTCTTAGATTGATTCTTCGATTAAGGTTTGCGGTGTGTACACACACACACTCTTCTAGTAATTTATGTGCTTATTGAATTGTGTGTATATTTACACACTTATACATTATGGTATTTATATATATATGTTGTGTGTGGTTGGTTCCACGGAAAGGTGGATTGAATACCATTATGGTATAGGCACGAGGGTCGAGTAAGTCCTCTGTTATGATGCTTTTAGTACGCATAATGTATACATTACGTGTGCTATGATATTGGATGGCTGATAAATAATATGTATGTTACTAATCAAGCATGTGGGTATAAGTCCGTTAAAATGCATATCATTATCTATGTGGGTTGTGCTGAGAGAGGAGGGGGCGGTGATATTTTTGTCTTTGACGAGCACCAAGTGTTTTGGTAACACACCGTGGATTGCGGTCACAGAGGTTTGGTACCTCCGGAGGTTTGGCACCTCATAGCGACTTATCCTCGTGGTTAACACCACCGTGGGTTGGCCCCACTTTTTGAGACACGGATCGAAATCGCGGTGATTTGGTATCACACGATGGGTTGGCCCCATCAATTGATTTGTGACTTCGGTCACCAGTGTTTTGGTAACACACTTCGTGTCTTCGGATACCAGAGGTTTGGCACCTCCAGTGATTTGGCATCACATCTGTGACTATACGTCACCAGTGGTTTGGCACCACCAGTGGTTTGGTACCACACGGGGTAGAAAAGGTGTATGGACGGTTAGGATTGGGTGCATATGATTGGGATGCATGATGATCATGATTATGTTTGTATGTGATATTTTGCTAATCCGGGAAAAAGGGTAGCACACTGAGTCTTGGTGACTCACCTTTTTCCTTAACCATTTCAGGTAGTGCATAAAGCTGGACCGGGATCGGAGAGGACAAGGTGGCCCATGCCGAAGATGATGTTCAATTATTTCATGCTTGATTTTGATGTAAGCATTTTATTTGAATTTGTTGGGTTGTAACAAAGGCCATTTTATGTTTTTGGTATTACTTTAACTACGGTTTATTTAAATTAAATGGCTATGTGAAAATGATTTTAATCCAAGCAACCTATTAATGAAAAATGTGGTTAATAAAGTTTTTCTAATTCAGTCAATTTATAACTTCAAAGTTTTCATAAGGTAATAACTGAATAAAGTTTTTTAAAAAAAAAAAAACAAATTCTTTCATGCTTTATGCTAAGTAAACAAAGATTTTCAACCGTCTTTTCCACAATAACGTAACCAGATTCGGTCGTAACGAATGGGCCGGGTTTGAGGATGTTACACTCTAGGCCCTAAGTGACATTTCAGGCTACTTTTCCAAGCCTGTTTGTGTGTCAAATTTTACCAACTTTTACTTTTAAGGCCACCTTGCCTTAATTTCCTATTTTAAACCTTAAAACTTGACATTTCTCGGTCATTTCTAAGTTTCCTAAAATTTTCGATCGGCTCTATAACTTGCCATTTTTCTTACATTTCCAAGTTTCAGAATGTTCACTTTCCATTTTGAATCATTTCCAAAAATGTTCAGGTTTCAAAAATGTTGAGTTTTCAGAAATGTTTGAGTTTCCAAAAATGTTCAGGTTTCCAAAAATGTTCAAGTTTCCAAAAATGTTCATTTCCACTTCCATGCATTTCTAGGTTTCCAAAGATGGTTCCAAATTTATTCCTAGTACATAAAACATATCACTTCGTACATTTAAATCGAAAATGCATAGGCCCTTGTCAGGATGTTACATCAATAGTTTAATAGATATGACATCTATATATTTTAATAAACTATATACTAAGGTTAGTAAAATAGAAGAAAAAGTAGATAATATGGGAGAAGTAACAGATTTAGATTTGAATAGCAAGTCTAAAGAGTTATTATCCGATGTTAATAATAAATTAGATCTAGTTATTAATAATAATAATATAGAAACAAACTTAGATTTAGGACCTTTATATTATGGTAATAGTAATGTTATTTTAGCTTTATCAGATGAAGATGAGTCTTCGGATGAATCTTCTTACTATAATAAAAAAGAAAAAACAAAACAAAAAAGAGAAAAGGATAAAAAAACAAGAAAAATATGATTTTGAGTCCTATAAAACTTTAATAGAACATTGGAAAAACCAATTTTCTAAAACAGAAGATAAATATGAACAAGTAGAATATTTAAAATTAATAGAAGAACTTTATGAAAAACATAAAGATTTATTTACTAAATATAATTATCACTATATGATAAACTATGACACTACCGAAAGTATCGATAGTTCTAAAAGTAAAAATAATTCTGATGTAAATATTAATGTTACGAGTCATAATTCTGATGAAAAAAATACTTCTACAGAAGAGGATGAAAATATAGAAATTCCTGAACCCATGGATACTGAACAAACAGATCCATATGAATATATAATACCAAAACCTTGGGAAATAGATAAAAAAGAGTCTCATGGTAAAAGAAAAATAGACTCAGATCTTCAAACAGATGATAATCTGAGAGCTATTAATAAAAATTATGAAAATGTTGAAAACACAACAAGAATATTAGGTAATAAAATAGAAAATATAGCAACAAATTGTCCTAACAAAGGCAAAAATGCTAGAAAGATGATTAAAAATCTTGAAGAACAAGATTTAGAAATCTTTTTTAGTGAGGAAACAAATCCTACTGAAATATTATATGAATTAATATCAGAAACAGAGTCTGATACAGATTCTGATGAATATATCTTTATGATAGGAAATAGTTCTAATAATAAGTTAGAAGAAATTCCTAATCCTGAACAACAGGATATAAAACTAGGAAATTTAATCGGAGAAGAAATAGACTTTTCTGAAGATATAATAGAAAAAATTAAGAAAAATCATATTTCTAAATAAGAAATATATAAAATTTCTAAATTTAAAATATGGTCAAAAAGACATATAGAAAAAATTAGCGGTAATACAGTTGCTAAAGACACCAAAGGAGGATTAACAGAAATCCCCTTATTTACTAAAGAAACAATAAAAAAGATTAGAAAAAACTATCCTCAGGTTAGATATATACATTTAGGAGTCATTATGATAACCATCAGAGCTTTATTTAGAAGAGGTCATGATGTTCCTATTTTAGCAGTATTATTAGATAAAAGATTTGAAAATCCAATAAAAGCACTTATTGGAGGAATTCAATCTAATTTACATACAGGTGTTATAGGATTTAAAGTTAAACCAAATTACTTTATCTCCATACCATATCCAATGGTAAAACAACCATTTGGAACACAATCACCAACCCTGGTGAGTTATTTTGAATTTTCACAAAATCCATATTCAGAATATCAAAAAAGCTATTTTGAAATTATAAAAAATACAGAAGATTTGTTGAAAAAACAACAAAATCTTGAATTCCCTGAAATAAAAGATTTTTATAATCCAGGGCTACCAGTAGAATATTACAATTTTATAAACAGAATATGGAAAACCCATATTTTGGAACAAAGAGCGAATTTCCGAAAAGCTCTTACACAATTCTCAGAATTTTTAGTTGAAAAAAAAACTAAAGAAAATAAAGCCGAAGATTTATTACTAAAATCCATTTTATATCGAGATTGGGATGAAATCCTAATCGAATATACAGATATTAAGGAGATAAACAATTTTCTTGATATATTTCAATATTTTATTAATAACGTGAAAAACAGTCCTATTATTAATAAGATGTTTAGAATATGTCTATATAACAAGTGTAGACAAATTCTACCCTCTGATTTTTTCAAAAATAAATCGAGCTATTTGCAACCAGCAAGCTCAATTTTTAGAAGCTTTTTCAAAATATTTTCTACAAGCCTATGTTTTTACAAATGATATAGGAGAAAAATTTCCTACTATCAAATTCAGTCTTAATCACGAGCCATTCAATATAACCAGTATTGAATGGGGATTTGTTAAAGAAATAACAGTCCAAAATCTTTCTTTTCATTTACTAAAAGATTTTCCAGTGATAGTCAAATCCCGGCTATCAAATTTTATAGATATAGACGATTTTGTCTATTATTTTCATATTGAAATAAATAGCCTTATTGGTATAGCTGAAAAGGAAAAATTTTATCAGCCATATCAAATTTGGAATATAAATACTATGTTTTCGGGAAAAGCCCTTTCAGTCATCGAGGAAGATCAACAACATTTGTCAAAAACTATTGATGAGTGTTATAATAACTTCAAGAATTATCAAATCCAAGCCGGAATTGATTTAATGAGTATGGCGGAACATCTTCTCCATCAAATAACTTATATGTTCTGGACCGATGGACGAAGAATTTTAGCTTATGATACCGGAAGAACCCAGATAGAATGAAATGAAGAAGCCATTCAGTTATTAAAAAAGATAGCTGATATGGAGATCGATGATTATCCGTTAGCAGCGGAAATCAGAGAAGCATGGGAAAACTGGAACACACCAGTACCTTCACCAGAATCACTACACCTGGATGAAATCGAAGAAATGAATCTCAGAAATGTCCAGGAAGGATAAAAGCAGAACACAACACGTGGAAAAATAATGTCCATAAACAAATGAGACAAAAAAGCATGATTAATGCAAGAGTAAGATGGAAGCAACCGTCACATCAAGGAAGCTACGTGGAAACAACTATTATGGCAACCGTCACATCAAGGAAGCTACGTGGAAACAACCATGAAGCTGACAATTCAAACATCCTTATCAGGATACTATTCATGGAAGCTATGTGGAAACCACCATGAAGCTGACATTAAAAGCATCCTTATCAGGATACTATTCGGATTTCAATTGTAATTAGATTGAGTTGAGAATTCTTTACTATAAATAGGCATTGTTGTAGCCTAAAGTGGGCATCGAAAAATAGATAGAGTTTTATATTTCTACTTTTCTTTTGTTTTTCTTTTACTGAAGAAATCAAGAAATCTTTCTTGATCTTTTCTTTGTAAATTATCTACTATCTTTTCTTGTTAAATAAAATCTACGATATTATATCCTTCCGCTTGTGGATATCCACCCTTCCCCCGTAATTGGTATCAGAGGAGCCCCGGAGTAACGATTTCTGGAGTTCTAATATCGTAGTAAGCATTGTAAGTTTCTATCTTTTATCTGCTATTCTGTTTATTTCACTGTTTTTATCTCAAAACCCATATATCTGTCGTTTGTCTTCTTGTTGCCGTTGAGTCCGAGTGGGACGTTGTAGGCGTTTGTGAAGACGTTATAGACACAGACGGTTTTAGGTACCAGGGATAATAACATGGAACAAATGGATTGTTTATACAAAGATAAAACTTGTAATCACACTATGCATATAGACTCTAAGAATGAAAATAATGTTTCGGCTCTTAGTAAAGGTATGAATAGTTTAATAGATATGACATCTATATATTTTAATAAACTATATACTAAGGTTAGTAGAATAGAAGAAAAAGTAGATAATATGGGAGAAGTAACAGATTTAGATTTGAATAGCAAGTCTAAAGAGTTATTATCCGATGTTAATAATAAATTAGATCTAGTTATTAATAATAATAATATAGAAACAGACTTAGATTTAGGACCTTTATATTATGGTAATAGTAATGTTATTTTAGCTTTATCAGATGAAGATGAGTCTTCGGATGAATCTTTTAACTATAATAAAAAAGGAAAAACAAAACAAAAAAGAGAAAAAGATAAAAAAACAAGAAAAATATGATTTTGAGTCCTATAAAACTTTAATAGAACATTGGAAAAGCCAATTTTCTAAAACAGAAGATAAATATGAGCAAGTAGAATACCTAAAATTAATAGAAGAACTTTATGAAAAATATAAAGATTTATTTACTAAATATAATTATCACTATATGTTAAACTATGACACTACCGAAAGTATCGATAGTTCTAAAAGTAAAAATAATTCTGATGTAAATATTAATATTACGAGTCATAATTTTGATGAAGAAAATACTTCTACAGAAGAGGATGAAAATATAGAAATTCCTGAACCCATGGTGTAACACCCTGAAAATTTGAGTATCGATTTATTGCATGTTTTGGTGATTAGTTTAGAAAGGAAAAATTTTCTTATTACTTTTCATGCTTATTATAGTCCTGAAGAAGAGTATAGAATTATTCGGGTATGGAATAATTTATAGTTTGAGAATTTATTGAAGTGGATCAAGTGTCATTAATACTTAAGTTAATTTAAGTGTTAATAAGTAACACAAGATGGGTAATGCCAAGGTGGTAATGGCGCATGAGTATTAGCATGAGGGGAGAGGTTCGAATCCCTTAAATGGCATTTAGACAACTTTTATTTTTGCTCTTCTATGGTAAGTGTCGGCCAAGCACATTTATGGAAAGTGTTGACCTTGTTATTTTTGGTTAGTAGAATAAAGGATTAAGGAAAGTGTTACCTTATGGTATGGAATCAAGAAACATTTGGAAAGATATGGGGACATAGGGCAAGTATCAAGGAAAATGTTTTGGAAACAAATTCATGGTCATTTGACCAATGAATTTGGACGGCATAGTGGCTAGGGGGAGGTTTATAATATCCCGGGTTAGGGGCTATTTTTGTCATGGCATGTTCTGCATGTTGTTGGTGTGCTATGTTGCTGTTTGTGTAGTTTCGGGGCTTAATTATAGGCTAGGAGTAAGTCTGAGTAGGTAGGAAAATTTTAGTTTTTAAGCTTTATGTGAGAGGAGCTGATGTAGCTGGGTCATATGTAGTTTATTTGGTGTTTTTGAGCACAAAAGAGGAGCTGGTGGAGTGGCAAAGCATGCGCCACTTGGAGCTGGTATTTGGCGTCAATTGCAGGAGTGGGAGGTCCAGAGTTCAAGCTGCGGAAATCTCTTATTTTGCTCCCATTTTGACGGCATGGAGGGGGAGTTGTAGGCAGTTCAAACTCTGCCATTGACTTGGTCTTCACATTCAAATGGTGGGTGGAGAGGAATTTTAGGAGGTTGACTTGTTCAACCACTTTGAATGAGTGGTTGTGAGGGAGTGGGGGTGTTGGCCGAAACTTGGGAAGCTTGTGGGGGGGAGTGAACGGTTTTGGATGGTAAGGAAAGGTGTGTGCCGAAAATGCATTTGGCATTTTTGGTGATTTTCGGCCACTCTTTGTCAAAAGCAATTCTTCTATTTTCTTTTGGAAACCGAAACTAGCACCCATTCTTTTCATACTTTCTTCCTTTCTTCTCTTGAAACCTTGGTAGCCGAAATTGCTTTGCTCTTTTGATTTGTGACAGCCGAATGCTCTCTTCTATACCATTTTCTTTCTTCCCATTTTGTTGAGCCGAAACTTGCCTTCCAAAGCATTTTCTCCATCCCTTTTCTTGCTCAAAACCGAAAGTCCAAGCCTCTAGTTGCCGATTCTTGCTTCGTTTCCTTTCAATATTTTTTGACAAGCCGAAAGTACCCTCCCTCATCCATCTTCATATCCCTTCTTCTCTTTAAACTCAATTGCCGATTTCTCCATTTCTTTCCACCTCTATTTCTTCTTTCTTGTCTATTGAAAGCCGTACATAGGTGGGTGTTAAACACCAATACCGAATCCTCTTCTCCCTTGTGGTTCAAGGTCTTAGCCGAATTCCCTCCCCTTGTTGTTGTTGGCCGAACATTGGTGATTGTTTGGGTGCTGGCTTCCAATCGTTTGGAATCAGGTGAGGGCTTGGCCGAATGGCCCACGCGCCTTTCTCTCGTCTTTATGTATGGTGGTTTGGGTAAGGACCGATTCCGTTATTGGTTGAAGGGTGCTAATCTTTTGTGTAAATCGTTTTCACTATAGGACATCGGGATTATTGAAGGAGACAAGTGAAGCCTTCCTTTCTTCGATTGACTGTTTGGTAAGTGATGGTAAGGGCTACTATTAGTCCATTCTCTTTGGTCTTGTTAAGCCAAATTATTAAAGGTGGGATTGTTATTATTTTAGGGGTGGCCGATTGTCACAAGAGGAACCAGTGTGGTTCGGGTTTGGTAGGGAACCAAACCAATAGCAAGGTAAGGGCTAGGACGATAAACCCTTTGGTCTAATTGGTATGGCCGAAGGATATGTGTGTTAACCCCCATGGTTGGCCGATTGTAGGAGCAAGGCCATCAAAGGGACTTAGATCGTTCGTTGGGATTTTAGACTCGTATATACCAGGTGTGTAAACTAACACACTGATACTTGGTAATGTTGTTAATAAACCTATTTGCCTGTTAAAAATCATAACAGAGTGGTGGTTAATTGGATACCCAAATAGGGTATGTGTACGAATCCGGGTAAGTCTATCTTATTACGAGTTCTATTGTGATACCTGTGATGTATGATTTATGCTATGTATGCTATGAGATGCATTGTGGGACATGTTGGCATGTATTACGTGATGTGCATTGATATGACATGTTGGGTGATTTGAGAGGAGGGGGATATGATATCCGTGTCTTTGGGACACTGTGACTTTGGGTCACCAGAGGTTTGGCACCTCCAGTGGTTTGGTACCACAATGATATTTTGTGACTTTGGGTCACCAGAGGTTTGGCACCTCAGCGTCTCGTCCCAGTGGCCTAGTACCACGGTGGGTTGGCCCCACAGTTGATTATACGGGATTGACGCTAGTGATTTGGCATCACACGATGGGTTGGCCCCATCACTCGATTATCGTGACTACGGTCACCAGTGGTTTGGTACCACATTGTGTCTTTGGGACACCAGAGGTTTGGCACCTCATTGCGACTCGTCCCTGTGGTTGACACCACCGTGGGTTGACCCCACTTGAGAGATACGGGATTGTCGCTAGTGATTTGGTATCACGCGATGGGTTGGCCCCATCATCGATTATTCGTGACTTTGGGTCACTAGTGGTTTGGCACCACACTTATGGATATCGTGACTTTGGGTCACGGTGGTTTGGCACCACCCGGTGGTTTGGTACCACACGGGGTAGAAAAGGAGATACGGATGGTTAGGACCGGGTTGCATTAATTGTGTTACTACGCATGATGTGTGTTAGCATGTTGTTTTATTGGGAGCGGGATTTATACATCGAGTCATTCGACTCACCCTCTCCTTTGACATTTCAGGTGATACTTAGACGCGCGGACATGGAGCCGGGATGGACTCTGGTGCTCATGCCATCTTTGAATAAAAAGTTTTACTCGGACATTACATTTTGGGTACTTTAGTTATTTACTTTCAGTTGGGTTTTGTTTCGGATTTGTAAAAGGCCTTTAAATTATGCCTTATGATGTTTATGTTTTAAGTTAGATTTTAATATGCTTTAACAAAATAATTGGGTTAGTTTGCTAAAACTTGAAACGACAACGATTTCAAAATTTTAACGATATGTTTTCAACTATACCATCGGGTATCACACGGATTTTATAAATAAGTGGAAATCAATCATCTTCAAACTTGAAATCAAATTTTTACGTAGTCTAAATGTTTTAGTAATGATATTAAACAACTTGTTTTCCAAACGGAACTGAGTTTTATCAAATCTATTTAATGCAAACTCGTAACTTTCAAACACGTTTTTCCCCGTAACATACCATATTCGGTCGTGGTGTTTGGACCGGGTTTGGGGTGTTACAAGGTTGGCCGAAAATGCTAGTAGCTAGGTAAGGTTTAGGAGTTTGCTTTTGGTCATTTTTAGTTTTTGTGCAAAGCTTTGCATTTTTCTCAACCTTTTCCTTTGGCCAAAAATTTGAGCATTCGGTAAGCCTAATACTCTTGACCATTTGGTCATTTTTGCATATCATCTAAGTATTCTTTTGAGTATTCTTTTCATAGTGCCGAAATCACTACACCAAAAAGCCATTTTTTTTTCCTTTTCTTTTCCCCATTACCGAATATACATTGCTCCCAAAACTCATCTCTTTCTTTCTTTCTCTTTTATTCTCTTTGAAAATCGAAACAACATCATCATCATTATTCTCCCATCTTTTATTTCTTTTCACTCATATTTTTCTCCATTGTTTTTCCTCATGGCCGAATGTTAGTGTGCCCATAGCCGAATCTTCCTCTCTTTTCTTTGGTTGCATAGCCGAATCCTCCATCATTCACAAACATCGTTCTCAATCTTTTCTTTCAATCGTGGACAATAGGTAAGGGTTCTTTTTATTTTACGATTAGTTAATAATTATGTTGGCTGAATCTTAATGGTGGTAAGAAGGATTCTTTAGATCGAAATCATCATTAACGTTTCCAATGGTTATATTATAGTGCGATAGCGGAAGATCGGAAATCAAGCGTTCGTGGGTATCTAGAACGTTGGAATCAATTTAAGTGATAAAGAAACGTTTTGATCGATTCCTATATTGTGGTACAAGGATTTTTGTGGTAAGAAATCTCATCCATAAAAACCCTTAGTCATATTTTCGTTATAATATTAGATTGGATTAACGATCTCTTGTCTTTGAAGACAATCAAAATAGGGAAGAAAAGGACGGTGTTTAGTCTTCAGAAGAAAGGAGGTTCTGTTATTTCCCCTAAGTATAAACAAAGGGCTATTTCAGGAATCCGAGATTTTCCACCAGGTTGTGGACGTTCATACAGGGAAAATCAATTGTTTGAAGTAGTTCGTACTCCTGAACCATTATTCGTTCGTGGATTTGCATCGGTTAACGAACCATGAATCGGGGAGAAACCGCAAATAGAAGTAGTTCGAAAATCCGAGGGTGTTGACGAGCGGGAAAGTCCAGTTCTCACTATAACCAGGTGTGTAACTTCACACTTATCTTTCGGATTAGATATTAAACCGTAAGTATAGTGATAAATCGTAGAAATGGCAAAATCAAAAATTTTGTGATATTAACACTTTTGTGTAAATGCTTGAAAACGGTAAAAACCGAGAAATTTACAAAAAATTGCTAGATCGATAATTTGGATCATAAAACTGCTAGATCGATAATTTGGATCACAAAAATATTCTAGTTCGATAAATGAGCCAAAAATATTCTAGTTCGATAAATGGGCCAAAAACATTCTAGTTCGATAAATGGGCCAAAAATATTCTAGTTCGATAAATGGGCCAAAAATATTCTCGTTCCATAAATGGGCCAAAGATCTCTAGATTGCTAAATGGGCTAGATACTATATTGTTAATAGGCCCAAATGAAAAGTTAAATTATAGACTTATCTATAATATGGATTACTTGATAAATCGTGTTATGATTAAAGTTTGTTATTCATACATAATTGCATGGGATGGGATTTGATGAAGAGAAGAAAGGCCTGTGGCCATGTATCTAGTTCGGTGGCTCTGCCACAAATTTTGGCTTAATGACTCTAGTTCGGTGACTATGTCACAATCTAGTTCGGTAGTGCACTACAATATTATTAAAAAGGCTTAATGCCTACGATTGGTGTGATTGGCGGGGTGGGTTGACTTGATCCCCACAGGTGTGCTGGTTGGTACGGGGGTGTGTAGCGGATGGAAAATTAGGCTTGGTTTGGGAAATTCATTTTACATGCATTTTATATATTTATTTTAGTTTATATTATTGAAATGTGTAATTGGGCTCAAGCCCAAATAAATGCCTCGATGGCCTGGCCCAATAAAGATGGCAAGTGAGTTACACTGAGTTCTTTGTAACTCACCCCGTTTTATTATCCATTTCAGGTAATGGAAATTGATGTGGACTTGGGCCGGAGATGACTTGGTGGAGGCCATACTACAAGCATGGGTTTTATAAACTATGAACTTTGTTTAAGTTACTTATTTTAATTACTATTTCGGGTTGATGTAATAAGGCCTCTAATTATGTTTTTATGGATTTTATTGTGTGGATGGATTTAATTTTGTTTAAGACTCTCAATATGGGCTTATGTTAAATTTTTAAAGTTTTCTTAAAATATTGTGTTTTATAACATTTTGGACACCTAAATTACTCTTTTAAATTCTTTCAAATTCTTTTAAAATTACTTTAAGGTTTTGACAAATATATTTTAAATAATAAGATTTTCAAACAAGTAATTTCTTAAATCATCAATTTCAAACTATCGTACTAAATTTTTATTAAACTCTATTTCCAAAAGGTTTTGTAGTAACGTTTTACTTTAATCACTAGAGAATTAAATGAATGTTCGATTGTTGTGACAAACCAAATCTCGTCTAAACGCATAGACCTGGTTTGGGGTGTTACATTTAATGGTATCAGAGCCGAGTTCAAAACTCAGCTGTGGATTGGGTTCAACAATGATATTTGGTTGAAAAACAATACGAAATTATAGATTTTTGATTTAAAGGTAGTATGGCACCATGAGCATCCCGCGCCATGTCAAGTAAGTATCTGTATCTTGATTGTTTATTATTATTATGATATGATCATAGAGACACTCTAGAACTTCTAGTTTTAGGTGTTGAAAACCGTAGAGATTGAGACAATAGGATATGGTTGCGAAAACAACTCTATCTCTTTCATATCACAAAACATCGTTAATAAACACTGAAATAGTATTCTAATTCATAAAACTCTTAATCAGATTAAATCAAATTAGTCGTCATGAGCACTAGAGGACGTGGTCGTGGACGCGGTAGACGTGGCCGTGGTAGAGGACGAGGTGTTAGGGGCGCAACTGAAGCGCCGGATCATATGCCGAAAATGGATGCACCTGCGTCACTCGAAAGTGAGACGGGATCACATGACCATATGGATGAAGATAATGCTATGACACGAGCAATGCTGCGAGTCCTTGAAAGGGTCGCTGGAACCAGAACTGGATCAATAGCTCGTGGGTCAATATCGGAACGATTGAAATCAAGTGGTGCTGAGGTTTTCAGAGGTGTTTCTGGTGTAGCTCCAAATGTTGCTGAATATTGGCTTGAGGTAGTGGAGCGAATTATGGACGATCTTGAGTGCACTGTGGAACAAAAACTAAGAGGAGCGGTGTCTTTGTTAAGGGACGAAGCATACCAATGGTGGCTTACTGTCCGAGAAGGCACTGAAGCTGCATTAGTTAATTGGGAATTTTTCAAAGCTTCTTTCCAACGGAAGTATGTGGGAACAAGTTATGTGGATGCCCGAAGGAAGGAATTCTTGAATCTGGTCCAAGGAAATAAGAAGTGGCAGCGTATGAAGCTGAGTTTTTACGTTTGAGCCGCTATGCTCGAACAATAGTGGCAACGGATCATGAGCATTGTGTACGCTTTGAGGATGGCTTGAATGATGAGTTGCGGGTTCTGATAGCCCCACAACAAGTTAGAACTTTTGCCACGCTTGTGGAGAAAGTCAAGATAGCCGAAGAGGCTAAGAACTCAGAACGTCAGAATCGGGAACGAGCTAGAGGCAAGAGAGATATGAAGTATTCAGGTTCTTCAAAAAGGTTTCTGAAGAGGCCTCGGAATGATGAGCCAACTCAAGGTAGAACACCTGTAGTGTTAATCAGTCGAGATTGTCTTTGATTGTGGGAAACGGCATTCTGGAGAGTGCTGGAAAAAAACGGGTGCTTGCTATAAATGCAGGTCGATGGATCATCAATATAGGAATTGCCCTCAACGAATGGATACAACTCAGGAAGCTCAGACATCGATGCACCACCGATAAGAGGAATTCAAAGAACCACCAGAGGTCGTGGACCGTGTCGTGGTGGTAATGGGGCTGGACGTGGTCAAGGTGTGCAATGGTCGAGGCAATGGTCCTAGAGGTAACACGGATGCAAGGCAGCCAGGATTGGTTTATGCAGTTAGACGCCACGAGGATGGCAATGCACCTGATGTGATAACTGTTACGTTTTTCATCTTTGATGTACCTGTTATTGCTTTGATAGATATTGGTTCTACCCACTCGTATGTTGCTAGCACCATATCTGGAAACTTGAATTTAGAATCTGAAATTTTTGATAGTGAGATGAAAGTAATTAGTCCTTTAGGACAGTCGGTGTTGGTTAATAAACTGTTTAGGGACGTGCCCTTAGCAATTCAAGGAGAAATATTTCTGGCAAATTTGATAGAGTTGCCTTTTGGCGAGTTCGATATCATTTTGGGCATGGATTGGTTGGTTAAGCACCGAGCGAAATTGGATTGTGCTGAAAAGCGAATGTCAATAAGAACCGTGGAGGATAAGGAGATAGTTATGATAGGTGAACGAAGGAATTACTTGGTAAATGTGATATCTGCGTTAAAGGCGGAAAAGTTGGTGCGAAAAGGGTATGAAGTATTTTAGCATTTATTAGTGCTTTAGATGCCAAAGAGTTATCAGTGGAAGATGTGAGAACAGTGAAGGAATTTCCGGATGTATTTCCCGAAGAACTTCTCGGTGTACCTCCAGATCGGGAAGTGGAATTTGGTATTGAGCTTTTGCCTGGGACGGCTCCAGTGTCCATTGCTCCTTATAGAATGGCACCGAAGGAGTTGTCGGAACTTAAAGCTCAAATTCAAGAATTGCTAGATGGGGGTTTTATTCGACCGAGTGTGTCCCCGTGGGGAGCACCGGTTTTGTTTGTTAAAAGAAAGATGGATCAATGCGTATGTGTATTGACTACAGCAATTGAATAAATTGACGATCAAGAATCGGTATCCTCTCACGAGAATTGATGACTGTTTGATCAATTGAAGGAGCTTCATTTTCTCCAAAATCGATTTGAGATCGAGTTATCACCAACTTAAGGTGAAAGAAGAAGAGATATTCACAAGACGGCTTTCGAACTCGTTATGGACATTATGAGTTTTTGGTGATGCCGTTTGGGTTGACCAATGCACCAGCTGCATTTATGGATATGATGAACCGGGTCTTTCAACCATATTTAGACCGGTTTGTAGTGGTATTCATAGATGACATTTTGGTATATTCAAGGAATGAAGAGGAGCATGACTCACATTTGCGAATTGTATTACAGTTGCTTCAAGATAATCAACTGTATGCCAAATTTAGTAAATGTGAATTCTGGTTAAGGGAAGTGACTTTCTTGGGTCATGTGGTATCAGCCGAAGGAATAAGGGTGGATCCTCGGAAGATTGAGGCTGTATTAGATTGGAAACCACCAAAGTCAGTAGCTGAGATTCGGAGTTTCTTGGGTTTGGCTGGTTACTATAAACGCTTTGTTGAGGGGTTTTCGTTAATTGCTGCACCCCTAAGTAAGCTTTTGCGAAAGGGAGTACCGTTCATATGGACCGACAAATAGCAAGAAAGTTTTGAGAAATTGAAGAAGATTTTGACGGAAGCGCCAGTACTGATTCAGCCTGAGGCTGGAAAAGAGTTTATAGTTTATTGTGATACGTCACATATGGGATTAGGTTGTGTACTAATGCAAAGTGGGAAAGTGGTGGCTTATGCTTCTCGTCAGCTGAGACCGCACGAAGTAAACTACCCTACTCATGATTTGGAACTAGCTGCGGTAGTGTTTGCTCTAAAGATTTGGAGGCATTACCTTTATGGTGAAAAGTCTATCATCTATACTAATCACAAGAGTCTTAAGTATCTTCTTACTCAGAAGGAATTAAACTTGAGACAAAGAAGATGGGTGGAGTTGTTAAAGGACTATGATTTCTCAATCGAGTATCATCCGGGAAAGGCTAACGTGGTAGCAGACGCGTTAAGTCGTAAGGTGGTATCTGATTTGAGAGCAATGTTTGCCCATTTGAGTTTGTACGAAGATGGTAGTCTGATAGCGGAACTTCAAGTGAAGCCTCTGTAGATAGAACAAATTAAGGAAAAACAGATATCAGACAAGAAGTTGGGACTCTTAATTCAACAAGTTGAAAATGGTGGAATAGAGGATTTTGGTATAAACACGGAAGGTGTGTTGTGTTTTCGTGGAAGAGTTTGTATGCCTAAGGACTCAGATCTGAGACAGATGATTTTACGGGAGGCGCATAGTAGCCCTTATGCTATGCACCCCGGAGGAAATAAGATGTATCGGGATCTTCGTGAACGGTATTGGTGGCCAGGGTTGAAGCGTGAGATTTCCGAATTTGTGGGAAAATGTTTAACCTGTCAGCAAGTGAAAGCGGAGCATCAATTGCCGTCAGGTTTATTACAACCAGTAAAGATTCCTCTTTGGAAATGGGAGCGGATAACAATGGATTTTGTTAGTGGGTTACCTTTAACACTTACTAAGAAAAATTCTGTTTGGGTAATTGTTGATCGTTTGACGAAGACTGCTCATTTTCTACCAGTTCGTATGGATTACTCGTTACAGAAGTTTGCTAAGCTGTATGTATCTGAAATCGTGAGGTTGCATGGGGTACCCGTGTCTATTATATCAGATAGGGATCCTAGGTTTACATCGCGGTTTTGGAAGGCTTTGCATGAAGCTCTGGGAACAAAGTTAAATTTCAGTACGGCTTTTCATCCTCAGTCAGATGGTCAATCAGAAAGAGTAATTCAGATTCTGGAAGACATGTTAAGGGGATGTGTAATCGACTTCAAGGGTAGTTGGGAGAATTTTCTGCCGTTGGCAGAATTTGCTTACAACAATAGCTATCAGTCTAGTATTCAGATGGCACCTTATGAGGCATTATATGGTCGTAGGTGTCGTTCTCCTATTTGTTGGACTGAATTGGGCGAACGGCAGATGTTAGGTCCCGAGTTGATCTCTAAAACGAAAGAAAAAGTGAAAGTTATTCGAGCACGGTTAAAGGAAGCTTCGGATAGACAAAAGTCGTATGCAGATCTGAAGCGTAAGGATATCGAGTATGCCGTGGGGGATCAAGTTTTCTTGAAGGTCTCACCTTGGAAGAAGATTTTCAAATTTGGGAAGAAGGGCAAATTGAGTCCTAGATACATTGGACTATATCGTGTGGTGAAGCGTGTTGGTCCAGTGGCCTATCAGATCGAATTACCCCCGGAGTTGAGTCAAATTCATAATGTTTTTCATGTTTCCATACTGAGGTGTTATAGATCGGATCCTTCGCACATAGTACCGATAGAAGAAGTGGAGTTGAATTCAGACTTATCTTTTGAGGAGGAACCAGTGGAAATCTTAGACCGAGATGTTAAGGTGCTAAGAAAGAAAACCGTACCGTTGGTCAAAGTTTTATGGCGTAATCACGGAGCGGAGGAAGCTACGTGGGAGCCTGAGGATGCAATTCAGCAACAATACCCTCACCTCTTTCAATCAGGAAAATTTTGAGGACGAAATTTTCTTTAAGGAGGGTGAGTTGTAACACCCCTGAAAATTTGAGTATCGATTTATTGCATGTTTTGGTGATTAGTTTAGAAAGGAAAAATTTTCTTATTACTTTTCGTGCTTATTATAGTCCTGAAGAAGAGTATAGAATTATTCGGGTATGGAATAATTTTTAGTTTGAGAATTTATTGAAGTGGATCAAGTGTCATTCATACTTAAGTTAATTTAAGTGTTAATAAGTAACACAAGATGGGTAATGGCAAGGTGGTAATGGCGCATGAGTATTAGCATGAGGGGAGAGGTTCGAATCCCTTAAATGGCATTTAGACAACTTTTATTTTTGCTCTTCTATGGTAAGTGTCGGCCAAGCACATTTATGGAAAGTGTTGACCTTGTTATTTTTGGTTAGTAGAATAAAGGATTAAGGAAAGTGTTACCTTATGGTATGGAATCAAGAAACATTTGGAAAGATATGGGGACATAGGGCAAGTATCAAGGAAAATGTTTTGGAAACAAATTCATGGTCATTTGACCAATGAATTTGGACGGCATAGTGGCTAGGGGGAGGTTGGCCGAAAATGCTAGTAGCTAGGTAAGGTTTAGGAGTTTGCTTTTGGTCATTTTTAGTTTTTGTGCAAAGTTTTGCATTTTTCTCAACCTTTTCCTTTGGCCGAAAATTTGAGCATTCGGTAAGCCTAATACTCTTGACCATTTGGTCATTTTTGCATATCATCTAAGTATTCTTTTGAGTATTCTTTTCATAGTGCTGAAATCACTATACCAAAAAGCCATTTTTTTTCTTTTCTTTTCCCCATTGCCGAATATACATTGCTCCCAAAACTCATCTCTTTCTTTCTTTCTCTTTTATTCTCTTTGAAAACCGAAACAACATCATCATCATTATTCTCCCAACTTTTATTTCTTTTCACTCATATTTTTCTCCATTGTTTTTCCTCATGGCCGAATGTTAGTGTGCCCATAGCCGAATCTTCCTCTCTTTTCTTTGGTTGCATAGCCGAATCCTCCATCATTCACAAACATCGTTCTCAATCTTTTCTTTCAATCGTGGACAATAGGTAAGGGTTCTTTTTATTTTACGATTAGTTAATAATTATGTTGGCCGAATCTTGATGGTGGTAAGAAGAATTCTTTAGATCGAAATCATCATTAACGTTTCCAATGGTTATATTTTAGTGCGATAGCGGAAGATCAGAAATCAAGCGTTCGTGGGTATCTAGAACGTTGGAATCAATTTAGAACGTTCGTGGGTATTTAGAACGTTGGAATCGATCTAAGTGACAAAGAAATGTTTTGGTCGATTCTCATATTGTGGTACAAGGATTTTTGTGGTAAGAAATCTCATCCTTAAAAACCCTTAGTCATATTTTCGTTATAATATTAGATTGGATTAACGATCTCTTGTCTTTGAAGACAATCAAAATAGGGAAGAAAAAGGCGGTGTTTAGTCTTCGGAAGAAGGGAGGTTCCGTTATTTCCCCTAAGTATAAACAAAGGGCTATTTCGGGAATCCGAGATTTTCCACCGGGTGTGGACGTTCATCTGGGGAAAATCAATTGTTTGAAGTAGTTCGTACTCCCGAACCATTATTCGTTCGTGGATTTGCATCGGTTAACGAACCATGAATCGGGGAGAAACCGCAAATAGAAGTAGTTCGAAAATCCGAGGGAGTTGACGAGCGGGATGTAACACCCCCAAACCCGGCCCACGAGCCTTGACCGGATCTGGTTATGTCACTGTGGAAAAATGGTTGAAAATCCTTTTTGTCTTTCGAATAAACCATGAAAATTGTTAACTTTTGAAACCATGTCCTTTCTAAAATTTTAAATAAAACTTTGTTATTAAAAATAATCCATATTAAAACTTTGGTGTAAAAATATATACTTTGAATAAATAGATTGCTAAAATTAAAATCATTTTCACATAGTAATTTGTTTTAAGTAAAACATAATATAAAATAATATCAAAAATAACAATAACAATAATAACAATAATAAGGCCCTTATTACAAAAATAATTAATCCAAGTACTTGATATTAAAGTGCGTAAAAAAAAATTAAAATGTCTTCTTCTGCATGGGCCACCTCATATCCGCTCCAACCCGGTCCGATCGTCATGTCACCTGTGATGATTGATAAACAATTGGGTGAGTCATACAGACTCAGTTGTGTAATTAAACCACTGAAATCCACCCAAATGCTAGCCACAAATCAACCCAATTATCAAATTCAACATGTAATTACAATCAGACGTTACGCGCGTCGGGCTTGGCCCACAATCAAATTATATTCAAATACTGGGCTAGGCCCTTTTCTCATCAGTCCACTGATCACTGGGCTTGGCCCATTTCCATATCGTTTCATAAACGGAATAATGCAATCATGAAACCCCACCCAAGCCTAGGGTCCATCCGCTACACACCCCCTTATCCAGCCTACCACACACCAGGGGATTATCGAATCACCCTCTCCTTTTCACTCCAAAAGGCAACCAACGCCATCCACGATGTAGCGCATAGCTAACATCAAGCCACGATGGGGCACACAGCAACCCATCAAGCCACGATATGGCACAGAGCCGATATCAACCACGGTAACCACGCCGAACTACATTGTAAAGATCCACAACGCGACCTCGATCGGGCGCCAATCCACGATGTAGCACAAAGTCGACATCAACCACGTACTCAAGTACCCCGCCCTTCTTTCATAACCCACCTATACACATGTAACATGATATAATGACAAGGTGATGCATGTGCATGTCACTCACACAAATATAGGCATACACTCATATTTAAATCAGTGATCACATAGTAACAAGTTTGCCACTAACCTGGTCATCGTCATACCCCTTAAGGGTACCATTTTCACATTTAACTGAACTTGTTAGCAAACATATAACATAGGCAAATATCACGCAAATCTCGAAAACAGTGGGCTAACTACACACCTTATAACCTGAAGCTCTAAACCTTCGATCCCGACACTATCGCTCAACGAAACTACAGCTACTTGTCTATAGTTTTTATTCCGCCCACACCCCGTGTGGTTAATCGCGACTCGCCGAGAGACGACTCTTTTCTTGAACTTCGGGATAGGGCCTTTTCCTTGTCCTCCTTAATTGGTATTGGCCTCCATCAAAACGCTTAATCAGATAAACCAGTTAAACTTCCAAATCATAAACTAAACGTTGAATCTTTACTACATATTGCTTACCAAAATCACTTGAATCCCAAAGTCTACTATAGGCTTCTGTCGATTTGCCTTTGAACTCGCTTACCTTAAGCAATCAAGTCTTGACAAATCTTTAGCGCTTCCTTCCTCTGGCTACACATGAAAGAAATACCATATTAAGACCCCAAGAACATTCGGCCAAATCCAACACCAAGACCACCCTTTGGTTAACGAATACTAAAAGAGATATACTATAAACATAAATCCTTACCACCACTTACCAACTGATTACATAAGGTTGCAGTCCTTGCTTGACTATTCCAAACTCCCGGAGCCCTTTCTCTAAAACCGATTGGAGAAACTCTTGCCTTCGATTCGACCCAAACTAACCAAAAGAACTAATAGGGAGTTTCGGCTAGAGCCTTAGAGAGTTGAAACAAAAGAGATATGATTTAAGAAGAAAGAAGAAACCGGCAATGGGAAATTAGAAATGGGAGAGGGAAGGTTATGCTTGCATAAAAATGGAAGAGAACAAAGGAATGAGAGGATACTTAGAAGAGTAAAGTTTCGGCTATCAAGGGATTAAAAGAAAACAATAGAAATATTTGAAAAAAAAAAAACCAAAGGAGAACAAATGGTAAAAAGGGTGGCCAAAGGTGAGCACCCCTATTTATACTACTTAATTGGCACCCCCCTAACAAAACCCCAAAACCGATTAAACACTCTAAGCCCCACATTCGGCCATGGCTTTCACCAAATCCCAAAATTCCTTCCTAAATTCACTCTACACCAACCAATTCAAATTAAATTAAAAACCCACCTTTTATCCAACACCACCTCTTTCAAATTAAAAAAAAATAAAAGATAAACTAATAATTATTCATTCAAAGAAATTAAAAACAAACTTAACTTAATCTTTATCCCAATTGAAGGTTCCATGTGCCGTCCAACACCTTACCAAACTGCTGCAAAATAAGCATAAAATAAAAATAAAACTCCAATTGCAACTCCCTTGGTTCGAACCTGGAACCTACTGCTGCAGCCCTCTCTTCCAACGCCCCAGGCCACTCTGCCAACTTGATTTTCATGTCAAAAACCCCCATCATTTAATTTTAAATCCTTCCTACTTCAGCCCATCACCACATATAAAATATAATCGCCAAAATCTTTGCTCCTCCCGCTCGAACCTGCGCCCTTCCTCTCCTCCAACTCCTAAGTGGCGCATGAAAGCCACTTTGCCAATGAGCTCTTTGCGTCAAAGACTCACCCCAGCCTCTTTTAGGGCCTTTTTCCTTTTAACGCTAAAACCCAAAAAAATAAAACACTTAGCCGCCACTTTGGTTCGAACCCAGGCCCCTTAGCCCCCCTTGAGGCGTCACCTTCCCAAAGCCCCAAGTAGCGCCTCCATGCCACTCCACCAAAGACATTCTTGTGTCTTAGCCTTCCAAATTTTCCTCTTAAGACCCCCATAGCCAAGCTCCCTCTTCTAACACTAAAAATCTAAACTTTTCCAAGGTACTCCCCTCTCATCCAAGCATTCTTAAAACCTCTAAACACATCCAAGCACACCCAAAACCTTCCAACACTTGAATTATACCCAAACTGCATAGCCCCTAAATCTTGGATGTTACAATTCTACCCTCCTTAAAAATAATTTCGTCCCTGAAATTACTTGGCTAACGAACATCCGTACAACCTATCTTACCACCTTACGCTTATGCTGCGCACTCTGATCTTACTAGGGCTATCATACTTCCAAACACAGTCTCTAAGTTTGCACTCAAAATTCGAAACATCTTTCTTAGCAACACAGAAAAGGGCTAACTCACAAGCAAGCAAAGCAATTAAAGCATGTACCAAAGCAAAGGAGCTTGCCCGATATCACATCCTTGGTTGACTCTGACTAGAACCATTCCCTCCATGGCTTGAACCACGACCCCTCGTTGCTCGAGG
Organism: Gossypium bickii; assembly: GCA_025503065.1. NCBI lineage: Eukaryota > Viridiplantae > Streptophyta > Magnoliopsida > Malvales > Malvaceae > Gossypium > Gossypium bickii. The sequence continues at coordinate 38,485,249 of CP106712.1, read as the reverse complement.
ACAATTCTTAACCAGGTGTGCCTTAGATCCACACCGAAAGCATTCTTTACTATTTCCCCAACACTCTCCTGTGTGAGGTCTTCCACATCGAACACAAGAACAATTTCGAGCACTCAAAGAATCGCACGGTGAAGCGCACCTATTCTCAACTCTTGATCTTTTCTTAACATCTCCAGGCGATGTCGACGGTCCAACACTTCTCTTATTCCCGTTCCTATTTTTTTCTCGGTTTTCCCTTACAGTCCTCTTAACTTCTTCAGCTATCCGAGCTTTTTCCACTAGCACCGCGAAGTCTCTCTCTCTGTGCGGAGCAATCAGCACTCGAAGTTCATCTCGCAACCCGTCTTCAAACCGGACACACCTCTCATAGTCGGTGGCCGCACAAACTCCGCCTCGTACTCCGCTATCGACTTATTCCCTTGCACTAGATTTAGAAACGCTTTCCTTTGCGAGTCTAAATAACTTGCTCCAACGTACTTCCCTTCAAACTTAGCCTTAAAGTAATCCCAATCCACTCGTTCTGCCGGAGCACCTTGCCTGACCGTGAGCCATCATCGATAAGCCTCGTCCCGAAGTAGCGAAACAGCACCTTTCAACTTTTCCTCTGGGGTACAATCCAAATCGTCCATGATTCTCTCGACTCCTTCCAGCCAATATTCTGCTACGTTCATAGCTACTCCTGACACTCCTCTAAAAACTTCAGCCCCGTTTGACCTGAGTCTCTCGAACACTGACTTCTGAGCTCCGTTTCCCATACCGGCTCTTGCCACTTGTTGTAGCATGCGTAACATGGCCTGCGACACTACGTCATCTGCTCCTGCTTGATCTTGATCTTCCGCGCCACGATCGGCGACGGTACTTCATTTCGACCCCTAGCGGAGCTGCGGCTCTACCGGCTCGCCGATCGACCACGCCTCTAGAGCTCATATCTAGCGTCGTGTTTTAACTCGATTAAACATGATTTTATGCATTAGAAATTCTATTTCACTTGTTTAGCCGCGAACAAATCTTGTGAAAAGAAAGTTTCAGAAGTGGTTCTTTCGTCCAATCAAAGTTTGATTCGAGTTTACTACTCTACTCAAAGGATCACATTCACAACCTTAATCGCACTTCTATGGCATCTTAACCCTTATTCCAACCTGGGGCAATTTCGTCATTTTCCTACATGGGAGGGTATTTGGTAATAAACCGAAAAAATTTTAAAACATTAATGAATCAAGACACTTTGAAATTCCTAAAACCGGAGGGTATTTTTGAAAATTCTTCAATTTGAAAGTACAGAAGAAGTTTGGAAACCAGGGGTATTTTGGTAATTTTGTCAATCAGGGGTAATTTTGTAAATTTCCAAAATCAGAGTATTATTTTGAAATCCAGAATCTTGGATACTTTCACAAAGTAGGGAAATTAAATTGGGGTTAAACGGAAATTTTAAAAGTCAAGGGCATTTTAGTAATTTTCAACACAGGGTATTTTTAGTAAATTTCCACAATCGTGGTATATTTTTGAAATACAGAATTTTGGGTACTTTCACGAAGTATGAGAATTTTATCGAAATCAAGGTAGTACGATAATTTTAGAAATGAAGGGCATTTCCATAATTTTGCCGCTAGGGGCATTTTGGTAATTTTGGTAAATCGAGAATATTCTGAAAATTTTCAAAAATAACTTTTTCGTTACTAAAAAAAATGCTTTAGTGAATTTAAAACTAGGGTTTCCATAAAACAAGGCTAATCCCTTTCGGGTTTTATTCAGTGTGTTTAGCCTATGACTGAGTCCTCTTGGTTAGAGGCGAACCGAAGCTACGCACTGGTAGGAATCCCATGAAGAGGAGGTGAGTCACGAGGACCGCTTAAGTACCAAGCTCTTAGGATCCAATCCTTGACATGCGCATTGTGGTTACACACACCTAACTTTCGGCGACTTAGTCGTAGGTTTGTTTAGTAACTTTAAGTCTTATGCATATGTTTGAGTAGACTAGTCCTAGGGTTCAACAGATCCTAGTTCACTAATCTACGAGCCCAACTAAGCCCATCACAATTCATATGACAACCACTTCAAAAAGTCCGAAGTACTTACCTGGTGGACTGCGGGCCGGAGGTACAGGTGCCATGCTAGAATACCTGAAAATATTTCATACAAACCCATATTTTTTAAAAGCCCATTTTGAAAACGTTTTTGGGCCCCAAAACCCTCAAAGTCGAGTTTTGAACCTGTCTTTGATACCAAACTGTAACACCCCCAAACTCGGCCCACGAGCCTTGACCGGATCTGGTTATGTCACTGTGGAAGAACGGTTGAAAATCCTTTTTGTCTTTCGAATAAACCATGAAAATTGTTAACTTTTGAAACCATGTCCTTTATAAAATTTTAAATAAAACTTTGTTATTAAAAATAATCCATATTAAAACTTTGGTGTAAAAATATATACTTTGAATAAATAGATTGCTAAAATTAAAATCATTTTCACATAGTAATTTGTTTTAAGTAAAACATAATATAAAATAATATCAAAAATAACAATAACAATAATAACAATAATAAGGCCCTTATTACAAAAATAATTAATCCAAGTACTTGATATTAAAGTGCGTAAAAAAAAATTTAAATTGTCTTCTTCTGCATGGGCCACCTCGTATCCGCTCCAACCCGGTCCGATCGTCATGTCACCTGCGATGATTGATAAACAATTGGGTGAGTCATACAGACTCAGTGTGTAATTAAACCACTGAAATCCACCCACATGCTAGCCACAAATCAACCCAATTATCAAATTCAACATGTAATTACAATCAGACGTTACTGCGTTCTGGGCTTGGCCCACAATCAAATTATATTCAAATACTGGGCTAGGCCCTTTTCTCATCGATCCCATCGATGGGCCGGGCTTGGCCCATTCCCATATCGTTTCATAAACGAAATAATGCAATCATGAAACCCCACCCAAGCCTAGGGTCTATCCGCTACACACCCCTTATCCAAATTTTTACCACACACCAGGGGATTATCGAATCACCCTCTCCTTTTCACTCCAAAAGGCAACCAACGTCATCCACGCTGTAGCGCATAGCTAACATCAAACCACGATGGGGCACACAGCAACCCATCAAGCCACGATATGGCACAGAGCCGATATCAACCACAGTAACCACGCGAACTACATTGCAAAGATCCACAACGCGACCTCAGTCAGCGCCAATCCACGATGTAGCACAAAGCTGACATCAACCACGTACTCGAAGTACACCCTGTCCTTCTTTCATAACCCACCCATGCACATGTAACATGATATAATGACAAGGTGATGCATGTGCATGTCATTCACACAAATATAGGCATACACTCATATTTAAATCAGTGATCACATAGTAACAAGTTTGCCACTAACCTGGTCATCGTCATACCCCTTAAGGGTACCATTTTCACATTTAACTGCACTTGTTAGCAAACATATAACATAGGCAAATATCATGCAAATCTCGGAAACAGTGGGCTAACTACACACCTTATAACCTGAAGCTCTAAACCTTTGATTCCGACACTATCGCTCAATGAAACTACAGCTACTTGTCTATAGTTTTCCGCTGCTGGCCCACACCCCGGTGGCCAATCGCGAACTGCTGAGACAGCTCTTTTCTTGAACTTCGGGATAGGGCCTTTTCCTTGTCCTCCTTAATTGGTATTGGCCTCCATCAAAACGCTTAATCAGATAAACCAATTAAACTTCCAAATCATAAACTAAATGTTGAATCTTTACTACATATTGCTTACCAAAATCACTTGAATCCCAAAGTCTACTATAGGCTTCTGTCGATTTGCCTTTTAACTCGCTTACCTTAAGCAATCAAGTCTTGACAAATCTTTAGCGCTTCCTTCCTCTGGCTACACATGAAAGAAATACCATATTAAGACCCCAAGAACATTCAGCCAAATCCAACACCAAGACCACCCTTTGGTTAACGAATACTAAACGAGATATACTATAAACATAAATCCTTACCACCACTTACCAACTGATTACATAAGGTTGCAGTCCTTGCTTGACTATTCCAAACTCCCGGAGCCCTTTCTCTAAAACCGATTGGAGAAACTCTTGCCTTCGATTCGACCCAAACTAACCAAAAGAACTAATAGGGAGTTTCGGCTAGAGCCTTAGAGAGTTGAAACAAAAGAGATATGATTTAAGAAGAAAGAAGAAACCGGCAATGAGAAATTAGAAATGGGAGAGGGAAGGTTCGGCTTGCATAAAAATGGAAGAGAACAAAGGAATGAGAGGATACTTAGAAGAGTAAAGTTTCGGCTATCAAGGGATTAAAAGAAAACAATAGAAATATTTGAAAAAAAAACCAAAGGAGAACAAATGGTAAAAAGGGTGGCCAAAGGTGAGCACCCCCTATTTATACTACTTAATTCGGCACCCCCCTAACAAAACCCCAAAACCGATTAAACACTCTAAGCCCCACATTCGGCCATGGCTTTCACCAAATCCCAAAATCCCTTCCTAAATTCACTCTACACCAACCAATTCAAATTAAATTAAAAACCCACCTTTTATCCAACACCACCTCTTTCAAATTGAAAAATAAAAATAAAAGATAAACTAATAATTATTCATCCAACCGAAATTAAAAACAAACTTAACTTAATCTTTATCCCAATTGAAGGTTCCATGTGCCGTCCAACACCTTACCAAACTGCTGCAAAATAAGCATAAAATAAAAATAAAACTCCAATTGCAACTCCCTTGGTTTGAACCTGAAACCTACTGCTGCAGCCCTCTCTTCCAACGCCCCAGGCCACTCTGCCAACTTGATTTTCATGTCAAAAACCCCCATCATTTAATTTTAAATCCTTCCTACTTCAGCCCATCACCACATATAAAATATAACCGCCAAAATGCTGCTCCAGCCGCTCGAACCTACGCCCTTCCTCTCCTCCAACTCCTAAGTGGCACATGAAAGCCACTTTGCCAATGAGCTCTTTGCGTCAAAGACTCACCCCAGCCTCTTTTAGGGCCTTTTTCCTTTTAACGCCAAAACCCAAAAAAATAAAACACTTAGCCGCCACTTTGGTTCGAACCCAGGCCCCTTAGCCCCCCTTGAGGCGTCACCTTCCCAAAGCCCCAAGTAGCGCCTCCATGCCACTCCACCAAAGACATTCTTGTGTCTTAGCCTTCCAAATTTTCCTCTTAAGACCCCCATAGCCAAGCTCCCTCTTCTAACACTAAAAATCTAAAATTTTCCAATGTACTCCCCTCTCATCCAAGCATTCTTAAAACCTCTGAACACATCCAAGCACACCCAAAACCTTCCAACACTTGAATTATACCCAAACTGCATAGCCCCTAAATCTTGGATGTTACACGGGAAAGTCTAGTTCTCACTATAACCAGGTGTGTAACTTCACACTTATCTTTCGGGTTAGATATTAAACCGTAAGTATAGTGATAAATCGTAGAAATGGCAAAATCAAAAATTTTGTGATATTAACACTTTTGTGTAAATGCTTGAAAACGGTAAAAATCGAGAAATTTACGAAAAATTGCTAGATCGATAATTTGGATCATAAAACTGCTAGATCGATAATTTGGATCATAAAACTGCTAGATCGATAATTTGGATCACAAAAATATTCTAGTTCGATAAATGGGCCAAAAATATTCCAGTTCGATAAATGGGCCAAAAATATTCTAGTTCGATAAATGGGCCAAAGATCTCTAGATTGCTAAATGGGCTAGATACTATATTGTTAATAGGCCCAAATGAAAAGTTAAATTATAGACTTATCTATAATATGGATTACTTGATAAATCATGTTATGATTAAAGTTTGTTATTCAGACATAATTGCATAGGATGGGATTTGATGAAGAGAAGAAAGGCCTGTGGCCACGTATCTAGTTCGGTGGCTCTGCCACAAATTTTGGCTTAATGCCTCTAGTTCAGTGACTATGTCACAATCTAGTTCGGTAGTGCACTACAATATTATTAAAAAGGCTTAATGCCTACGATTGGTGTGTTTGGCGGGGTGGGTTGACTTGATCCCCACAGGTGTGCTGGTTGGTACGGGGGTGTGTATCGGATGGAAATTTAGGCTTGGTTTGGGAAATTCATTTTACATGCATTTTATATATTTATTTCAGTTTATATTGTTGAAATGTGTAATTGGGCTCAAGCCCAAATAAATGCCTCGATGGTCTGGCCCAATAAAGATGGTAAGTGAGTTACACACTGAGTTCTTTGTAACTCACCCCGTTTTATTATCCATTTCAGGTAATGGAAATTGATGTGGACTTGGGCCGGAGATGACTTGGTGGAGGCCATACTACAAGCATGGGTTTTATAAACTATGAACTTTATTTAAGTTACTTATTTTAATTACTATTTTGGGTTGATGTAATAAGGCCTCTAATTATGTTTTTATGGATTTTATTGTGTGGATGGATTTAATTTTGTTTAAGACTCTCAATATGGGCTTATGTTAAATTTTTAAAGTTTTCTTAAAATATTGTGTTTTATAACATTTTGGACACCTAAATTACTCTTTTAAATTCTTTCAAATTCTTTTAAAATTACTATAAGGTTTTGACAAATATATTTTAAATAATAAGATTTTCAAACAAGTAATTTCTTAAATCATCAATTTCGAACCATCGTACTAAATTTTTATTAAACTCTATTTCCAAAAGGTTTTGTAGTAACGTTTTACTTTAATCACTAGAGAATTAAATGAATGTTCGATTGTTGTGACAAACCAAATCTCGTCTAAACGCATAGACCTGGTTTGGGGTGTTACACATGGATACTGAGCAAACAGATCCATATGAATATATAATACCAAAACCTTGGGAAATAGATAAAAAAGAGTCTCATGGTAAAAGAAAAATAGACTCAGATCTTCAAACAGATGATAATCTGAGAGCTATTAATAAAAATTATGAAAACGTTGAAAACACAACAAGAATATTAGGTAATAAAATAGAAAATATAGCCACTAATGATATAAAACCTGAAACACCAGGAGAAACTAGTCACCCTACACCTATACCCTATAAAATAGATGATCTTAATAAAAGAAATGTTGCTCAAGGAGGAATATATTTAGATTTAACTAATGTTCCTTTATCAGACTATGAAAAAACAATAGATGATTGGGCACAATCCATGACTATTGTTGTAAATAACAACAGTACAGTTTGGTCAAAAGAAAAGTTTTTAAACTACTCTGTTGGAACTTTTCAAGGTGATGTTCTACAATTTCTCAGACGCTGGGAAGAATCTGAGAAAGGAAGAGAACAAAAGAGTCAACTTATTAATCAAATAAGTTCTCCTAAAGATTTATTAAAAAATTTAACCTCAATTCTAAAAATAGAATTTTGTGGTTATACTAATAAAAAAGACCAAGATAGCCAATCTAGCTATACTTTGTCAAAATTAAAACTATGTGATATTATATATTTAGATGAATTTTCTAAAAAATTTCTCCATGAATATCAAAAATTAAAAAATGATAGTGTAGACTTTTGGAGAAACCAATATTTTCATAAATTATCCCCACCTTGGGATGAAATTTGCATAAATAAATATGCTTCTTTCATTATAAAACATAGTAATGATAATAAGGATATAGATAATATAGATACTATAGGTAATAGAATTAATTTTGCTAAACAAAGGATTATATTACATTGTTTACAGAGTAAAGTGGCTAAACAAGTCAAAAATAAATTAAGTCATAGATATTGTACAAAAATGTTAGAAGGAGAATGGGAATTCGGATGTAATTCTATACGACCAAAAACCTATAAAAAACATAAAAAAATATAGATTAGCTAAATGGAAACCAGGAAATAAAAATTATACAAAAAAGAAAAAATTTGTTAGAAGAAAAACTTCTAAAAATACTAAAAAACAAATTTGCAAATGTTTTATTTGTGATGAAGAAGGTCATATAGCAACAAATTGTCCTAACAAAGGCAAAAATGCTAGAAAGATGATTAAAAATCTTGAAGAACAAGATTTAGAAATCTGTTTTAGTGAGGAAACAAATCCTACTGAAAGATTATATGAATTAATATCGTAAAAGTGAGTCCGATACTTGATTCGATGAATATATCTTTATGATAGGAAATAGTTCTAATAATAAGTTAGAAGAAATTCCTAATCCTGAACAACAGGATATTAAACTAGGAAATTTAATCGGAGAAGAAATAGACTTTTCTGACGATATAATAGAAAAAAATAATAAAAATCATATTTCTAAAGAAGAAATATATAAAATTTCTAAATTTAAAATATGGTCAAAAAGACATATAGAAAAAATTAGCTGTATCTGAGTTGCTAAAGACACCAAAGGAGGATTAACAGAAATCCCCTTATTTACTAAAGAAAAATAAAAAGATTAGAAAAAACTATCCTCAGGTTAGATATATACATTTAGGAGTCATTATGATAACAATCAGAGCTTTATTTAGAAGAGGTCATGATGTTCCTATTTTAGCAGTATTATTAGATAAAAGATTTGAAAATCCAACAAAAGCACTTATTGGAGGAATTCAATCTAATTTACATGTTATAGGATTTAAAGTTAAACCAAATTACTTTATCTCCATAACAGACCCTCTAATAGAAGAGTGTCTATGCCTTAGAATTCAGACAAAAAATTCTGATATTAGTGATTTAGCAGAAGATCTAGCAATAAACTGGACTGCTATTAATGAATATACTAATACAACAGAAGTAGAAATTAAAGAAATAAATAATAAAATAATTGAGCTTTTTGAGCCTAATAAATTTACAATGGAAATTCAACCGAAATTATTACATTTAAAAGATTTATCAATTCCAAAAGACTGGATTATAGAAAAAACTAATAATGCTAGTACTTCTAAACCAGTAAGTACTATTGAATATGTGTCATCTGGAGATAAATTATATTTTAAAAATAATCTAATAACCAATACAGATGATAATTTAATATTACCTTCTACTTCTCAACCAGAGGAAGAAGAAGATAATATAAGTACTTCTACACCAATAGGTATGAAAACAGTTCATATTCCTATTTTTCCTACTACACCCAAAGAAAATTCTAGAAATACTAGAATGGAAGATATACAATCTTCAATAGAAAATATTATTAATAATACAAATGTTGAAATTACATTACATGATAAAGATTATAAAACATATTCTTTACATGCTTTATTAGATATCTGAGAGCTACAAACAAAGAGTTGTAAAAAGAACGCTATTCTGAAAAATATTGGGAACCCTGTAAAAGAGATAATAAATATTAATGGAATAAATGGTAGAAAAACTATCATTTATTATAAAGAAAAATATTCCAATTTATATTAATAAAGTTAAATTTATAATTCCAAAATTATTATGTTTACCTAATATGTATGGAGATATATTATTAGGAAATAATTTTATAAATAAATATTTACCATTTACTATTAATAAAAAATCAGTTAGATTATCTATAGAAAATACTTCTATAGAAATACCGTTAGTAGAAAATCCTAAATTTATTTTCACTAATGTTTGCTGATTCCTTAGCAGGCCTTATAGATAGAGGTAAAAAGCCTCTAGAAAAAGTTGGAGAATGGACAACTGTCCATAAAAAACCTAACAAGGGAAAACCAATGAGTCCTAAACAAGGATTTATTGCTGCACCCACACAGGTACAATTTTATCCTAATCAAGGATATTATTTACCATATCCAATGGTAAAACAACCATTTGGAACACAATCACCAACCCCGGTGAGTTATTTTGAATTTTCACAAAATCCATATTCAGAATATCAAAAAAGCTATTCTGAAATTATAAAAAATACAGAAGATTTGTTGAAAAAACAACAAAATCTTGAATTCCTTGAAATAAAAGATTTTTATAATCCAGGGCTACCAGTAGAATATTACAATTTTATAAACAGAATATGGAAAACCCATATTTTGGAACAAAGAGCGAATTTCCGAAAAGCTCTTACACAATTCTCAGAATTTTTAGTTGAAAAAACAGCTAAAGAAAATAAAGCCGAAGATTTATTTCTAAAATCCATTTTCTATCGAGATTGGGATGAAATCCTAATCGAATATACAGATATTAAGGAGATAAACAATCTTCTTGATATATTTCAATATTTTATTAATAACGGGAAAAACAATCCTATTATTAATAAGATGTTTAGAATATGTCTATATAACAAGTGTAGACAAATTCTACCCTCTGATATTTTTTCAAAAATAAATCGAGCTATTTGCAACCAGTAGGCTCAATTTTTAGAAGCTTTTTCAAAATATTTTCTACAAGCCTATGTTTTTACAAATGATATAGGAGAAAATTTCCTACTATCAAATTCAGCTTAATCACGAGCCATTCGATATAATTGAGATTGAATGGGGATTTGTTAAAGAAATAACAGTCCAAAATCTTTCTTTTCATTTACTAAAAGATTTTCCAATGATAGTCAAATCCCGGCTATCAAATTTTATAGATATAGACAATTTTGTCTATTATTTTCATATTGAAATAAATAGCCTTATTGGTATAATTTGAAAAAGAAAAATTTTATCACCATATCAAATTTGGAATATAAATACTATGTTTTGGGAAAAGCCCTTTCAATTTAGTCGAGGAAGATCAACAACATTTGTCAAAAACTATTGATGAGTGTTATAATAACTTCAAGAATTATCAAATCCAAGCGGAATTGATTTAATGAGTATATGGAACATCTCCTCCATCAAATAACTTATATGTTCTGGACCGATGGACGAAGAATTTTAGCTTATGATACTAGTAGAACCCAGATAGAAAGAAATGAAGAAGCCATTCAGTTATTAAAAAAAGATAGCTGATATGGAGATCGATGATTATCCGTTAGCAGCGGAAATCAGAGAAGCATGGGAAAACTGGAACACACCAGTACCTTCACCAGAATCACTACACCTGGATGAAATCGAAGAAATGAATCTCAGAAATGTCCAGGAAGGATAAAAGCAGAACACAACACGTGGAAAAATAATGTCCATAAACAAATGAGACAAAAAAGCATGATTAATGCAAGAGTAAGATGGAGGCAACCGTCACATCAAGGAAGCTACGTGGAAACAACCATTATGGCAACCGTCACATCAAGGAAGCTACGTGAAAACAACCATAAAGCTGACAATTCAAACATCCTTATCAGGATACTATTCATGGAAGCTACGTGGAAACCACCATGAAACACCCCACACCCGGCCCACGAGCCTGAACTGGATCTGGTATGTTCCTTAAGAAAATCGGTTTCAAAATTTTTTGTTGCGTAAAGAAAGTTTGTGTAATTTTTAGAAAAGAATATCGATTTGGGTTGGGCTTAGGTTGGAAACCCATTAGTTTAAAGTGACAAAATAATTTAGGGTTTACTTTAAAAAAAATAATTTTATTTAAACTTAAAATATAAAATAATTCATAACATAGTAGTTAAAAGAAAATAAAAGTAACGAAATAAAAACTATGGCCTTTTCGGCCTTATTACATCAAATAAATTCCCAAACTTAGAGAGTTGAAATACATAATAAAAATAAAAGATCCAATAATAAAAGTCCTTTCTTGCTGTGCATGGCCACCTTTAGCTCCCCGCGACCCGGTCCATTATTGCTCATTACACGAAAAATAGTCCCACAAAGGGGGTGAGTCAACAGACTCAATGTGCACACAATACTAACATTCAACATATCAGGCATACATGTTCATATCAAGTTCATATCCATATAAAAATAAATGATGATGCAACCCAAACCCAAGCCTATTTGTCCATCCGCTACACACCACCTGTACCTGCCAATCACACCGTGGGGACTACTAAGTCAACCCTCCATCCGCTACACACCATCGAAGGCGATCATTTGCAATCGACGTGCTCATCGCCCATATAATTTGTGTCATTAGACACCATGTTGGATAATGTAACGAAGTTACCATATTCGAGATAATGTAACCGGTTACCAAATTCGAGATAGTGTAACCGGTTACCAAATTGAGATAATGTGATTTGTAGTCACCATATTCGAATAGTGAGACCAAGTCATCACCTTCACTTCCCCTTTCACAAATATCCCGAATGCCCCAAATATTTTTATATCATGCATAACATACTTATTTCTCATGCATGTTACTATTCACATGTTCAAAATATATCATATTCAGTAATCCTATCGTAAGTAGGAAACGCACTGGTACTTTTACCACATTTGTGGTACTTAGCCACATTCTCATTCTTATGCATATTCATATATTAAAAATAATTGCCATATGATATATCGAAAGTTAGTGTGAGTACACACCTGATTTGCTTAATAGATTCCTTGAGATCTCGAAAATCCCGATCTAGGCTTTAGATCTGTTAATTCCTATATTCGGCCCATCATATAATAACTTATTAATAACTTTTTTGATTTTAAAACCAAATCCTAATAGGAATGGTATTACTAACACTTACCTTGTTTGCCGATTTGATTGATAATCAAATCCCGAAGATTTGTGTTCTTCCCTTGAAATCAGCTAACCATTAAATCCGTTGATTTGGTTAGTCTCTGGATAAAACAAATAGATCTAGACATTTAAGAGATAACCTTGGCCGATTATAACCACTTACCTTATGATGAGATCTCAAAAATCAGTTCCTTGCTCCCTTTAGTGATATTGAAATTCCTATAATTCATATGTTAGATCTAACATATAAAACATAACCTTTGACCAAATATATATTTATCTTACCTTAGATCCTTGATCCTTGTTTTCAACAATTGTAGAAACCTGAGAGACCCCTTGCAGATTCGGCCAAAAAAAACAAGAATAGGGATTAGACCCTTCTCTTTCGGCAACTAGAAAAGAAAAGAATTTGAATAGCTTAACCTTACCTTTAATGCCTTTAATCGATTGCTTCCTTGCCTAGAGTCACAGAGATTCGGCTATGGAGTTTTAATCAAGGATCAAAAGAAAAGGTTTTGGCTTGACAGATGAAGAAAAGAGAAGAAGAGAAGAGGAGAAGAAAAATTCGGCAGAGAGAGAGTTTGTCAGGGAAATTTCGGCAATACTAAGAAAAGATGAGAGAAAATCCTTTAATTCTCCTTCTTTAGCCGAAATTACTAGGCTAAGAGTCCTTGACTTGGCCACCACTCTTCCTTGTGATAGTATCATCTCTTTATTTAAAAATAAATAAAGGAAAATCCTTATTATCTCTTCTAAATAATCCAAATTAAAAAGTTTTTTTTATCACCTTATTAATCAATATTTATGGAAATAAAACTCCTCCCTTTTCTAGAAACAGGTGCCGTCCACCCCTTAGCCTTGGAAGCAAAAATAAAACCTTATTTATTTGCTTCCCAAGTGACTCAAACTCAGGCCCAACACCTTGGATGTTGCGCCATTTCTCTAGGCCCTAAGTGACATCTTCAGGCCACTTTTCCAAGACTGTTTGTGTGTCAAATTTTACCAACTTTTACTTTTAAGGCCCCCTTGTCTTAATTTCCTATTTTAAACTTTAAAACTTGACATTTCTCGGTCATTTCTAAGTTTCCTAAAATTTTCGATCGGCTCTGTAACTTGCCATTTTTCTTACATTTCCAAGTTTCCAGAAATGTTCACTTTCCATTTTTGAATCATTTCCAAAAATGTTCAGGTTTCCAAAAATGTTCAGGTTTCCAAAAATGTTCATTTCCATTTCCGTGCATTTCTACATTTCCAAAGATGTTCGAAATTTATTCCCAGTACATAAAACATATCACTTCATACATTTAAAATGAAAATGCATAGGCCCTTGTCAGGATGTTACAATTCTACCCCCCTTAAACAAAATTTCGTCCCTGAAATTTCCTAACTAAAATAGTTGAGGGTATTGCTGTCGCATTGTCTCTTCAGACTCCCACGAAGCTTCTTCCGATCCATGGTTGCGCCATAACACTTTGACTAGAGGCACTGACTTCCTTCGTAGTACTTTCACATCACGTTCCAAGATTCGAATCGGCTCTTCCTCGTAGGATAGGTCTGGCCTTAGCTCCACTTCTTCGATTGGTACCACATGGGACGGATCCAATCGGTAACGACGTAGCATAGACACATGGAATACATCGTGCATCTGTTGCAGCTCTGGTGGCAACTCCAACTGGTATGCCACTGGCCCAACTCGCTTCAGAACTCTATAGGGCCCTATAAACCTTGGGCTTAGCTTTCCTTTGCGGCCGAACCTCATTACCTTCTTCCACGGTGAGACCTTCAGAAATACTTGATCTCCCACTTCAAACTCTATTTCCTTCCGCTTAAGGTCTGCGCAGACGACTTACACGCCTATCGAGGCTTCTTTTAGCCGTGCCCGAATTAACTCAACTTTCTCTTGATCGCCGCCACTAACTCCGGGCCCAAAACTCGACGTTCTCCTAACTCGATCCAACAAGTAGGAGTTCTACACTTCCGACCATACAATGCTTCATATGGTGCCATCCGAATGCTAGCCTGATAGCTGTTGTTGTAGGTGAACTCAGCTAAAGACAAATACCTCGAAAATCCATAACACAACCCCTTAACATATCCTCCAACACTTGTATAACCCGTTCAGACTGCCCGTCGGATTGTGGATGAAAAGCTGTAGTGAAGTCCAACTTGGTGCCTAAAGCTTGGTGAAGTGCCCTCCAAAACTGAGACGTAAACCTTGGATCTCTGTCGGAGATGATCGATACCAGTACTCCGTGCAACCTTACAATCTCTGCCACGTATAACTTGGTTAGCTTCTGAAGAGAATAGTCCCCTCTCACTGGGATAAAGTACGCGGTCTTGGTCAAACGGTCTACTATCACCCATACCTAGTCCTTCTTAGTAGGCATAAGGGGAAACCCACTAACGAAGTCCATGGTAATTCTCTCCCACTTCTATTGGGGAATCTCGATTGGTTGAAGTAATCCCGATGGAACTTGGTGTTCACTTAAACTGGCGACACGTCGGACATTTTCCCACGACTCGCTACTCCCGCTTAAGATCAGGCCACCAAAATTGTTCTCTTAAATCCCTATACATCTTAATGCCTCCGGGATGCATAGCATAAGGGCTACCATGCGCCTCCCGAAGAATCCTTTGTCTTAACTCCGCGTCCTTCGGCATACAGACTTTTCCTTTATAGCACAATACTCCTCCATCACTAACGCCATAGTCCTTTAATTCTCCGTTCTGTACTTGCTGGAACTTAGCACTTAGATCCTTATCCACCAACTATCCCTCTTTCACTTCCTTCAGCCATGTGGGTTTGACTTGCAATTCTGCCAACAGGCTTCCATCATCATACAGACTTAAGTGGGCGAACATGGCCCTTAGATCCGACACCACCCTTCCTACTTAGGCGTCACCACTACATTCGCCTTGCCGGATGATATTCTATCAAGCGATCGTAGTCCTTCAAAGAACTCCACCCACCTTCATTGCCTCAAGTTCAACTCCTTCTGAGTCAACAAGTACTTAAGGCTCTTGTGGTCAGTGTAGATAATTGACCTTTCTCCATAAAGGTAGTGCCTCCAAACCTTAAGGGCGAAAACCACTGCTGCTAGTTCCAAGTCATGGGTTGGATAATTAACCTCATGAGGTCTTAGTTGCCGAGACGCATACGCGACTACTTTACCATCTTGCATTAGCACGGATCCTAATCCCGTATGCGAAGCATCACAATACACCACGAAATCATTGCCTGCCTCCGGCTGAATTAACACTAGAGCATCCGCCAGCACTTTCTTAAGCTTTTCAAAGCTCTCCTGTTGCTTATCCGTCCATACAAAGGGTACTTCCTTCTTTAGCAACTTTGTTAAAGGCGTGGCTATAGACGAGAACCCTTCTATAGACCTTCTGTAATAGCCTGCCAAACCCAAGAAACTTCGGATTTCAGCCACGGACCTAGGCGGTTTCCAATCCAACACTGCTTCGATCTTCCTAGGGTCCACTCTTATTCCTTCGATAGATACCACATGTCCTAGGAATGCCACCTCCTTAAGCCAAAATTCGCACTTGCTGAATTTGGCATAAAGCTTCTTTTCTCTTAACACTTCCAACACCACTCGGAGATGCTCATCATGTTCCTCTTCTGACTTAGAATACACCAGAATATCGTCGATGAACACAACGACGAACCTATCCAAATAGGGTTGGAAAACCCGATTCATCATATCCATGAACGCGGCTGGAGCGTTCGTCAATCCAAACGGCATCAAAACAAACTCAAAATGGCCGTATCTTGTCCTAAAGGCCGTCTTGTGGATATCTGCCTCCTTCACCTTTAACTGATGATATCCCGACCTTAAGTCTATCTTCGAGAATACAGCTGCCCCTTTCAGCTGATCGAACAAGTCGTCTATCCTTAGCAAAGGATACTTGTTCTTGATGGTCAGTTTATTCAACTGACGATAGTCTATGCACATTCGCATAGTTCCATCCTTCTTCTTCACAAACAGGACCGGTGCCCCTCACGGAGAAACACTGGGTCGGATGAACCCACGATCCAACAACTCTTGAATTTGAGCCTTGAGCTCCACCAACTCCTTCGGCGCCATCCGGTAAGGAGCGATTGACACAGGAGCTGTTCCCGATAGTAAATCTATTCCAAACTCCACCTCTCTATCTGGGGGTATTCCTGGTAATTCCTCCGGAAATACATCCTCAAAATTCCTTACGGTTCTAACTCCCCGAACACCTTCTTCCTTCCCACCTAATGCACTTACGAAGGCTAAGAACGCCTTACACCCTTTTCTAACCATCTTCTCAGCCTTCAGTGCCGAAACTACATTAGATAAGTAGTTCCTTCTTTCTCCGATCATCACTACTACATCATCCTCCGGGGTTCTTAGTTCCATACGTTTAGCCGCACAATCCAACACAGCTCGGTGCTCTACTAGCCAATCCATTCCGAGTATAAGTTCAAACTCTCCAAAAGGTAATTCCATTAAGTCAGCCCGAAAATTCACTCCCTGAATCTCTAGGGGTACATTTCGAAAGATCTTATCTACCACTATAGTTTGGCCTAATGGGCTTACTACAGTCATCTGCCTACCCGAAAGTTTAGAGTCTAGGCCTATTGTTTCCACTACGCTACATGCAACATATGAATGGGTCGAGCCCACATCAATTAAAGCAAAATAGGGCTTGTCAAATATGAAGAGCGTACCGGTTATAACATCCGGCGCATCTCAATCCTCCCTCCGGCGAACCGCATAAACCAAACCCGGTTGCCTTGCTTCAGCATTAGCAGCACCTCGGCCTTGTGCTCCACGGCCTCTGCCAGTACCATTACCTCGGTTGGCTGAACCACGACCCCGTTGAGGCTACTGTCCGCCTCTACCCGCTTGGCTAGCATTCTGAGCTGCCGATCGGCTCTCATCTGGTTGCTTGGGACAATCCTTAAGCATATGGTCCTTGGACCCAAACTTGAAACATCCTCCCGTCTTTCTCCAGCACTCTCTCCAAGTGCTTCTTTCCACAATGCTCACAAGGACGGTACCGCCCTTCGAATCCAGCTTGCTGACCTCGCGGCCCATCAACTCTAGGCCTCTTATGAACTTTTCCAGATGACCTAAAACTTCTCTTGGGCCTACTTCTATCCGTAGCCTACTTTGTAGAGTCCTTGATTCCCTCGGCCACCTTGGCCTTTTCTACCAAAGCAGAAAATTCCCGCTCCTGATGCGGTGCTATTAACAGTCTCAAATCATCCCTTAGCCCGCCCTCAAAAAGGATACAGCGCTCATGCTCAGTCGCCACAACACCTCGAGCGTACCGGCTCAACCTCAGGAATTCAGCCTCATATTCTGCAACTGACTTGTTTCCTTGGACCAGCCCTAGAGAAGCTTTCCTTTGCTCATCAATGTACCTGGTTCCCACGTACTTCTTTTGGTATGCTTCCTTAACATACTCCCAGGTCAGATCCACAGCCGTGGCACCATCCCGCACAGTTAACCACCATTGATTCGCCACATCGCGTACCAGTGCCACCATCCCCTTCAACTTTCCCTCAGGGGTCAGATCAAGCTCATCTATGATGCACTCCGTTGCCTCCAACCAGTACTCAGCTGTACTGGGTGCCACTCCAGACACTCCACGAAACATCTCGGCTCCATTAGCTCGGAGCCGTTCAGGCACAGATTTTCGGGTTCCCAAATTTCCACCTGCACTAGCCACCAATTCCAAAACTCGCAAAGACTGACTGCGACCACAGAGCTTCATCTTCCCCGTCCGAGCTTGCTGCCGCTCAAAGACCAACACCTGTGGTTGGGGGTGGTGGTGGCGGTGGTATCTCATTGTTAGAACCCTGACCCGATCTAACGGATTCCGACACGGTCATCCTTCCTCTACCTCATCCACGATGACCATGTCCTCTGGAGCTCATTTCTAGCGTCGAGATCTGATTAAGAAGTTTTATGAATTAGTCATTGTTCCACTTATTTACCCGCGAAGGAGTTTTATGTAACGAGTTTTAGGAGTGGTTCTTTCGTATTCACACAAGCACACAGTCTTTCATTCATTCATCCATCCATCAAACAATTATAAACTTTCGTTCATTCAGAGAAACGTTGTAATTTTCCTCGTTGTTGTTTTTCCACTACCCATGGGTATTTTCGTAATTTCGTCCTACAGGGGCATTTTCGTAATTTTTTCAAAACAAAAAGTTCTTCGGTGATTTTGTCGAAAGTATTTTGGAAATTTTAAAGTCCCGGGGTAATTTTGGAAAAATTTTGAAATTCAGGGGTATTTCGGTAATTTTTGACCTCGGGGGTATTTCGGTAATTTTCCAAAAACCAGGGTAAATTTGTAAAATTTAATAAGTTAGGGATATTTCAAAAGTTGTAAAACTTTATGGGTTCTTTTTGAAAGTTCCTCTTTTCAAATGGTGATGTTTACAAAGATTTCGGAAACTAGGGTTATTTTGGTCATTTTGTAAGTTAGGGGCAATTTTGTAAAATTTTCCAAAATCAAGGTATTTTTGATGGTTCACAAATTAGGGTTTTTGAACATTTATAAAATAATGAAGTTTTTAGCAAAACTGTTGGAAAGTTTGACATTTTGTAAATCAAGGGCATTTTGGTAATTTTACCACTAGGGGTATTTTTGTAATTTCACCAATTGAAATTTTTCGGGAAATTTTGTAAAGATAGTTTTTACAAATTTAAAAGAAAGTTTTAAGAGTTTTAAAACTAGGGTTTGTTGTTTGTTCTCTTTTTTTTTTTTTAAAACATGGCTAGTTCCCTTTCGGGTTTTTGTCATTATATTTAGCCTATGACCGAGCCCTCTTGGTCAGGGTGAACCAAAGCTACGCACCAAGCAGGATTCGAGTGAGGAGGAGGTGAGTCACGCGGACTGCTTAAATACCAAGCTCTCACCGAAACCATTTCTAGACATGCGCACAGAGGTTGCCACACCACTGAGCCCTCTGAGTTAGGGTGAACCGAAGCTACGCACCAGGTAAGATACCTGCGAAGAGGAGGTGAGTCACTAGGGCTGCTTAAATACCAGGCTCTCCCAGATCCAATCCTAGACATGCGTACAGGGGTTACCACACCCTAGCTCAGTGACTTAGCCATAGGTTTGTTTAATGCATTAAGTCTTATGCGTTTGGTGTTTGAGTAACCTAGTCCTAGGGTTCCATATTCCTATCATACTATTCTACATTCCATGCCTTTTCTACCCTTATTCAATTCATAAATCACATAATCACACATAGAGTTAGGGTACTTTACCGGAGGATCATGGGTCGGAGACTTAGGTGCCATGCCAGAAAACCTGCTTCGTTTCAAGGAAAATCATTTGGCTCGCTTTGAAAAACGTTTTGGGCCTTAGCCCACAGGCCGAGAGTTTAAAAATTGGGCTCTGATACCAACTGAAACACCCCACACCCGGCCCACGAGCCTGAACCGGATCTGGTATGTTCCTTAAGAAAATCGGTTTCAAAATTCTTTGTTGCTTAAAGAAAGTTTGTGTAATTTTTAGAAAAGAATATCGATTTGGGTTGGGCTTAGGTTGGAAACCCATTAGTTTAAAGTGACAAAATAATTTAGGGTTTACTTTAAAAAAAATAATTTTTATTTAAACTTAAAATATAAAATAATTCATAACATAGTAGTTAAAAGAAAATAAAAGTAACGAAATAAAAACTATGGCCTTTTCGGCCTTATTACATCAAATAAATTCCCAAACTTAGAAACTTGAAATACTTAATAAAAATAAAAGTTCCAAAAATAAAAGTCCTTTCTTTCTTTGTGCATGGCCACCTTTAGCTCCTCGCCAGGCCGGTCCATTATTGCTCATTACGAAAAAATAGTCCCACAAAGGGGGTGAGTCAACAGACTCAATATGCACACAATACTAACATTCAACATATCGTGCATACATGTTCATATCAAGTTCATATCCATATACAAATAAATGATGATGCAACCCAAACCCAAGCCTATTTGTCCATCCGCTACACACCACCCGCATTCGCCAATCACACCGTGGGGACTACTAAGTCAACCCTCCATCCGCTACACACCATCAAGGCGATCATTGCAATCGACGTGCTCATCGCCCATATAATTTGTGTCATTAGACACCATGTTCGAATAATGTAACCGGTTACCATATTCGGATAATGTAACCGGTTACCAAATTCGGATAGTGTAACCGGTTACCAAATTCGGATAATGTGATTGTAGTCACCATATTCAGATAGTGAGACTCAAGTCATCACCTTCACTTCCCCTTTCACAAATATCCCGAATGCCCCAAATATTTTTATATCATGCATAACATACTTATTTTTCATGCATGTTACTATTCACATGTTCAAAATATATCATATTCGTAATCCTATCGTAAGTAGGAAACGCACTGGGTACTTTTACCACATTTGTGGTACTTAGCCACATTCTCATTCTTATGCATATTCATATATTAAAAATAATTGCCATATGATATATCGAAAGTTAGTGTGAGTACACACCTGATTTGCTTAATAGATTCCTTGAGATCCCGAAAATCCCGATCTAGGCTTTAGATCTGTTAATTCTTATATTCGGCCCATCATATAATAACATATTAATAACCTTTTCGATTTTAAAACCAAATCCTAATAGGAATGGTATTACTAACACTTACCTTGTTTGCCGATTTGATTGATAATCAAATCCTCAAGATTTGTGTTCTTCCCTTGAAATCGGCTAACCATGAAATCCATTGATTTGGTTAGTCTCTGGGTAAAACAAATAGATCTAGACATTTAAGAGAGAACCTTGGCCGATTATAACCACTTACCTTATGATGAGATCTCAAAAATCAGTTCCTTGCTCCCTTTAGTGATATTGAAATTCCTATAATTCATACGTTAGATCTAACATATAAAACATAACCTTCGACCAAATATCTATTTATCTTACCTTAGATCCTTGATCCTTGGTTTCAACAATTGTAGAAACCTGAGAGACCCCTTGCAGATTCAGCCAAAAAAAACAAGAATAAGGATTAGACCCTTCTCTTTCGGCAACTAGAAAAGAAAAGAATTTGAATAGCTTAACCTTACCTTTAATGCCTTTAATCGATTGCTTCCTTGCCTAGAGTCACAGAGATTCGGCTATGGAGTTTTAATCAGGGATCAAAAGAAAAGGTTTTGGCTTGACAGATGAAGAAAAGAGAAGAAGAGAAGAGGAGAAGAAAAATTCGGCAGAGAGAGAGTTTGTCAGGGAAATTTCGGCAATACTAAGAAAAGATGAGAGAAAATCCTTTAATTCTCCTTCTTTAGCCGAAATTACTAGGCCAAGAGTCCTTGACTTGGCCACCACTCTTCCTTGTGATAATATCATCTCTTTATTTAAAAATAAATAAAGGAAAATCCTTATTATCTCTTCTAAATAATCCAAATTAAAAAGTTTTTTTTAATCACCTTATTAATCAATATTTATGGAAATAAAACTCCTCCCTTTTCTAGAAACAGGTGCCGTCCACCCCTTAGCCTTGGAAGCAAAAATAAAACCTTATTTATTTGCTTCCCAAGTGACTCGAACTCAGGCCCAACACCTTGCATGTGGCGCCATTTCTCTTGGCCCTAAGTGACATCTTCCGGCCACTTTTCCAAGCCTGTTTGTGTGTCAAATTTTACCAACTTTTACTTTTAAGGCCCCCTTGCCTTAATTTCCTATTTTGAACTTTAAAACTTGACATTTCTCGGTCATTTCTAAGTTTCCTAAAATTTTCGATCGGCTCTATAACTTGCCATTTTTCTTACATTTCCAAGTTTCCAGAAATGTTCATTTTCCATTTTTGAATCATTTCCAAAAATGTTCAGGTTTCCAAAAATGTTCAGGTTTCCAAAAATGTTCATTTCCATTTCCATGCATTTCTAGGTTTCCAAAGATGTTTGAAATTTATTCCCAGTACACAAAACATATCACTTCGTACTTTTAAACAGAAAATGCATAGGCCCTTGTCAGGATGTTACACACCATGAAGCTGACATTAAAAGCATCCTTATCAGGATACTATTCGGATTTCAATTGTAGTTAAATTGAGTTGAGAATTCTTTACTATAAATAGGCATTGTTGTAGCCTAAACTGGGCATCGAAAAATAGAGAGAGTTTTATAATTTCTAGTTTTCTTTTATTTTTCTTTTACTGAAGAAATCAAGAAATCTTTCTTGATCTTTTCTTTGTAAATTATCTACTATCTTCTCTTTTTAAATAAAATCTACGATATTATATCCCTTCCGCTTGTGCATATCCTCCCTTCCCCCCGGGTAATTGGTATCAGAGGAGCCCCGGAGTAACGATTTCTGGAGTTCTAATATCGTAGTAAGCATTGTAAGTTTCTATCTTTTATCTGCAATTCTGTTTATTTCACTGTTTTTATCTCAAAACCCATATATCTGTCATTTGTCTTCTTGTTGTCGTTGAGTCCGAGTGGGACGTTGTAGGCATTTGTGAAGACGTTATAGAAACAGACGGTTTTAGGTACCAGGGATAATAACATGGAACAAATGGATTGTTTATACAAAGATAAAACTTGTAATCACACTATGCATATAGACTCTAAGAATGAAAATAATGTTTCGGCTCTTAGTAAAGGTATCAATAGTTTAATAGATATGACATCTATATATTTTAATAAACTATATACTAAGGTTAGTAAAATAGAAGAAAAAGTAGATAATATGGGAGAAGTAACAGATTTAGATTTGAATAGCAAGTCTAAAGAGTTATTATCCGATGTTAATAATAAATTAGATCTAGTTATTAATAATAATAATATAGAAACAGACTTAGATTTAGGACCTTTATATTATGGTAATAGTAATGTTATTTTAGCTTTATCAGATGAAGATGAGTCTTCGGATGAATCTTCTAACTATAATAAAAAAGAAAAAACAAAACAAAAAATAGAAAAAGATAAAAAACAAGAAAAATATGATTTTGAGTCCTATAAAACTTTAATAGAACATTGAAAAACCAATTTTCTAAAGCAGTAAGATAAATATGAGCAAGTAGAATACCTAAAATTAATAGAAGAACTTTATGAAAAACATAAAGATTTATTTACTAAATATAATTATCACTATATGTTAAACTATGACACTACCGAAAGTATCGATAGTTCTAAAAGTAATAATAATTCTGATGTAAATATTAATGTTACGAGTCATAATTCTAATGAAGAAAATACTTCTACAGAAGAGGATGAAAATATAGAAATTCCTGAACCCATGGATACTGAACAAACAGATCCATATGAATATATAATACCAAAACCTTGGGAAATAGATAAAAAAGAGTCTCATGGTAAAAGAAAAATAGACTCAGATCTTCAAACAGATGATAATCTGAGAGCTATTAATAAAAATTATGAAAACGTTGAAAACACAACAAGAATATTAGGTAATAAAGTAGAAATATCTAAACCTAGGGAAATTGATAAACAAGATCTTTATGGTAAAATCAAACCAAAGAAATATTGGGAAAATAAATACTTAATTGAACTAAAACCAGTTCATTATTCTAAAAAACCAATAATTCAACAAATGAAACTTGGGAAAAAAGATATTATTACCTTCTCACATTTCCAATCAAGGAAATATTATATTTATATAGAAATCACGTTTCAATTTAGAGAATATAGAACATATTCTTTAAATGCTTTATTAGATACAGGAGCTACAACCAGTAGCTGTAGAGAAAATGCAATTCCATCAGAAAAATGGGAACTTATGAAAAATCCCATTAGAGCTATTGGCGTAAATGGTATAGAAACTTTAATTCTTTTTAAAGCAAAAAATATACCTATCTACATAAACAATGTAAGATTTGTAATTCCTAAGTTATTATGTTTCCATGAAATGCATGGAGATATATTATTAGGGAATAATTTTATATATCAACATTTACCATTCTCTATTGACAAAAACTTTGTAATATTAACTACTGAAAACACTTCAGTAGAAATACCTTTAGTAGATAATCACAAATATATTTGTGATCAAGATTTTAAACCACCTAGGAAAGATCAGATTAAACAACTTGAAACAAATCATTGGTTGTTTAAGATATTAGAAAATAATTTTAGTGAAGAACCATTAAAATTATGGAAAAATAGTCCTAGATATTGTACAATAAAATTAGAAAACCCCAATAAAATTATTAGAGTAAAACCCATGATCTATACTAAACAAGATATAGATGAATTTGATATACAAATAAAAGAATTATTAGATAAAGGACTCATTGGTTTTCCCTTGTTGGGTTTTTTATGGACAGTTGTCCATTCTCCAACTTTTTCTAGAGGCTTTTTACCTCTATCCGTAAGGCCTGCTAAGGAATCAGCAAACATTAGTGAAAATAAATTTAGGATTTTCTACTAACGGTATTTCTATAGAAGTATTTTCTATAGATAATCTAACTGATTTTTTATTAATAGTAAATGGTAAATATTTATTTATAAAATTATTTCCTAATAAAATATCTCCATACATATTAGGTAAACATAATAATTTTGGAATTATAAATTTAACTTTATTAATATAAATTGGAATATTTTTTGCTTTATAATAAACAGTAGTTTTTCTACCATTTATTCCATTAATATTTATTATCTTTTTTACAGGTTCCCAATATTTTTCAGGAATATAATTTATTTCAGATTTTATATGTTTTATAGTATCTGAATTCTTTTTTAGACCATTCAAATGGTTTATCCTTTTTTAGTTTTTCATATAACTCATCTAATTTTTTAGATAAGCTAGGAAAGAAATTTCTTCCATAATTAATAATTCCTAAAAATTGTTGAAGTTGTTTCTTATCAACAATATTTTCAGGAAATTCTTTTATTTTTACTATAATATGATCTTGGAGTTTAAGACCATCGGTTGATAATATTAATCCTAAAAATTCTATTTCAGTTTTTTCTATTTCAATTTTCTTAGGACTTAATATAATTCCTTGTTTTATAAATTCTCTAGATATAATATTTAAATGTTTTTCGTGATTTTCTAAGGTATCGAAAATATTAAAATATCATCTATATAAACCACACAAAATTTTTTTATATTTTTAAATATAGAGTCCATCCATCTTTGGAAGACGGTGGTGGTGCATTACATAATCGAATGGCATTACTCTCCATTGATAATGACCATTAGGAGCACTAAAAGTCTGTTAATGGTCCGGATTCTTTCATTAACATGATTTGCCGTAAGAATCATTTACTGATCAAACTTACTAAAATATTTTGCTTGTTTAGCTTGGTTTATTAAAACTTCCTTTCTTGGAATAAAATAGCCATCAAAAATAGTATTTTGATTTAACCTTTTATAATTAATAACCATCCTAGCTTTTCCTCTTTTTATTTCAAAGATGGTTTCTTACCATAAAAGCAGGACTAGAATGTGGACTATTAGTTTCTTCTATTAATCCTTTATCTAATAATTCTTTTATTTGTATATCAAATTCATCTATATCTTGTTTAGTATAGATCATGGGTTTTACTCTAATAATTTTATTGGGGTTTTCTAATTTTATTGTACAATATCTAGGACTATTTTTCCATAATTTTAATGGTTCTTCACTAAAATTATTTTCTAATATCTTAAACAACCAATGATTTGTTTCAAGTTGTTTAATTTGATCTTTCCTAGGTGGTTTAAAATCTTGATCACAAATATATTTGTGATTATCAACTAAAGGTATTTCTACTGAAGTGTTTTCAGTAGTTAATATTACAAAGTTTTTGTCAATAGAGAATGGTAAATGTTGATATATAAAATTATTCCCTAATAATATATCTCCATGCATTTCATGGAAACATAATAATTTAGGAATTACAAATCTTACATTGTTTATGTAGATAGGTATATTTTTTGCTTTAAAAAGAATTAAAGTTTCTATACCATTTACTCCAACAGCTCTAATGGGATTTTTCATAAGTTCCCATTTTTCTGATGGAATTGCATTTTCTCTACAGCTACTGGTTGTAGCTCCTGTATCTAATAAAGCATTTAAAGAATATGTTCTATATTCTCTAAATTGAAACGTGATTTCAATATAAGTATAATATTTCCTTGATTGGAAATGTGAGAAGGTAATAATATATTTTTTCCCAAGTTTCATTTGTTGAATTATTGGTTTTTTAGAATAATGAACTGGTTTTAGTTCAATTAAGTATTTATTTTCCCAATATTTCTTTGGTTTGATTTTACCATAAAGATCTTGTTTATCAATTTCCCTAGGGTTAGATATTTCTATTTTATTACCTAATATTCTAGTTGTGTTTTCAACGTTTTCATAATTTTTATTAATAGCTCTCAGATTATCATCTATTTGAAGATCTGAGTCTATTTTTCTTTTACCATGAGACTCTTTTTTATCTATTTCCCAAGGTTTTGGTATTATAAAATCATATGGATCTGTTTGTTCAGTATCCATGGGTTCAGGAATTTCTATATTTTCATCCTCTTCTGTTAAAGTATTTTCTTCATCAGAATTATGTCTCGTAACATTAATATTTACATCAGAATTATTATTACTTTTAGAACTATCGATACTTTCGGTAGTGTCATAGTTTAACATATAGTGGTAATTATATTTAGTAAATAAATCTTTATGTTTTTCATAAAATTCTTCTATTAATTTTAAATATTCTACTTGTTCATATTTATCTTCTGTTTTAGAAAATTGGTTTTTCCAATGTTCTATTAAAGTTTTATAGGACTCAAAATCATATTTTTCTTGTTTTTTATCCTTTTCTCTTTTTTGTTTTGTTTTTTCTTTTTTATTATAGTTAGAAGATTCATCCGAAGACTCATCTTCATCTGATAAAGCTAAAATAACATTACTATTACCATAATATAAAGGTCCTAAATCTAAGTTTGTTTCTATATTATTATTAGTAATAACTAGATCTAATTTATTATTAACATCGGATAATAACTCTTTAGACTTGCTATTCAAATCTAAATCTGTTACTTCTCCCATATTATCTACTTTTTCTTCTATTTTACTAACCTTAGTATATAGTTTATTAAAATATATAGATGTTATATCTATTCAACTATTGATACCTTTACTAAGAGCCGAAACATTATTTTCATTCTTAGAGTCTATATGCATAGTGTGATTACAAGTTTTATCTTTGTATAAACAATCCACTTGTTCCATGTTATTATCCCTGGTACCTAAAACCGTCTGTGTCTATAACGTCTTCACAAACACCTACAACGTCCCACTCGGACTCAACGGCAACAAGAAGACAAACGACAGATATATGGGTTTTGAGATAAAAATAGTGAAATAAACAGAATTGCAGATAAAAGATAGAAACTTACAATGCGTACTACGATATTAGAACTCCAGAAATCGTTACTCCGGGGCTCCTCTAATACCAATTACCGGGGGGGAAGGAGGGATATGCACAAGCGGAAGGGATATAATATCGTAGATTTTATTTAACAAGAAAAGATAGTAGATAATTTACAAAGAAAAGATCAAGAAAGATTTCTTGATTTCTTCAGTAAAAGAAAAACAAAAGAAAACTAGAAATTATAAAACTCTATCTATTTTTCGATGCCCACTTTAGGCTACAACAATGCCTATTTATAGTAAAGAATTCTCAACTCAATCTAATTACAATTGAAATTCGAATAGTATCCTGATAAGGATGCTTTTAATGTCAGCTTCATGGTGGTTTCCACGTAGCTTCCATGAATAGTATCCTGATAAGGATGTTTGAATTGTCAGCTTCATGGTTGTTTCCACGTAGCTTCCTTGATGTGACGGTTGCCATAATGGTTGTTTCCATGTAGCTTCCTTGATGTGACGGTTGCTTCCATCTTACTATTGCATTAATCATGCTTTTTTGTCTCATTTGTTTATGGACATTATTTTTCCACGTGTTGTGTTCTGCTTTTATCCTTCCTGGACATTTCTGAGATTCATTTCTTCGATTTCATCCAGTGTAGTGATTCGTGAAGGTACTTGGTGTGTTCCGATTTTTCCCATGCTTCTCTCGATTTCCACGCTAACGGATAATCATCAATCTCCATATCAGCTATCTTTTTTAATAACTGAATGGCTTCTTCATTTCTTTCTATCTGGGTTCTTCCAGTATCATAAGCTAAAATTCTTCATCCATCGGTCCAGAACATATAAGTTATTTGATGGAGAAGATGTTCCGCCATACTCATTAAATCAATTCCGGCTTGGATTTGATAATTGTTGAAGTTATTATAACACTCATCAATAGTTTTTGACAAATGTTGTTGATCTTCCTCGACGGCTAAAAGGGATTTTCCCGAAAACATAGTATTTATATTCCAAATTTGATATGGCTGATAAAATTTTTCTTTTTCAGCTATACCAATAAGGCTATTTATTTCAATATAAAAATAATAGACAATGTAACACCCCAAACCCGGCCTAAACGTTACGACTGAATCTGGCATGTTACGGAGTAAAAACATCTTAAAATCACAAGTTTGTCGAAAAAGTTTAAAGAAGACTCTGTTTTGTTTTAGGGTTTAGAAAACTTAGTAATAATTGATGCTAAGTTTGTTTTAGGAGTTGTAGTAATACTTGGAAAACTCGTGAGTAAAAACCCATTTGTGATTGCCGATTTTAGAAAACATTGGACACTTGTTAAAACTAAACACGATAAGAAAAATCAAGTTTAGAACCATTTGCCTTTAAAGTGATTTGAAAATGAGAGTTTATAAAAACATCCAAGTTACCTTTATTATCTTGTAACGTTTGGAAAACCCGAAGAGGTATAGTTTTGAAAACGCTCAGTATTTAATATGATTAATTAAGCAAACAAGTTCTAATCACATGCATAACAACATCGAAGTAAATCAAATAACCAAAACCAAAAAATAACAACCAATGGCCTTATTACAAAAATCATACCAAATTTAAAGAAAATAAATAAAACCGAGAAGGTATTTTATAGTCAAAACCCGAAACCAACATGCATGGCCACCTCGACTCCTCCCTGCGCCCATATCGCGATCTATGCCTCATCCGTAAAATATAGGGAAGGGTGAGTCACCAAGACTCAGTGTATAAATCCCCAACCCGATAATTCAAGCACTTACACGGATCATTGATAAAACATGCAAATCATGCAAACCCCAAACCTAACCATCCGAAACTCCTTTTTCTACCCCGTGTGGTACCAAACCACCGTGGTGGTGCCAAACCACTTGGTGACCCAAAGTCACGATATCCAATAATGTGGTGCCAAACCACTGGTGACCCAAAGTCACGAATAATCCATCTGTGGGGCCAACCCACGTGTGATACCAAATCACCTTGGCGACAATCTCGTAATATCAATCGTAGGGCTAACCCCATTCGTGGTGCTAAGCCACCGGGACAAGTCGCTATGAGGTGCCAAACCTCCGTGACCCAAAGTCACAAAATATCGATATCAAGTGTGGGGCCAACCCACGTGTGATACCAAATCACCGCGGCGTCAATCCCATAATATAAACCGTGGGGCCAACCCACTGTGGTGCTAAGCCACTGGGACGAGATGCTATGTAACACCCCAAACCAGGTCTATGCGTTAAGACGAGATTTGGTTTGTCACACCGATCGAACATCCAAAAATTTTCTAATGATTTAAGATAAAACAGTTGTAACATCACAAAATAGGGGTTATTTGGGATTGAATTATTTTTCTTGTATATGAATTTCTGTGATATTATATGTGGTGTTATAAGACTTAATTAGGGGTCTTGAGTAAGCTCGGTTTAGTAGGATAATTCTTAGTATGGCTTATTTAATGAAGAGGATTAAATGAGCTTAGCACTTAAGTTAATTTAAGTGTATATTAAAGCACAAGAGGAGTTAGTGGCAAGTTGGTTAAAAAAGAGCTTGAAAAAGTGCATGAGGTTAATGGTTCGAGTAGTAGGTATAGCATTTTTAAAGTTTATTTTTGTATGTTAGCTTTAATGGACGGTCAAACATAAATATGATAGGTGGACTAATAATTTTGGTAAGTTGAATTGTTGTTTAAGGAAAGCATGGAATAAGGGATAAGATTCCTAAGGTTATGGTAAGATATCTTGAAGTTATGGTAAATTGAGGGGACAAAGGCTTGGTTTGTGGGAAATGTTTTAGAAACAAATTCATGGCCTTTATGCCATGAACTTGGACGGCAATGTGGCTAAGGGGGGGATTTGGCCGAATATGCTAGTTGTTGGGAAAGGCTTAGGAATTGTTTTGGTCATTTCTTTCATTTGGTGCAAAAGTTGCAAAACATTTTCTCTCAAACACTTTTCTTTTTGGCCGAATTCTACATTGTGGTAAGCCTAAACTCTTTTGACCATTTGGTCATTTTTGATCATTTGCTATTTTCTCCTTTTCATTCTCTCAAAAGCTCAAACTTGCATTAACCTTTTGTTCTCCCATTCGTTTTGCTAAAACATCAAAAACCTCCTATACACTCTTCTTTGCCGAAATTATATTTCTCTTCCTATTATTTTCTTTTTGTCCCATAGCCGAATATACCTCTTTGTTGTGCCGAAAATCTTCTTCTCCTATCTTGATCAACTTTGGCCGAATATTGAAGGTAGCATAGATTTCCTCGGTACTTTCTAGCAATCGGTTTTGGTAAGGTGGTAAGGGTTTATTTCAAAGGATTATTCTTTTAAGTTTTCGTTTAAGCCGAAGGCTAATAACCTTGATGATGATGGTTGATTGTAGGAAAGTGAGGCCGATTCATTTAGGAGTGTGTTGGCTAGTGTTCAAAGGCTTTTGGGTAAGATTTTAGGTTCACAAGGAACCCTTCTCAATTATTTTGGTTTGGCAGAATAGCCCATGGTTCTAATGATCATTTTTGGGCGAATATAGGGACAAGAATACTTGTGTGGCCGATTTGTTTATTCGAGATTTAGGACTCTCGTTAGTATCGGGTGTGTACATACACATCTTATGACTTTTTAATATGCTAAGTGTTATTTTATGTCTAATCAATTTGTGTAGACATGGATGTAATACCTTCATGGTATTAACAAGGACTCGGGTAAGTCTTTATGTAATACCTTCATGGTATTAACAAGGACTCGGGTAAGTCTTTATTGCTATGAGATTATTATTTGATGCTTTGGGAAGCATGACACATTTGGTATGTGTATTATTTGATATATGGCTTATGATAATCGATTGGATGTTGTTAAATAAATCTATCAACATGATTTTTTGTATATGCATATGAATGATTGATATGGGTTGATGAGAAGAGGGGGCAGTGATATTCGTGTCGATGGACACCAGTGTTTTGGTAACACATCGTGACTACGGTCACCAGAGGTTTGGTACCTCCAGAGGTTTGGCACCTCATAGCGACTTGTCCCTGTGGTTTACACCACCGTGGGTTGGCCCCACTTTGAGATATGGGATTGTGCGCGGTGATTTGGTATCACACACGATGGGTTGGCCCCATCATCTATTTTGTGACTTCGGTCACGGTGTTTTGGTAACACAATCGTGTCTTTGGACACCGGTGATTTGGTATCACATTTGTGACTATATGTCACGGTGGTTTGGCACCACCAAAGTGGTTTGGTACCACACGGGGTAGAAAAAGGTGTTTGGATGGCTAGGTTGGGTGCATATTTTAATGCATGTTAAATTGTTATAAATTGTGTATGTTGTTGAATTAAACCGGGAAAAAGGGTTACACATTGGGTCTTGATGACTCACCTTTTTCCTTTAACATTTTCAGGTGATTCGTAACTACGGATAAGGAGTCGGATGAACTCGAGGTTGCCATACGATAAGAATAAGGACTAGGTGGATTTTGAACTATTTTATTTTATTATGGGTTTGATTTATTTTGTAATAAGGCCTCCTAGAATTATATTTTGGTTATTTATCTGTTTTGGATAATCGGTTTAACAACTTAATGACTTGAAAAATGGTTACACATGTTTTATGAAAATTAATACGTAAAATGTTTTATTGTGCCATCGGGTACACTTGAAATTTGTAAACAACACGACTCAACAAATATTTTTTTTTAAATAAAATTAAGCATGGTTTTTAACAAAGGCTTTTAAATTGAATGGCATTTCAACTAATTTCAAAATCGGTCTTAAAATGGTTTTCAAAATGTTTTCTCTGTAGCATACCAAATTCGGTCATAATGTTTAAAGGGGGTTTGGGCGTTACAAAAATTGGTATCGAGTCGGTTCAAAGCTCTCAATTTGTGGGGGCCCAAGGCCCAAAATGTTTTTAGTAGTCCTATTTGAAATATTTTGGATTTTGAATAAGCATGGCACCGAGTCTCCGGCACCTATCCGCCCTGGTAAGTACCTCTAACTTTTTGTGTGGATTATTATTGTAGAAGGGTAGGAGACATGGGACGTAGATAGTGATAAATACCTTAAACTTTAGGACTAGTTTACCCCAAACAAAGACATAAGACTTTAATGGCCTAAATAAAACCAACCTAGGACCAAGTCGCCGAGTTAGGGTGTGGTAATCTTGGTGCGCATGTCTAGGATTGGATCCGGAAGAGCTTGGTATTTAAGCAGTCCTCGTGACTCACCTCCTCTTCGCGAGATTCCTACCTGGTGCGTAGCTTTGGTTCACCCTAAACCAAGAGGACCCGGTCATAGGTAAAACCCTAAATAAAACCCGAAAGGGACTAGCCATGTTTTAAGGAAAACTTCGGTTTTAAAACCACTAAATTATCTCTTTTAGATAGTAGGACAAATTTATCTTTAGAAATTATCAAATATTCGGTTTTAAAAAAAAAATTTAGAAATGCCCCCTAGTGGCAAAATTACGATAATACCCTTGATTTCTAAAATTACCATATTACTTCAATTTGATTAAATTTTTATTTTGTTTAAGTACTGAAAATTTTGCATTTCAAAATAATACCACGACTTTGAAATTTACAAAATCACCCCGATTGACAAAATTACCAAAATACCACGGTTTTCAAAATTTTCTTTGTACCTTCAAATTGTGAAATTTACAAAGAATACTTCTCGATTTTAGAAACTACAAAATGTTTTGATTCATTAAAGTTTTCAAAATTTCTTGGTTTATTACAAAAATACCCTATAGGAAAATGACGGAAATACCCACAGGTTAGAAACTGATGAGAAATGTCTCAAGAGTGATAGGTATGAAAGGTATTAGGAATGGATGTACTTTTCTGTGTAAACTAGGATAGAAGACTTAAAACTTTGTTTGATCGAAAGAATCTCTATTAAACTCTTTAAACATGTACTAATTCATAAAATTTCCTAATCAGATTAAAGCGCGATAATTAGAATGAGTTTTAGAGGACGTGGCCGTCGTGGATGCGGAAGGGGTAGGATGACCGTGTCAGAACCTGTCAGGTCGGGTCAGGGATCTGAGAACGAGATACCACCGCCACCACCACCCCCAACCTTTGGAGCTGAGGAGCAGGATCAAGCGGGTGATGACGCATCTCTCAGCAAGCAATGCCGCGGGTTCTAGAAAGGGTAGAATTTGGAATGGGTGGAGGTGGAGGAGCTCGGAAGTCGGTTCCTGAGAGACTTCGAGCTAACGGAACTAAATTTTTCCGAGGTGTGTCCGGTGTAGCGCCCAATACGGCTGAGTATTGGCTAGAATCGACCGAAAGAATCATGGATGAGATAGATTTGACAAATGAGGAGAAACTGAAAGGAGCGGTGTCGCTTCTCAAGGATGAGTCCTATCGATGGTGGCTCACGGTGCGTGATGGTGCTACGGCAGATGATCTTACTTGGGAGTATTTTAAAGCGCTTATCGGAAGAAGTATGTGGCACAAGCTACATTGATGCTCGGAGGAAAGCTTTTTCGGGGTTGGTACAAGGGAATAAGTCCGTGGTCGGAATATGAAGCGGAATTCCTAAGGGTGAGTCGTTACGCTCAGGGGAATAGTGGCATCGAGCATGACCGTTGTGTTCGCCTTTGAAGACGGGCTTAGGGATGAGTTAAGGTCTTGATTGCTACACAGCCAGGAGCGTGAGTTTTTGTCTTGGTGGAGAAGGCCAAGGTAGCCAGAAGGAGTCAAGGAGTCTCGTGAGGCGGGGTTATGATAGGAGCAAGTCGAAAAGAGGCTTTGGGTAAATGGGTCAAGTGGTATTGTTCAGAAACGGATTAGGCAGAGTGGGCCAAATCAGGCAGCAAGGTCCACAGCTGCTAATCAAAGACCGCCCAGTGTAATCGATGTGGGAAGTTTCATTGGGGTGAATGTTGGACCGGAGGGAAAGGATGTTTCGAGTGTGGTTCGCTGGAACATCGTGTGAGGGACTGTCCACGTAAGCAAGCTAGGAATCAGTCTGAAGGTCAAGGTCGTACTCAGTTCAGAAAGGAGGGACCAGCACCGCAGAGAGGTCGTGGCAATGGTAGAGGTGGTTATGGCTCTAGTAGAGGTTGTGGAGTATCAGGCAGAGGTATTGGCAACACGGAGGCTAGACAGCCTGGTTTGGTGTATGCTGCGAGGCGTCGTGAGGAGGGAGACGCACCGAACATCATAACCGGTACGTTTTTAATCTTTGGTGTTCCATATACTGCTTTGATAGATGTGGGTTCGACGCATTCTTACGTTGCTAGTAGCATAGTTGAGACCATGAGTTTAGTTCCTGTGACTGCTTCTAGGAGGATGACTGTACTCATCCCTCAGGTCACTCTGTAGTAGTAGACAAGTCAGATAGGGATGTACCCCTAGAACTCCAAGGGTAGTGTTTGTTGCCAATCTGATGGAACTGCCGTTTGAGGAGTTCGATCTGATTCTTGGGATGGATTGGTTGGTCAACTACCAAGCAAGTTTGGATTGTGCTGCTAAGCGCATGGTTTTGAAGACGGTTGAAGGTGAAGAAGTGGTCATGATAGGTAATAAGAGAGATTATATATCCAATGTGGTATCTCATATTGAAAAGTGTAATGATGGTCAAGAAGGGTGTGAGGCGCTCGTAGTTCATGTGTGTGCTTTGGAAGCTAAGGAGTCTTCGTGGGGAATGTTCAAATCGTAAAGGAATTTCTCGACGTATTTCTTGAAGAACTTCCGGATTACCTCCGGATCGTGAAGTCAAATTCGGTATAGATGCACTGAAGGCAGCGCGGTGTCTATAGCTCCATATAGGATGGCACCGAAGGAACAGTTGGAATTGAAGGCTCGATTCAAGAGTTGTTGGATCGAGGTTTCATTCGACCAAGTGTTTCACCTTGGGAGCGCAGGTACTTTTTGTCAAGAAGAAGGATGGTGCGATGCGGATGTATATAGACTATCGCTTGATTGAATAAGTGACGATCAAAAACAAGTATCCTTTGCCGAGGATAGATGACTTGTTTGATCAGCTTAAAGGGGCTGCGGTTTTCTCTAAGATTGATTTAAGGTCTGGATATCATCAGCTGAAGGTGAAAGAGGCTGATATCCATAAGACGGCATTTCGTACTCGGTATGGACACTCACGAGTTCTGGTGATGCCGTTCGGTTTGACTAATGCACCAAAGAAGCTTTCATGGATATGATGAATCGGGTGTTTTAAGAGCTTTTGGATCAATTTGTTGTGGTCTTTATAGATGATATTTTGGTATACTCGAAGTCAGAAGAGGAGCATGATGCGCATTTACGAGTGGTGTTGCAGATTCCTAGGGAAAAGCAGCTGTATGCGAAATTTAGTAAGTGTGAATTCTGGCTTAGGGAGGTGACTTTCTTGGGTCACGTTGTTTCTGCCGAGGGGATTAGAGTGGATCCTCGAAAGATTGAGGCAGTGTTGGATTGGAAGCCGCCTAAGTCTGTGGCTGAGATTCAGAGTTTTCTAGGTCTGGCGGGGTATTCCGAAGATTTGTGGAAGGATTTTCTTTGATTGCCGCACCTATGACCAAGTTGTTGAGGAAAGGAGTCCCATTTGTGTGGACCAAGGAGCAGTAAGAAAGTTTCGACAAATTGAAGAAGATTCGATCAAGCTCGGTTTTGATTCAACTTGAGGCGAGCAAGGAATTCACACGGTTTATTGCGATGCATCACATTTTGGTTTGGGATGTGTCTTTGATGCAAGAAGGAAGGTAGTAGCTTATGCATCTCGGCGATTGAGACCACATGAGGCTAATTATCCGACTCTTGACTTGGAGTTAGCGGCTGTAGTCTTCGCTTTGAAGATATGGAGGCACTACTTGTACGGAGAGAAGTCGATAGTCTACACAGATCACAAAAGTCCGAAGTATCTCTTGACTCGAAGGATCCGAATTTGAGGCAACGAGGTGGATTGAGTGTTGAAGGACTACGATCATTCGATCGAGTATCATCCGGGTAAGGTTAACGTGGTGGCAGACGCGTTGAGCCGTAAGGTTGTATCAGATTTAAGATCGATGTTTGCTCGACTTAGTCTGTTTGACGATGGGAGTCTTTTGGCAGAATTGCAAGTCAAGCCGACTTGGTTAGATCAGATTAAGGAGAAGCAATTAGAGGATGATGGTTTGAATGATCGGAGGTTA
The DNA here is from genome assembly GCA_025503065.1 of Gossypium bickii. Taxonomy (NCBI): domain Eukaryota; kingdom Viridiplantae; phylum Streptophyta; class Magnoliopsida; order Malvales; family Malvaceae; genus Gossypium; species Gossypium bickii. The sequence goes on along the minus strand of CP106712.1, from coordinate 38,448,261 downwards.
CAAGTTCGAGAATGGTGGATTAGAGGATTTTAGTCCATCCCGGTGATGGAGTTTTGTGCTTTAAAGGAGAGCTTGTATGCCTAAGGATGTGGAGTTGAGACAAAGGATTCTTGGGACGCACATAGCAGCCCATATGCTATGCATCCCGGAGGTAGTAAGATGTATCGGGATTTGAGAGAGCAATTTTGGTGGCAGTGCAGGCGGGAAATAATCGAGTTCGTGGGTAAATGTCGACGTGTCAACAAGTTAAGGTTGAACATCGATTACCATCTCAGGTTACTTCAAATTGTAGGTGAAGATTCCTCGATGGAAGTGGGAGAGGATCACCATGGGCTTTGTCGGTGGATTACCTCTTACGCCTAGTAAGAAGGATTGATTTGGGTGATTGTGGATCGTCGACTAAGTCAGCGCATTTCATTCCGGTAAGGGTAGATTACTCGCTTCAGAAGCTAGCTAAGTTATATGTAGCCGAGATAGTGAGATTGCATGGTGTGCCAGTATCAATCATCTCGGATAGAGATCCCAGATTTACGTCGAGGTTTTGGAGAGCGTTGCATCAAGCCTTGGGAACGAGATTGGATTTCAGCACAGCTTTTCATCCGCAATCAGACGGACAATCGGAGAGAGTGATTCAGATCTTAGAAGATATACTCAGAGGTTGCGTTCTGGATTTCAGTGGCAGTTGGGAGGAGTATCTACCGTTGGCAGAATTCACTTATAACAATAGTTATCAAGTGAGTATTCAGATGGCTCCATATGAAGCACTGTATGGACGGAAGTGCCGTACTCCTACGTGTTGGACGGAGTTAGGTGAACGTCAGGTTTTGGGTCCGAAATTGGTAACTGAAACTGAGGAGAAAGTTAAGGTAATTCGGGCTTGTCTCAAGGAAGCGTCGGATAGGCAGAAGTCTTGTGCCGATCTCAAGCGCAAGGAAATGGAATACGAGGTAGGAGATAAAGTCTTTCTGAAGGTGTCGCCTTGGAAGAAGGTGTTGCGTTTTGGGCGAAAAGGGAAGTTAAGCCCAAGGTTCATCTACCGTATCATCGTGTTTAGCGAGTAGGACCGGTAGCTTACCAGCTCGAACTACCGGCAGAGTTGAGTCAGATTCATGACGTCTTTCATGTGTCGATGCTTAGACAGTATCGGTCAGATCCATCCACGTCGTGCCAGTGGCAGAGATTGAGGTTAACACCGACTTATCTTTCGAGGAGGAACCGGTTCAGATTTTAGATCGTGATGTCAAGGTTTTACGTAGAAAGTCAGTACCTTTAGTGAAAGTGCTATGGCGAAACCATGGTACGGAGGAAGCAACGTGTGAATCCGAGGATGTGATGCGGCAGCAATACCCCTATCTTTTCTGATCAGGTAATTTCGAGGTCAAAATTATTTTAAGGGGGGGTAAAACTGTAACATCCCAAAATAGGGGTTATTTGGGATTGAATTATTTTTCTTGTGTATGAATTTCTGTGATATTATATGTGGTGTTATAAGACTTAATTAGGGGTCTTGAGTAAGCTCGGTTTAGTAGGATAATTCTTAGTATGGCTTATTTAATGAAGAGGATTAAATGAGCTTAGCACTTAAGTTAATTTAAGTGTATATTAAAGCACAAGAGGAGTTAGTGGCAAGTTGGTTAAAGAGCTTGAATGGTTGCATGAGGTTAATGGTTCGAGTAGTAGGTATAGCATTTTTAAAGTTTATTTTTGTATGTTAGCTTTAATGGACGGTCAAATATAATTATGATAGGTGGACTAATAATTTTGGTAAGTTGAATTGTTGTTTAAGGAAAGCATGGAATAAGGGATAAGATTCCTAAGGTTATTGTAAGATATCTTGAAGTTATGGTAAATTGAGGGGACAAAGGCTTGGTTTGTCGGAAATGTTTTGGAAACAAATTCATGGCCTTTATGCCATGAACTTGGACGGCAATGTGGCTAAGGGCGGGGGATTTGGCCGAATATGCTAGTTGTTGGGAAAGGCTTAGGAATTGTTTTGGTCATTTCTTTCATTTGGTGCAAAAGTTGCAAAACATTTTCTCTCAAACACTTTTCTTTTTGGCCGAATTCTACATTGTGGTAAGCCTAAACTCTTTTGACCATTTGGTAATTTTTGATCATTTGCTATTTTCTCCTTTTCATTCTCTCAAAAATCGAAACTTGCATTAACCTTTTGTTCTCCCATTCGTTTTGCTAAAACATCAAAAACCTCCTATACACTCTTCTTTGCCGAAATTATATTTCTCTTCCTATTATTTTCTTTTTGTCCCATAGCCGAATATACCTCTTTGTTGTGCCGAAAATCTTCTTCTCCTATCTTGATCAACTTTGGCCGAATATTGAAGGTAGCATAGATTTCCTCGGTACTTCTCTAGCAATCGGTTTTGGTAAAGTGGTAAGGGTTTATTTCAAAGGATTATTCTTTTAAGTTTTAGTTTTAGTAGAAGGCTAATAACCTTGATGATGATGGTTGATTGTAGGAAAGTGAGGCCGATTCATTTAGGAGTGTGTTGGCTAGTGTTCAAAGGCTTTTGGGTAAGATTTTAGGTTCACAAGGAACCCTTCTCAATTATTTTGGTTTGGCCGAATAGCCCATGGTTCTAATGATCATTTTTGGCCGAATATAGGGACAAGAATACTTGTGTGGCCGATTTGTTTATTCGAGATTTAGGACTCTCGTTAGTATCAGTGTGTACATACACATCTTATGACTTTTAATATGCTAAGTGTTATTTTATGTCTAATCAATTTGTGTAGACATGGATGTAATACCTTCATGGTATTAACAAGGACTCGGGTAAGTCTTTATTTCTATGAGATTATTATTTGATGCTTTGGGAAGCATGACACATTTGGTATGTGTATTATTTGATATATGGCTTATGATAATCGATTGGATGTTGTTAAATAAATCTATCAACATGATTTTTGTATATGCATATGAATGATTGATATGGGTTGATGAGAGAGAGGGCGTGATATTCGTGTCGACGGACACGGTGTTTTGGTAACACATCGTGACTACGGTCACCAGAGGTTTGGTACCTCAGAGGTTTGGCACCTCATAGCGACTTGTCCCTCGTGGTTTACACCACCGTAGGTTGGCCCCACTTTGAGATATGGGATTGTGCGCCGGTGATTTGGTATCACACGATGGGTTGGCCCTATCATCTATTTTGTGACTTTGGTCACCGGTGTTTTGGTAACACAATCGTGTCTTGGACACCGGTGATTTGGTATCACATTCGTGACTATATGTCACCGGTGGTTTGGCACCACCGGTGGTTTGGTACCACGGGGTAGAAAAAGGTGTTTGGATGGCTAGGTTGGGTGCATATTTTAATGCATGTTAAATTGTTATAAATTGTGTATGTTGTTGAATTAAACCGGAAAAAGGGTTACACATTGGGTCTTGATGACTCACCTTTTTCCTTTAACATTTTCAGGTGATTCGTAGCTGCGGATAAGGAGTTGGATGAACTCGAGGTGGCCATGCGATAAAAATAAGGACTAGGTGGATTTTGAACTATTTTATTTTATTATGGGTTTGATTTATTTTGTAATAAGGCCTCCTAGAATTATATTTTGGTTATTTATCTGTTTTGGATAATCGGTTTAACAACTTAATAACTTGAAAAATGGTTACACATGTTTTATGAAAATTAATACGTAAAATTTTTTATTGTGCCATCTAGTACACTTGAAATTTGTAAACAACACGACTCAACAAATATTTTTTTTTAAAAATAAAATTAAGCGTGGTTTTTAACAAAGACATTTAAATTGAATGGCATTTCAACTAATTTCAAAATCGGTCTTAAAATGGTTTTCAAAATGTTTTCTCTGTAGCATACCAAATTCAGTCATAATGTTTGGGCCGGGTTTGGGGTGTTACAACAGTAGTACATAACCTTTCGAAATAAGGTTTAATAAAAACTAAATACAATGATTTAAAATTGATGAATTAAGAAAAATGTACTTGTTTGAAATCTTATTTGTCAAAACCTTAACGTAGTTGTAAAAGAATTTGAACGAATTTAAAAGAGTAATTTAGGTGTTCAAAATGTTATAAAACATAATATTTTAAGAAAACTTTAAAAATTTAACATAAGCCCATATTGAGAGTCTAAAACAAAATTAAATCCATCCACACAATAAAATCCATAAAAACATAATTAGAGGCCATATTACATCAACCCAAAATAGTAATTTAAAATAAGTAACTTAATTTAAGTTCATAGTTTATAAAAACCCATGCTTGTAGTATGGCCTCCACCAAGTCATTTCCGGCCCAAGTCTACATCAATTTCCATTACCTGAAATGGATAATAAAACGGGGTTAGTTACAAAGAACTCAGTGTGTAACTCACTTACCATCTTTATTGGGCCAGACCATCGAGGCATTTATTTGGGCTTGAGCCCAATTACACATATCAACAATATAAACTGAAATAAATATATATAAAATGCATGTAAAATGAATTTCCCAAACCAAGCCTAATTTCCATCCGCTAACACCCCCGTACCAACCAACACACCTGTGGGGATCAAGTCAACCCACCCCGCCAAACACACCAATCATAGGCATTAAGCCTTTTAATAATGTTGTAGTGCACTACCAAACTAGATTGTGACATAGTCACCGAAATAGAGGCATTAAGCCAAAATTTGTGGCAGAGCCACTGAACTAGATACGTGGCCACAGGCCTTTCTTCTTTTCATCAAATCCCATCTCGTGCATTTACGTATGAATAACAAACTTTAATCATAACATGATTTATCAAGTAATCCATATTATAGATAAGTCTATAATTTAACCTTCATTTGGGCCTATTAACAAAATAGTATCTAGCCCATTTAGCAATCTAGAGATCTTTGGCCCATTTATCGAACTAGAATATTTTTGGCCCATTTATCGAACTAGAATATTTTTGGCCCATATTTATCGATCTAGCAGTTTTATGACCCAAATTATCGATCTAGCAGTTTTTCGTAAAAACTTAGCAATCTAGCAATTTTTCGTAAATTTCTCGGTTTTTACCGTTTTCATGTATTTACACAAAAGTACTGATTATTACTAAAATTCCAATTTGGCCATCTTTACGATTTAACAAAATACTTACGGTTTGGTATTTAACCCGAGAGGTAAGTGTGAAGTTACACACCTAGTTATTGTGAGAACTAGACTTTCCCACTCGTCAACACCTATACGTATTACGATAATTTAGAACACTATAATTTTATTAATAAAACCGATCTAAAATAACGATCTAAAATTTTACCCTCGGATCTTCGAACTACTTCTACTTGCGGTTTCTCCCCGATTGATGGTTCGTTAACTGAATCAAATCCACGAACAAAAAATGGTTCGGGAGTACGAACGACTTCGAACAAATGATTTTCCTCGGTTGAACGTCTGGTGGAAAATCTCAGATTCCCGAAATAGCCCTTTGCTTGTACTTAGGGGGATTAACGGTACCACCCTTCTTCCGAACACTATACATTGCCCGTTTCTTCCCTATCTTGATTGTCTTCAATGACAAAAGATCGTTAGCACGTCCTAATAATATATATCGATTATGACTAAAAGTTTTAAGAACGAGATTTCCTTACCACAAATATTCTTGTTCCACAAGGAGAATCGATCCAAGCGTTCTATGTCACACACGACCACTTGATTTTCGATCTTCCGTTATCGCACTAAAGTATAACAAAATAAACGTTAATAAAATGAATGTTTATTTCGATCTAAGAAAGCCTTCTTACCACCATCAATATTTGGCCTTGACTACTACTAACTAACGAAACTAAAAAGAATTCTTACCCTTTTGTCCACGGTTGAAAAGAAAGGATTGAAAATGATGTCTTTAGGAGATGGAGGATTCGGCTATGATAACCAAAGAAAAGAGAAAATGGTTCGGCCATGGCTCACTAACATTCGGCCATGGAGAAAAGTAATGGAGAAAAGGATGAGTGAAAAGAAATAAAATATGAGAGAAGAGATAATAATGAAGATTCAGTTTTCAAAGAGAAGAAAAGTGAAAGAAAAAGATGTATTGGAGAGCAAGGTACATTCAGCAATAGAGAAAGAAACAAAAAGAGAGAAAAATGATCTTTTTGGTACTAGCAATTTTCGGCACTAAGAAGAGGCACAAGAGAATATTCAAAAGATGAACAAAAATGACCAAATGGTCAAAAGAATTAGGCTTTACCAAAAGCACAAATTTGGCCAAGGGAGAAAAGTTGAGAAAGGATTGCAAAACTTTGCACATATGCTAAGAATGACCAAAAAGAGACTTCAAATCCTAGCCAAACTAACACCAAAATTCGGCTTCCCCCTCAGACCATATTGCTGTCCATATGCATGGTCAAATGGCCATGATTTTGTTTCCAAAACACTTTCCTTGATACTTGCCCCATGTCTCCATATCTTTCCAAATTTTCTTGATTCCCTACCATAAGTTCACTCTTACCTTATTCCTTTGATATACTAACCAAAAATAACAAGGTCAACACTTACCATATATGTGCTTGGCCGACACATGCTAGGAAAACCAAAAATAAAAGCCATCTAATTGCTATTTAAGGGATTCGAACCTCTCCCCTCATGCCAAAACCCATGCGCCATTACCACCTTGCCATTACTCATCTTGTGTCACTTATTAACACTTAAATTAACTTAAATATTAATGACACTTGATCCACTTCAATAAATTTTCCCAACAAAAATTATTCCTTACCCGAATAATTCTATGCTCTTCTTCAAGGGTATACTAAACCCGAAGAGAAGTAAGAAAATTTTCCTACATAAGCTAAACACCAAAACATACAATAAATTGATACTTAAATTTTAGGATGTTACAACTCTACCCTCCTTAAAGAAAATTTCGTCCTCGAAATTTACCTGGTTGAAAGAGGTGAGGGTATTGTTGCCGAATTGCATCCTCAGGCTCCCACGTAGCTTCCTCCACTCCGTGATTACGCCATAAAACTTTGACCAACGGTACGATTTTCTTTCTTAACACCTTAACATCTCGATCTAAGATTTCCCTTTGGTTCCTCTTCAAAAGACAAGTCCAATTCAACTCCACTTCATCTACCGGTACTATGTGCGAAGGATCCGATCTATAGCGCCTCAGCATGGAAACATGAATAACATTATGAATCTGACTCAACTCTGGAGGTAATTCGATTTGATAGGCCACTAGACTAACACGCTTCACCACACGATATGGTCCAATGTATCTAGGACTCAATTTGCCCTTCTTCCCAAATCTGAAAATCTTTTTCCAAGGTGAGACCTTCAAGAAAACTTGATCCCCCACGTCATACTCGATATCCTTACGCTTCAGATCTGCATACGACTTTTGTCTATTCGAAGCTTCTTTTAACCGTGCTCGAATAGCTTTCACTTTTTCTTCCATTTCAGAGATCATCTCAGGACCTAACATCTGTCGTTCGCCCAAATCAGTCCAACAAATAGGAGAACGACACCTACGACCATACAATGCCTCGTAGGGTGCCATCTGAATGCTAGACTGATAGCTATTGTTGTAAGCAAATTCTGCCAACGGTAGAAAATCCTCCCAACTACCTTTGAAGTCAATTACACATCCCCTTAACATGTCTTCCAGAATCTAAATTACTCTTTCCGATTGACCATCTGACTGAGGATGAAAAGCCGTACTGAAATTTAACTTTGTTCCCAGAGCTTCATGCAAAGCCTTCCAAAATCGCGATGTAAACCTAGGATCCCTATCCGATATAATAGACACGGGTACCCCATGCAACCTCACGATTTCGGATACATACAGCTTAGCCAACACGCAACGAGTAATCCGTACGAACTGGTAGAAAATGAGCAGTCTTCGTCAAACGATCCACAATTACCCAAACAGAATTTTTCTTAGTAGGTGTTAAAGGTAACCCACTAACAAAATCCATTGTTATCCGCTCCCATTTCCAAAGAGGAATCTTTACTGGTTGTAATAAACCTGACGGCAATTGATGCTCCGCCTTCACTTGGTCGCTGACAGGTTAACCATTTTCCCACAAATTCAGAAATCTCACGCTTCAACCCTGGCCACCAATACTGTTCACGAAGATCACGATACATATTATTTCCTCGGGATGCATAGCATAAGGGCTACTGCGCGCCTCAGTAGAATCATTTCCTCAAATCTGAATCCTTAGGCATACAAACTCTTCCTCGAAAACACAACACACCTTCCGAGTTTATACCAAAATCCTCTATTCCACCATTTTCGACTTGCTGCATTAAAATTCCCAACTTCTTATCTGATATCTATTTTTCCTTGATTTGTTCTAACCACGGAGGCTTCACACGAAGTTCCGCTTATCGGACTACCATCTTCGTACAAACTCAAATGGGCAAACATTGCTCTCAAATCGAGATATACCACCTTACGACTTAACGCGATCCGCTACCACATTAGCTTTTCCAGGATGATACTCGATTGAGAAATCATAGTCCTTTAATGACTCCACCCATCTTCGTTGTCTCAAGTTCAATTCCTTCTGGGTAAGAAGGTACTTAAGACTCTTGTGATCTGTATAAATGATAGACTTTTCACCGTAAAGGTAATGCCTCCAAATCTTTAAAGCAAACACTACCGCATCTAACTCCAAGTCATGAGTAGGGTAGTTTACTTCGTGCGGTCTTAGCTGACGAGAAGCATAAGCCACCACTTTCCCACTTTGCATCAATACCACATCCTAAATCCGTATGTGACGCATCGCAGTAAACTATAAACTCCTTTCCGGCTTCAGTGAATCGATCTTGGCGCTCAGTCAAAATCTTCTTCAATTTCTCGAAACTTTATTGCGGTTTATCCGTCCATACATCACGGTACTCCTTTCGCAAAAGCTTAGTTAAGGGTGCAAGCAATCAACGAAAACCCCTCAACGAAGGCGTCTCTATAGCAACCACCAAACCCAAGAAACTCGAATCTCTGCTCATCGACTTTGGTGGTTTCCAATCCAATCTGACCTCAATCTTCCGAGGATCCACCCTTATTCCTTTGGTGATACCACATGACCCAAGAAAGTCACTTCCTTAACGAATTCACATTTATCGAATTTGGCATACGATTGATTATCTCGAAGCAAGCGCAATACATTCGCAAATGCGAGTCATGCTCCTCTTCATTCCTTGAATATACCAAAATGTCATCTATGAATACCACTACAAACCGATCTAAATATGGTTGAAAGACCCGGTTCATCATATCCATAAATGCAGCTGGTGCATTGGTCAACCCAAACGACATCACCAAAAACTCATAATGTCCATAATGAGTTCGGAAAGCCGTCTTGTGAATATCCGCTTCTTTCACCTTAAGCTGGTGATAACCCGATCTCAAATCGATTTTGGAGAAAACTGAAGCTCCCTTCAATTGATCAAACAGGTCATCAATTCTCGGCAGAGGGTACCGATTCTTGATCGTCAATTTATTCAATTGCCTGTAGTCAATACACATGCGCATTGACCCATCTTTCTTTTTAACAAACAAAACCGGTGCTCCCGGGAAACACTAGGTCGAATAAAACCCGATCTAGCAATTCTTGAATTTGAGCTTTAAGTTCGACAACTCCTTGGTGCCATTCTATAAGGAGCAATGGACTTTGGAGCCGCCCCGAGAGCAAAAGCTCAATACCAAATTCCACTTCCGATCCGAGGTACACCGGGAAGTTCTTGAGAAATACATCCAAAATTTCCTTCTTTGTTCTCATATCTTCCACCGATAACTCTTTGGCATCTAGAGCACTAATAAATGCTAAAAATGCTCCATACCCTTTTCACACCAACTTTTCCGCCTTTAATGCGGATATCACATTTGCCAAGTAATTCCTTCGTTCGCCTATCATAACTATCTCCTTATCCTCCCTAGTTCTTATTGACATTCTCTTTTCAGCACAATCTAATTTCGCTCGATGCTTAACCAACCAATCCATACCCAAAATGATATCGAATTCATCGAAAGGCAACTCCATCAGATTTGCCAGGAATATTTCTCCTTGAACTTCTAAGGGCACATCTCTAAAGCGGTTTATTTATCACACCGATCGGTCCTAAAGGACTAATTACCTTCATCTCACTATCGCAAATTGCAGATTCTAGATTCAAGTTGCCAGATATGGTGCTAGCAACATACGAATGGGTAGAACCAATATCTATCAAAGCAATAACAGGTACATCAAAGATGAAGAACGTACCAGTTATCACATCAGGTGCATTGCCCTCCTCGCGGCGTCTGACTACATAAACAAATCCTGGCTGTCTTGCATCCATGTTGTAACATCCCAAACCCGATCAAACACACCACGACCGAGTCTGGTATGTTACGGGGAAAACGTGTTTGCAAGTTACGAGTTTGCACTTAACAGCTTTGATGAAACTTTGTTCCGTTTAGAAAACAAGTTGTTTAGTATCGTTACTAAAACATTTAGACTTAGTAAAAATTTGGTTTGAACATCATCGGAGTTTACTTAGCATTAAAACATTGTATGATACCCGATGGTATAGTTGAAAACATATCGTTTTTGTGGGTTTGAAATCGTTGTCTTTTCAAGTTTTAGCAATTTATCCCAATTAATTTATTAAAGCATGTTGAAAATTTAATCAAGCATAAGTAAAGTAAAACATAGCCATACAGGCCCTTTTACAATCCAAAATAAAACCCAAATGGAAGTAATTAAACTAAAGTACCCAAATGATAGAGTCTGAGTAACACTTTATTAAGCATGGCATGAGCACCCGAGTCCATCCCGGCTCCATGTCCCCGCGTCTAAGTGCCACTGAAATGTCAAAGGAGAGGGTGAGTCGAATGACTCAGTGCATAATCCCGCTCCCGATAAAGCAACATGCTAACACACATCATACATAGCAACACATTAAATGCAACCCGATCCTAACCATCCGTATCTCCTTTTCTACCCCGTGTGGTACCAAACCACTGGTGGTGCCAAACCACTGGTGACCCAAAGTCACGATATCCATAAGTGTGGTGCCAAACCACTGGTGACCCAAAGTCACGAATAATCCGATGATGGGGCCAACCCATCGCGTGATACCAAATCACTAGTGACAATCCCGTATCTCTCAAGTGGGGGCAACCTACGGTGGTGTCAACCACAGGGACGAGTCGCGATGAGGTGCCAAACCTCTGGTGTCCCAAAGACACAATGTGGTACCAAACCACTGGTGACCGTAGTCACGATAATCGAGTGATGGGGCCAACCCATCGTGTGATACCAAATCACTGGCGTCAATCCCGTATAATCAACTGTGGGGCCAACCCACCGTGGTACTAAGCCACTGGGACGAGACGCTGAGGTGCCAAACCTCTGGTGACCCAAAGTCACAATATATCACTGTGGTACCAAACCACTGGAGGTGCCAAACCTCTGGTGACCCAAAGTCACGGTGTCCCAAAGACACGGATATCAAATCCCCCTCCTCTCATATTACCCACTATGTCATATCGATGCAAATCATGTAATACATGCCAACATGCCCATAATACATCTCATAGCATACATAACATAAGTCATAATGTCACAGGTATCGACAATCGAACTGGTAATAACATAGACTTACCCGGCTCCGTACACATACCCCATTTGGGTATCCAATTATCCATCACACTGTTATGAATTTTAACAAGCAAATAGGTTTATCAATAACATTACTAAGAATCAGTGTGTTAGTTACACACCTGGTAAATCGCAAATCTAAATCCCACAGAGCCCGATCTACCCCTCAATCACCTCGACAACCTTGATCCTATAATCGGCCAACATAGGGGTTAGGCACTAAGACCATTCGGCCAAACCATTTAAACCAAAGGGTATATCGATTAACCCTTACCTCACTTACCAAACAACTAACAGAAAAAGACGGCTCCTCTTGCTTGTTTCCACACTCCAATAACCCTATAATGAAAAGATTAACACCCTTCCAAAATGACCATATTCGGCCCTTAACCAAACCAAATCGATGAAACATATGAGAGGGGAGAAATGGCCATTCGGCCAAGGACTTACCCCCCACCAACTATATTCGGCCACAAGAACTACTAGAGGAGGGAAGATTCGGCTAATACTTTAAACAAAAGAAAAGAGGATTCGGCTTGAGTGAAACAAGAAAAAAAATAAAGTGAAATGAGAATAAAGTTTCGGCAAAATGGTTTTAAGGAGAGAAACGAAAATGAACAGGAGAAGGTACTTCCGTTTTCGAAAGAATAAGAAATGAAGAATGTGTTTTTAGAAGAGAGTTTCGGCTAACAATGTTTTCAAACAAAGAAAAGAATATGGAAGGGGAGAGTACTAGTTTCGGTTTAATTAAATGAAAAAGAAACAAAATGTGTAAGGGAACATTCGGCTAACAATGAAAACATAAGAAAAACAAGGCAAAAATCGGCAAGTTTTGGGTTGATTGGTCTTACGGTTTCAAGAAGAAAAATGAAGGAATCAATTTGGAAATTTCGGCTAGCTTTTGAGAAAAGAGAATTTAGATTACCACTTGACCGAAAATGTACCAAAATGCAAAGGTACATTTGGCATTCCCCTCTCCCACACAACCCAAGCCGTCACCCCCCCAAACTCTCCACAAAATTCGGCCAAATCCCCAAATACACTCACCACCACTCATTCAAATTAGTTGAACAAGTCAACCTCCACCATTTACTCTCCACCCATTATTCAAATGAGTTGACAAAGTCCATGGTAGAGTTTGAACTACCAACAACTCTTCCTCCTCCATGCCAGTCAAAAAGAATGCAAAAAGTGGCCACTTCGCAGCCTTGAACCCTGGACCTCCTCCTTACAAATGACGCCAACTCCAAGCCTCCAAGTGACGCATGCCTTGCCACTTTGCTAGCTCACTTTTTTTTGTGCAACAAAACAACAATTAAAATTCTTAAACCCTAGCTTCCTCAGCTTCCTTCACTTAACACCCAAAAACCAAAATTTTCCTACCTACTCGGGCACACTCCTAGCCCACAACTAAGCCCTTAAACATAGAAATAGCAACACAGCATACTAACTCATGCAATATCATGCAACAAAAAAATAGCCCCCAACCCAGGATATTACAGTTCTACCCCCCTTAAAAATAATTTCGGCCTCGAAATTACCTGATCAAAAGAGCTGCGGGTATTGCTATTTCATCATATCCTCGGGTTCCCGCGTGGCTTCCTCCACGCCATGATTCCTCCAAAGTACCTTAACCAAAGGCACAGACTTCCTACGCAGAACCTTCACATCCCGATCAAGAATCTGCACTGGTTCCTCTTCCATGGTCAAATCTGGGTTTACCTCGATCTCTTCCACTGCCACAACATGCGACGGATCCGAACGATAATGCCAAAGCATCGACACGTGAAAGACGTCGTGAATCTGACTTAGCTCTGCTGGCAACTCAAGCTGATACGCTACTGGTCCTACTCGTCTCAACACCTTATATGGCCCAATAAACCTCGGACTTAACTTGCCTTTTCTGCCGAACCTCAGCACCTTCTTCCATGGCGAGACCTTTAAGAAAACCCGGTCCCCCACAGTGAATTCTATATCTCTCCTCTTAAGATTGGCATATGACTTCTGCCTGTCCGACGCTTCCCTCAAACGAGCCTGAATCAACTTAACCTTGTCTTCTGTCTCAGCAACCAACTCGGGTCCCAACAACTGACGTTCACCCAATTCCGTCCAACACGTAGGTGAGCGACCCTTCCTACCATACAATGCCTCGTATGGTGCCATCTTGATGCTTGCTTGGTAACTGTTGTTATAGGCGAACTCAGCTAACGGCAGAAACTCCTCCCAACTACCCCTGAAGTCCAGAACACAACCTCTCAGCATATTTTCCAAGACCTGAATAACCTCTCCGACGCGCCGTCGGTTTGATTGTGAGGTGAAAAGTCTGAAATCCAAACGCGTACCCAGAGCCTGATGCAATGCTCTCCAAAACCTCGACGTAAATCTGGGGTCCCGATCTGAGATAATCGAAATTGGTACACCGTACAACCTCACTATCTCTGACACATACAGCTTTGCCAATCTCTGAAGTGAATAATCCACTCTCACTAGAATGAAATGAGCTGACTTAGTCAGACGGTCCACAATAACCCAAACCGAATCTTTCTTGCTTGGTGAAAGCGGTAAACCATTGACGAAATCCATGGTTATCCTTTCCCACTTCCACTGAGGAATCTTCACAGGCTGAAGCAAACCCGACGGCAACTGATGTTCAGCCTTGACCCGCTGACAAGTCAGACACTTTCCAACAAACTCTGTCACTTCTTTCTTCAAACCAGGCCACCAAAACTGCTCTCTAAGATCCTTATACATCTTACTACCTTCAGGATGCATAGCATAAGGACTGCTATGTGCGTCCTGAAGAATCTTTTGTCTCAGCTCACCATCCTTAGGCATACAAGCCTTACCTTGGAAACACAACACCTCATCACTAGACAAACTGTAACCCTCCAAACCACCATCTTGCACCTGCAACTTTCGCGCACTCAGAACCTCATCCTCTAACTGTTTCTCTTTAATCTGCTCAACCCAAGTAGGCTTAACTTGTAACTCTGCCAAAATACTTCCGTTGTCATACAAACTTAAATGGGCAAACAGTGCTCTTAACTCCGAAACAACCTTACGGCTCAACGCGTCTGCCACCACGTTAGCCTTGCCCGGATGATACTCGATCGAGCAAATCGTAATCCTTGAGCAACTCAACCCATCTACGCCGCCTCAAATTCGGATCCTTCGAGTCAAGAGATACTTGGACTCTTATGATGCATGCGGACTATTGATCTCTCACCGTACAAGTAATGCCTCGCATTTTTAGAACGAAGACTACGTTTGCTAGCTCCAAAGTCGTGCGTCGAATAGTTGACCTCGTGTGGTCTCACCGCGAGAAGCGTAAGCCACCACCTTACCCTCCGCATCAAAGACACAACCCAATCTGTATGTGATGCGTCGCGATGCCACGGTGAATTCCTTACGACCTCAAAGTTGAATTAAAGCAGAGCTTGGTCAAGATCTTCTTTAACTTATCAAAACTCTCCTGCTGTTTCTCCGTCCAAACAAACAGAACTTCTTTTCTCAGCAACTTGGTCATCGGCGCTGCTATCAACGAGAAACCCTCAACAAACCTTCGGTAGTATCCGGCCAAACCCAGAAAACTCCGAATCTCAGCCACTGACTTAGGAGGCTTCCAGTCCAGAACTGCCTCAACCTTCCGAGGATCTACTCTAATTCCTTCAGCTGATACTACATGACCCAAGAAAGTCACCTCTCTCAGCCAGAACTCGCACTTACTGAACTTAGCATAGAGCTGCTTTTCCCTCAGAATTTGCAGCACCACCCTCAAGTGCGCATCATGCTCTTCCTCTGTCTTTGAGTACACTAAGATGTCGTCTATGAAAACCACGACGAACTAATCCAGATACTGCTGAAACACCCTATTCATCATATCCATAAAAGCTGCCGGAGCGTTAGTCAGCCCGAACGGCATTACCAAGAATTCGTAGTGCCCGTACCGAGTCCGAAACGCTATCTTATAGATATCTGCTTCCTTAACTTTCAACTGATGGTACCCAGACCTCAGATCGATCTTTGAAAATACAGACGCACCCTTCAGCTGATCAAACAAGTCATCTATCCGTGGTAACGGATACTTGTTTTTAATCGTCAGCTTATTCAGTTGGCGGTAGTCTATACACATCCGCATCGTACCGTCCTTCTTCTTGACGAAGAGTACCGGCGCTCCCCAAGGTGAAACACTTGGCCTGATGAAGCCCCGATCCAATGACTCTCCCGAACCGAGCCTTAAGCTCCACCAATTCCTTTGGCGCCATCCTATATGGAGCAATAGACACTGGTGCAGTTCCTGGTAACAGATCTATCCCGAACTCTACCTCACGATCCGGTGGCAAACCCGGGAGCTCCTCTGGAAACACATCCACAAATTCCTTAACTGTTCGCACCTTCTCTACAGCAGACTCCTTAGCCTCCAAGGCATACACGTGAACCACATACGCTTCACAGCCCTTCCTGACCATCTTTACAGCTTTTAATGCAGATACCACATTGGATAAGTAATCTCTCCTATTACCTATCATAATCACCTCATCACCCTTATCCGTCGTTAAAACCATGCGCTTAGCCGCGCAATCCACCTTGGCACGGTACTTAACCAACCGGTCCATCCCAAGAATCGATCGAACTCCCAAAGCGGCGGTTCCATCGGATCGGCGACAAATACTACCCCTTGGAGTTCTAGGGGTACATCTCTAAACGACTTATCTACGACTACTGAGTGACCTAGAGGGCTAAGGCACGGTCATCTGTCTAGGAGTAGTCTCGCGAGTCTAAGTCCATGGTCTCAACTATACTACTAGCAACATCATGAATCGTGGAACCCAAATCAATCAAAGCGGTATAGGGAGAACCAAAAATCAAAAACGTCTTTGGTGATGACGTCCGGTGCGTCGCCTCTCTCTCGGCGCCTCGCGAAGATACACCAAACCAGCCGCGTGTGCTCGAACTTCTCGCACCTCGCGGTGCTCCACGGCCTCTACCAAATCTATTACCACCTCTCGCCATTACCGGCCCCTCTGCGGTGGCGGTCCATTACCTCTGGCTCGTTACGGCCACGACTCTCGATCGAATCCTAGCCAACTTACGCGGACGGTCCCTCACACGATGATCTAAAGAACCACACTCAAAACAACCTTTTCCATTGGTCAGCGGCCTCCCAATGAGATTTCCGCCGGTTACGGCAGCGGTACACGACTGACAACGAAGAATGAGCCTACGGGATCGGTTCGGCCCACTCGGTCTAGCCCTCTTCTGGAGATTACCCGACGATCCAGAAGATCCAAAACTCCTCTTATGACGGTTCCTATCCAGGTTTTGCCTCACGGATTCCTTAACACCCTCGGCCACCTTGGCCTTCTCAACCAAGACGGCAAACTCACGCTCCCGCTTTGTGGAGCAATCGCGATCTCGGCTCGTCCCTCGGACCATCCTCAAAGCGAACACACCTCTCGTGTTCTCGTCGCCACAATACCCCTAGCATACCGACTAAGCTTTAAGAACTCAGCCTCATACTCAGAAACAGTCTTACTCCCCTGAACAAGCCTCAATAATGCCTTCCTCTGGGAGTCAATATAACTTGCTCCAATGTATTTCTTTTGATATGCAGCCTTGAAATAATCCCATGTCGGATCCTCATCGCCTTACATTGTCCCGAACCGTGAGCCACCACTGATATGACTCATCCCGAAGAAGCGATACAATCCCCTTAAGCTTCTCCTCAGCAGATAGGTCCAGATCATCCATGATCCGCTCCGTCGCCTCCAGCCAATATTCAGCAGTGCTGGGAGCAACACCAGAAACACCTCGAAAGAATTCAGCCCCGTTTGCTCGGAGTCGCTCAGGCACAGATTTCCTAACTCCTGCGCCACCACCTATACCGGCTACCCTTTCCAACACTCGCAGCATCGCCTGCGACACTGTGTCATCCCCAGTCTGATCTTGGAACTCACCACCTCGGTGGTGGCGGCCGAGTATCTCACTTTCGAATTTCGACGGATCCTACGGGCTCGTAAAGCGTCATCCTACCCGACCTCGACCACGAGTATTACGACCACGTCCGCTCGAGTACTCATGACTAAGCGCTCACGTCTACGGTTAAGAAGATTTTTATGCATTAGTATCGTTCCACTTTCTTAACCGCAAAAGAAATTTTATGGATGGAGTTTAATCAAGGGTTCTTTCAAGCAACCAAGGTTTCAATCTTCTATCCTAATTCACCCAAAAGAGTTCATACATCCATTCCTTAACCCTTTCCATACCTATTCACTCTTCAGACATTGCTGCCCATTTCTAGCCCAAGGGTATTTCCGTCATTTTTCCTACAGGGGTATTTTTGTAACAAAAATATTTTAAAACTTTCGTAAAACCGGTCACTTGAAATTTTCAAAATTGGAGGGTGTTTTTGAAAATTTTACAAAACACTTCGTTTTGGAAACCAGGGGTATTTTAGTAATTTTCACAAACTGAGGGCGTTTTCGTAATTTCCAAAATCAAAATTTTCGATTGATATTTTGCAAAGAGGTTTTTGAAGTTTGTAACATCATTGAAATTTTGAGCAAAAATCATTGAGTTGATATTTTATGAACCGAGGGCATTTTAGTAAATTTACCCCTAAGAGCATTTTTGTAATTTCCCACAAATCAGGTTTTTCGAGAAAATTGTGGTAAAAGTGACATTCTTGGTTTTGAAAGAGTTTATTGCAATAGTTTGAAAACATTGGGGTTGTTGTTTCATTCTTTTTCGAAAACATGGCTAGTTCCCTTCCGGGTTTTAGTCATTAGGTTAAGCCTATGACCGAGCCTTCTTGGTCAGGGTGAACCAAAGCTACGCACCAGGTGGGATACCTGCGAAGAGGAGGTGAGTCACGAGGACTGCTTAAATACCAAGCTCTTCCGGATCCTCTCCTAGACATGCGTACAGGGTTACCACACCCTAACTCAGTGACTAAGTCATAGATTGGTTTAGTTCTTTAAGTCTTATGTTTTGGTTTGAGTGTTTGAGTAATCTAATCCTAGGGTTCATGTCCTATAAATCTATCTACGTTCCATACCACCTACCCTTCTACAAATAGTAATTCACAAAAGAGTTTAGAACTACTTACCTGGGCGAACTGGTGCCGGAGACTCGGTGCCATGCCTTGTAAACCATGTATTCAACCCAAAATACTTAAAACGAACTTTTTGAAAATAGCTTGGGCCTCAGGCCCACAGCCGAGCTTTTGAACTTGGCTCTGATACCACAATTGTAACATCCCAAACCCGGTCAAACACACCACGACCGAGTCTGGTATGTTACGGGGAAAACGTGTTTGCAAGTTACGAGTTTGCACTTAACAGCTTTGATGAAACTTTGTTCCGTTTAGAAAACAAGTTGTTTAGTATCGTTACTAAAACATTTAGACTTAGTAAAAATTTGGTTTGAACATCATCGGAGTTTACTTAGCATTAAAACATTGTATGATACCCGATGGTATAGTTGAAAACATATCGTTTTTGTGGGTTTGAAATCGTTATCTTTTCAAGTTTTAGCAATTTAACCCAATTAATTTATTAAAGCATGTTGAAAATTTAATCAAGCATAAGTAAAGTAAAACATAGCCATACAGGCCCTTTTACAATCCAAAATAAAACCCAAATGGAAGTAATTAAACTAAAGTACCCAAATGATAGAGTCTGAGTAACACTTTATTAAGCATGGCATGAGCACCCCGAGTCCATCCCGGCTCCATGTCCGCGTCTAAGTGCCACCTGAAATGTCAAAGGAGAGGGTGAGTCGAATGACTCAGTGCATAATCCCGCTCCCGATAAAGCAACATGCTAACACACATCATACATAGCAACACATTAAATGCAACCCGATCCTAACCATCCGTATCTCCTTTTCTACCCCGTGTGGTACCAAACCACTGGTGGTGCCAAACCACTGGTGACCCAAAGTCACGATATCCATAAGTGTGGTGCCAAACCACTGGTGACCCAAAGTCACGAATAATCCGATGATGGGGCCAACCCATCGCGTGATACCAAATCACTAGCGACAATCCCGTATCTCTCAAGTGGGGGCAACCCACGGAGGTGTCAACCACAGGGACGAGTTGTGATGAGGTGCCAAACCTCTGGTGTCCCAAAGACACAATGTGGTACCAAACCATGCGTAACCGTAGTCACGATAATCGAGTGATGGGGCGAACCCATCGTGTGATACCAAATCCTTTGGCGTCAATCCGTATAATCAAGCTGTGGGGCCAACCCACCGTGGTACTAAGCCATCGGGACGAGGCGCTGAGGTGCCAAACCTCTGGTGACCCAAAGTCACAATATATCACTGTGGTACCAAACCACTGGAGGTGCCAAACCTCTGGTGACCCAAAGTCACGGTGTCCCAAAGACACGGATATCAAATCCCCCTCCTCTCATATTACCCACTATGTCATATCGATGCAAATCATGTAATACATGCCAACATGCCCATAATACATCTCATAGCATACATAACATAAGTCATAATGTCACAGGTATCGACAATCGAACTGGTAATAACATAGACTTACCCGGCTCCGTACACATACCCCATTTGGGTATCCAATTATCCATCACACTGTTATGAATTTTAACAAGCAAATAGGTTTATCAATAACATTACTAAGAATCAGTGTGTTAGTTACACACCTGGTAAATCGCAAATCTAAATCCCACAGAGCCCGATCTACCCCTCGATCACCTCGACAACCTTGATCCTATAATCGGCCAACATAGGGGTTAGGCACTAAGACCATTCGGCCAAACCATTTAAACCAAAAGGTATATCGATTAACCCTTACCTCACTTACCAAACAACTAACAGAAAAAGACGGCTCCTCTTGCTTGTTTCCACACTTCAATGACCCTATAATGAAAAGATTAACACCCTTCCAAAATGACCATATTCGGCCCTTAACCAAACCAAATCGATGAAACATATGAGAGGGGAGAAATGGCCATTCGGCCAAGGACTTACCCCCCACCAACTATATTCGGCCACAAGAACTACTAGAGGAGGGAAGATTCGGCTAATACTTTAAACAAAAGAAAAGAGGATTCGGCTTGAGTGAAACAAGAAAAAAAATAAAGTGAAATGAGAATAAAGTTTGGCAAAATGGTTTTAAGGAGAGAAGCGAAAATGAAGCAGGAGAAGGTACTTAGTTTTGAAAGAAAAAGAAATGAAGAATGTGTTTTTAGAAGAGAGTTTCGGCTAACAATGTTTTCAAACAAAGAAAAGAATATGGAAGGGGAGAGTACTAGTTTCAGTTTAATTAAATGAAAAAGAAACAAAATGTGTAAGGGAACATTCGGCTAACAATGAAAACATAAGAAAAACAAGGCAAAAATCGGCAAGTTTTGGGTTGATTGGTCTTACGGTTTCAAGAAGAAAAATGAAGGAATCAATTTGGAAATTTCGGCTAGCTTTTGAGAAAAGAGAATTTAGATTACCACTTGACCAAAAATGTACCAAAATGCAAAGGTACATTCGGCATTCCCCTCTCCCACACAACCCAAGCCGTCACTCCCCCCCCCAAACTCTCCACAAAATTCGGCCAAATCCCCAAATACACTCACCACCACTCATTCAAATTAGTTGAACAAGTCAACCTCCACCATTTACTCTCCACCCATTATTCAAATGAGTTGACAAGGTCCATGGTAGAGTTTGAACTACCAACAACTCTTCCTCCTCCATCAGTCCAAAAAGAATGCAAAAAGTGGCCACTTGCAGCTTGAACCCTGCACTCTCCTCCTTACAAATGACGCCAACTCCAAGCCTCCAAGTGACGCATGCCTTGCCACTTTGCTAGCTCACTTTTTTTTGTGCAACAAAACACCAATTAAAATTCTTAAACCCCAGCTTCCTCAGCTTCCTTCACTTAACACCCAAAAACCAAAATTTTCCTACCTACTCGGGCACACTCCTAGCCCACAACTAAGCCCTTAAACATAGAAATAGCAACACAGCATACTAACTCATGCAATATCATGCAACAACAAAATAGCCCCCAACCCGGGATATTACACATGTTGCCTCTAAGACCATTGCCTCGACCCGCTGCACCTTGACCACGTCCAGCCCCATTACCACCACGACCTGGTCTACGACCTCCCGGTGGTTGCTGAGTTCCTCTTGCCGGAGGTGCATCAGTATTACGAGCTTCTTGAGTTGTATCCATTCGTCGAGGGCAATTCTTATATTGATGATCCATCGACCCGCATTTATAGCAAGCACCCATTTTCCTCCAAAGACTCTCCGAATGCCGTTTTCACAATCGGCCTGAGCTCGACTGACGATTCACTACTGAGCATTCTACCTTGAGCTGGCTCATCATTTCGAGGCCTCTTCGGAAACCTTTTTGAAGAACCCGAATACTTCATATCTCTCTTGCCTCTAGCTCGTTCCCGATTCTGACGTTCCGAGTTCTTAGCCTCTTCGGCTATCTTGGCCTTTTCCACTAGCGTGGCAAAAGTCCTAACTTGTTGTGGGGCTATCAAAACCCGCAACTCATCATTCAAGCCATCCTCAAAGCGTACACAACGATCATGATCCGTTGCCACTATTGTTCGAGCATAGCGACTCAAGCGTAAAAACTCAGCCTCATATGCCGCCACCGTCTTATTTCCTTGGACCAGATTCAAGAATTCCTTCCTTCGGGCATCCACATAACTTGTTCCCACATATTTCCCTTGGAAGGAAGCTTTGAAGAATTCCCAATTAACTAATGCAGCTTCAGTGCCTTCTCGGACAGTAAGCCACCATTGGTATGCTTCGTCCCTTAACAAGGACACCGCTCCTCTTAGTTTTTGTTCCACAGTGCACTCAAGATCGTCCATAATTCGCTCCACTGCCTGAAGCCAATATTCAGCAACGTTTGGAGCTACACCAGAAACACCTCTGAAAACTTCAGCACCACTTGATTTCAATCGTTCCGATATTGACCCACGAGCTATTGGTCCAGTTCTGGTTCCAGCGACCCTTTCAAGGACTCGCAGCATTGCTCGTGTCACAGCATTATCTTCATCCATATGGTCATGTGATCCCGTCTCACTTTCGAGTGACGTAGGTGCATCCATTTCCGGCATATGATCCGGCGCTTCAGTTGCGCCCCTAACACCTCGTCCTCTACCACGGCCACGTCTACCGCGTCCATGACCACATCCTCTAGTGCTCATGACGACTAATTCGATTTGTCGATTAAGAGTTTTATGAATCGAATACTATTTCAGTGTTTATTAACGATGTTTTATGATATGAAAGAGATAAAGTTGTTTTCGCAACCATATCCTATTGTCTCAATCTCTACGGTTTTCAACACCTAAAACTAGAAGTTCTAGAGTGTCTCTATGATCATATCACAATAATAATAAACAATCAAGATATAGATACTTACTTGACTTGGCGCGGGATGCTCATGGTGCGATACTACCTTTAAATCAAAAAGTCTAAATATTTTGAATTGTTTTTCAAACAAATATCGTTGTTGAACCCAAACCACAGTCGAGTTTTGAAACTAGCTCTGATACCATTAAATGTAACACCCAAACCAGGTCTATGCGTTAAGACGAGATTTGGTTTGTCACACCGATCGAACATCCAAAAATTTTCTAATGATTTAAGATAAAACAGTAGTACATAACCTTTAGATATAAGGTTTAATAAAAACTAAATACAATGATTTAAAATTGATGAATTAAGACAAATGTACTTGTTTGAAATCTTATTTGTCAAAACCTTAACGTAGTTGTAAAAGAATTTGAACGAATTTAAAAGAGTAATTTAGGTGTTCAAAATGTTATAAAACATAATATTTTAAGAAAACTTTAAAAATTTAACATAAGCCCATATTGAGAGTCTAAAACAAAATTAAATCCATCCACACAATAAAATCCATAAAAACATAATTAGAGGCCATATTACATCAACCCAAAATAGTAATTTAAAATAAGTAACTTAATTTAAGTTCATAGTTTATAAAAACCCATGCTTGTAGTATGGCCTCCACCAAGTCATCTCCGGCCCAAGTCTACATCAATTTCCATTACCTGAAATGGATAATAAAACGGGGTGAGTTACAAAGAACTCAGTGTGTAACTCACTTACCATCTTTATTGGGCCAGACCATCGAGGCATTTATTTGGGCTTGAGCCCAATTACACATATCAATAATATAAACTGAAATAAATATATATAAAATGCATGTAAAATGAATTTCCCAAACCAAGTCTAATTTCCATCCGCTAACACCCCCGTACCAACCAACACACCTGTGGGGATCAAGTCAACCCACCCCGCCAAACACACCAATCATAGGCATTAAGCCTTTTAATAATGTTGTAGTGCACTACCGAACTAGATTGTGACATAGTCACCGAACTAGAGGCATTAAGCCAAAATTTGTGGCAGAGCCACCGAACTAGATACGTGGCCACAGGCCTTTCTTCTCTTCATCAAATCCCATCCCATGCATTTATGTATGAATAACAAACTTTAATCATAACATGATTTATCAAGTAATCCATATTATAGATAAGTCTATAATTTAACCTTCATTTGGGCCTATTAACAAAATAGTATCTAGCCCATTTAGCAATCTAGAGATCTTTGGCCCATTTATCGAACTAGAATATTTTTGGCCCATTTATTGAACTAGAATATTTTTGGCCCATTTATCGAACTAGAATATTTTTGGCCCATTTATCGAACTAGAATATTTTTGACACATATTTATCGATCTAGCAGTTTTATGACCCAAATTATCGATCTAGCAGTTTTTCGTAAAAACTTAGCAATCTAGTAATTTTTCGTAAAATTCTCGGTTTTTACCGTTTTCATGTATTTACACAAAAGTACTGATTATTACTAAAATTCCTATTTGGCCATCTTTACGATTTAACAAAATACTTACAGTTTGGTATTTAACCCGAGAGATAAGTGTGAAGTTACACACCTGGTTATTGTGAGAACTAGACTTTCCCGCTCGTCAACACCTATACGTATTACGATAATTTAGAACACTATAATTTTATTAATAAAACCGATTTAAAATAACGATCTAAAATTTTACCCTCGGATCTTCGAACTACTTCTACTTGCGGTTTCTCCCCGATTGATGGTTCGTTAACCGAATCAAATCCACGAACAAAAAATGGTTCGGGAGTACGAACGACTTCGAACAAATGATTTTCCTCGGTTGAACGTATGGTGGAAAATCTCGAATTCCCAAAATAGCTCTTTGCTTGTACTTAGGGGGATTAACAGTACCACCCTTCTTCCGAACACTATACACGGCCCGTTTCTTCCCTATCTTGATTGTCTTCAATGACAAAAGATCGTTAGCACGTCCTAATAATATATATCGATTATGACTAATGTAACACCCCAAACCCGGTCAATACGCCATGACCGAATCTGGTATGTCACTGAGGAAAATACTTTGAGGAAAAACAAATTAACGATTTAATTTTTGTGAAAACCCTTTGAAAATTCTATATTTGTAGAAATAAGTTAAAACTAAAAATTTACTTTGAAATTACGTAAAACTTTAAAATAGGCGAATAAATCATAGGTTAGAAAACATTTATATCATTAAAAAAAAACTCGAATTATTACTTTGCAAACCATTTGCATTTGATTGTAGAAACTTAATATTTGAAAATCATTTAAATTATTAAGTTTCTACAATCAAATACAAATGGTTTGCAAAGTAATAATTCGAGTTTTTTTTAATGATATAAATGTTTTCTAACCTATGATTTATTCGCCTATTTTAAAGTTTTACGTAATTTCAAAGTAAATTTTCAGTTTTAACTTATTTCTACAAATATAGAATTTTCAAAGGGTTTTCACAAAAATTAAATCGTTAATTTGTTTTTCCTCAAAGTATTTTCCTCAGTGACATACCAGATTCGGTCATGGCGTATTGATCGGGTTTGAGGTATTACAATTTGGTATCAGAGCCAAGTTCAAAAGCTCGGCTATGGGCCCGAGGCCCAAAATGATTTAAAGTATGATTTTAAAATGTTATTGTATAAAATTTTATGGTTGGAAAAGCATGGCCCCGAGTCTCCGGCATCAATCCGCCCTGGTAAGTACATCAAACTGTTGATTTTGATGTTATGTTATGATGATATTGGCATGATTGTATAGTAGTAGGAACTACTTTAGAGACCCAAAACTATAGGTTTTGTGTGTACTCGCGAAACAACCCTTATTAAAATTTTTCATAAAGCGTGCTTTAAAGAAAGTGGAATAATGACTAATGCATAAAACTTTTAACTTAGATAAGAAGAGGCGTTAGACATGAGTACTCGTGGTCGAGGCCGTACTACTCGTGACGCGTGGTAGGGGTAGGATGGGCGTATGCGAGCCGGTGAGGTCGGGTTAAGGATCCGAGAATGAGGTACCACCAGTTCCACCACCCGGCGGTTGGAGTTGAGCATCAAGACCAAACGGGGGATGATGTAGTGTCTCAAGCAGTGTTACGAGTCCTCGAAAGGGTAGCTGGAATGGGTGGAGGCACGGGAGCTCAGAAATCTGTACCCGAGCGACTCCGATCCAACGAAGCCGAGGTATTTCGAGGTGTTTCGGGTGTAGCTCCCAGCTCGGCTGAATATTAGCTAGAGGCGACGGAGCGAATCATGGATGACTTGGATTTGAATGCTGAGGACAAGTTGAAAGGGATTGTATCGCTTCTTCGAGATGAGTCATATCAGTGGTGGCTCACGGTACGAAATGGTACTGCAGCGGAGGATCTCACTTGGGATTATTTGAAGGCAGCGTATCAGCGAAAATACGTTGGGTCTAATTACATTGATGTGCAGCGTAAGGCATTTCTGAGTTTGGTCCAAGGCAGTAAGTCCGTGTCAGAATATGAAGCGGAATTTTTAAGATTGAGCCGATATGCTGGAGGTATTGTGGTTTCGAAGCACAAGCGTTGTGTTCGATTCGAGGATGGTTTAAGAGATGAGCTAAGGTTGCTGATTGCTCCACATCAGGAGCAAGAGTTTGCTGCTTTGGTTGAAAAGGCTAAGATAGCCGAAGGAATAAAGGAGTTTGGAAGACAGAGCTACGACCGGAACAAGCATAAGAGAGGTTATGGATCATCTGGGTCAGCTGGTAGTGCTCAGAAGAGGGTTAGGCAGAGTGGGCCGAATCAATCTGGAAGGCACATTCGCTAATCGAGGCCAGGCAGCAGATGTAACCGATGTGGGAAATATCATTGGGGTGAATGTTGGACCAGAGGGAAAGGATGTTTCGAGTGTGGCTCACTAGATCATCGTGTGAGAGACTGTCCACGTAAGCAAGCCGAGAATCGATCGAGGTCAAGGTCGTGCTCGGTTCAGGAAGGAGGGACCACCACCGAGAGAGGTCGTGGTAATGGTTACCGTCGAGACCGCGAGCATCGGCGAGGTGCAAGCAACATCGAGGCGAGCGGCTGGTTTGGTGTATCTTTGCGAGACGTCGAGAGGAGGGTGACGCACCGGATGTCATAACCGGTACGTTCTTAATCTTTGGTGTTCCATATACTGCCTTGATAGATGTGGGTTCGACTCATTCGTATGTTGCTAGTAGTATTGTAGAGACTATGAGTTTAGTTTCTGAGACTGCTTCTAGGAAGATGACCATACTTAGTCCTCTAGGTCACTCTGTAGAAGTAGATAAGCTATATAGGGATGTACCCCTAGAACTCCAAGGGGTAGTGTTTGTAGCTGATCTGATGGAACTGCCGTTTGAGGAGTTCGATCTAATTCTTGGAATGGGTTTGTTGGTCAAGTACCAAGCGAGTTTGGATTGCGCTGCTAAGCGCATGGTCTTGAAGACAGTTGAGGGTAGAGAGGTGGTCATGATAGGTAATAGAAGAGATTATCTATCTAACGTGGTATCTGCGTTGAAAGCTGTGAAGATGGTCAGGAAGGGCTGCGAGGCATTTGTAGTTCATATGTGTGCTTTGGAAGCTAAGGAATCTTCGGTGGAGAATGTCCGAACTGTAAGGGAATATGCTGACGTATTTCCTGAAGAACTTTCGGGACTGCCTCCAGATCGGGATGTCGAATTTGGTATAGATCTGTTGCCTAGAACGGCGCCAGTGTCTATAGCTCCGTATAGGATGGCACTGAAAGAATTGATGGAATTGAAGGCTCAGATTCAGGAGCTATTAGATCGAGGTTTCATTCGACCAAGTGTTTCGCCTTGGGGAGCGCCGGTACTTTTTGTCAAGAAGAAGGATGGTTCGATGCGGATGTGTATTGACTACCGCGAGTTAAATAAGTTGACGATAAAAAACAAGTATCCTTTGCTAAGGATAGATGACTTGTTTGATCAACTTAAATGGGCTGCGATTTTCTCCAAGATTGATTTAAGGTCTGGATATCATCAACTAAAGGTGAAAGAGGCTGATATCCATAAGACGGCTTTTCGCACTCGGTACGGGCATTACGAGTTTCTGGTGATGCCATTTGGATTGACTAACGTGCCGGCAGCATTCATGGATATGATGAATCGGGTATTCCAGCAGTTTTTGGATCAGTTTGTTGTGGTTTTTATAGACGATATTTTGATATACTCGAAGTCGGAGGAGGAGCATGATGCACATTTGCGAGTAGTGTTGCAGATTTTGAGCGAAAAGCAGCTGTATGCCAAATTTAGTAAATGCGAGTCGGCTTAGGAGGTGACTTTCTTGGGTCACGTTGTATCGGTAGAGGATTAGAGTGGATCTCGGAAGATTGAAGCGGTGTTGGGTGGAAGCCGCCTAAGTCGATGGTCGAGATTCAGAGTTTCCTAGGTCAGCAAGGGTACTATCGAAGATTTGTGGAAGGATTTTCTTTGATCGCCGCACCGATGACCAAGTTGTTGAGGAAAGGAGTTCCATTTGTATGGACCGAGAAGTAGCAAGAAAGTTCCGACAAGTTGAATAAGATTCTAACTGAAGCTCCAGTTTTGACTCAACCTGAGGCAGGCAAGGAATTCACGGTTTATTGTGATGCATCACATACTAGTCTGGGATGTATGCTGAAGCAAGAAGGGAAGGTAGTGGCTTATGCATCTCGGCAGTTGAGACCGCATGAGGCTAATTATCCGACGCATGACTTGGAATTAGCTGCTGTGGTTTTCACTTTGAAGATTTGGAGACACTATTTGTACGGAGAGAAGTCAATAGTCTACACGGATCACAAAAGTCTTAAGTACCTTTTGACTCAGAAGGACTTGAACTTGAGGCAGCGTAGATGGATCGAGTTGTTGAAGGACTATAATTGTTCGATCGACTATCATCCCGGCAAAGCTAACGTGGTGGCGGACGCGTTGAGCCGTAAGGTTGTATCGGATTTAAGATCGATGTTTGCTCGTCTTAGCTTGTATGATGATGGGAGTCCTTTTGGCAGAATTGCAAGTCAAGCCGACTTGGTTAGATCAGATCAAGGAGAAGCAGTTGGAGGATGATGTTTTGAATGATCGGAGGTTGCGGGTTTAGAACGGAGGTTTAGAGGATTATAGTCTGTCCAGTGATGGAGTTTTGTGTTTTAAAGGGGGAGCTTGTATGCCGAAGGATGTTGAGTTGAGACAAAGGATTCTTCAGGATGCACATAGCAGCCCATATGCTATGCATCCTGGAGGTAGCAAGATGTATTGGGATTTAATAGAGCAGTTTTGGTGGCCAAGTCTGAAGTGAGAGGTAACTGAGTTTGTAGGCAAATGTCTAACGTGTTAGCAAGTCAAGGCTGAACATCAGTTGCCATCTGGGTTACTTCAGCCGGTGAAGATTCCACAGTGGAAGTGGGAGAGGATTACTATGGACTTTGTCAGTGGATTACCTTTTACGCCTAGTAAGAAGGACTCAGTATGGGTGATTGTGGATCGTTTGACTAAGTCAGCTCATTTCATTCCGGTTAGGATGGATTATTCGCTTCAGAGGTTAGCTAAGTTGTATGTGGTTGAGATAGTGAGGTTGCATGGTGTGCCTGTGTCGATCATCTCGGATAGAGATCCCAGATTTACGTTGAGGTTTTAGAGAGCGTTACATCAGGCGTTGGGTACGCGATTGGATTTCAAGATCTGACATTTCATTCACATGATCGATGGGCGATCGGAAAGAGTTATTTGATTTTGGAGGATATGTTGAGAGGATGTGTTTTGGACTTGAGAGGTAGTGGGAAGAGTTTTTGCCGTTAATGAGTTCGCATACAACAATAGTTATCAGTCAAGCATTAAGATGGCCCCATATGAGGTGTTGTATGGTAGGAGGTGTCGCACACCTACGTGTTGGACAGAGTTGGGTGAGGGTCAGTTGTTAGGACCAGAGTTGGTTGCAGGGAGGCGAGGATAAGGTTAAGATGATTGGGCTCGTGCGAAGGAAGCCGGATAGGCAAAAGTCATATCTTGATCTCAAGCGGAGAGATATAGAGTTTGCCGTGGGTGACAAAGTTTTTCTGAAGGTCTCGCCATGGAAGAAAGTGTTAAGATTGGGAAGAAAAGGCAAATTAAGTCTAAGGTTTATTGGACCGTTCAAGGTGTTGAGACGAGTGGGAGCAGTAGCTTATCAGCTTGAGTTGCCAGCGGAACTGAGTCAGATTCACAATGTGTTTCATGTCTCCATGCTTAGACGCTATCGTTCTGATCCATCGCATGTCGTGGCAGTTGAGGAAATAGAAGTGAGTCCAGATTTGACGGTGGAAGAGGAACCTGTGCAGATTCTAGAACGAGATGTGAAAGTTTTGCGTAGGAAGACAGTTCCTTTAGTGAAGGTCTTATGGCGGAATCATGGCGTAGAAGAAGCTACGTGGGAACCGGAGGATGCAATGAGGCAACAGTATCCTCAACTCTTTTGATCAGATAATTTCGAGGACGAAATTTTCTTAAGGGGGTAGAATTGTAATATCCCAAAATTTGAGTATCATTTGTGTTGGCTCGAGTATGAATTTTGTGTGTTAGCATAGTCTTGTGAAGGCTTGATTTTATTTTAGGAAGCTAGAATAAATTTTAGTATGGTTCATTTAATAAAGTGGATTAAGTGAACTTAGCACTTAAGTTAATTTAAGTGTTCATTTATAGCATAAGAGGAGTAAGTGGCAAGTTGGTTAAGGAGCTTGAAAGGTGGCTTGAGGTTAGAGGTTCGAGTATCATGGAAAGCATTTTTGAAGATTTTATTTTTTATGTCTAGCATTAATGGGCGGTCAACCTATGTTTATGATAGGTTGGACTATTGTTTTTGGTAAGTTGAATTTTTAGTTTATGGAAAGCTTGAAATAGGGGATAAGAATCTTAAGATTATGGAAGGTTATCTTAAAGTTATGGTATATTGAGGGGACAAAAGGCATAGAATATGGAGGATGTTTTGGAAACTTTATTCAAGGCTTTAGTGCATGTATGTGGACGGCATGTATGGCTAGGGGGGTGGCCGAATTTTGTAAGTAGCTTTGGGGGGGAATATTGGCCAATTTTTGTCAATTGAACATCTTTTTGCAATTGTCTTTCCTCTCCAAAAATTCCCTCTTTGGCCGAATGTGTCTTGTGCATTTTTGTGCATTTTTGCTTTTGATTTTAGCCTCTTTTTGTTGAACCAAACCATACCATTTCCCTTTCTTTCATTTGCTCTTTTGAAACCGAAACAACATTTGATTTTTAGGCATTTTGTGCACATTTCTATTAGGCAATAGTAAGGGGTACTTACCTGGGTGGATTGGTGCCGGAGACTCGGTGCCATGCCTTTCAACCATATATTTTAAACAAAAACACTTAAAACCAACATTTAAAACATTTTGGGCCTCAGGCCCACAGCCGAGCTTTTGAACTTAGCTCTGATACCACAATTGTAACAACCCAAACCCGGCCCAAACACTACGACCGAATTTGGTGTGCTACAGAGAAAAGGCTTTGTAAAATCTTTTAAAACCGATTTGAGTTTTTGATAAAAGATAGTGTCTTTGTTTAAAACAGTTGAGGTATATAGAAACCATACTTAGGGTTGTTTGAAATTTTATTAAGTCGAGTGGTTATGGATCTTAAATGTACCCGATGGCACGATAAAACATTTTTCGATTAAATTTAGAAAACATGTGTACTTATTTCAATATCACAAAATAGTTTTAAAACAAGTATCCAAACATGTAAAATAATTAAAGTAAAGTGTTAGGAGGCTTTATTACAATCTGATTAAAATAAAACTAACAATCGAATAAAATAAATTGAAATTCAAAGTCCATCCAAATCTATTCCACTGCATAACAACATCAGAAGTAAATCAAATAACCAAAACCCAAAATAACAACCAGCGGCCTTATTACAAAAATCATACCAAATTTAAAGAAAATAAATAAAACTGAGAAGGTATTTTATAGTCAAAACCCGAAACCAACATGCATGGGCACCTCGACTCCTCCCCGGCTCCATATCCGCGATCTATGCCTCATCTGTAAAATATAAGGGAAGGGGTGAGTCACCAAGACTCAGTGTATAAATCCCCAACCCGATAATTCAAGCACATACATAGATCATTGATAAAACATGCAAATCATGCAAACCCCATAACCTAACCATCCGAAACTCCTTTTTCTACCCCGTGTGGTACCAAACCACTGGTGGTGCCAAACCACTGGTGACCCAAAGTCACGATATCCAATAATGTGGTGCCAAACCACTGGTGACCCAAAGTCACGAATAATCCATCTGTGGGGCCAACCCACGTGTGATACCAAATCACTGGCGACAATCCCGTAATATCAACTGTGGGGCCAACCCACTGTGGTGCTAAGCCACTGGGACAAGTCGCTATGAGGTGCCAAACCTCTGGTGACCCAAAGTCACAAAATATCAGTATCCAAGTGTGGGGCCAACCTACGTGTGATACCAAATCACTGGCGTCAATCCCATAATATAAATCGTGGGGCCAACCCACTGTGGTGCTAAGCCACTGGGACGAGACGCTATGCGGTGCCAAACCTCTAGAGGTGCCAAACCTCTGGTGACCGTAGTCACGAAATGTGGTACCAAACCACTGGTGTCCGTCGACACGAATATCACTTCCCCCTCCACTCGTATCACCCGTCATCATGCCATACTCATGTAAATCATGCAAATCAGGCAAATCATGCGAATCATGCCAACATACTTAGTTACGCATCATATAACACATATATGTCATAAATCATTATATCCCATATATTGAATAGCAAAACTCATATCGAAACGGACTTACCCGAATCCGTGCTCATACCCATAGGGTATCATATCAACATCCACACTGTTTCCGCTTTATCAAATTCAGGTTATTAAAACATATTACTAAGTAATAGAGTGTGTAAGTTTATACACATGGTTACTAATGCGACTATCAAATCCCGTAGATCAAGATCTAACGCACTAGATCCCCCTTCCTTAACACTTTTCGAGCACTAACCACACAAGATATGCGATATCAAGCCTTCCCCTACAATCGGCCTCAAGCTAATCAACCTCTAAGGGTATAATCGTAATTTTACCTACTAAGGGTATTTTCGTAAATTCACACCTGCAATGGCCTTTCTGAAGGCCTAATGTCGCCACTAGCGACTCAGCTACCATTTCCGGTCGTACCGGACGATTGGGCCTAAAACCTGATTTCGGCCCATCCGGGCCTACATGCTCGTGTGGCCCACCTAGCACAAATCTAGCCACATATATAAGTTCCACCTAGTCTAGTTCAACATATACTAACCAATCATGCAATTTACTCATATGGGCCCACGGGCCCATTGGGCCCACTTCAGCCCAACGAGGCCCAAGCAGCCCCAACCCACAAGAATACTACTGATGGCCTCAACTATTGCGTCGAAGCCCCACACGTGTGCTCGCACGCTTGTGTGGCTACTAATGCCGTGTAACCGACATTTCGGCATTTGCCGCTCTACAACTAGAGTGTAGAGAGTTACACACCTGATAGGACTCTGGGGCTAATCCGCGCTCCAACCACTCTTGTGGCCAAACGTCCTCCAAGATGTGTTTACTCTCCTCCTAGGATGTTCCTTATATAGCTAGCTCTTCACCTTCATTCTTTGTGTCTTTCCGATGTGGGATCCCTTCGTCAGTAGAGTTTAAATTCAACTGAAACTCTTGCCGTCCAATCCGCAAAATAAATACTCCCTTGCTTTTCATGAGATTCGAACCCAGGCTCCCTTGCAACATAATCCACGCCGCTAGCCACTTTACCACAAGCTCCTCTTGTGTCTTAAACCATGCGCAACTAAATATAAACTATGGTCCAAATTCTAAGGTCCAAGCAAAAAGAAAACCAAAATGCAAAAGCCAAGACTTGAACCTTGGACCTCCTTCCTTCCTTGTGGCGTCACTCCCTTGCTCCTTAAGTGGCGTCACTTTGCCACTACACCACACACTCCACTTGTGTCATTTTCCTCCATATTTTATTCTTAAGGCCTATCTACCAACTTCCAGGGTTTTTTTCACCTAAAACCAAAATTTCCCCAGAGCCAATATTTGATCCCGGGACTTCATAGAAGCCCTCTAACCTTCCAAAATCACTTATCCAATAGGTTTAACTTGCATTTAAGCCGATCTCTTATTCCCTAAAAATTTAAACGCTACTATGCCTAAGGCCCATTGGGCTCAATTCTCCTAGGCCCAATTTCGGGATGTTACAGACAAAATCGTCTATATCTATAAAATTTGATAGCCGGGATTTGACTATCATTTGGAAAATCTTTTAGTAAATGAAAAGAAAGATTTTGGGTGTTATTTCTTTAACAAATCCCCATTCAATATGGTTATATCGAATGGCTCGTGATTAAGCTGAATTTGATAGTAGGAAATTTTTCTCCTATATCATTTGTAAAAACATAGGCTTGTAGAAAATATTTTGAAAAAGCTTCTAAAAATTGAGCTTCTTTGGTTGCAAATAGCTCGATTTATTTTTGAAAAAATATCAGAGGGTAGAATTTGTCTACACTTGTTATATAGACATATTCTAAACATCTTATTAATAATAGGACTGTTTTTCCCGTTATTAATAAAATATTAAAATATATCAAGAAGATTGTTTATCTCCTTAATATCTGTATATTCGATTAGGATTTCATCCCAATCTCGATATAAAATGGATTTTAGTAATAAATCTTCAGCTTTATTTTCTTTAGTTGTTTTTTCAACTAAAAATTCTGAGAATTGTGTAAGAGCTTTTCGGAAATTCGCTCTTTGTTCCAAAATATGGGTTTTCCATATTCTGTTTATAAAATTGTAATATTCTACTGGTAGCCCTGAATTATAAAAATCTTTTATTTCAGGGAATTCAAGATTTTGTTGTTTTTTCAACAAATCTTCTGTATTTTTTATAATTTCAGAATAGCTTTTTTGATATTCTGAATATGGATTTTGTGAAAATTCAAAATAACTCACCGGGGTTGGTGATTGTGTTCCAAATGGTTGTTTTACCATTGGATATGGTAAATAATATCCTTGATTAGGATAAAATTGTACCTGTGTGGGTGCAGCAATAAATCCTTGTTTAGGACTTATTGGTTTTCCCTTGTTGGGTTTTTTATGAACAGTTGTCCATTCTCCAACTTTTTCTAGAGGCTTTTTACCTCTATCCATAAGGCCTGCTAAGGAATCAGCAAACATTAGTGAAAATAAATTTAGGATTATCTACTAATGGTATTTCCATAGAAGTATTTTCTATAGATAATCTAACTGATTTTTTATTAATAGTAAACGGTAAATATTTATTTATAAAATTATTTCCTAATAATATATCTCCATACATATTAGGTAAACATAATAATTTTGGAATTATAAATTTAACTTTATTAATATAAATTGGAATATTTTTTGCTTTATAATAAACAGTAGTTTTCCTACCATTTATTCCATTAATATTTATTATCTTTTTTACTGAGTTCCCAATATTTTTCAGAATAGCGTTCTTTTTACAACTCTTTGGTTGTAGCTCTCAGTATCTAATAAAGCATGTAAAGAATATGTTTTATAATCTTTATCATGTAATGTAATTTCAACGTATGTATTGTTAATAATATTTTCTATTGAAGATTGTATATCTTCCATTCTAGTATTTTTAGAATTTCTGCTGGGTGTAGTAGGAAAAATAGGAATATGAACTGTTTTCATTCCTATTGGTGTAGAAGTACTTATATTATCTTCTTCTTCCTCTGGTTGAGAAGTAGAAGGTAATATTAAATTATCATCTGTATTGGTTATTAGATTATTTTTAAAATATAATTTATCTCCAGATGACATATATTCAATGGTACTTACTGATTTAGAAGTACTAGCATTATTAGTTTTTTCTATGATCCAGTCTTTTGGAATTGATAAATCTTTTAAATGTAATAATTTCGGTTGAATTTCCGTTGTAAATTTATTAGGCTCAAAAAGCTCAATTATTTTATTATTTATTTCTTTAATTTCTACTTCTGTTGTATTAGTATATTCATTAATATGATCCGACTTATTGCTAGATCTTACGCTAAATCACTAATATCGAGAATTTTTTGTCGAATTCAAGGCATAGACACTCTTCTATTAGAGGGTGCATTATGGAGATAAAGTAATTTGGTTTAACTTTAAATCCTATAACACTTGTATGTAAATTACATTGAATTCCTCCAATAAGTGCTTTTATTGGATTTTCAAATCTTTTATCTAATAATATCTTTGCTAAAATAGGAACATCATGACCTCTTCTAAATAAAGCTCGATGGTTATCATAATGACTCCTAAATGTATATATCTAACACGAGGATAGTTTTTCTAATCTTTTTATTTTTCTTTAGCAAATAAGGGATTTCTGTTAATCCTCCTTTGGTGTCTTTAGCATCAGATACGCTAATTTTTCTATATGTCTTTTTGACCATATTTTAAATTTAGAAATTTTATATATTTCTTCTTTAGAAATATGATTTTTATTAATTTTTCTATTATATCATCAGAAAAGTCTATTTCTTCTCCGATTAAATTTCCTAGTTTTATATCATGTTGTTCAGGATTAGGAATTTCTTCTAACGTATTATTAGAACTATTTCCTATCATAAAGATATATTCATCGAATCTGCAGATCGGACTCTGCATTTACGATATTAATTCATATAATATTCAAAGTAGGATTTGTTTCCTCACTAAAATGATTTCTAAATCTTGTTCTTCAAGATTTTTAATCATCTTTCTAGCATTTTTGCCTTTGTCAACAATTATCAAATCCAAGCCGGAATTGATTTAATGAGTATGGCGGAACATCTTCTCCATCAAATAACTTATATGTTCTGGACCGATGGACGAAGAATTTTAGCTTATGATATTTGGAAGAACCGGATAGAAAGAAATGAAGAAGCCATTCGGTTATTAAAAAGATAGGCTGATATGGAGATCGATGATTATCCGTTAGCGTGGAAATCGAGAAGCATGGGAAAACCGGACACACACGGTACCTTCACCGAATCACTACACTGGATGAAATCGAAGAAATGAATCTCGAAATGTCCGAGAAAGGATAAAAGCAGAACACAACACGTGGAAAAATAATGTCCCTAAACAAATGAGACAAAAAAGCATGATTAATGCAAGAGTAAGATGGAAGCAACCGTCACATCAAGGAAGCTACGTGGAAACAACCATTATGGTAACCGTCACATCAAGGAAGCTACGTGGAAACAACCATGAAGCTGACAATTCAAACATCCTTATCAGGATACTATTCATGGAAGCTACGTGGAAACCACCATGAAGCTGACATTAAAAGCATCCTTATCAGGATATTATTCGGATTTCAATTGTAATTAGATTGAGTTGAGAATTCTTTACTATAAATAGGCATTATTGTAGCCTAAAGTGGGCATCGAAAAATAGATAGAGTTTTATAATTTCTATTTTTCTTTTGTTTTTCTTTTACTGAAGAAATCAAGAAATCTTTCTTGATCTTTTCTTTGTAAATTATCTACTATCTTCTCTTGTGAATGTAACACCCCAAACCCGGTCAATACGCCATGACCGAATCTGGTATGTCGCTGAGGAAAATACTTTGAGGAAAAACAAATTAACGATTTAATTTTTGTGAAAACCCTTCGAAAATTCTATATTTGTAGAAATAAGTTAAAACTGAAAATTTACTTTGAAATTACGTAAAACTTTAAAATAGGCGAATAAATCATAGGTTAGAAAACATTTATATCATTAAAAAAAAACTCGAATTATTACTTTGCAAACCATTTGCATTTGATTGTAGAAACTTAATATTTGAAAATCATTTAAATTATCGAAAACACTTAAATTGTTAAGATTGTTAAATAATTTAGGTTACCCGGTGGTAACGTTTTTAAAACCATCGCGTTGTGTAATTTAGAAAACTTTATGCTCAATTTATTATAATAATCAAGAAATTCATAGCCCATATTTAAAACATACTCAAAACATAAAAATAATCCAAACCATAATTTAGAGAGGCCTTATTACAAACCCACAAAATATAAAACCAAATTTAAATAAAGTAAAGTTTTCAAACCAAAGTTCACGTAGAACCAAAATTTATTGCATGGCCTCCTCGAGTTCATCCGGCTCCTCATCCGCGATCTCACGAATCACCTGGAATGATAAGGGAGAAGGTGAGTCACCAAGACTCAGTGCATATTCCCTCTCCCTTGTAAATGCCACATACTTAAACAAATTATAACAAAGCACATATATGTATAATGCACCCAACCTAGCCATCCATAACTCCTTTTCTACCCCGTGTGGTACCAAACCACTGGTGGTGCCAAACCACTGGTGTCCCGAGGACACAAATGTGATACCAAATCACTGGTGACCAAAGTAACGAATAATCAAGTGTGGGGCCAACCCACGTGTGATACCAAATCACTGGCGACGATCCCATATCTCAAAAGTGGGGCCAACCCACGGTGGAATTAATCCACAGGGACAAGACGCTATGAGGTCCCAAACCCTCGGTGTCAGAAGACACGAATGTGATACCAAAATCATCGGTGGTACCAAACCTTTGGTGACCAAGTCACGAATCATCAAGTTGTAGGGCCAACCCACGTGTGATACCAAATCACTGGCGGACAATCCCATACTCAAAAGTGGGGCCAACCCACGGTGGTGTAAAACCACAGGGACGAGTCGCTATGAGGTCCCAAACCTCTGGTGTCCGAAGACACGAATGTGATACCAAATCACTGGAGATACCAAATCTCTGGTGTCCGTCGAAACGATATCAATCTTCCCCCTCCTCTCATATTGCCCATATCAATGCAATAGATAAACAAATCATGTCACATACTTTGATATGTATCTCATAACAAATATCATAAATCGTAGATCATGATTTCAATCCACATGTATTAACAACATAATGAAACGGACTTACCCGAATCCTCATTCATACCATCATGGTATCATATCCAAATCTCATCGATTTTCCCACTTTCATAATATGATTAGTCATAACACACATAAACATACATATATAAACCAAGTTATAAAGTGTGTAAGATACACACCTTTCACCAAAGCAATAACTAACGTCCGATGATCCGATCTACCACTAGATCACCTTGTCCTACAATCGACCAATATTAAGATTATGAATAAAGGCCATTCGGCCATATCACTAAATCCCAAAGAGTTATCCTTCGAAATACCAGTCTTACCTAAAGGCTTACCCAAAACGATCGATAAAGATACGAGGCTTAGATTGATTGCTTCCAACATCCCGAGAAGCCTAAAAGAAATCGATTCCTAAAAAGGTTAAAACCTTGCAACAATTGCCCATAAGTTCGGCCCTTGTCCACAAGAAAATAACATAGAGAGGAGAAAAGAAATAATAGGAAAATCAGCCAAGAATACTTACTCTTTTATCCAAAATTGATTGAAGAAAACAAAAGGAAATCCACCCTTGAATATTCGGCCAAAAATAATACTAAAAGAGAGGAAGAAGGTTCGGCTATGGTTGATTTGTAGTAGCAATAAGGATTCAATTAAAGTTGAGAAGAAGAAAGGAAAACAAAGAAGAAGATGGAAGAGATTTCAATGGAAAGGAATGTTTATGGCTTTGAATAAAAATAAAAGAAAGTAAAAAGAGATGGGGAGATGGAAGTTTCGGCCAAGAGAGAATAGGAGGAAATTGTGATTTGAACAATATTGAAAGAAAGAAAAAGAGAGAGATGTGGGAGAGAGAGGTTCGGCCAACACCTATTTTGCCTAATAGAAATGTGCACAAAATGCCCAAAAATCAAATGTTGTTTCGGTTTCAAAAGAGCAAATGAAAGAAAGGGAAATGGTATGGTTTGGTTCAACAAAAAGAGGCTAAAATCAAAAGCAAAAATGCACCAAAATGCACAAGACACATTCGGCCAAAGAGAGAATTTTTTGGAGAGGAAAGACAATTGCAAAAAGATGTTCAAATGACAAAAATTGGCCAATATTCCCCCTCAAAGCTACTTACAAAATTCGGCCACCCCCCCTAGCCATACATGCCGTCCACATACATGCATTAAAGCCTTGAATAAAGTTTCCAAAACATCCTCCATATTCCATGCCTTTTGTCCCCTCAATATACCATAACTTTAAGATAACCTTCCATAATCTTAAGATTCTTATCACCTATTTCAAGCTTTCCATAAACCAAAATTCAACTTACCAAAAACAATAGTCCAACCTATGATAAACATAGGTTGACCGCCCATTAATGCTAGACATAAAAAATAAAATCTTCAAAAATGCTTTCCATGATACTCGAACCTCTAACCTCAAGCCACCTTTCAAGCTCCTTAACCAACTTGCCACTTACTCCTCTTATGCTATAAATGAACACTTAAATTAACTTAAGTGCTAAGTTCACTTAATCCACTTCATTAAATGAACCATACTAAAATTTATTCTAGCTTCCTAAAATAAAATCAAGCCTTCACAAGACTATGCTAACACACAAAATTCATACTCGAGCCAACACAAATGATACTCAAATTTTGGGATATTACAATTCTACCCCCTTAAGAAAATTTCGTCCTCGAAATTACCTGATCAAAAGAGTTGAGGATCTTTGTTGCCTCATTGCATCCTCAGGTTCCCACGTAGCTTCTTCTACGCCATGATTCCGCCATAAGACCTTCACTAAAGGAACTGTCTTCCTACGCAAAACTTTCAC
This sequence comes from Gossypium bickii, assembly GCA_025503065.1. Classification (NCBI taxonomy): domain Eukaryota; kingdom Viridiplantae; phylum Streptophyta; class Magnoliopsida; order Malvales; family Malvaceae; genus Gossypium; species Gossypium bickii. The sequence goes on along the minus strand of CP106712.1, from coordinate 38,407,478 downwards.
ATCTCGATCTAGAATCTGCACAGGTTCCTCTTCCACCGTCAAATCTGGACTCACTTCTATTTCCTCAACTGCCACGACATGCGATGGATCAGAACGATAGCGTCTAAGCATGAAGACATGAAACACATTGTGAATCTGACTCAGTTCCGCTGGCAACTCAAGGCGATAAGCTCATCGGTCCCACTCGTCTCAACACCTTGAACGGTCCAATAAACCTTGGACTTAATATGCCTTTTCTTCCAAATCTTAACACTTTCTTCCATGGCGAGACCTTCAGAAAAACTTTGTCACCCACGGCAAACTCTATATCTCTCCGCTTGAGATCAGCATATGACTTTTGCCTATCCGAAGCTTCCTTCAGACGAGCCTGAATCATCTTAACCTTATCCTCAGTCTCTGCAACCAACTCTGGTCCTAACAACTGACGCTCACCCAACTCTGTCCAACACGTAGGTGTGCGACACCTCGTACCATACAACGCCTCATATGGGGCCATCTTAATGCTTGACTGATAACTATTGTTGTATGCGAACTCAGCTAACGGCAAAAACTCTTCCCAGCTACCTCTGAAGTCCAAAACACATCCTCTCAACATATCCTTCAAAATCTGAATAACTCTTTCCGACTACCCGTCAGACTGTGGATGAAAGGCTGTACTGAAATCCAATCGCGTACCCAACGCCTGATGTAACGCTCTCCAAATCCTCGATGTAAAACTGGGATCTCTATCCGAGATGATCGACACAGGCACACCGTGCAGCCTCACTATCTCAGCCACATACAACTTAGCTAACCTCTGAAGCGAATAATCCATCCTAACCGGAATGAATTGAGCTGACTTAGTCAAATGATCCACAATCACCCATACTGAGTCCTTCTTACTAGGCGTAAGAGGTAATCCACTGATAAAGTCCATAGTAATCCTCTCCCACTTCCACTGTGGAATCTTCACCTATTGAAGTAACCTGACCAGACGGCAAGCGATGTTCGACCTTGACTTTGCGACACGTCAGACATTTGCCCACAAACTCAGTTACCTCTCGCTTTAGACTTGGCCACCAAAACTGCTCTCTTAAATCCCGAAACATCTTGCTACCTCCAGGATGCATAGCATATGGGCTGCTATGTGCATCCCAAAGAATCCTTTGTCTCAACTCAACATCCTTCAGCATACAAGCTCTCCCTTTAAAACACAAAACTCCATCACTAGACAGACTATAATCCTCTAAACCTCCGTTCTGAACCCGCAACCTCCGATCATTCAAAACATTATCCTCCAACTGCTTCTCCTTGATCTGATCTAACCAAGTTGGCTTGACTTGCAATTCTGCCAAAAGACTCCCATCGTCATACAAGCTAAGACGAGCAAACATCGATCTTAAATCCGATACAACCTTATGGCTCAACGCGTCCGCCACCACGTTAGCTTTGCCGGGATGATACTCGATTGAACAATCATAGTCCTTCAACAACTCGATCCATCTACGCTGCCTCATGTTCAAGTCCTTCTGAGTCAAAAGGTAATTAAGACTTTTGTGATCCGTGCAGACTATCGACTTCTCTCCGTACAAATAGTGTCTCCAAATCTTCAAAGTGAAAACCACAGCAGCTAATTCCAAGTCATGCGTCGGATAATTAGCCTCATGCGGTCTCAACTGCCGAGATGCATAAGCCACTACCTTCCCTTCTTGCATCAGCACACATCCCAGACCAGTATGTGATGCATCACAATAAACCGTGAATTCCTTGCCTGCCTCAGGTTGAGTCAAAACTGGAGCTTCAGTCAGAATCTTCTTCAACTTGTCGAAACTTTCTTGCTGCTTCTCGGTCCATACAATTGGAACTCCTTTCCTCAACAACTTGGTCATCGTTGCGGCGATCAAAGAAAATCCTTCCACAAATCTTCGATAGTACCCCGCCGGACCTAGAAAACTCGAATCTCGACCATCGACTTAGGCGGCTTCGGTCCAACACCGCTTCAATCTTCCGAGGATCCACTCTAATCCCCTCGGCTGATACAACGTGACCCAAGAAAGTCACCTCCCTAAGCCAGAATTCGCATTTACTAAATTTGGCATACAACTGCTTTTCCCTTAAAATCTGCAACACTACTCGCAAATGTGCATCATGCTCCTCCTCTGACTTTGAGTATATCAAAATATCGTCTATAAAAACCACAACAAACTGATCCAAAAACTGTTGGAATACCCGATTCATCATATCCATGAATGCTGTCGGCGCGTTAGTCAATCCAAATGGCATCACCAGAAACTCGTAATGCCTGTACCGAGTGCAAAAAGCCATCTTATGGATATCAGCCTCTTTCACCTTTAGTTGATGATATCCAGACCTTAAATCAATCTTGGAGAAAATTGCAGCCCCTTAAAGTTGATCAAACAAGTCATCTATCCTTGGCAAAGGATACTTGTTTTTGATCGTCAACTTATTTAACTGGCGATAGTCAATACACATCCGCATCGAACCATCTTTCTTCTTGACAAAAAGTACCGGCGCTCCCCAAGGCGAAACACTTGGTCGAATGAAACCTCGATCCAACGACTCACGAATCGAGCCTTCAATTCCATCAATTCTTTCGATTGCCATCCTATACGGAGCTATAGACACTGGCGCCGTTCCAGGCAACAGATCTATACCAAATTCGATCTGGAGGCAGTCCTGGAAGTTCTTTAGGAAATACGTCAGCATATTCCCTTACAGTTTGGACATTCTCCACCGAAGATTCCTTAGCTTCCAAAGCACACATATGAACTACAAATGCCTCATGACTCTTCCCGACCATCTTCACGACTTTCAACGCAGATACCACGTTAGATAGATAATCTCTTCTATTACCTATCATGACCACCTCTCTACCCTCAAGCGTCTTCAAGACCATGCGCTTAGCGGCGCAATCCAAACTCGCTTGGTACTTGACCAACCAATCCATTCCAAGAATTAGATCGAACTCCTCAAGCGGCGGTTCCATCGGATCGACTACAAACACTACCCCTTGGAGTTCTAGGGGTACATCCCTATATAGCTTATCTACTTCTACAGAGTGACCTAGAGGACTAAATACGGTCATCTTCCTGAAGCGATCTCGAAACTAAACTCATAGTCTCTACAATATTACTAGCAACATACGAATGAGTCGAACCCACATCTATCAAGGCAAATATATGGAACACCAAAGATTAAGAACGTCTGCGGTTATGACATCCAGTGCGCCACCCTCCTCTCGGACGTATCACAAAGATACACCAAACCAGTGCCGCTGGCCTCGGTGTTGCTTGCACCACCTCGCCGATGCTCGCGGCCTCGACGAGAACCATTACCACGACTCTCTGCGGTGGTGGTCCCTCCTCCCTGAACTGAGTACGACCTTGACCCTCAGACTGATTCCTGGCTTGCTTACGTGGACAGTCTCTCACACGATGATCTAGCGAGCCACACTCGAAACATCCTTTCCCTCCGGTCCAACATTTACCCCAATGATATTTCCCACGCCGGTTACATCTGCTGGCCTCTCGATTAGCGATGAATGTGCCTTCCAGATTGATTCGGCCCACTCTGCCTAACCCTCTTCTGAGCACTACCAGCTGACCCAGATGATCCATAACCTCTCTTATGCTTGTTCCGGTCGTAGCTCTGTCTTCTAGACTCCTTTATTCCTTCGGCTATCTTAGCCTTTTCAACCAAAGCAGCAAACTTTCGCTCCTGATGTGGAGCAATCAGCAATCTTAGCTAATCTCTTAAACCATCCTCGAATCGAACACAACGCTCGTGCTCCGAAACCACAATACCTCCAGCATATCGGCTCAATCTTAAAAATTCCGCTTCATATTCTGACACGGACTTACTGCCTTGGACCAAACTCAGAAATGCCTTACGCTGCACATCAATGTAATTAGACCTAACGTATTTCCGCTGATACGCTGCCTTGAAATAATCCCAAGTGAGATCCTCCACTGCAGCACCATTCCGTACCGTGAGCCACCACTGATATGACTCATCCCGAAGAAGCGATATAATCCCTTTCAACTTGTCCTCAGCACTCAAATCCAAGTCATCCATGATTCGCTCCGTCGCCTCTAGCCAACATTCAGCCGAGCTGGGAGCTACACCCGAAACACCTCGAAATACCTCAGCTCCGTTGGATCGGAGTCGCTTGGGTACAGATTTCTGAGCTCCCGTGCCTCCACCCATTCCAGCTACCCTCTCGAGGACTCGTAACACTGTTTGAGACACTACGTCATCCCCCGTTTGGTCTTGATGCTCAACTCCAACCGCTGGTGGTGGAACTGGTGGTACCCCATTCTCGGATCCTTGACCCGACCTCACTGGCTCAGACACAGCCATCCTACCCCTACCGCGTCTACGAGTAGTACGGCCTCGACCACGAGTACTCATGTCTAACGTCTCTTCTTATCTAAGTTAAAAGTTTTATGCATTAGTCATTATTCCACTTTCTTTAAAGCACAGTTTTAAGAAAAATTTTAATAAGGGTTTCGCGAGTACACACAAAACCTATAGTTTTGGGTCTCTAAAGTAGTTCCTACTACTATACAGTCATGCCAATATCATCATAACATAACATCAAAATGAACAGTTTGATGTACTTACTAGGGCGGATTGATGTCGGAGACTCGGGGCCATGCTTTTCCAACCATAAAATTTTATACAATAACATTTTAAAATCATACTTTCAATCATTTTGGGCCTCGGGCCCACAGCTGAGCTTTTGAACTTAGCTCTGATACAAATTTGTAACACCCCAAACCTTGTCAATACGCCATGACCGAATCTGGTATGTCGCTGAGGAAAATACTTTGAGGAAAAACAAATTAACGATTTAATTTTTGTGAAAACCCTTTGAAAATTCTATATTTATAGAAATAAGTTAAAACTGAAAATTTACTTTGAAATTACTTAAAACTTTAAAATAGGCGAATAAATCATAGGTTAGAAAACATTTATATCATTAAAAAAAACTCGAATTATTACTTTGCAAACCATTTGCATTTGATTGTAGAAACTTAATATTTGAAAATCATTTAAATTATCGAAAACACTTAAATTGTTAAGATTGTTAAATAATTTAGGTTACCCGATGGTAACGTTTTTAAAACCATCGCGTTGTGTAGTTTAGAAAACTTTGTGTAACACCCTGGTTTAGGGGTTATGCGTTTGGAGCATAACCCGAGTGTTTAGCAGGCTTATGGTCATGTTGGAGGAGTTTTTTTTTGGGGGTTTGGAGAACCCTAGAAGGTAAGGGATGCCTTAGAAAATTTTTAGTTTTCAGTGGTTAAAAGGGGAGCTTGGCTTTAGAGGGCTTAAGAGATTTATTTGGGAGGCTATGACACAAGAATATCTTTGGTGGAGCGGCATGGAGGCGCTACTTGGGGCTGTGGGAAGGTGACGCCTTAAGGTCTCAAGTTCGAATCAAGGAGGCCGAAAAGTGGTTTTAATTTTTGGGTTTTGGCGTTGCAAGGAAGGAGGCCTTAAAAGGAGCTGGGGCGAGTCTTTGACACAAGCAGCATCTTGGCAAAGTAGTTCCCGTGCGCCACGTAGGAGTGGAGAGAAGAAGATGGCGGTTGGTTCGAGTGGTCTGTGCGAGCATTTTGGCGTGTTTTATTTTTATATGCGGTGATGGGCTTGAGTAGGAAGGGTTTAAAGTTAAGTGTTGGGGGCTTTATGGCATGGAATTCAATGTGGCCGAGTGGCCTGGGGCATTGGAGGAGAGGTGTGCAGCAGTTTGGTTGCAGGTTCGAACCAAGAGAATTGCGTTAGGAGTTTAATTTTTTTCTTTTTGGCAGCAGATTTGAAGGTATTGGGCGGCACATGGGAGCTTCATTAGATAAGGATTAGACCAATGTTGTTTAATCAATTTTGAATTCAGCTGATAGGTAGGTGATAAGCTTTTGTTATTTTATTATTTTAGATAATTATAGGATTATTTTAGTTAGTTTAAAATTAGTCAATAAGAGATAATGGCTGCTATTAGGTTTTTTTTTTTAATAGGATTAGGTGATAAAATATGAGTTAAATTAGGAGAGAAATGTGGATTTTTGGAAAGTGAAGCAGTAGTGGCCGGCCAAAGGGCTCTTTGGGTAGCAACATTCGGTCTTCAAGGGGAGGGGGTGCCGAATGCTATAAATAGGGGGTAGAGTGCTGAAATTATTCTTTTAGTCTCTTGCCAAAAATTTGTACTTGTGTCTCCTAAATTTTGCTAGTAGCCGAATGTTCACTTGAACCCCCCCTAAACCTCATTTTGTCTACTTCTATTTCATTTGTTCTTAAGCCGAATTATTCACCCTTCCATATTTTTTTTTATTTTTACTGTGTTAAGCGAAACCTTACCATCCTAAACATTCCCTATTCACTTTGTTCTCCATTTTAATTGTTGTTGAATACCAACATTCTCCCTCTCAATTCTTTTATTTTCTTTCATCCCTTGGCAAGCCGAATCTTCTCTCTCACTTCTAATCTTCCATTGCCGAAACTTCCCATCTTCTAATTGTTTTCATCTTGGCCGAATATTGGTGGGGTGTTGATCTCTTTGGGCTCTTTCTCAATTGATTGGGGTAGGGCACCCGGGGTTTCGAAGCAGTCAAGTGAAGCCTCCATATTTAAGCGATCGTTTGGTAAGTAGTGGTAAGAAGTTATTTTATTGGTCTACTCTTTTAATAGTCGTTAAGCCGAAGGCTTGTGAGGCTAATAGTGTTGCGTTTTAGGGTGCGTTAAAGGAGGACTCTTGGAGATTAAATCATCAAGGTAAGGTGGTGGTAAAGTATTCGGCCAAAGGGCCTTTTTTCCATGGATTTTTGTTAATAGCCGATTCTAATAATGATGTAGTAGGGATTTGCAGGCAACTTCATAGGATCAGTGGTGTTCCGAGATCCAAGTTTACCTTCGGTAAGGATGTTAGTAAGTGATTTAGATTCGTTAATAGTAGATTATGACTTCGTTGATTAATCGTGTGGTCCTGATTAAGTGTTATCGATGGATGCGAGTACCAGTCAAGGGGAAAAAGGGAAAGCTCCCATCCCAAAGTTCAAGAAGAGGTCCGTTTCTGCTGTACGAGATTGGCCACCGGGGTGTGGGCCAGTAGCAGGAGAAAGCTACAGGCAAGTAGCCGTAGTTTCGTTGAACGATAGCATCGGGATCGAGGGTTTAGAGCTTCAGGTCATAAGGTGTGTAGTTAGCCATTATTTTCGGGATTTGTGTGATATATGCTCGTGTTATTTGTTTACTAATAAATGCAGTGGCATATGTGAAATGGATACCCTTAAGGGGTATGATGATAATCAGGTTAGTAGCAAGGTTGTTAATATGTTATCATTTATTTAAACATGAGTGTATGCCTATATTTGTGAATGACATGCACATGCATCATATTGACATTATATCATGTTACATGTGCATGGCTGGGTTATGAAAGAAGGACCGGGTGTACTTCGAGTACGTGGTTGATGTCAGCTTTGTGCTACATCGTGGATTGGCGCTGACTGAGGTCGCGTTGTGGACTCTTTGCGATTAAGTTCGCGTGGTTACCTTGATTGATATCGGCTCTATGCCATATCGTGGCTGATGGGTTACTGTGTGCTCCATCGTGGTTGGTGTTAGCTATGCGCTACATCGTGGATGGCATTGGTTGCCTTTTTGGAGGGAAAAGGAGAGGGTGACTCGTTAGTCCCCGGTGTGTGGTAAATTTGGATTAGGGGTGTGTAGCGGATGGACCTTAGGTTTGGGTTGGGTTTCATGTTGCATTGTTTCGTTTATGAAATGACATGGAAAAAAGGCCAAGCCCAATACGACATGTGGATATGATATGTTATGAGAACATATGTGGAAATGGGCCAAGCCCGGTGATCGATGGATTGATGAGAAAAGGGCCTAGCCAAAGATTTGTTTATAATTTGATTGTGGGCCAAGCCCGTAAGCGTGGTAACGTCGATTATATTTACATGTTGCATTTGATTGGGTTGATTTGTGGTTAACATGTGGGTGGATATCAGTGGTTTAATTACACACTGAGTCTGTGTGACTCACCCAACTTTTTAAACATCGCAGGTGATTCGTGACTATTGGACCGGGTTGGAGTGGATACAAAGGTGGCCATGCAGAAGGGGATTTTCATGCAGAAGATGTTTTACTTTATTTAATTATTTTACATTATCAGTTTTGGGTATTTGTTTGATGTAATAAGGGCCACTTTTATTTAAAGTATTCTATTTATGATTGTTGAAGTTTATATTATACTTAGAAATATTTTTACAAATGATTAATATCATACCAACTTATAATAAAGTTTTAATTCAAATCGAGCTTATATTATTTAATAATTTTTTTATGGACACACTTTCCAAAAGTTAACAAAATTTTCAAGTTTTATTCTAAAGTCAAAGATTTTTCAAATGTTTTCCTGTAGTGACATACCAGATCCGGTCAGGACTTATGGGCCGGGTTTGGGGTGTTACAGTTTGGTACCAGAGCCCGGTTCAAAACTCGGCTTTGAGGGTTTTGGGCCCAAAAACATTTTCAAAATGGGCTTTTCAAAAATATGGGCTTTTAAGAAACTTTTCAGGTTATTCTGGCATGGCACCTGTACCTCCGACCCGAAGTCCACCAGGTAAGTACTTCGGACTTTTGAAGTGCTTTACTATTATGAACTGTTATGGGCTTAGTTGGACTCATAGATTAGTGAACTAGGATCTGTTAAACCCTAGGACTAGTCTACTCAAACACGTGCATAAGACTTAAAGACTATTAACAAACCTACGACTAAGTCGCCGAGTTAAGGTGTGGTAACCCCTGTGCGCATGTCAAGGATTGGATCCGGAAGAGCTTGGTACTTAAGCAGTCCTCGTGACTCACCTCCTCTTCGCGGGATTCCTACCTGGTGCGTAGCTTCGGTTCACCCTAACCAAGAGGACACAGTCATAGGCTAAACCAATTATTAAAACCCGAAAGGGACTAGCCGTGCAGTTTTATAAAATTCCTAGTTTTAAAATCCCTAAATTACCCTTTTAATTGTAGTAAAAGATTATTGTGAAAATTTTTCCAAAATCTCCAATTTTCAAAATTACAAAAATGCCCCTGTGTTGTATTACAAAAATAAAATACCCTCGACTTTTATTAAAATATTCTTACTTTACAAAAATATCAAAAAATTCTATTTTCGCAAAATGTTAAGATACCCAGATTTGGAAATTTAATAAAATACCCTGACTTTGGGGAAATTTACAAAAATACCCCTGTGTTGAAAATTACTAAAATGCCCCTAACTTTTAAAATTTCTGGTTTAACCCCAATTTTAATAGAATTTCCCTACCTTGCAAAAGTGTTCAAAAATGCTATTTTGAGAAAATTCAAGACACCCTGATTTCAAAATTTACAAAATTACCCCTGATTGACAAAATTACCAAATTACCCCTGGATTCCAAAATTCTGCTGTATCTTTAATTTGATAAATTTTCAGAAATACCCTCCCGTTGTGGAAACTCCAAAATGTCCTAGTTTATTAAAGTTTTAAATTTCTCTGGTTTATCACAAAAATACCTCAGAGGAAAATGATGAAATACCACAGGGTAGAAGCAAAGCGAGAAATGTCCGAATAGTGAATGTGTGTGGTAGATACCACTGAATGAATGGATGTGTCCTTAAGGATGAAAGGTGATCTTCTGAAATAGAATAGGAAGCTTGAACTGAAACTTTGTGTGATCGAAAGAACTACCTCTCGAAATTCTTTTCATAAAATTGTTCGCGGTTAAATAGTGGAACAAATACTAATGCATAAAACTCCTTAATCAGATTAAATCGCAACGATAGAGATGAGTTCTAGGGGACGCGATAGAGGTAGAATGGCAGCATCGGAACCGATAGGGTCTGGCCGTGGGTCAAAAAGTGAAGTGCCTCCAGCAGTGGACGTGGAGGAGCAAGATCAGACAGGAGAAGATGACGCAGTATCGCGGGCCATGTTACTGGTTTTAGAACGAGTAGCAGGAGTTAGTAGAGGAAATGGAACTCGAAAGTCAGTATCGGAAAGGCTTAGATCGAACGGAGCCGAGATCTTTAGAGGAGTGTCGGGAGTAGCTCCTAACGTAGCGGAATATTGGCTGGAAGCAGTCGAAAGAATCATGGACGATTTGGACTGCACCAACAAAGAAAAATTGAAAGGTGCTGTTTCTTTACTCCGAGACGAAGCTTATCGTTGGTGGCTTACTATCAAACAAGGTGTACCGGCAGATCGACTGGATTGGGATTACTTTAAGGTTAAGTTTGAGGGAAAGTACGTAGGAGCCAGTTATTTGGACTCGCAAAGGAAAGCGTTTCTAAGTCTAGTGCAAGGGAGTAAGTCGGTAGCAGAGTATGAAGCTGAATTTGTGCGGCTAAGTCAGTACGCCAAAGGAATCGTGGCTACTGATTATGAAAGTGTGTACGATTCGAGGATGGGCTGCGAGATGAGTTGCGGGAGTTGATCACTCCGAAGAGGGAAAGGGACTTCGCCATTCTGGTGGAGAAAGCTCGGATCGCTGAAGAGGTTAAGAAGACTATAAGGGAAAACCGAGAGAAGTGTGGGAACAAGAACAAGAGAAGTTTTGGACCATCAGCATCGTTTGGTAATGTCCAGAAAAGACCAAGGATCGAGAATCTTGTACGTACACCAGTTGATGTGAGTTGGAATCATTCCTGTGTTAAGTGTGGGAGAACTCATTCAGGGGAATGTTGGGGAAATAGTAGGAAATGTTTCCGGTGTGGGTCGAAGGCCCATTTGGTTAAGAACTGTCCTCAGGCAACGAGAGGTCGAGGTTTGAGCCGTGAAGGAAATGGTACCGGAAGAGGTGCTAAAGGATCGGATGCGAGTCAGCCAAGGACTTGATATCAGGTACGTTCTTTATTTTGGGGCACCATTTCTGGTTTTGTTGTGTGAAGTTAGCTCATGCTTGTGTGGCTAGTGAAGTATAAGAACTCTGGATGTGAACCTTAAGACTGTGTCTAGAAGGCAGGATAGATTTACTAAGATCAGAGTGCGCAGCGGAGGCGTAGAGTAGTGAGTTAGGATTGCATGGTAGTAAGTAATTTCGGGGACAAAATTATTTTTAAGGGGGTAGAATTGTAACACCCTGGTTTAGGGGTTATGCGTTTGGAGCATAACCCGAGTGTTTAGCAGGCTTATGGTCATGTTGGAGGATTTTTTTTTTTTGGGGTTTGCAGAACCCTAGAAGGAAAGGGATGCCTTAGAAAATTTTTAGTTTTCAGTGGTTAAAAGGGGAGCTTGGCTTTAGAGGGCTTAAGAGATTTATTTGGGAGGCTATGACACAAGAATGTCTTTGGTGGAGTGGCATGGAGGCGCTACTTGGGGCTGTGGGAAGGTGACGCCTTAAGGTCTCAAGTTCGAATCAAGGAGGCCACAAAGTGGTTTTAATTTTTGGATTTTGGCGTTCCAAGGAAGGAGGCCTTAAAAGGAGCTGGGGCGAGTCTTTGACACAAGCAGCACCTTGGCAAAGTGGTTCCTGTGCGCCACTTAGGAGCTGGAGGTGAAGATGGGCGCTGGTTCGAGTGGCTGCAGTAGCATTTTTGCGTGTTTTATTTTTATATGCGGTGATGGGCTTGAGTAGGAAGGGTTTAAAGTTAAGTGTTGGGGGCTTTATGGCATGAAATTCAATGTGGCCAAGTGGCCTGGGGCGTTGGAGGAGAGGTGTGCAGCAGTTTGGTTCCAGGTTCGAACCAAGAGAATTGCGTTGGGAGTTTAATTTTTTTCTTTTTGGCAGCAGATTTGAAGGTATTGGACGGCACATGGGAGCTTCATTAGATAAGGATTAGACCAATGTTGTTTAATCAATTTTGAATTTGGCTGATAGGTAGGTGATAAGCTTTTGTTATTTTATTATTTTAAATAATTATAGGATTATTTTAGTTAGTTTAAAATTAGTCAATAAGAGATAATGGCTACTATTAGGTTGTTTTTTTTTAATAGGATTAGGTGATAAAATATGAGTTAAATTAGGAGAGAAATGTGGATTTTTGAAAAGTGAAGCAAAGAGTGGTAGGCCAAAGGGCTCTTTGGGTAGCAACATTCGGTCTTCAAGGGGAGGGGGTGCCGAATGCTATAAATAGGGGGGTAGAGTGCTGAAATTATTCTTTTAGTCTTTTGCCAAAAATTTGTACTTGTGTCTCCTAAATTTTGCTAGTAGCTGAATGTTCACTTGAACCCCCCCCTAAACCTCATTTTGTCTACTTCTATTTCTTTTGTTCTTAAGCCGAGTTATTCACCCTTCCATATTTTTTTTTATTTTTACTGTGTTAAGCCGAAACCTTACCATCCTAAACATTCCCTATTCACTTTGTTCTCCATTTTAATTGTTGACTGAATACCAACATTCTCCCTCTCAATTCTTTTGTTTTCTTTCATCCCTTGGCAAGCCTAATCTTCTCTCTCACTTCTAATCTTCCATTGCCGAAACTTCCCATCTTCTAATTGTTTTCATCTTGGCCGAATATTGGTGGGGTGTTGATCTCTTTGGGCTCTTTCTCAATTGATTGGGGTAGGGCACCCAAGGTTTCGAAGCAGTCAAGTGAAGGCTCCATATTTAAGCGATCGTTTGGTTAGTGGTGGTAATAAGTTATTTTATTGGTCTACTCTTTTAATAGTCGTTAAGCCGAAGGCTTGTGAGGCTAATAGTGTTGCGTTTTAGGGTGCGTTAAAGGAGGACTCTTGGAGATTAAATCATCAAGGTAAGGTGGTGGTAAAGTATTCGGCCAAAGGGGCCTTTTCCATGGATTTTTTGTTAATAGCCGATTCTAATAATGATGTAGTAGGGATTTGCAGGCAACTTCATAGGATCAGTGGTGTTCCGGGATCCAAGTTTACCTTCGGTAAGGATGTTAGTAAGTGATTTAGATTCGTTAATAGTAGATTATGACTTCGTTGATTAATCGTGTGGTCCTAATTAAGTGTCATCGATGGATGCGAGTACCAGTCAAGGGGAAAAAGGGAAAGCTCCCATCCCGAAGTTCAAGAAGATGAAACACCCCACACCCAGCCTACGAGCCTGAACCGGATCTGGTATGTTCCTTAAGAAAAACGGTTTTGAAATTCTTGGTTACTTAGAGAAAGTTTGTGTAATTTTGAGAAAAATATTGGTTTGGGTTGGGCTTAGATTGAAAGCCCACTTGCCTTACTTAAAAAAAATATTTACTTAAGCTTAAATATAAAATAGTTCATAGCATAGTAGTTAAAGAAAATAAAAGTAACTAAATAAAACTATGGCCTTTTCGGCCTTATTACATCAATAATTCCCAAACTTAAAAAAAACTTAAAATACTTAATAGAAATAAAGTCCTAAATTTAAAAATCCTTTCTTGCTGTGCATGGCCACCTTTAGCTCCTGCCGACCCGGTCCATTATTGCTCATTACCTGAAAAATAGTCCCACAAAAAGGCGAGTCAATGAACTCAATGTGTACACAAACTAACAATTAACAAATTCAGGCATACATGTTCATATCGAAGACATATTCATATAAAAATGATGCAACCCAAACCCAAGCCTAGTTATCCATCCGCTACACACCACCCGCACGCCAATCACACCGTGTGGGACTACTAAGTCAACCTCCATCCGCTACACACCACCATCGAAGCGATCATTGCGATCGGACGTGCTCATCGCCCATATAATTTGTGTCATTAGACACCATATTCGAATAATGTAACGAAGTTACCATATTCGAGATAATGTAACCGAAGTTACCATATTCATATTACGTGTGACCGTAGTCACCATATTCCGTTGGTGAGACCAAGTCAACACCTTCTTCCCCTTTCACATATATCCCGAAATGCCCCACATATTATTATATCATGCATAACATTCTTATTTCTCATTCATGTTACTATTCACATGTTCAAAATATATCATATTAAGTAATCCTATCGAATTAGGAAACGCACACAGGTACTTTTACCACATTTGTGGTACTTAGCCACATTCACATTCTTATACATATTCATATATTAAAATAATTGCCACATGATATATCGAAAATTAGTGTCAGTACACACCTGATTTGCTTAATAGGTTCCTTGATATCCCGAAGAAATCGATCTGTTGCTTTAGATCTCAATCCCTATATTCGGCCAAATTATTTAAACACATAAATAAACCTTTTTGACCTTAAAACCAAATCCTAGTAGGATTTGTATTTCTAAAGAATAAACCTTGGCCGATTGGATCTATGGACTTACCTTAAAATTTCCAAATCCCGAATGTAATCCTTGCCTTGTATGCCTGTCGAAATTCCTATAGTTTCATGTTAGACTTAAATCTCACATATAATCCATAACTTTGACCAAATATGTGTAGATCTTACCTTAGATTCTTGAATCCCGAATGATCTCTTCCTTGTAGTTGATAGCACTAAAAATCCCGAAACACTCCTTATAGTTTTGGCCACAAAAATAATAACATTAGCCTCTATGTTTGACTTAAAGAGGAGAATAATCGATAACCACAGGATTCTCACCTTTTGAATTCGGACAGATCTTTTTCGACATCTTTGCTTGTAGATTCGGCTTAAGTGAAATTCGATTTTTGATGCTATGAAGAATTCAGCTAAATTTGGATTGTGTTTTTGGTTTTGAAAAGAAGAAAAGAAAAAGAGAGAGGAGGCTAAGGAATTCGGCTAGACAAAAGAAACGAGAAGAGAACCCCTAAAAATTTTGGCAGAGATGAGGAGGAAGCAAAAATTGATGAGTAGCCCTCCTGCCTTCCTTTTATAGCCGAAATTATTAGCTACGGAGTCCCTTACTTGGCCACCACTCCTCTATCTGATAGCTTTATCTTTTATTTATCATAAATAAAAGAGTTTAATCCATTATTTAACTCCTCTGAATAATCCTAAAAAAAAATCCTCTATTATCTTCATAAATTGCCGAATTTTAAAGGGATTTAAACTCCCTTTTTTTCTAGAAGCCTTGCCATCCACTCTTAGCCTTCTGGAAGCAAAAATAAAACTTCATTTATTTGCTTCCTTTGTGACTCGAACCCAGGCCCATGCCTCTTGCACATGGCGCCATTTCCATAGGCCCTAAGTGCCATATTTAGGCCACTTTTCCAAGCCTGTTTGTGTGTCAAATTTCACCAACTTTTTCTTTTAGGGCCTCCTTGCCCTAATTTCCTATTTTAAACTTTAAAATTTGACACTTCTGCATCATTTCTAAGTTTCCTAAAATTTTCGATCGGCTCTGTTTACTTGCCATTTTCTTATATTTCCAAGTTTCCTAAAATGTATACTTTCCATTTTTGGATCATTTCCATTTTCATTTCTTAGTTTCCAAAAATGTGTACTTTCCATTTTTGAACCATTTCCTTACATTTCTGGGTTTCCTAAAATGTTCATGTCCTAATGCATTTCCAGGTTTCCAAAAATGTTCAGGTTTCCAAAAATGTTCATTTTCATTTCTATGATTTTTATACATTTCTGAGTTTCCAAAAATATCAAAAATTTATTCATAATGCTTAAGACTTGTCATTTCATACAATTAAACCGAAAATGCATAGGCCCTTTCCAGGATGTTACAGAAGAGGTCCGTTTCTACTGTACGAGATTGGCCACCGGGGTGTGGGCCAGCAGCAGGAGAAAGCTACAGGCAAGTAGTCGTAGTTTCATTGAACGATAGCATCGGGATCGAGGGTTTAGAGCTTCAGGTCATAAGGTGTGTAGTTAGCCATTGTTTCCAGGATTTGTGTGATATATGCTCGTGTTATTTGTTTACTAATAAATGCAGTGGCATATGTGAAATGGATACCCTTAAGGGGTATGATGATAATCAGGTTAGTAGCAAGGTTGTTAATATGTTATCATTTATTTAAACATGAGTGTATGCCTATATTTGTGAATGACATGCACATGCATCATATTGACATTATATCATGTTACATGTGCATGGTTTGGGTTATGAAAGAAGGACCAAGGGTGTACTTCGAGTACGTGGTTGATGTCGACTTTGTGCTACATCGTGGATTGGCGCTGATCGAGGTCGCGTTGTGGACTCTTTTGCGATTAAGTTCGCGTGGTTACCTTGATTGATATCGGCTCTATGCCATATCGTGGCTGATGGATTACTGTGTGCTCCATCGTGGTTGGTGTTAGCTATGCGCTACATCGTGGATGGCATTGGTTGCCTTTTGGAGGGGAAAAGGAGAGGGTGACTCGTTAGTCCCCGGTGTGTGTAAAATTTGGATTAGGGGTGTGTAGCGGATGGACCTTAGGTTTGGGTTGGGTTTCATGTTGCATTGTTTCGTTTATGAAATGACATGGAAAAGGGCCAAGCCCAATACGACATGTGGATATGATATGTTATGAGAACATATGTGGAAATGGGCCAAGCCCAGTGATCAGTGGATTGATGAGAAAAGGGCCTAGCCCAGTATTTGTTTATAATTTGATTGTGGGCCAAGCCCAGAACGTGGTAACGTCTGATTATATTTACATGTTGCATTTGTTTGGGTTGATTTGTGGTTAACATGTGGGTGGATATCAGTGGTTTAATTACATACTGAGTCTGTGTGACTCACCCAACTTTTTAAACATCGCAGGTGATTCGTGACTATTGGACCGGGTTGGAGTGGATACAAAGGTGGCCATGCAGAAGGGGATTTTCATGCAGAAGATGTTTTACTTTATTTAATTATTTTACATTATCAGTTTTGGGTATTTGTTTGATGTAATAAGGGCCACTTTTATTTAAAGTATTCTATTTATGCTTGTTGAAGTTTATATTATACTTAGAAATATTTTTACAAATGATTAATATCATACCAACTTATAATAAAGTTTTAATTCAAATCGAGCTTATATTATTTAATAATTTTTTATGGACACACTTTCCAAAAGTTAATAAAATTTTCAAGTTTTATTCTAAAGTCACAGATTTTTCAAACGTTTTCCCGCAGTGACATACCAGATCCGGTCAGGACTTGTGGGCCGGGTTTGGGGTGTTACACTTTATGCTCAATTTATTATAATAATCAAGAAATTCATAACCCATATTTAAAACATACTCAAAACATAAAAATAATCCAAACCATAATTTAGAGAGGCCTTATTACAAACCCACAAAATATAAAACCAAATTTAAATAAAGTAAAGTTTTCAAACCAAAGTTCACGTAGAGCCAAAATTTATTGCATGGCCTCCTCGAGTTCATTCGGCTCCTCATCCGCGATCTCACGAATCACCTGGAATGATAAGGGAGAAGGTGAGTCACCAAGACTCAGTGCATATTCCCTCTCCCGGGTAAATGCCACATACTTACACAAATTATAACAAAGCACATATATGTATAATGCACCCAACCTAGCCATCCATAACTCCTTTTCTACCCCGTGTGGTACCAAACCATTGGTGGTGCCAAACCACTGGTGTCCCGAGGACACAAATGTGATACCAAATCACTGGTGACCAAAGTCACGAATAATCAAGTGTGGGACCAACCCACGTGTGATACCAAATCACTGGCGACGATCCCATATCTCAAAAGTGGGGCCAACCCATGGTGGAATTAATCCGCAGGGACAAGACGCTATGAGGTCCCAAACCTCTGGTGTCTGAAGACACGAATGTGATACCAAATCACTGGTGGTACCAAACCACTGGTGACCGAAGTCAAGAATCATCAAGTTGTGGGGCCAACCCACGTGTGATACCAAATCACTGGCAGACAATCCCATATCTCAAAAGTGGGGCCAACCCACGGTGGTGTAAAACCACAGGGACGAGTCGCTATGAGGTCCCAAACCTCTGGTGTCTGAAAACACGAATGTGGTACCAAATCACTGGAGATACCAAATCTCTGGTGTCCGTCGACACGATATCAATCTTCCCCCTCCTCTCATATTGCCCATATCAATGCAATAGATAAACAAATCATGTCACATACTTTGATACGTATCTCATAACAAATATCATAAATCGTAGATCATGATTTCAATCCACATGTATTAACAACATAATGAAACGGACTTACCCGAATCCTCATTCATACCATCATGGTATCATATCCAAATCTCATCGATTTTCCTACTTTCATAATATGATTAGTCATAACACACATAAACATACATATATAAACCAAGTTATAAAGTGTGTAAGATACACACCTTTCACCAAAGCAATAACTAACGTCCGAAGATCTGATCTACCACTAGATCACCTTGTCCTACAATCGACCAATATTAAGATTATGAATAAAGGCCATTCGGCCATATCACTAAATCCCAAAGAGTTATCCTTCGAAATACCAGTCTTACCTAAAGGCTTACCCAAAACGATCGATAAAGATACGAGGCTTAGATTGATTGCTTCCAACATCCCGAGAAGCCTAAAAGAAATCGATTCCTAAAAAGGTTAAAACCTTGCAACAATTGCCCCTAAGTTCGGCCCTTGTCCACAAGAAAATAACATAGAGAGGAGAAAAGAAATAATAGGAAAATCGGCCAAGAATACTTACTCTTTTATCCAAAATTGATTGAAGAAAACAAAAGGAAATCCACCCTTGAATATTCGGCCAAAAATAATACTAAAAGAGAGGAAGAAGGTTCGGCTATGGTTGATTTGTAGTAGCAATAAGGATTCAATTAAAGTTGAGAAGAAGAAAGGAAAACAAAAGAAGAAGATGGAAGAGATTTCAATGGAAAGGAATGTTTATGGCTTTGAATAAAAATAAAAGAAAGTAAAAAGAGATGGAGAGATGGAAGTTTCGGCCAAGAGAGAATAGGAGGAAATTGTGATTTGAACAATATTGAAAGAAAGAAAAAGAGAGAGATGTGGGAGAGAGAGGTTCGGCCAACACCTATTTTGCCTGATAGAAATGTGCACAAAATGCCCAAAAATCAAATGTTGTTTCGGTTTCAAAAGAGCAAATGAAAGAAAGGGAAATGGTATGGTTTGGTTCAACAGAAAGAGGCTAAAATCAAAAGCAAAAATGCACCAAAATGCACAAGACACATTCGGCCAAAGAGGGAATTTTTGGAGAGGAAAGACAATTGCAAAAAGATGTTCAAATGACAAAAATTGGCCAATATTCCCCCCCAAAGCTACTTACAAAATTCGGCCACCCCCCTAGCCATACATGCCGTCCACATACATGCACTAAAGCCTTGAATAAAGTTTCCAAAACATCCTCCATATTCCATGCCTTTTGTCCCCTTAATATACCATAACTTTAAGATAACCTTCCATAATCTTAAGATTCTTATCCTCTATTTCAAGCTTTCCATAAACCAAAATTCAACTTACCAAAAACAATAGTCCAACCTATCATAAACATAGGTTGACCGCCCATTAATGCTAGACATAAAAAATAAAATCTTCAAAAATGCTTTCCATGATACTCGAACCTCTAACCTCAAGCCACCTTTCAAGCTCCTTAACCAACTTGCCACTTACTCCTCTTATGCTATAAATGAACACTTACCTTAAGTGCTAAGTTCACTTAATCCACTTCATTAAATGAACCATACTAAAATTTATTCTAGCTTCCTAAAATAAAATCAAGCCTTCACAAGACTATGCTAACACACAAAATTCATACTCGAGCCAACACAAATGATACTCAAATTTTGGGATATTACAGTGAAATAAAATCTTCAGTAAAAGAAAAACAAAAGAAAACTAGAAATTATAAAACTCTATCTATTTTTCGATGCCCACTTTAGGCTACAACAATGCCTATTTATAGTAAAGAATTCTCAACTCATTCTAATTGCAATTGAAATCCGAATAGTATCCTGATAAGGATGCTTTTAATGTCAGCTTCATGGTGGTTTCCACGTAGCTTCCATGAATAGTATCCTGATAAGGATGTTTGAATTGTCAGCTTCATGGTTGTTTCCACGTAGCTTCCTTGATGTGACGGTTGCTTCCATCTTACTCTTGCATTAATCATGCTTTTTTGTCTCATTTGTTTATGGACATTACTTTTCCACGTGTTGTGTTCTGCTTTTATCCTTCCTGGACATTTTTGAGATTCATTTCTTTGATTTCATCCAGGTGTAGTGATTCTGGTGAAGGTACTGGTGTGTTCCAGTTTTCCCATGCTTATCTGATTTCCGCTGCTAACGGATAATCATCGATCTCCATATCAGCTATCTTTTTTCAAAACTGAATGGCTTATTCATTTCTTTCTATCTGGGTTCTTCCAGTATCATAAGCTAAAATTCTTCGTCCATCGGTCCAGAACATATAAGTTATTTGATGGAGAAGATGTTCCGCCATACTCATTAAATCAATTCCGGCTTGGATTTGATAATTGTTGAAGTTATTATAACATTCATCAATAGTTTTTGACAAATGTTGTTGATCTTCCTCGGCCTTTTTGAAAGGGCTTTTCCGAAAACATAGTATTTATATTCCAAATTTGATATGGTGATAAAATTTTTCTTTTCATTTATACCAATAAGGCTATTTATTTCAATATGAAAATAATAGACAAAATCGTCTATATCTATAAAATTTGATAGCAGGGATTTGACTATCATTTGGAAAATCTTTTAGTAAATGAAAAGAAAGATTTTGAATCGTTATTTCTTTAACAAATCCCCATTCAATACTGGTTATATCGAATGGCTCGTGATTAAGCCTGAATTTAATAGTAGGAAATTTTTCTCCTATATCATTTGTAAAAACATAGGCTTGTAGAAAATATTTTGAAAAAGCTTCTAAAAATTGAGCTTGCTGGTTGCAAATAGCTCGATTTATTTTTGAAAAAATATCAGAGGGTAGAATTTGTCTACACTTGTTATATAGACATATTCTAAACATCTTATTAATAATAGGATTGTTTTTCCCGTTATTAATAACATATTGAAATATATCAAGAAGATTGTTTATCTCCTTAATATCTGTATATTCGATTAGGATTTCATCCCAATCTCGATATAAAATGGATTTTAGTAATAAATCTTCGGCTTTATTTTCTTTAGTTGTTTTTTCAACTAAAAATTCGAAATTGTGTAAGAGCTTTTGAAATTCGCTCTTTGTTCCAAAATATGGGTTTTCCATATTCATTTATAAAATTGTAATATTTTCTTGGTAGCCCTGGATTATAAAAATCTTTTATTTCAGGAATTCAAGATTTTGTTGTTTTTCAACAAATCTTACGTATTTTCTATAATTTGAGAATAGCTTTTTGATATTACGAATATGGATTTTGTTAAAATTCAAAATAACTCACGGGGTTGGTGATTGTGTTCCAAATGGTTGTTTTACCATTGGATATGGTAAATAATATCCTTGATTAGGATAAAATTGTACTGTGTGGGTGCAACAATAAATCCTTGTTTAGGACTCATTGGTTTTCCCTTGTTGGGTTTTTATGGAATGATTGTCCATTCTCCAACTTTTCTAGAGGCTTTTACCTCTATCCATAAGGCTGCTAAGGAATCAAAGCAAACATTAGTGAAAATAAATTTAGGATTTTCTACTAACGGTATTTCTATAGAAGTATTTTCTATAGATAATCTAACTGATTTTTTATTAATAGTAAATGGTAAATATTTATTTATAAAATTATTTCCTAATAATATATCTCCATACATATTAGGTAAACATAATAATTTTGGGATTATAAATTTAACTTTATTAATATAAATTGGAATATTTTTGCTTTATAATAAGCAGTAGTTTTTTACCATTTATTCCATTAATATTTATTATCTTTTTCTGAGTTCCCAATATTTTTCAGGAATAGCGTTCTTTTTACAATTACTGGTTATAGCTCCTGTATCTAATAAAGCATGTAAAGAATATGTTTTATAATCTTTATCATGTAATGTAATTTCAATATATGTATTATTAATAATATTTTCTATTGAAGATTGTATATCTTCTATTCTAGTATTTCTAGAATTTTTGCTGGGCGTAGTAGGAAAAATAGGAATATGAACTGTTTTCATACCTATTGGTGTAGAAGTACTTATATTATCTTCTTCTTCCTCTGGTTGAGAAGTAGAAGGTAATATTAAATTATCATCTGTATTGGTTATTAGATTATTTTTAAAATATAATTTATCTCCGGATGACATATATTCAATAGTACTTCTTTGGTTTAGAAGTACTAGCATTATTAGTTTTTTCTATAATCCAGTCTTCTGGAATTGATAAGTCTTTTAAATGTAATAATTTCGGTTGAATTTCCGTTGTAAATTTATTAGGCTCAAAAAGCTCAATTATTTTATTATTTATTTCTTTAATTTCTACTTCTGTTGTTTTAGTATATTCATTAATATGATCCAACTTATTGCTAGATCTTACGCTAAATCACTAATATCGTAATTTTTTGTCGAATTCTAAGGCATAGACACTCTTCTATTAGAGGGTCAGTTATGGAGATAAAGTAATTTGGTTTAACTTTAAATCTTATAACACCTGTATGTAAATTAGATTGAATTCCTCCAATAAGTGCTTTTATTGGATTTTCAAATCTTTTATCTAATAATATGCTAAAATAGGAACATCATGACCTCTTCTAAATAAAGCTCGATGGTTATCATAATGACTCCTAAATGTATATATCTAACTTTGAGGATAGTTTTTCTAATCTTTTTTATTTTTTTCTTTAGTAAATAAGGGGATTTACATTAATCCTCCTTTGGTGTCTTTTATTTGATCAGATTACCGCTAATTTTTTCTATATGTCTTTTTGACCATATTTTAAATTTAGAAATTTTATATATTTCTTCTTTAGAAATATGATTTTTATTAATTTTTCTATTATATCTTCGTAAAAGTCTATTTCTTCTTGATTAAATTTCCTAGTTTTATATCCTGTTGTTCAGATTAGGAATTTCTTCTAACTTATTATTAGAACTATTTCCTATCATAAAGATATATTCATCAGAATCTGTATCAGACTCTGTTTCTCATATTAATTCATATAATATTTCAGTAGGATTTGTTTCCTCACTAAAACTGATTTCTAAATCTTGTTCTTCAAGATTTTTAATCATCTTTCTAGCATTTTTGCCTTTGTTAGGACAATTTGTTGCTATATGACCTTCTTCATCACAAATAAAACATTTACAAATTTGTTTTTAGTATTTTTAGAAGTTTTTCTTCTAACAAATTTTTTCTTTTAGTATAATTTTTATTTCTGGTTTCCATTTAGCTAATCTATATTTTTATGTTTTTATAGGTTTTTGGTCGTATAGAATTACATCCAAATTCCCATTCTCCTTCTAACATTTTTGTACAATATCTATGACTTAATTTATTTTTGACTTGTTTAGCGCTTTACTCTGTAAACAATGTAATATAATCCTTTCTTTAGCAAAATTAATTCTATTACCTATAGTATCTATATTATCTATATCCTTATTATCATTACTATGTTTTATAATGAAAGAAGCATATTTATTTATGCAAATTTCATCCCAAGGTGGGGGTAATTTATGAAAATATTGGTTTCTCCAAAAGTCTATACTATCATTTTTTAATTTTTGATATTCACGGAGAAATTTTTTAGAAAATTCATCTAAATATCTAATATCACATAGTTTTAATTTTGACAAAGTATAGCTGGATTGGCTATCTTGGTCTTTTTTATTAGTATAACCACAAAATTCTATTTTTAGAATTGAGGTTAAATTTTTTAATAAATCTTTAGGAGAACTTATTTGATTAATAAGTTGACTCTTTTGTTCTCTTCCTTTCTCGATTCTTCCCAAATGATCGAGAAATTGTAAAACATCACCTTGAAAAGTTCCAACAAAGTAGTTTAAAAACTTTTCTTTTGACCAAACTTTACTGTTGTTATTTACAACAATAGTCATGGATTGTGCCCAATCATCTATTGTTTTTTCATAGTCTGATAAAGGAACATTAGTTAAATCTAAATATATTCCTCCTTGAGCAACTTTTCTTTTATTAAGATCATCTATTTTATAGGGTATAGGTGTAGGGTGACTAGTTTCTCCTGGTGTTTCAGGTTTTCTATCATTAGTGGCTATATTTTCTATTTTATTACCTAATATTCTTGTTGTGTTTTCAATGTTTTCATAATTTTTATTAATAGCTCTCCGATTATCATCTGTTTGAAGATTTGAGTCTATTTTTCTTTTACCATGAGACTCTTTTTTATCTATTTCCCAAGGTTTTGGTATTATATAATCATATGGATCTGTTTGTTCAGTATCCATGGGTTCAGGAATTTCTATATTTTCATCCTCTTCTGTTGAAGTATTTTCTTCATCAGAATTATGACTCGTAACATTAATATTTACATCAGAATTATTATTACTTTTAGAACTATCGATACTTTCGGTAGTGTCATAGTTTATGAAATACCCCACACCCGGCCCACGAGCCTGAACTGGATCTGGTATGTTCCTTAAGAAAATCGGTTTTCGTAGTCCTTTATTACTTAGAGAATATTGGTGTATTTTTAGAAAACTGTTCATTTTGGACTGGGCTTAGGTTAAAAACCCGTTTATTTAATTTAGAAATCATTTAATTAGGGTGACAAAATAATTTAGGGTTTAAATGTAAAGACATAAAATTTTAATATCATAAATGTAAAGTATTTCAAAGCATAATAATTGCAAGTAAATAATGGTAATGAAAATAAAACTATGGCTTTTTAGGCCTTATTACATCAATAATTCCCAAACTTAAAATTTAAAGAACTTTATAAAAATGATGGTCCAATTCACAAATATTTTCTTTGCTACGCATGGCCACCTTTAGCTCCTGCCAGGCCGGTCCATCCATTGCTCATCATCACGAAAAATAGTCCCTCAAAGGGGTGAGTCAACAGACTCAATGTGTACACCAACTAACAAACAATATTTCAGGCATACATATTCATATCAGAACATATACATATCAAAATGATGCAACCCAAACCCAAGCCTAATTATCCATCCGCTACACACACCACGTGCACCGCCAATCACACCGTGGGGACTACTAAGTCAACCCTCCTTCCGCTACACACCATCGAAGGCAGTCGCTGCAGTCGACGTGCTCATCGCCCATATACGTTGTGTCATTAGACACTATGTTCAGATAATGTAACCGAAGTTACCATGTTCACTTAATGGGACCGTAGCCACCATATTTCGTTGGTGAGACCGTAGTCAACACCTATCCTTCCCCTTTCACATGTATCCCATATGCCCCAAATATTTATATCATGCATATCTTATTTCTCATTCATATTACATATTCAAAAATATATATATCGTATTTGTAATCCTATCGGAAGTTGGAAACGTACCTGGGTACTTTTACCTCATTTGTGACACTTAGCCACATTCTTACTCGCATGCATATTCATATATATGCATATAAAATAATTGCCGTAATATATTGGGAGTTAGTGTGGGTACACACCTTATTCACTTAATGGATTCCTTGAATTCCCGAAGTGAATCGATCACAGATTTAGACTTTAGATCTGTTAACTCCTATATTTGGCCCATTATATATAAACATATTAATACCCTTTTGATTTTAAAACCAAATCCTACTAGGAATAGAATTACTAATGATTACCTTGTTTGCCAAATCAAATCCCAAAGTTGTGGTATTCTCCACGAGTTTGACTACCCACTAGATCCACTTCGATTTGATAAATCTTTGATTAAAACGAATAGATCTAATTATTAATGAGATAACCTAGGCCGAATATAACTTCTTACCTTGAATCACGAGTTCAGAAAATATTCCTTTTCTTGTATGTCCTGTCGAAATCTGATAAACCCCTTGTGTATTTGGCCATTCACAACAATAAGATTAGTACCCTGATTTTGGTAAAAAGAAAAAGGGATAGAAATTGATTGACCACAGATCTTACCCTTTTGATGTTGTAGTTGATTGCTCCTTTACTTAGAATCGACAAAGATTCGGCTTTGATAGTAGAAACAGAGAAGAAAATAGAAGAAGAGAAGATGGATTTTACTTAAGGAAAAATTCGATGAGAGAGGGGAGAGCTAGGGAATTTTGTGCAGAGCGTAAAAGAAGCAAACTGAGGAGTAGCCCTCCTTCCTTCCTTTTATAGACAAAGTTATCAGCCAAGGAGTCCCTTACTTGGCCACCACTCCACATATGTGATAATATTATTCAAATAAAAAAAATATTTAATCCATCATTTATCTCCTCAAATAATCCAAATTTAAAAATCTAAAAAGAAATCTCTTATTTAATAATCCAAATAATCCTTTTATAAACCTCTTTTTTTCAAGATGCTTGCCGTCCACTCCTTGTGCTTCTGGAAACAAAATTAAAACCTTCATTTAATTGCTTCCCTTGTGACTCGAACCCAGGCCCATGCCTCTTGCACATGGCGCCATTTCCATAGGCCCTAAGTGCCATCTTTAGGCCACTTTTCCTAGCCCGTTTGTGTGTCAAAACTTACCTTTCATTTAATGCCCTCTTGCCTTGATTTCCTATTTTAAACTTTAAAACTCATCATTTTAGGGTCATTTCCAAGTTTCCTAAAATTTTCGATCGGCTCTGTTTACTTGCCATTTTCTTACATTTCCAAGTTTCTTAAAATGTATACTTTCCATTTTTGGATCATTTCCATTTTCATTTCTTAGTTTCCAAAAATGTGTACTGTCTATTTTTGAACCATTTCCTTACATTTCTAGGTTTCCTAAAATGTTCATGTCCTAATGCATTTCCAGGTTTCCAAAAAAATGTTCAGGTTTCCAAAAATGTTTATTTTCATTTCCATGCATTTTCATACATTTCTGAGTTTCCAAAAATATCAAAAATTTATTCATAATGCTTAAGACTTGTCATTTCATACAATTAAATCCGAAAATGCATAGGCCCTTTCTAGGATGTTACAGTTCTACCCCCCTTAAACAAAATTTCGTCCTCGAAATTTCCTAACTAAACAATCGAGGGTATTCTTTGTCGCATTGTCTCTTCCGACTCCCACGAAGCTTCTTCCGATCCATGGTTTGCGCCATAACACCTTGACTAGAGTACCGACTTCCTCCGTAGTACTTTCACATCACGTTCCAAGATTCGAATCGGCTCTTCCTCGTAGGATAGAGATCGGCCTTAGCTCCACTTCTTCAACGGTACCACATGAGACGGATCGATCGATAGCGACGTAGCATGGATACATGGAATACGTCGTGCATTTCTTTTGCAGTGCGGTGGCAATTCCACTTGGTATGCCACTTTGGTCCAACTCATTTGTAGTACTCGATAGGGCCCTATAAACCTTGGGCTTAACTTCCTTTGCGACCAAACCTCATAACCTTCTTCCAAGGTGAGACTTTTAGAAACACTTGGTCTCCCATTTCAAACTCAATTTCCTTCCTCTTAAGGTCGGCGTACGACTTTTGCCTATCAGAGGCTTCCTTCAACCTTGCTCGAATTATTTCAACCTTCTCTTGGTTTACGCCACTAACTCGGGCCCAAAAGCGCGGCGTTCTCTAACTCGGTCCAACAAGTAGGAGTTCTACACTTCCGACCATACAATGCGCCGTATGGTGCCATCCGAATGCTTGCACGATAGGTTGTTGTTGTAGGCGAACTCAGCTAAAGGCAAATAATTTTCCCAACTTCCTCGGAAATCCATCACACAGCCTCTCAGCATATCCTCCAACACTTGTAAAACTCGTTCAAACCGCGTCTGATTGTGGATGAAAAGCCGTAGTGAAGTCCAACTTAGTGCCTAAAGCTTGATGAAGTGCCTTTCAAAATCGAGGCGTAAACCTTGGGTCTCAGCGGAGATGATCGACATCGGTACTCTCTGTAGCCTTACGATTTCCGCCACATACAACTTGGCTAACTTCAAGGAATAGTCACTTCTCACCAGGAATAAAATGTGCGGACTTGGTCAAAGCGGTCCACTATCACCCATACCGAGTCTTTCTTAGTAGATGTAAGGGAAGCCCACTAACGAAGTCCATGGTAATTCTTTCCCACTTCCATTGGGGAATCTCAATTGGTTGAAGCAATCCCGATGGGACTTGGTGTTCACCTTAACTGGCGACACGTCGGACACTTCCCTACGAATTCGGTCACTTCCGCTAAGATCGGACCACCAAAATTGTTCCCTTAGGTCCCTATACGACTTAGTGCCTCCGGGATGCATAGCGAAGGGCTACCATGCGACTCCCGAAGAATCCTTTGTCTTAACTCCTTGTCCTTCGGCATACAGACCTTTCCTTTATAGCACAACACTCCATCATCATTAACGCCATAGTCATTCAGTTCTCCGCTCCGTACTTGTTGAAACTTAGCACTTAGATCTTTATCAGCCATTTGTCCCTCTTTCACCTCCTTCAGCCACGTGGGCTTGACTTGCAATTCTGCCAACAGGCTTCCATCATCATACAAACTCAAGTGAGCGAACAAAGCCCTTAGATCCGATACAACCTTCCTACTTAGGGCATCAGCTACCACATTCGCCTTGCCCGGGTGGTACTCTATCGAACAATCATAATCTTTCAACAGCTCCACCCACCTTCGTTGCCTCAAGTTCAACTCCTTCTGAGTCAACAAGTACTTAAGGCTCTTGTGGTCTGTGTAAATCACTAACCTTTCTCCATAAAGGTAGTGCCTCCAAACCTTGAGGGCGAAAACCACTGCTGCTAGTTCCAAGTCATGGGTTGGATAATTAACCTCATGAGGCCTCAGTTGCCTAGACGCATAGGCGACCACTTTTCCTTCTTGCATTAGCACACAGCCTAACCCCGTATGCGAAGCATCATAGTACACCACAAAATCCTTGCTCGCCTCATTTGAATTAACACCGAGCTTCACAAGACCTTCTTAAGTCTTTCAAAGCTCTCATGTTGCTTATTCGTCCACACAAAGGGTACTTTCTTCCTTAGCAACTTTGTCAAAGGCGCGGCTATTGACGAGAATCCTTCCACAAACCTTCTGTAATAGCCCGCCAATCCTAAGAAACTTGATTTCACCCACGGACCTAGGTGGTTTCCAATCCAACACCGCTCGATCTTCCTAGGATCCACTCTTATTCCTTCTGCGGATACCATATGTCCTAGGAATGCCACTTCCTTAAGCCAAAATTCACACTCTTTGAATTTGGCATAGAGCTTCTTCTCCTTAACACTTCCAACACAACTCGGAGATGCTCATCATGCTCCTCTTCCGTCTTAGAATACACCAAAATATCGTCGATGAACACCACGGCGAACCTATCCAAATAGGGTTGGAAAACCCGATTCATCATGTCCATGAATGCGTTTGGGCGTTCGTCAATCCAAATGGCATCACCACAAATTCAAAATGACCGTATCTTGTCCTAAAAGCGGTCTTATGAATGTCAGCCTCCTTCACCTTCAACTGGTGATATCCCGACCTTAAGTCTATCTTCGAGAACACAGCTGCCCCTTTCAGCTGGTCGAACAAGTCGTCTATCCTTGGCAAAGGATACTTGTTCTTGATGGTCAGTTTGTTCAACTGACGATAATCTATGCACATACGCATAGTTCCATCCTTCTTCTTCACAAATAGGACCGGTGCTCCCCATGGAGACACACTGGGTCGGATGAACCCACGATCCAACAATTCTTGGATTTGAGCCTTGAGCTCCACTAACTCCTTTGGCGCCATTCGGTATGGAGCGATTGACACAGGAGCTGTTCCCGGTAACAAATCTATTCCAAATTCCACCTCCCTATCTGGGGGTATTCCTGGTAATTCATCAGGGAACACATCTACAAAGTCCCTTACCGTCCTAACTCCATTGACACCTTCATCTTTTCCTCTCAATGCACTTACGAAGGCTAAGAACGCCTCGCACCCCTTCCTAACCATCTTCTCAGCCTTTAGCATCGAAACCATGTTAGACAAGTAGTTCCTCCTTTCTCCGATCATCACTACTACCTCATCCTCAGAGGTTCTTAGTTCCATACGTTTAGCCGCACAATCCAACACAGCTCGATGCTCTACTAGCCAATCTATTCCAAGTATAAGCTCAAACTCTCCGAAGGGTAACTCCATTAAGTCCGCCCGAAAGCTCACTCCCTGAATCTCTAGGGGTACATTCCGAAAGATCTTGTCTACCACTACGGTTTGGCCTAATGGGCTTACTACGATCATCGTCTATCGAGAGAATTTCGAGTCTAGGCCTAGTGTTTCACACTACACTACATGCAACATAGGAATGGGTCGAGCCCACATCAATCGAGCAAAATAGGGTGCATCAAAAATAAAAAAACGTCTGGGGTTATAACATGCGGGGCGTCTCCTTCTTCCCTCAAGCAAACCGCATAAACCAACCCCGGTTGCCTTGCCTCAAAGCATTAGCGACACCTCGACCCTGTGCTCCACGGCCTCTGCCAGCCCCATTACCTCTGTTGCCAGAACCACGACCCCGTTGAGGCTGCTGTCTGCCTCTACTAGCCTGGCTAGCATTCTGGGCCGCCGGTCGGCCCTCATCTGCTCGCTTGGGACAATCCTTAAGCATATGGTCCTTGGACCCACACTTGAGACATCCACCCGTCTTCCTCCAACACTCTCCTAAGTGCCTCTTTCCACAGTGCTTACAAGGGCGATACTGCCAGCCCGTACCAGCTTGTTGATTCTGTAGACCGTCAACTCTAGGCCTCTTATGACCCTTTTCAGATGGCCCAAAACCTCTTTTAGGCTTATTCCTATCCACAGCCTGCTTGGTAGCATCCTTGATTCCCTCGGCCACCTTGGCCTTTTCCACCAAAGCAGAGAATTCCCGCTCCTGATGCGGTGCTATCAACAGTCTCAGATCGTCCTTCAGTCCGTCCTCAAAATAGACACAGCGCTCATGCTCAGTTGCCACTACTCCTCGGGCATAGCGGCTCAACCTTATAAATTCTCCCTCATATTCTGCGACAGATTTACTTCCTTGCACCAACCCTAGAAAAGCCTTCCTTTGTTCGTCTTTTTACCTGGTTCCCACATACTTTTTCTGAAATGCTTCCTTAGCATATTCTCAGGTCAAATCTTCCGTGGTGGCGTCCCGACTGATTAACCACCATTGATACGCTTCATCGGCGTAACAATGCCACCATTCCTTTCAACTTCTCCTCAGAGGTCAAGTCGAGTTCATCCATAATCCGCTCAGTTGCTTCCAACCAGTACTCAGCTGTACTGGGTGCCACTCCCGATACTCCACGAAACATCTCGGCTCCATTAGCTCAGAGCCGTTCCGGTACAAATTTTCGGGTTCCCGAATTTCCACCCGCACCAGCCACCAATTCCAAAACTCGCAAAGACACCGCAACACAACATCATCTTCCCGTCCGAGCTTTGCGCTTTCAAAGACCCACTGGTGGGGGTGGTGGTGGTGGTGGCGGTGGTATTTCATTGTCAGGACCCCGACCCGATCTAACGGGTTCTGACACAGTCATTCTTCCTCTACCTCTTCCACGACGACCACGTCCTCTAGAGCTCATTTTCTATCGTCGAGATCTGATTAAGAAGTTTTATGAATTAGTATTCTTGTTTCACTTATTACCTGCGAAGATGTTTTATGAAGAAGAATTTAAGAGTGGTTCTTTCGTATTCATACAAACATACAGTCTTTCCATTCATTCATTCATCCATCAAATAAATATGAACTTTCGTTCATCCAGAGAAACGTTGAAATTTTCATTGTTGTTGTTTTTCCGCTACCTAGGGGTATTTTCGTAATTTTGTCCTATAGGGGCATTTTCGTAAATTTTTCAAAATGAAAAATTCCTTGATGATTTTGACGGAAGTATTTTGGTACTTTTAAGGTTAAGGAAAGTTTTGGAAGAGTTTTGAAATCAGAGGGTATTTTGGTAATTTTTGACCTCGAGGGTATTTTGGTAAATTTTCACAAATCAGGTAAATTTGTAAAATTTAGTAAATCGAGGATATTTCAAAAGTTGTAAAACTTTGTGGATTATTTTGAGAATTGTACTTTTCAAGACAATGATGTTGCAAAATTTTGGAAATCAAGGTCATTTTGGTAATTTTGCAAGTTAAGGGCAATTTCAGTAATTTTCTCCAAATCAAGATATTTTTGATAATTTGCAAATTAGGCTTTTTGAACATTTTATAAAGAAATGAAATTTTGGATAAGTACTGTGGGTATTTTGGAAATCTCATGAACCAAGGGCATTTTGGTAATTTTACCATTAGGGGTATTTTTGTAATTTTTTTTTTTTGAAAATCAGAATTTTTGGAAAACTTTGTAAAGATGGTTTTCACAAATTGAAAGAGTGATTTTAAAAGTTTTAAAACTAGGGTTTGTTGTTCTTCATAAAAAAGGGCTAAGTCCTTTCGGGTTTTAGTCTTTGTGTTTAGCCTATGACCGAGTCCTCTTGGTCGGGGTGAGTGAACTAAAGCTACGCACCAAGTAGGATTCGAGTGGAGAGGTGGTGAGTCACGCGGACTGCTTAAATACCAAGCTCTCACCGAAACCATTCCTAGACATGCGCATAGAGGTTGCCACACCATCGAGCCCTCACGAGTTAGGGTGAACCAAAAGCTACACTGCAGGATACTGCGAAGAGGAGGTGAGTCACTAGGATCGCTTAAATACTGTGGCTCTTAGGATCCAATCCTAGACATGCGCACAAGGGTTACCACACACCTAGCTCAATGACTTAGCCATAGGTTTGTTAAGTTCATTAAGTCTTATGAGTTTCATGTGTTTGAGTAGTCTAATCCTAGGGTTCAAATTCCTATCACACTATTCTACGTTCCATGCCTTTTCT
This sequence comes from Gossypium bickii, assembly GCA_025503065.1. Taxonomy (NCBI): domain Eukaryota; kingdom Viridiplantae; phylum Streptophyta; class Magnoliopsida; order Malvales; family Malvaceae; genus Gossypium; species Gossypium bickii. The sequence continues at coordinate 38,374,759 of CP106712.1, read as the reverse complement.
TCCCCTATATAAATCGCATAATCACACATAGAGTTAGGGGTACTTACCTGGTGGACTGCGGGTCGGAGACTTAGGTGCCATGCCAGAAACCTGCTTAATTTCAAAGAAAATCATTTTGGCTTGCTTTGAAAACGTTTTTGGGCCTTTAGCCCACAGGCCGAGAGTTTAAAACTGGGCTCTGATACCAAGCTGAAACACCCCACACCCGGCCCACGAGCCTAAACCGGATCTGGTATGTTCCTTAAGAAAATCGGTTTTCGTAGTCCTTTATTACTTAGAGAATATTGGTGTATTTTTAGAAAACTATTCATTTTGGACTGGGCTTAGGTTAAAAACCCGTTTATTTAATTTAGAAATCATTTAATTAGGGTGACAAAATAATTTAGGGTTTAAATGTAAAGACATAAAATTTTAATATCATAAATGTAAAGTATTTCAAAGCATAATAATTGCAAGTAAATAATGGTAACGAAAATAAAACTATGGCTTTTTAGGCCTTATTACATCAATAATTCCCAAACTTAAAATTTAAAGAACTTTATAAAAATGATGGTCCAATTCACAAATATTTTCTTTGCTACGCATGGCCACCTTTAGCTCCTGCCACCCAGGTCCATTATCGCTCATCACACGAAAAATAGTCCTCAAAAGGGTGAGTCAACAGACTCAATGTGTACACCAACTAACAAACAATATTTGAGCATACATATTCATATCGAACATATACATATCGAAATGATGCAACCCAAACCCAAGCCCAATTATCCATCCGCTACACACCACCCATACCTGCCAATCACACCGTGGGGACTACTAAGTCAACCCTCCTTCCGCTACACACCATCGAAGGCAGTCGCTGCAGTCGACGTGCTCATCGCCCATATACGTTGTGTCATTAAACACTATGTTCAGATAATGTAACCGAAGTTACCATGTTCACTTAATGGGACCGTAGCCACCATATTTCGTTGGTGAGACCGTAGTCAACACCTATTCTTCCCCTTTCACATATAACCCATATGCCCCAAATATTTATATCATGCATATCTTATTTCTCATTCATATTACATATTCAAAAATATATATATCGTATTTGTAATCATATCGGAAGTTGGAAACGTACCTGGGTACTTTTACCTCATTTGTGACACTTAGCCACATTCTTATTCGCATGCATATTCATATATATACATATAAAATAATTGCCGTAATATATTGGGAGTTAGTGTGGGTACACACCTTATTCGCTTAATGGATTCGTTGAATTCCCGAAGTGAATCGATCACAGATTCAGACTTTAGATCTCATTAACTCCTATATTTGGCCCATTATATATAAACATATTACTACCCTTTTGATTTTAAAACCAAATCCTACTAGGAATAGAATTACTAACAGATTACCTTGTTTGCCAAATCAAATCCCAAAGTTGTGGTATTCCTCCCGAGTTTGGCTACCCACTAGATCCACCGATTTGATAAATCTTTGATTAAAACGAATAGATCTAATTATTAAAGAGATAACCTAGGCCGAATATAACTTCTTACCTTGAATCTCTGAGTTCCCGAAAATATTCCTTTTCTTGTATGTCTGTCGAAATCTGATAAACCCCTTGTGTATTCGGCCATTCACAACAATAAGATTAGTACCCTGATTTTGGTAAAAAGAAAAAGGGATAGAAATTAATTGACCACAGATCTTACCCTTTTGATGTTGTAGTTGATTGCTCCTTTACTTAGAATCGACAAAGATTCGGCTTTGATAGTAGAAACAGAGAAGAAAATAGAAGAAGAGAAGATGGATTTTTCTTAAGGAAAAATTCAACAGAGAGGGGGAGAGCTAGGAATTTTAGAGAGCAGAGAAAAGAAGCAAACTGAGGAGTAACCCTCCTTCCTTCCTTTTATAGACAAAGTTATCAGCCAAGGAGTCCCTTACTTGGCCACCACTCCACATATGTGATAATATTATTCAAATAAAAAAAATATTTAATCCATCATTTATCTCCTCAAATAATCCAAATTTAAAAATCTAAAAAGAAATCTCTTATTTATCACTTAATAGCCGAATTTTAAAGAGAATAAACCTCTTTTTTTCAAGATGCTTGCCGTCCACTCCTTGTGCTTCTGGAAACAAAATTAAAACCTTCATTTAATTGCTTCCCTTGTGACTCGAACCTAGGCCCATGCCTCTTGCACATGGCGCCATTTCCATAGGCCCTAAGTGCCATCTTCAGGCCACTTTTCCTAGCCCGTTTGTGTGTCAAAACTTACCAACTTTTTCTTTTAAGGCCCTCTTGCCTTGATTTCCTATTTTAAACTTTAAAACTCATCATTTTAGGGTCATTTCCAAGTTTCCTAAAATTTTCGATCAAACTCTGTTTACTTGCCATTTTCTTACATTTCCAAGTTTCCTAAAATGTATACTTTCCATTTTTGGATCATTTCCATTTTCATTTCTTAGTTTCCAAAAATGTGTACTTTCCATTTTTGAACCATTTCCTTACATTTCTGGGTTTCCTAAAATGTTCATGTCCTAATGCATTTCCAGGTTTCCAAAAAAATGTTCAAGTTTCCAAAAATGTTCAGGTTTCCAAAAATGTTTATTTTCATTTCCATGCATTTTCATACATTTCTGAGTTTCCAAAAATATCAAAAATTTATTCATAATGCTTAAGACTTGTCATTTCATACAATTAAATCCGAAAATGCATAGGCCCTTTCCAGGATGTTACAGTTTAACATATAGTGATAATTATATTTAGTAAATAAATCTTTATGTTTTTCATAAAGTTCTTCTATTAATTTTAGGTATTCTACTTGCTCATATTTATCTTCTGTTTTAGAAAATTGGTTTTTCCAATGTTCTATTAAAGTTTTACAGGACTCAAAATCATATTTTTCTTGTTTTTTTATCTTTTTCTCTTTTTTGTTTTGTTTTTTCTTTGTTATTATAGTTAGAAGATTCATCCGAAGACTCATCTTCATCTGATAAAGCTAAAATAACATTACTATTACCATAATATAAAGGTCCTAAATCTAAGTTTGTTTCTATATTATTATTATTAATAACTAGATCTAATTTATTATTAACATTGGATAATAACTCTTTAGACTTGCTATTCAAATAAAAATTTTACTAAAAAGAAAAAATTTGTTAGAAGAAAAACTTCTAAAAATACTAAAAAACAAATTTGTAAATGTTTTATTTGTGATGAAGAAGGTCATATAGCAACAAATTGTCCTAACAAAGGCAAAAATGCTAGAAAGATGATTAAAAATCTTGAAGAACAAGATTTAGAAATCTGTTTTAGTGAGGAAACAAATCCTACTGAAATATTATATGAATTAATATCATAAAGCAGTGCAGTCGATTGATTTCGATGAATATATCTTTATGATAGGAAATAGTTCTAATAATAAGTTAGAAGAAATTCCTAATCCTGAACAACAGGATATAAAACTAGGAAATTTAATCGGAGAAGAAATAGACTTTTCTGAAGATATAATAGAAAAAATTAATAAAAATCATATTTCTAAAGAAGAAATTTATAAAATTTCTAAATTTAAAATATGGTCAAAAAGACATATAGAAAAAATTAGCGGTAATCTGATAAGCTTAAAGATACCAAAGGAGGATTAATGAAATCCCTTATTTACTAAAGAAAAATAAAAAGATTAGAAAAACTATCCTCAAAGTTAGATATATACATTTAGGAGTCATTATGATAACCATCGAGCTTTATTTAGAAGAGGTCATGATGTTCCTATTTTAGCGATATTATTAGATAAAAGATTTGAAAATCCAATAAAAGCACTTATTGGAGGAATTCAATCTAATTTACATACAGTGTTATAGGATTTAAAGTTAAACCAAATTACTTTATCTCCATAATGAGACCCTCTAATAGAAGAGTGTCTATGCCTTAGAATTCGAGACAAAAAATTTCGATATTAGTTATTTAGCGAGAAGATCTAGCAATAAAAGTCGGATCTGCTATTAATGAATATACTAATACAAATGTAAGTAGAAATTAAAGAAATAAATAATAAAATAATTGAGCTTTTTGAGCCTAATAAATTTACAACGGAAATTCAACCAAATTATTACATTTAAAAGATTTATCAATTCCAAAAGACTGGATTATAGAAAAACTAATAATGCTAGTACTTCTAAACCGAAGAAGTACTATTGAATATATGTCATCCGGAGATAAATTATATTTTAAAAATAATCTAATAACCAATACAGATGATAATTTAATATTACCTTCTACTTCTCAACCAGAGGAAGAAGAAGATAATATAAGTACTTCTACACCAATAGGTATGAAAAGCAGTTCATATTCCTATTTTTCCTACTACACACCCAAAGAAAAATTCTAGAAATACTAGAATGGAAGATATACAATCTTCAATAGAAAATATTATTAATAAAACATATGTTGAAATTACATTACATGATAAAGATTATAAAACATATTCTTTACATGCTTTATTAGATACAGAGCTACAACCAAAGAGTTGTAAAAAGAACGCTATTCTGAAAAAATATTGGGAACTGTAAAAAGATAATAAATATTAATGGAATAAATGGTAGAAAAACTATCATTTATTATAAAGCAAAAAATATTCCAATTTATATTAATAAAGTTAAATTTATAATTCCAAAATTATTATGTTTACCTAATATGTATGGAGATATATTATTAGGAAATAATTTTATAAATAAATATTTACCATTTACTATTAATAAAAAATCAGTTAGATTATCTATAGAAAATACTTCTATAGAAATACCGTTAGTAGAAAATCCTAAATTTATTTTCACTAATTTTTGCTTTGATTCCTTAGCATGAGGCCTTATGGATAGAGGTAAAAGCCTCTAGAAAAATTTGGAGAATGGACAACTCGTCCATAAAAACCCAACAAGGGAAAACCAATGAGTCCTAAACAAGGATTTATTGCTGCACCCACACAGGTACAATTTTATCCTAATCAAGGATATTATTTACCATATCCAATGGTAAAACAACCATTTGGAACACAATCACCAACCCCGGTGAGTTATTTTGAATTTTCACAAAATCCATATTCAGAATATCAAAAAAGCTATTCTGAAATTATAAAAAATACAGAAGATTTGTTGAAAAAACAACAAAATCTTCAATTTCCTGAAATAAAAGATTTTTATAATCCAGGGCTACCAGTAGAATATTACAATTTTATAAACAGAATATGGAAAACCCATATTTTGGAACAAAGAGCGAATTTCCGAAAAGCTCTTACACAATTCTCGGAATTTTTAGTTGAAAAAACAACTAAAGAAAATAAAGCCGAAGATTTATTACTAAAATCCATTTTATATCGAGATTGGGATGAAATCCTAATCGAATATACAGATATTAAGGAGATAAACAATCTTCTTGATATATTTCAATATTTTATTAATAACGGGAAAAACAAGTCCTGTTATTAATAAGATGTTTAGAATATGTCTATATAACAAGTGTAGACAAATTCTACCTCCGATATTTTTCAAAAATAAATCGAGATATTTGCAACCAAAGAAGCTCAATTTTTAGAAGCTTTTTCAAAATATTTTCTACAAGCCTATGTTTTTACAAATGATATAGGAGAAAAATTTCCTACTATCAAGTTCAAAGCTTAATCACGAGCCATTCGATATAACCAAAGTATTGAATGGGGATTTGTTAAAGAAATAATGATCCAAAATCTTTCTTTTCATTAACTAAAAGATTTTCCAGCGATAGTCAAATCCGGCTATCAAATTTTATAGATATAGATGATTTTGTCTATTATTTTCATATTGAAATAAATAGCCTTATTGGTATAATTTGAAAAGAAAAATTTTATCAGCCATATCAAATTTGGAATATAAATACTATGTTTTCGGGAAAAGCCCTTTCAGCCGTCGAGGAAGATCAACAACATTTGTCAAAAACCATTGACGAGTGTTATAAAAATTTTTTCCATTATCAAATCCAAGCCGGAATTGATTTAATGGCAGAGGCCCAGTTTTTACTTCAACAAACCAGTCATAAGTTCTGGACCGATGGAAGAAGAATTTTGGCATTTGACACTGGAAACCACCAGGAAGAAAGAAATGAAGAAGCCATTTCGTTATTAACAAAAATAGCTGAAATGGAAATTGAAGATTATCCGTTAGCAGCGGAAATCAGAGAAGCATAGGAAAACTGGAACACACCAGTACCTTCACCAGAATCACTACACCTGGATGAAATCGAAGAAATGAATCTCAGAAATATCCAGGAAGGATAAAAGCAGAACACAACACGTGGAAAAATAATGAGACAAAAAAGCATGATTAATGCAAAAGTAAGATGGAAGCAACCGTCACATCAAGGAAGCTACGTGGAAACAACCATGATGGTAACCGTCACATCAAGGAAGCTACGTGGAAACAACCATGAAGCTGACAATTCAAACATCCTTATCAGGATACTATTCAAGGAAGCTACGTGGAAACCACCATGAAGCTGACATTAAAAGCATCCTTATCAGGATACTATTCGGATTTCAATTGTAATTAGATTGAGTTGAGAATTCTTTACTATAAATAGGCATTGTTGTAGCCTAAAGTGGGTATCGAAAAATAGATAGAGTTTTATAATTTCTAGATTTCTTTTGTTTTTCTTTTACTGAAGAAATCAAAAAATCTTTCTTGATCTTTTCTTTGTAAATTACCTACTATCTTTTCTTGTTAAATAAAATCTACGATATTATATCCCTTCCGCTTGTGCATATCCCTCCCTTCCCCCCTGGTAATTGGTATCAGAGGAGCCCCGGAGTAACGATTTCTGGAGTTCTAATATCGTAGTAAGCATTGTAAGTTTCTATCTTTTATCTGCAATTCTGTTTATTTCACTGTTTTTATCTCAAAACCCATATATCTGTCGTTTGTCTTCTTGTAATATCCCGGGTTGGGGGGTTATTTTATTGTTGCATAAAATGACATGTGTTGGTGTGCTATGTTGCTGATTCTATGTTTTAAGGGCTTAGTTGTGAGCTAGAAGTAAGCCCGAGTGTTAGGAAGAATTTTTGTTTTTAGGCTTAAGGGTGAGGAGCTAAGGTGGCTGGGGTTCTTAAATTAATTTTGGTGTTTCTGAGCACAAAAGAGGAGCTGGTGGAGTGGCGGTGAGACGCCACTAAGGGCTTGTGAGTGTGGCGTCATTTTTGAGAAGGGAGAGGTCACGAGTTCTAGGCTGCGCAGGTGCTTCTATTTTTTTGCTTCCATTTTGACGCTAAGGGGTTGGACATGGACCAAGTCAAACCGTTTGAATAAAGGGTGGAGAGGAAAAGTGGAGGTGGACTTGTTCAAATTGTTTGAATGTGGATGTGAGTGCATGGGGATTTGGCCGAATTTTAGGGGAGGTTGGAGGGGGAAGTGACGGCTTGGTATGGGGGAGGGAGTAGTGCCGAAATTCATTAGGCAACATTGTGCATTTTTTCGGCCAAAAGCATTTGGTAAACAAAGTTCTCTTTTTGTCAAAAGTTATCCGAAATTTAATAGGTGTTTCTCCATTTTTTTTTCTTCTCTTTGAAACCGAATTTGCTTTGCTCTTTTGTTTGGTGTGTGGCCGAATGCTCTCTCCTCTACCATCTTCTCCTTCTCTATTTCGTTAAGCCGAATTTAACCTCTCTCCCTCTCAAACTTTCTTTTTCTCTTTCGTAACCTTGTGGCGAAACCCCTTTCCTTCTAGGCATTATGCGTTTTCTTCCTTGTGTGAGACCGAATCTTCTTCTTCTTTGTTTAAGCCTTGGCCGAATATTGGTGATTGTTGGGTGCTGTTTCATTCGGTTGGTGATAGGTAAGGCTTGGCCGAATGGTCATTTAATTCTCTTCTTTTTCCTAATCGACTTGGGTTTGAGTTAAGGCCGAATTTAGCATTGGTTGAGGAGGGGAACTAATCTCTAGTGTAATCGACTTTTGCTATAGGACAATTGGATTTTTGGACACAATCAAGTGGAGCCTTCATTCTTTGATTAACTGTTTGGGTAAGTGTTGGTAAGGGCCAGTTCTATTAGTTGATTCTTTTATCTCGTTTAGCCAAGTTAATTAAGGATTAATGGTTCTTCTTTTTAGGGTGGTGGCCGATTGTCAGAGGGACCATTAATTGGTTCGGGTTTTGGTCAGAAACCAAACCAATAGCAAGGTGAGGGTTAATCGACAAACCCTTTTGGATTAAATGGCTATAGCCGAATGGTCTTAGTGCCTAACCCCTATGTTGGCCAAATGTTATAGGAGCCTGATAATCGAGGGACTTAGATCGTTTCGTTGGGATCTTTAGGCTCGTATATACCAGGTGTGTAAACTAACACAGTGATACCTAGTAATGTTATTAATAAACCTGTTTGCCTGTTAAAAATCATAACAGTGTGATGGATAATTGGATACCCAAATGGGGTATGTGTATGCGGATCAAGGTAAGTTTATCTTATTATGAGTTCTATTGTGATACCGTGATATTATGATTTATGCTATGTATGCTATAGGATGCATTATGGGGCATGTTGGCATGTATTACTTGATTTGCATCGATATGACATGTTGGGTGATTTGAGAGGAGGGGATATGATATCCGTGTCTTTGGGACATTGTGACTTTGGGTCGCCAGAGGTCCGGCACCTCAGGTGGTTTGGTACCACAAATTGACTATTGTGACTTTGGGTCACCAGAGGTTTGGCACCTCTCTCGTCTCGCCCCAGTGGCTTAGTACCCACGGTGGGTTGGCCCCACATGAGATTATCTGGGATTGGCGCCGGTGATTTGGTATCACACGATGGGTTGGCCCCATCATCGGATTTGTGATCGCGGTCACCGGTGGTTTGGTACCACATGTCTTTGGGACACCAGAGGTTTGGCACCTCATTGCGACTCGCCCCTCGTGGTTTGACACCACGTGGGTTGGCCCCACATGTGAGATACGGGATTGTCGCTAGTGATTTGGTATCACGCGCGATGGGTTGGCCCCATCATCGGATTATTCGTGACTTTGGGTCACAGTGGGTTTGGCACCACACTTATGGATATCGTGACTTTGGGTCACCGGTGGTTTGGCACCACCGGTGGTTTGGTACCACACGGGGTAGAAAAGGAGATACGGATGGTTAGGATCGGGTTGCCTTAATTGTGTTGCTATGTATGATGTGTGTTAGCTTTGTTGCTTTATCGGGAGCGGGATTTATGCATCGAGTCATTCGACTCACCCTCTCCTTTGACATTTCGGGTGACTCGTGAAGCGCGGACATGGAGCCGGGATGGACTCGGGTGCTCATGCCATGCTTAATAAAGTTTTACTCGGACTCTATCATTTGGGTACTTTAGTTTTATTACTTTTATTTGGGTCTTACTTTGGATTGTAAAAGGCCTTTAAATTATGTTTTATGATGTTTATGTTTTAGATTAGATTTTAATATGCCTTAACAAAATAATTGGGTTGAATTTTACTAAAATTTGGAAAGACAATGATTTCAAAACTATAACGCAATGTGGTTTAAACTATACCATCGGGTACCTCACTATGACTTTGCGTTGGGAATTCAAATGATTCTTAAACATGAACTTGTTTTTCTTCTAATTCTAGATGTTTGAGTAACAGCAAGATACAACTTAAACCTTTAAATTAATTTGTTTAACTTCTTAACCGAATAAGTTTTCGAAATCTCTGAGTTTTCAAAATAACATAGAAAGTTTTCAACAATCATATCCAAGATTTCTACAAGTCTAAACTTTTCAAAGAATTTTTATCGAACTTTTAAACGATAAATCTAACCTCTCAAATACGTTTTCCCCGTAACATACCAGATTCGGACGTGGTATCTTGTCCGGGTTTGGGGTGTTACAATTGTGGTATCAGAGCCAAGTTCAAAAGCTCGGCTGTGGGCCTGAGGCCCAAAATGTTTTCAAAAGTTTGTCTTAAGTGTTTTGGGGGTTAAATGCATGGTTTATAAGGCATGGCACCGAGTCTCCGGCACCAGTTCGCCCAGGTAAGTAGTTCTAAACTCTTTTGTGAATTACTATTTGTAGAAGAGTAGGTGGTATGGAGCGTAGATTGATCTATAGGACTGAAACCCTAGGGTTAGATTACTCAAACATCCAAACCAACCATAAGACTTAAAGCACTAAACCAATCTATGACTTAGTCGCTGAGTTAGGGTGTGGTAACTCCGGTACGCATGTCTAGGAGAGGATCCGGAAGAGCACGGTATTTAAGCGATCCCTCGTGACTCACCTCCTCTTCGCAGTATCCCACAGTGCGTAGCTCGAGTTCACCCTGACCAAGAAAGCTCGGTCATAGGCTTAACCGAATGACTAAAACCCGAAAGGGAACTAGCCATATTTTCGAAAAAGAATGAAACAACAACAACCCTAATGTTTTCAAACTTTTGCAATAAACTCTTTCAAAATTGAGAATGTCACTTTTACAACAATTTTCTCGAAAAACCTGATTTGTGGGAAGTTACAAAAATGCCCTTAAGGGGGGGTAAAACTTACTAAAATGTCCTCGGATCATAAAATATCAACTCAATGATTTCGCCCAAAATTCCAATGATGATACAAAATTCAAAAACCTGCTTTACAAAATATCAATCGAAAATTTTGATTTTGGAAATTTACGAAAACGCCCTCAGTTTGTGAAAATTTTCGAAATACCCCTGGTTTCCAAAAAGATGTTATAACTCTAAATTTTACAAAATCTTCAGAAACACCCTCCAATTTTGGGAATTTCAAGGTGACCGGTTTTACGAAAGTTTTAAAATTTCTTTTATTACGAAAATACCCCTGTAGGAAAATGACGAAAATACCCACAGGATAGAAATGGCGCGTAAATGTCTCAAGAGCGAATAGGTATGGAAAGTATTAAGGAATGGATGCATGAACTCCTTTGTGTGAACTAGGATAGTAGATTGAAACCTTGTTTGCTCGAAAGAATCCTCGATTAAAGCTATATCCATAAAATTTCTTCGCGAATAAGAAAGTGGAACGATACTAATGCATAAAAATTTTCTTAATCGACACGTAGAGCGTTTAGTCATGAGTACTCAAGGCGGGCGTGGTCGTAATACTCGTGGTCGAGTCGGGGTAGGATGACGGTTTACGAACCCGTAGGATCGGTCGGGTCGAGAAAATGAGATCTGGGATTTCGCCACCGGTGGAGGTGGTGAGTTCCAAGATCGACCGGGGATGATGCGATGTCACAGCGGCGATTTGCGAGTTCGGAAAGGGTAGCTGGAGTAGGCGGAGGAGCTCGAAAATCGTGCGTAACGACTCGGGCAAGCGGTGAATTCTTTCGAGGTGTTTACGGTGTGGCTCCCAAAGATCTGCCGAATATTGGTGGAGGCGGCGTGAGCGGATCATGGATGATCGGACCTTTCGCCGAGGAGAAGCTAAAAGGGATTGTATCGCTTCTTCGGGATGAGTCATATCAGTGGTGGCTCACGGTTCGGGACAGTGTGGCAGTAGAGGATCTGACATGGGATTATTTTAGGGCGGCGTACCAGAGAAAGTACATCGGCACTAGTTATATCGATGCGCAATGAAAGGCATTCTTGAGGCTTGTTGGGGAGTAAGTCTGTTTCTGAGTATGAGGCTGAGTTCTTAAAGCTTAGTCGGTATGCTAGGGGTATTGTGGCGACAGAACACGATAGGTGTGTTCGTTTCGAGGATGGTCTGAGAGACAAGCTGAGACTGCTGATTGCTCCACAGCAGGAGCGTGAGTTTGCCGTCCTAGTTGAGAAGGCCAAGGTGGCCGAGGGTGTTAAGGAATCGGTGAGGCAAAACCTGGATAGGAACCATCATAAGAGGAGTTTTGGATCTTCTGGACCGTCGGGTAATCCCCAGAAGAGGGCTAGACCGAGTGGGCCGAACCAGTCTGGTAGGCCGGTTGCTGTTAATCAGGGACCGCCGCTATGTAATCGCTGTGGAAAATCTCATTGGGGAGGTTGCTAGACTGGAGGAAAAGGCTGTTTTGAGTGTGGTTCTCTAGATCACCGTGTGAGGGACTGTCCGCGTAAGTTGGCGAGAGATTGATCAGAGAATCGGGGCCGTATTCGATTCCGGTAATGGACCGCCACCGCAGAGGGGTCGTGTAATAATGCAGAGGTGGTAATGGATTTGGTCGAGGCCGTGGAGCAGCAGCGCGAGGTGCGGTAGTTCCGAGGCACGGCACTGGTTTGGTGTATGCCGCGAGGCGCCAAGAGAGAGGAGAGCGGCCTTGCCGGACGTCATCACGCAGTGCGTTTTTGATTTTTGGTTCTCCCTATACTGCTTTGATTGATTTGGGTTCCACGCATTCTTATGTTGCTAGTAGTATAGTTGAGACCATGGACTTAGACTCAGAGACTACTCCTAGACAGATGACTGTACTTAGCCCTCTAGGTCACTCTGTAGTCATAGATAAGTTGTATAAGGATGTACCCCTAGAACTTCAAGGGGTAGTGTTTGTGGCTGATCTGATGGAACTGCCGTTTGGGGAGTTCGATCGATTCTTAGGATGGATTTGTTGGTTAAGTACCCAGGCCAAGGTAGATTCTTGTGGTTAAGCGCATGGCTCTAACGACGGATAAGGGTGATGAGGTGATTATGATAGGTAATAGGAGAGATTACTTATCCAATGTGGTATCTGCATTAAAAGCGGTAAAGATGGTCAGGAAGGGATGTGAAGCGTATGTGGTTCATGTGTATGCCTTGGAGGCTAAGGAGTCCATTGCAGAGAAGGTGCGAGCAGTTAAGGAATTTGTGGATGTGTTTCGGAGGAGCTCCGGGTTTGCCACCGGACCGTGAGGTAGAATTCGAATAGATCATTACTGTGGGGCTGCGCCGGTGTCTATTGCTCCATATAGGATGGCGCCAAAGGAATTGGTGGAGCTTAAGGCTCGATTCAAGAGTTGTTGGACCGAGGCTTCATCGGGCCAAGTGTTTCACCTTGGGAGCGCGGTACTCTTCGTCAAGAAGAAGGACGGTACGATGCGAATGTGTATAGACTACCGCCAACTGAATAAGCTGACGATTAAAAACAAGTATCCGTTACCACGGATAGATGACTTGTTTGATCAGCTGAAGGGTGCGTCTGTATTTTCAAAGATCGATCTGAGGTCTGGGTACCATCAGTTGAAAGTTAAGGAAGCGGATATCCATAAGGCGCGTTTGGACCCGACACGCACTACGAATTCTGGTAATGCCGTTCGGTGACTAACGCTCCGCGACTTTTATGGATATGATGAATAGGGTGTTTCAGCAGTATCTGGATCGTTTCGTCGTGGTTTTTATTGACGATATCTTGGTATATTCAAGGTCAGAAGAAGAGCATGATGCACACTTGAGAGTGGTGTTGCAGATTTTGAGGGAGAAGCAACTTTATGTTAAATTCAGTAAGTGCGAGTTCTGGCTTAGGGAAGTGACGTTTTTGGGTCATGTAGTATCGGTGAGGATTAGAGTAGATCCTCGGAAGGTTGAGGCGATTCTAGATTAAAAACCTCCTAAGTCAGTGGTGGAGATTCGGAGTTTTCTGGGTTTGGCAGGATACTACCGAAGATTTGTAGAGGGTTTCTCGTTGATCGCAGCACCGATGACTAAGCTGTTAAGGAAAGGAGTTCCGTTCGTTTGGGTGAGAAATAGCGGAGAGTTTTGATAAGTTAAAGAAGATCTTGATGAAGCTCTGTTTTAATTCAACAGAGAGGTGGTAAGGAATTACACGGTGTCTTTGCGATGCATCACATATGGGATTGGGTTGTGTCTTTGATGCGGGAGGGTAAGGTTGTGGCTTACGCTTCTCGGCGGTGAGGCCACACGAGGTCAACTATCCGACGCACGATTTGGAGCTAGCATTTGTAGTCTTCGCCTTAAAGAGTTGGAGGCACTACTTATGCGGAGAGAGATCGATAGTCTACACAGATCATAAGAATCGAAGTACCTATTGACTCGAAGGATCCGAATTTGAGGCGGCGTAGATGGGTTGAGTTGCTCAAGGATTACGACTGTTCGATTGAATATCATCCGGGCAAGGCTAACGTGGTGGCGGACGCGTTGAGCCGTAAGGTTGTTTCGGACTTAAGAGCACTGTTTGCCCATTTAAGTTTATATGACGACGGAAGTATTTTGGCGAGTTACTGAGTTAAGCCTACTTGGGTTGAGCGGATCAAGAAAGCTTGAACAGCTTAGAGGATGAGGTTACGAGTGCGCGGAAGTTGCAGTGCAAGATGGTGGTTTGGAGAGATTCTGATTTGTCTAGTGACGGGGTGTTGTGTTTCCAAGGTAAGGCATGTATGCCTAAGGATGTTGAACTAAGACAGAAGATTCTGCGGGACGCATACATAGATCCTTATGCTATGCATCCGGAGGTAGCAAGATGTATAGAGATCTTAGAGAAGCGATTCGGTGGTCGGTCGAAGAAGGAGGTGACAGAGTTTGTCGGTAGGTGTTTGACTTGTCGGCAGTCAAGGGTGAACATCAATTACCGTCACGGTTGCTTCAAAGCAGTGAAGATTCCTCGATGGAAATGGGAAAGAATAACTATGGATTTAAATCGGTGGTTTATCGCTTACGCCAAGCAAGAAAGATTCGATTTGGGTGATTGTGGACCGTCTCGACTAAGTCGGCCCATTTCATTCAAAGTGAGTGGATTATTCACTTTGAGGTTGGCAAAGCTTTATGTGTCGAGAGAGATAGTGAGAAGTTGCGCGGTGTACGATTTCAATTATCTCGGATTGGGATCCCGATTTACGTCGAGGTTTTGGAGAGCATTGCATCGAGCTCTGGAGTGCGCGTTTGGATTTCGGCCACGGCATTTCACCCGCATGATCGGACGGCGATCGGAGAGGTTATTCAGATCTTGGAGGATATCTTTGAGAGGTTGTGTTCGGATTTGAGAGGTAGTTGGGAGGAGTTTCTACCGTTAGCGGAGTTTGCCTATAACAATAGTTACCAAGCAAGCATTAAGATGGCTCCATACGAGGCGTTATGCGGCGAGGAAGTGTCGCTCACCTACGTGTTGGGACGAAATTAGGTGAACGTCGGATGTTGGGACCCGAGTTGGTTCTTTGAGACCGAAGACAAGGTTAGGTTGATTCGAGGCTCGATTAAAGGAAGCTTGAGACCGGGCGAGAAGTCATATGCCGACCTTAAGAGAGAGAGATATAGAATTATTTGTGGGGACCGGGTTTTCTTAAAGGTCTCGCCATGGAAGAAGGTCTTGAGTTGGTGAGAAAAGGCAAGTTAAGTCCGAGGTTTATTGGGCGTATAAGTGTGTTGAGACGAGTAGGACCGATGGCGTATCGGCTTGAGTTACCAGTGAGCTAAGATAGATTCACGACGTATTTCACGTGTCGATGCTTGGCGTTATCGTTAGGATCAATCGCATGTTGTGGCGATGGAAGAGATCGAGGTAAACCCGCATTTGACTATGGAAGAGGAACACGTGCGATTCTAGATCGGGATGTGAAGGTTCTGCAGGAGAAGTCTGTGCCTTTGGTTAAGGTACTTTGGCGGAATCATGGAGTGGAAGAGGCCACGTGGGAACCCGAGGAGATGATGAGACAGCAATACCCGCAACTCTTTTGACCAGGTAATTTCAAGGCCGAAATTATTTTAAGGGGGT
Organism: Gossypium bickii; assembly: GCA_025503065.1. Taxonomy (NCBI): domain Eukaryota; kingdom Viridiplantae; phylum Streptophyta; class Magnoliopsida; order Malvales; family Malvaceae; genus Gossypium; species Gossypium bickii. The sequence goes on along the minus strand of CP106712.1, from coordinate 38,359,122 downwards.
AGAACTGTAATATCCCGGGTTGGGGGGTTATTTTATTGTTGCATAAAATGACATGTGTTGGTGTGCTCTGTTGCTGATTCTATGTTTTAATGGCTTAGTTGTGAGCTAGAAGTAAGCCCGAGTGTTAGGAAGAATTTTTGTTTTTAGGCTTAAGGGTGAGGAGCTAAGGTAGCTGGGGTTCTTAAATTAATTTTGGTGTTTCTGAGCACAAAAGAGGAGCTGGTGGAGTGGCAGGTGAGACGCCACTAAGGGCTTGTGAGTGTGGCGTCATTTGCGAGAAGGAGAGGTCACGAGTTCTAGCTGCAGTGTGCTTCTATTTTTTTGCTTCCATTTTGACGCTAAGGGGTTGGACATGGACCAAGTCAAACCGTTTGAATAAAGGGTGGAGAGGGAAAAGTGGAGGTGGACTTGTTCAAATTGTTTGAACGTGTGGATGTGAGTGCATGGGGGGATTTGGCCGAATTTTAGGGGAGGTTGGAGGGGGAAGTGACGGCTTGGTATGGGGGAGGGAGTAGTGCCGAAATTCATTAGGCAACTTTGTGCATTTTTTCGGCCAAAAGCATTTGGTAAACAAAGTTCTCTTTTTGTCAAAAGCTATCCGAAATTTCATAGGTGTTTCTCCATTTTTTTTTTCTCTTTGAAACCGAATTTGCTTTGCGCTTTTGTTTGGTATGTGGCCGAATGCTCTCTCCTCTACCATCTTCTCCTTCTCCATTTCGTTAAGCCGAATTTAACCTCTCTCCCTCTCAAACTTTCTTTTCTTTCTCTTTCAAAACCTTGTAAGCCGAAACCCCTTTCCTTCTAGCTGTTGCGTTTTCTTCCTTGTGTGAGACCAAATCTTCTTCTTCTTTGTTTAAGCCTTGGCCGAATATTGGTGATTGTTGGGTGCTGTTTCATTCGGTTGGTGATAGGTAAGGCTTGGCTGAATGGTCATTTAATTCTCTTCTTTTTCCTAATCGACTTGGGTTTGAGTTAAGGCCGAATTTAGCATTGGTTGAGGAGGAGAACTAATCTCTAGTGTAATCGACTTTTGCTATAGGACAATTGGATTTTTGGACACAATCAAGTGGAGCCTTCGTTCTTTGATTAACTGTTTGGGTAAGTGTTGGTAAGGGCCAGTTCTATTAGTTGATTCTTTTATCTCGTTTAGCCAAGTTAATTAAGGATTAATGGTTCTTCTTTTTAGGGTGGTGGCCGATTGTCAGAGGGACCATTAATTGGTTCGGGTTTTGGTCAGAAACCAAACCAATAGCAAGGTGAGGGTTAATCGACAAACCCTTTTGGATTAAATGGCTATAGCCGAATGGTCTTAGTGCCTAACCCTATGTTGGCGAATGTTATAGGAGCACGATAATCGAGGACTTAGATCGTTTCGTTGGGATCTTTAGGCTCATATATACCAGGTGTGTAAACTAACACAGTGATACCTAGTAATGTTATTAATAAACCTGTTTGCCTGTTAAAAATCATAACAGTGTGATGGATAATTGGATACCCAAATGGGGTATGTGTACGGATCCGGGTAAGTTTATCTTATTATGAGTTCTATTGTGATACCACGATATTATGATTTATGCTATGTATGCTATAGGATGCATTATGGGGCATGTTAGCATGTATTACTTGATTTGCATCGATATGACATGTTGGGTGATTTGAGAGGAGGGGATATGATATCCGTGTCTTTGGGACACTGTGACTTTGGGTCACCAGAGGTCAGCACCTCCGGTGGTTTGGTACCACAGATTGACTATTGTGACTTTGGGTCACGGAGGTTTGGCACCTCGTCGCCCCGGTGGCTTAGTACCACGGTGGGTTGGCCCCCTGATGAGAGATTATACGGGATTGATGCGGTGATTTGGTATCACACGATGGGTTGGCCCCATCATCGATTTGTGATCTGCGGTCACCGGTGGTTTGGTACCACATGTGTCTTTGGGACACCAGAGGTTTGGCACCTCATTGCGACTCGTCCCTGTGGTTTGACACCACCGTGGGTTGGCCCCACATGTGAGATACGGGATTGTCGCTAGTGATTTGGTATCACGCGATGGGTTGGCCCCATCATCGGATTATTCGTGACTTTGGGTCACCAGTGGTTTGGCACCACACTTATGGATATCGTGACTTTGGGTCACCAGTGGTTTGGCACCACCAGTGGTTTGGTACCACACGGGGTAGAAAAGGAGATACGGATGGTTAGGATCGGGTTGCCTTAATTGTGTTGCTATGTATGATGTGTGTTAGCTTTGTTGCTTTATCGGGAGCGGGATTTATGCCTTCGAGTCATTCGACTCACCCTCTCCTTTGACATTTCGGGTGACTCGTAGAAGCGGACATGGGCCGGGATGGACTCGGGGTGCTCATGCCATGCTTAATAAAGTTTTACTCAGACTCTATCATTTGGGTACTTTAGTTTTATTACTTTTATTTGGGTCTTACTTTGGATTGTAAAAGGCCTTTAATTTATGTTTTATGATGTTTATGTTTTAGATTAGATTTTAATATGCCTTAACAAAATAATTGGGTTGAATTTTACTAAAATTTGGAAAGACAATGATTTCAAAACTATAACGCAATGTGTTTTAAACTATACCATCGGGTACCTCACTATGACTTTGCGTTGGGAATTCAAATGATTCTTAAACATGAACTTGTTTTTCTTCTAATTCTAGATGTTTGAGTAACAGCAAGATACAACTTAAACCTTTAAATTAATTTGTTTAACTTCTTAACCGATTAAGTTTTCGAAATCTCTGAGTTTTCAAAATAACATAGAAAGTTTTCAACAATCATATCCAAGATTTCTACAAGTCTAAACTTTTCAAAGAATTTTTATCGAACTTTTAAACGATAAATCTAACCTTTCAAATACGTTTTCCCCGTAACATACCAGATTCGGACATGGTGTCTTGTCCGGGTTTGGGGTGTTACACTTCTTGTTGCCGTTGAGTCCGAGTGGGACATTGTAGGCGTTTGTGAAGACGTTATAGACACGACGGTTTTAGGTACCAGGGATAATAACATGGAACAAATGGATTGTTTATACAACGATAAAACTTGTAATCACACTATACATATAGACTCTAAGAATGAAAATAATGTTTAGGCTCTTAGTAAAGGTATCAATAGTTTAATAGATATGACATCTATATATTTTAATAAACTATATACTAAGGTTAGTAAAATAGAAGAAAAAGTAGATAATATGGGAGAAGTAACAGATTTAGATTTGAATAGCAAGTCTAAAGAGTTATTATCCGATGTTAATAATAAATTAGATCTAGTTATTAATAATAATAATATAGAAACAAACTTAGATATATGACCTTTATATTATGGTAATAGTAATGTTATTTTAGCTTTATCAGATGAAGATGAGTCTTTGGATGAATCTTCTAACTATAATAAAAAAGAAAAAACAAAACAAAAAAGAGAAAAGGATAAAAAACAAGAAAAATATGATTTTGAGTCCTATAAAACTTTAATAGAACATTGGAAAAACCAATTTTCTAAAACAGAAGATAAATATGAACAAGTAGAATATTTAAAATTAATAGAAGAACTATATGAAAAACATAAAGATTTATTTACTAAATATAATTATCACTATATGTTAAACTATGACACTATCGAAAGTATCGATAGTTCTAAAAGTAATAATAATTCTGATGTAAATATTAATGTTATGAGTCATAATTCTGAAGAAGAAAATACTTCTACATAAGAGGATGAAAATATAAAAATTCCTGAACCCATGGATACTGAACAAACAGATCCATATGAATATATAATACCAAAACCTTGGGAAATAGATAAAAAATAGTCACATGGTAAAAGAAAAATAGACTCAGATCTTCAAACAGATGATAATCTGAGAGCTATTAATAAAAATTATGAAAACGTTGAAAACACAACAAGAATATTAGGTAATAAAATAGAAAATATAGCAACAAATTGTCCTAACAAAGGCAAAAATGCTAGAAAGATGATTAAAAATCTTGAAGAACAAGATTTAGAAATCTGTTTTAGTGAGGAAACAAATCCTACTGAAATATTATATGAATTAATATCAGAAACAGAGTCTGATACGGATTCTGATGAATATATCTTTATGATAGGAAATAGTTCTAATAAAAAGTTAGAAGAAATTCCTAATCCTGAACAACAGGATATTAAACTAGGAAATTTAATCAGAGAAGAAATAGACTTTTCTGACGATATAATAGAAAAAATTAATAAAAATCATATTTCTAAAGAAGAAATATATAAAATTTCTAAATTTAAAATATGGTCAAAAAGACATATAGAAAAAATTAGCGGTAATACAGTCGCTAAAGACACCAAAGGAGGATTAACAGAAATCCCCTTATTTACTAAAGAAAAAATAAAAAAGATTAGAAAAAACTATCCTCAGGTTAGATATATACATTTAGGAGTCATTATGATAACCATCGTGAGCTTTATTTAGAAGAGGTCATGATGTTCCTATTTTATGATATTATTAGATAAAAGATTTGAAAATCCAATAAAAGCACTTATTGGAGGAATTCAATCTAATTTACATACAGGTGTTATAGGATTTAAAGTTAAACCAAATTACTTTATCTCCATAACAGACCCTCTAATAGAAGAGTGTCTATGCCTTAGAATTCAGACAAAAAATTCTGATATTAGTGATTTAGCAGAAGATCTAGCAATAAGCTGGACTGCTATTAATGAATATACTAATACAACAGAAGTAGAAATTAAAGAAATAAATAATAAAATAATTGAGCTTTTTGAGCCTAATAAATTTACAACGGAAATTCAACCGAAATTATTACATTTAAAAGATTTATCAATTCCAAAAGACTGGATTATAGAAAAAACTAATAATGCTAGTACTTCTAAACCAGTAAGTACTATTGAATATATGTCATCTGGAGATAAATTATATTTTAAAAATAATCTAATAACCAATACAGATGATAATTTAATATTACCTTCTACTTCTCAACCAGAGGAAGAAGAAGATAATATAAGTACTTCTACACCAATAGGTATGAAAACAGTTCATATTCCTATTTTTCCTACTACACCCAGCAAAAATTCTAGAAATACTAGAATGGAAGATATACAATCTTCAATAGAAAATATTATTAATAAAACATATGTTGAATACATTACATGATAAAGATTATAAAACATATTCTTTACATGCTTTATTAGATACAGGAGCTACAACCAGTAGTTGTAAAAAGAACGCTATTCCTGAAAAAATATTGGGAACCTGTAAAAAAGATAATAAATATTAATGGAATAAATGGTAGAAAAACTACTGTTTATTATAAAGCAAAAAATATTCCAATTTATATTAATAAAGTTAAATTTATAATTCCAAAATTATTATGTTTACCTAATATGTATGGAGATATATTATTAGGAAATAATTTTATAAATAAATATTTACCATTTACTATTAATAAAAAATCAGTTAGATTATCTATAGAAAATACTTCTATAGAAATACCGTTAGTAGAAAATCCTAAATTTATTTTCACTAATTTTTGCTGATTCCTTAGCAGGCCTTATGGATAGAGGTAAAAAGCCTCCAGAAAAAGTTGGAGAATGGACAACTGTCCATAAAAAACCCAACAAGGGAAAACCAATGAGTCCTAAACAAGGATTTATTGCTGCACCCACACAGGTACAATTTTATCCTAATCAAGGATATTATTTACCATATCCAATGGTAACAACCATTTGGAACACAATCACCAACCCCGGTGAGTTATTTTGAATTTTCACAAAATCCATATTCGAGAATATCAAAAGCTATTACGAAATTATAAAAATACTGAAGATTTGTTGAAAAAACAACAAAATCTTGAATTCCACTGAAATAAAAGATTTTTATAATCCAGGGGCTAAAGTAGAATGTTACAATTTTATAAACTGAATATGGAAAACCCATATTTTGGAACAAAGAGCGAATTTCCAAAAGCTCTTACACAATTCTCGGAATTTTTAGTTGAAAAAACAACTAAAGAAAATAAAGTGAAGATTTATTACTAAAATCCATTTTATATCGAGATTGGGATGAAATCCTAATCGAATATACTGAGATATTAAGGAGATAAACAATCTTCTTGATATTTTTCAATATTTTATTAATAACTTGGGAAAAATAAATTCTATTATTAATAAGATGTTTAGAATATGTCTATATAACAAGTGTAGACAAATTCTACCCTCTCGATATTTTTTCAAAAATAAATCGAGCTATTTGCAACCAAACAAGCTCAATTTTAGAAGCTTTTTCAAAATATTTTCTACAAGCCTATGTTTTTACAAATGATATAGGAGAAAAATTTCCTACTATTAAATTCGGAGCTTAATCACGAGCCATTCGATATAACCGGTATTGAATGGGGATTTGTTAAAGAAATAATGAGTCCAAAATCTTTCTTTTCATTTACTAAAAGATTTTCCAGCGATAATCAAATCCCGGCTATCAAATTTTATAGATATAGACGATTTTGTCTATTATTTTCATATTGAAATAAATAGCCTTATTGGTATAGATGAAAAAGAAAAATTTTATCACCATATCAAATTTGGAATATAAATACTATGTTTTCGGGAAAAGCCCTTTCAGCCGTCGAGGAAGATCAACAACATTTGTCAAAAACTATTGATGAGTGTTATAAGAACTTCATCAATTATCAAATCCAAGCCGGAATTGATTTAATGAGTATGGCGGATCATCTTCTCCATCAAATAACTTATATGTTCTGGATCGATGGACGAAGAATTTTAGCTTATGATACTGGAAGAACCCAGATAGAAAGAAATGAAGAAGCCATTCAGTTATTAAAAAAGATAGCTGATATGGAGATCGATGATTATCCGTTAGCAGCGGAAATTAGAGAAGCATGGAAAACTGGAACACATCAGTACCTTCACCAGAATCACTACACCTGGATGAAATCGAAGAAATGAATCTCAGAAATGTCCAGGAAGGATAAAAGCAGAACACAACACGTGGAAAAATAATGTCCATAAACAAATGAGATAAAAAAGCATGATTAATGCAATAGTAAGATGGAAGCAACCGTCACATCAAGGAAGCTACGTGGAAACAACCATTGTGGCAACCATCACATCAAGAAAGCTACGTGGAAACAACCATGAAGCTGACAATTCAAACATCCTTATCAGGATACTATTCATGGAAGCTACGTGGAAACCACCATGAAGCTGACATTAAAAGATCCTTATCAGGATACTATTCGGATTTCAATTGTAATTAGATTGAGTTGAGAATTCTTTACTATAAATAGGCATTGTTGTAGCCTAAAGTGTAACAACCCAAACCCGGCCCAAACATTACGACTGAATTTGGTTTGTTACAGATGAAAACATTTTTGAATATCCCTTTTAAACCGTTTTGACTTTTTGATAAAAGATAGTGTCTTTGTTTAAAACAGTTGAGGTATGTAAAAACCATACTTAGGGTTGTTTGAAAATTATTAAGTCGAGTTGTTATGGATCTTAAACGTACCCGATGGCACGATAAAATATTTTTCGATTAAATTTAGAAAACATATGTAATTATTTCAATATCACAAAATGGTTTTAAAATAAGTACCCAAAACATGTAAAATAATTAAAGTAAAGTATTAGGATGCCTTATTACAATCTGATTAAAATAAAAGTAACAATCGAATAAAATAACTGAAATTCAAAGTCCATCCAAATCTAATTCCATTGCATGGCCACCTCGAGTCCATCCGGCTCCTCATCCGGAATCTACGGATCACCTGAAAAATTAAAGGAGAGGGTGAGTCACCAAGACTCAATGTGTAACCCTTCCCCAATTTAGTGCAACAATCATACACAATTTATAACAAATTAACATGCACTAAGTCATGCACCCAACCTAACCGTCCGTAACACCTTTCACTACCCCGTGTGGTACCAAACCACTGGTGACTTAAAGTCACTGATGTGATGCCAAATCACTGGAGGTGCCAAACCTCTGGTGTCCGAAGACACAAATCGATTGATGGGGCCAACCCATCGTGTGATACCAAATCACTGGTGTCAATCCCTTAATATAATCTGTGGGGCCAACCCACTGTGGTGCGAAGCCACTGGGACGAGACGCTATGAGGTGCCAAACCTCTGGAGGTGCCAAACCTCTGGTGACCGTAGTCACAATGTGGTACCAAACCACTGGTGTCCGTCGACACAAATATCAATTCCCCCTCCACTCATATATCCCACATCAATCCATGATATACAACAGATTTCATGCCAACATATAATTAAATCACATATACCAAATATGCCATGCTTCCCGAAAGCATCAAATAGTAACTTATATTGACAGAGACTTACCTGGATCATCGTTTATACCGTTACGGTATTAAATCCAAAGCTACATAAATCAGATTTAGCATACACAAACATTTAGCACAATTAATTAATCATAAAGTGTGTATGTACACACCTGTCACCAACGTTATCTCTAAATCCCGGAAAGACAATTGGCCACGCTCAATATCCTTGCTCCTATATTCGGCCAACCATAGGATTAGTGCTATGGCCTATTCGGCCAAACCAAATTAATTGCAAAGGGTTCCTTATGAACCCGAAACCTTACCCAAATGCCTTTGAATATTAGCCACCACACTCCAAGTGCTTCTGTTTCCCTAAATCGACAATCACATGTTAATAGCCTTCGGCTTTTCAATCACTAAAGAAACAACTCACTAGAATGGATCCTTACCACTACTTACCAAGGTCGACTACCAGAGAATAGGGCTTAGATCGCTTGTTCCAAATATCCCTGAGACCCTACAACAAATCGGTTCAAAGCAGATGATTTAGCACCCTTGCTAACAAGTGCCGGAATCGGCTCTTACTCCTTTAGAAGTCGACAAGAATAAGAGAGCCAAAGAAAAGGCACTCGGCCTTGGACACTCACCTTAGAACCGATTGGAGAAAAAGATAAAGAGACACCTTTGCTTGAGATTTGGCCAACACTAGCCAAGAAGGGAGAAAAGAATTCGGCACACCACCAAGGAGTATATTCGGCTATTATGGAAGAAAGGAATAGGGGAGAAGGGAGGTAGTAGTTTCGGTTTTGAGACTAAAAGAAAAGAAATAGATGGAAGATGAGGGTGTAGGGGATTCGGCCAAAGTATAAGAAAAGAAGATAGTTTTCGGCTTTGAAAGAATTAGAAAGGGGAAAAAAATCAAAGATGGAATGATTAGAGGATTTTCGGCTACTTCCAAATGAAGAAAAGAAGAAAAATTAAAGATGAATAGATGCCTTAAGGGAATTTTCGGCACTCTCTTCCTATACTTACCGTCCACTCTTCCCATGAAGAGTTCAAATTTTCGGCAATCTCCTTGAATTGCTCTTGACCAAGCATTTGAATTAATTCAAAATAATTTGAATAATTCCATTGCCTAAATTCTCTCTTGCCAACTATTAAGGATTAATCAAATAATAATCTAATTAAAATCTAATTTAATCCTTATTATCCCTTGATATCTAAAAGAGTTTGAAATGAGAAATTCTCTCCCCCCATGCCGTCCAAATTAAAGAGCAAAAAGGGAATGCTGCAGCTTGAACACAGGCTCCCCTTGCTCCCCCTGTGGCGTCAACCTCAGCTCTTAAGTGGCCTCCCTTTTGCCACTTTTCCAAGTCCTTTTTAATGTCAATTATTCCCTCCTTTAACTTGTAACCCTTGTCTACTAAGGCTCCCTATCCTTAAAGCTTATAAAAATATTTTTTCTACTATTTCGAGCCTACTCAAGACCTCTAATTAAGCCTTATTACACCACAAATAATATCACAGCAATTCAAACACAAGAAAAATAATTGAATCTCAAATAGCCCCAATTTTAGGATGTTACAGTTCTACCCCCTTAAAATAATTTCGTCCTCGAAATTACCTGATCAGAAGAGCTGGGGGTATTGCTACCGCATCACATCCTCGGGTTCCCACGTAGCTTCCTCTGTACCATGGTTTCGCCATAGCACTTTCACCAACGGTACTGACTTCCTACGCAAAACTTTGACATCTCAATCTAAGATCTGAACTGGTTCTTCCTTGAAAGATAAGTCTGAGTTTACCTCAATCTCTGCCACTGGCACAACGTGTGATGGATCTGACCGATATCGTCTAAGCATCGACACATGAAAGACGTCATGAATCTGACTCAACTCTGCCGGCAGCTCAAGCTGATAAGCTACCGGTCCTACTCGCTTCAACACTGTATATGGGCCAATGAACCTTGGGCTTAGCTTCCCTTTTCGCCCAAATCTTAATACCTTCTTCCAAGGTGACACTTTCAGAAAGACTTTATCTCCTACTGCATACTCTATTTTCTTACGCTTAAGATCAGCATAAGACTTCTGTCTATCTGATGCTTCCTTAAGACGAGCCCGAATCACCTTAACTTTCTCCTCAGTTTCTGTTACCAACTCCGGACCCAAAACCTGTCGTTCACCCAACTCCATCCAACACGTAGGGGTATGACACTTCCGTCCATACAGTGCTTCGTATGGTGCCATCTGAATACTCGCTTGATAACTATTGTTATAAGCGAATTCCGCCAACGGTAGATACTCCTCCCAACTACCACTGAAATCCAAAACGCATCCTCTTAGCATATCCTCTAAGATCTGTATGACCCTTCCGATTGCCCGTCAGACTGTGAATGGAAAGCTGTACTGAAATCCAATCGTGTACCCAAAGCCTGATGCAACGCTTTCCAGAACCTCGACGTAAATCTGGGATCCCTATCTGAGATGATCGATACTGGCACACCATGCAACCTTACTATTTCTGACACATACAGCTTAGCTAGCTTCTGAAGTGAGTAATCCAGCCTTACCGGTATGAAGTGAGCTAACTTAGTCAGACGGTCCATAATCACCCACACTGCGTCTTTCTTGCTGGGCGTGAGGGGTAGCCCACTGACGAAATCCATAGTGATCCTCTCCCATTTCCACTGAGGGATCTTCACTGGTTGAAGTAACCCTGATGGCAACTGGTGTTCAGCCTTCACCTGCTGACACGTCAGGCATCTTCCCACGAACTCAGTTACCTCACGTTTCAACCACGCCACCGAATCAAGTTTCAGTAAATCCCCATACATCTTACTACCTCCGGGATGCATAGCGTATGGGCTGCTATGTGCATCTTGAAGAATTCTTTGCCTCAACTCCACATCCTTCAAAGATACACTACGCCTCTTGAAAACATAATACGCCATCACCAGTCAAACTATACCCTTCCAAACCACCATCCTGCACTTGCAACCTCCGAGCATTCAAGCTATCATCCACCAATTGCTTTTCCTTAATCTCCTCGATCCAAGTTGGCTTAACTTGTAGCTTTGCCAAAAGACTCCCATCGTCATATAGACTGAGGTGAGCGAACATCGCTCTTAAGTCTGTCACGACCTTCCGGCTTAATGCGTCAGCCACCACGTTAACCTTGCCCGGATGGTATTCAATTGAACAGTCGTAGTCCTTCAACAGTTCAATCCATCGACATTGCCTTAAATTCAGATCCTTCTGAGTCAAAAGATACCTCAAACGTTTGTGATCTGTATAGACTATCGACTTCTCCCCATACAAGTAGTGTCTCCATATTTTCAATGCGAAGACTACTGCCGCTAACTCCAAGTCGTGAGTTGGATAGTTAACCTCATGCGGTCTTAACTGACGGGACGCATAAGCCACTAGCTTCCTTCCTCAGATCAACACACATCCCAAACCGGTATGGGATGCATCACAATAAACCGTAAATAGCTTCCCGCTTCAGTGTACGTAAGCTGGAGCTTCGCCGAAATCTTCCTTAGCTTATCGAAACTTTCTTCTTCGCTTCTCCGACCAAACAAATGGAACTCCTTCCTTAATAACTCGTTAACTGCGCTGCAATTAAAGAGAATCCTTCCACAAATCTCGAGATAGTACCTGCTAAACCCAGAAAACTTCAAATTTCCGCCACTGACCTAGGCGGTTTCCAATCCAATACCGCCTCAACCTTGCAAGGGTCCACTCTAGTCCCTTCAGCTGATACTACGTGACCTAAGAAAGCCACCTCCCTAAGCCAAAATTCGCATTTACTGAATTTGGCATACAACTACTTCTCCCTCAGTACTTGTAACACTATACGCAGATGCCTGTCATGCTCCTCCTCTGTCTTTGAGTAAACCAATATGTCGTCTATAAACACCACGACAAATTGATCCAAATACTGCTGGAACACCCTATTCATTAAGTCTATAAAGGCTGCCGGCGCATTGGTCAACCCGAATGGCATCACCAAGAACTCGTAATGCCCATACCGAGTTCGGAATGCCGTCTTGTGAACATCAACTTCCTTCACCTTGAGTTGATGATAACCTGACCTAAGGTCTATCTTCGAGAACACAGATGCACCCTTCATTTGATCAAACAAGTCATCAATCCGAGGCAACGGATACTTGTTCTTGATCGTTAACTTATTTAGTTGACGGTAATCGATACACATCCTCATTGAACCGTCTTTCTTCTTGACGAACAGCACTGGTGCTCCCCACGGAGATATACTTGGTCGTATAAACCCTCTATCCAAGAGCTCCTGAATTTGAGCCTTCAGTTCCACCAATTCTTTTGGTGCCATTCGGTACAGTGCTATAGACATAGGTGCCGTTTCGGGTAGCAAGTCTATACCGAATTCAACTTCCTGATCTGGAGGCAGACCCGGAAGTTCTTCTGGGAACACATCAGCGAATTCCCCTACAGTACGGACCTTCTCAACTACTAACTCCTTAGCCTCCAAAGCACAAATTCGAATCAAAAACGCCTTACAACCCTTCTTGACCATCTTCTCTGCCTTCAAGGCAGACACCACATTGGATAGGTAATCTCTTCTATTACCTATCATGACCACTTCATCACCCTCAGCCATCTTAAGAACCATGCGCTTAGCAGCACAATCTAATCTCGCCTGATACTTAACCAACCAGTCCATTCCAAGGATCAAATCGAACTCCCCAAACGGCAGTTCCATCAGATCGGCCACAAACACTACCCCTTGGAGTTCTAGGGGTACATCTCTATAAAGCTTGTTTACGACTACAGAGTGGCCTAAAGGGCTAATTACAGTCATCTCCCTAGAAGCAGTCTCAGAGTCTAAGTTCATAGTCTCTACCACACTACTAGCAACGTATGAATGCGTTGAACCCACATCAATTAAGGCAATATATGGAAGACCAAAAATTAGGAACGTACCGGTTATGACATCCGGTGCGTCACCCTCCTCGCGACGCCTCGCTGCATAGACTAAGCCAGGCTGCCTAGCCTCTGTGTTGCCTGCACCTCTGCCCTGAATTTCGCGAACTCGATTAGGACCATTGCCTCCTCTACCATTACCACGACCCCTCTGTGGTCCCACATTCCTATCCTGAGTACGGTTCTACCCCTCTGGCTGATTCTTAGCTAGCTTCCGAGGACAATCCCTTACGCGGTGATCCAGAGACCCACATTCAAAGCAACCCCTCTCACCGGTCCAACAACCTCCCCAATGTGATTTTCCACAGCGATTACACTGGGTCGGTCTCCGATTAGTAGCCATGGGCCTTCCTGCCTGATTTGGCCCATTCTGCCTAGCCTTTTTCTGAACATTACCACCTGACCCAGACGACCCAAAGCCTCTCTTACGCTTGTTTCTATCATAGTTACGCTCTCACGGACTCCTTGACCCTTCGGCTACCTTAGCCTTTTCCACGAGAATAGCAAAGCGACGCTCTCCTTTGTGGAGCAATCAATAACCTTAACTCATCCCTAAGTCCGTCTTCAAAACGGACGCAACGATCATGCTCTGTTGACACAATCCCCCGAGCATAGCGGCTCAGCCTCAAGAATTCTGCCTCATACTCCGACACTGACTTATTTCCTTGTACCAACCCCAGAAAAGCTTTTCTCTGCGCGTCAGTGTAACTGGTACCCACATACTTCTTCTGATAAGCAGTTTTGAAGTACTCCCAAGTCAGATCATCTGCCGTAGCACCATCCCGAACCATGAGCCACCATTGATATGCCTCATCCTTTAGAAGCGACACCGCTCCTTTTAACTTCTCCTCATTGGTTAGATCGAGATCGTCCATAATTCTCTCAGTCGACTCTAACCAGTATTCTGCTGCACTGGGTGCCACGCCCGACACACCCTCGGAATACCTCAGCTCCGTTAGATCGGAGGTGCTCGGGAACAAATTTCTGAGCTCCCATTCCTCCACTAGCACCAGCCACCATCTCGAGGACTCGCAACACAGCTTGCGATACTGCCTCACCCCCTGTCTGATCCTGATCCTCAGCTCCAAAAGTTGGGGGTGGTGGTGGCGGTGGTACTTCATTTTCAAAACCCGACCGCCCTAACGAGTTCTCGACACGGTCATCATCCCGCTCTCACTGGCGGCCCACACGACGACCACGTCCTCTAGAGCTCATTCTAACTACCACGCTTTAATCTGATTAAGAAATTCTTATGGATTAGTGACTGTTCCACTTGCTTACTCACGAAGAAATTTTTATGGAAAGCTTAATAGGAATTCTTTCGATCAAACAAAGTTTCAAGTTCTCTATCCTAGTTCCCACAGAGAGGAACATCCATTCCCTAATATCTTTCATACTTATTCACTCTTCGGACATTTCTCCCCTGTTTCTATCCCAGGGGTATTTTCGTCATTTTTCTACAGGGGTATTTTCATAATAAAAGAAATTTTAAAACGTTAATAAATCAAAACATTTGAAATTTCCCAAAACTGGAGAGTATTTTCGAAGAATTTCGCAATTTAAAGATATAGCAAAATTTTTGGAAACCAGGGGTATTTTGGTAATTTTGTCAATCAGGGTAAATTTGTAAATTTAGTAAATCAGGGATATTTTAACAGTTGTAAAACTTTGAAGGTTCCTTTTTGAGAGTTTCCCCTTTTAAAACGATGATGTTGCAAAAATTTTAGAACTCAGGGTCATTTCGGTAATTTTACAGGTTGAGGGCATTTTCGTAATTTTCCAAAACCAAAGTATTTTTGATAATTCGCAAGGTAGGGTTTTTGAATGTTTATAAAATAATGAAATTTTGGGCAAAACCATTGAGTAGTTGATATTTTATGAACCAAGGGCATTTTGGTAATTTTACCCCTAAAGGCATTTTTGTAATTTCCACAAATCAAAAATTTTTCGGAAAAAGTTGTAAAGAGGGTTGTTCTCAACTTTGAAAGAGTGATTTTTAAAGTTCTGAAAATTAGGGTTGGTTGTTTTCTTCTTTTTCTAAAAACATGGCTAGTTCCCTTTCGGGTGAACCAAAGCTACGCACCAGGCAGGATTCGAGTAGAGAGGAGGTGAGTCACGCGGACTGCTTAAATACCAAGCTCCCATCGAAACCATTCTTAGACATGCGCACAGAGGTTGCCACACCACTGAGCCCTCTGAGTTAGGGTGAACCGAAGCTACGCACCAGGTAGGATACCTGCGAAGAGGAGGTGAGTCACTAGGACTGCTTAAATACCAAGCTCTTCCGGATCCAATCCTAGACATGCGTACTGGGGTTACCATACCCTAGCTCAGTGACTTAGCCATAGGTTGGTTTAGTTCATTAAAGCTTATGGTTTGTTTTTGTGTTTGAGTAGTCTAATCCTAGGGTTCAAGTTCCTATAAGTCTATCTACGTTCCATTCCTACCCATTCTACAAGTAATAATTCACAAGAAGTTTAGAGGTACTTACCTGAGCGGATTGGTGCCGGAGACTCGGTGCCATGCTGTTCCAACCCAAAAAAATATTTCCAAAAAGGCCTATTAAAACATTTTTGGGCCTTGGGCCCCCATAGCCGAGCTTTGAACCGGGCTCTAATACCAATTTTGTAACAACCCAAACTCGGCCTAAACATTACGACCGAATTTGGTTTGTTACAGATGAAAACATTTTTGAAAATCCCTTTTAAACCGATTTGACTTTTTGATAAAAGATAGTGTCTTTGTTTAAAACAGTTGAGGTATGTAAAAACCATACTTAGGGTTGTTTGAAAATTTATTAACTCGAGTTGTTATGTATCTTAAACGTACCCGATGGCACGATAAAACATTTTTCGATTAAATTTAGAAAACATGTGTAATTATTTCAATATCACAAAATGGTTTTAAAACAAGTATCCAAAACATGTAAAATAATTAAAGTATTAGGAGGCCTTATTACAATCTGATTAAAATAAAACTAACAATCGAATAAAATAACTGAAATTCAAAGTCCATCCAAATCTAATTCCACTGCATGGCCACCTCGAGTCCATCCGGCTCCTCATCCGCAATCTACGGATCACTTGAAAAATTAAAGGAGAGGGTGAGTCACCAAGACTCAATGTGTAACCCTTCCCCGATTTAGTGCAACAATCATACACAATTTATAACAAATTAACATGCACTAAGTCATGCACCCAACCTAACCGTCCGTAACACCTTTCTCTACCCCGTGTGATACCAAACCACTGGTGGTGCCAAACCACTGGTGACTTAAAGTCACAGATGTGATGCCAAATCACTGGAGGTGCCAAACCTCTGGTGTCCGAAGACACAAATCGATTGATGGGGCCAACCCATCGTGTGATACCAAATCACTGGCGTCAATCCCTTAATATAATCTGTGGGGCAGCCCACTGTGGTGCGAAGCCACTGGGACGAGACGCTATGAGGTGCAAAACCTCTGGAGGTGCCAAACCTCTGGTGACCGTAGTCACAATGTGGTACCAAACCACTGGTGTCCGTCGACACAAATATCAATTCCCCCTCCACTCATATATCCCACATCAATCCATGATATACAACAGATTTCATGCCAACATATAATTAAATCACATATACCAAATATGCCATGCTTCCCGAAAGCATCAAATAGTAACTTATATTGACAGAGACTTACCTGGATCATCGTTTATACCGTTACGGTATTAAATCCAAAGCTACATAAATCAGATTTAGCGTACACAAACATTTAGCACAGTTAATTAATCATAAAGTGTGTATGTACACACCTGTCACCAACGTTATCTCTAAATCCCGGAAAGACAATCGGCCACCCTCAATATCCTTGCTCCTATATTCGGCCAACCATAGGATTAGTGCTATGGCCTATTCGGCCAAACCAAATTAATTGCAAAGGGTTCCTTGTGAACCCGAAACCTTACCCAAATGCCTTTGAATATTAGCCACCACACTCCAAGTGCTTCTGTTTCCCTAAATCGACAATCACATTTTAATAGCCTTCGGCTTTTCAAGCACTAAAGAAACAACTCACTAGAATGGATCCTTACCACTACTTACCAAGGTCGACTACTAGAGAATAGGGCTTAGATCGCTTGTTCCAAATATCCCTGAGACCCTACAACAAATCGGTTCAAAGCAGATGATTTAGCACCCTTGCTAACAAGTGCCGGAATCGGCTCTTACTCCTTTAGAAGTCGACAAGAACAAGAGAGCCAAAGAAAAGGCATTCAGCCTTGGACACTCACCTTAGAATCGATTGGAGAAAAAGATAAAGAGACACCTTTGCTTGAGATTCGGCCAACACTAGCCAAGAAGGGAGAAAAGAATTCGGCACGCCACCAAGGAGTATATTCGGCTATTATGGAAAAAAGGAATAGGGGAGAAGGGAGGTAGTAGTTTCGGTTTTGAGACTAAAAGAAAAGAAATAGATGGAAGATGAGGGTGTAGGGGATTCGGCCAAAGTATAAGAAAAGAAGATAGTTTTCGGCTTTGAAAGAATGAGAAAGGGGAACAAAAAATCCAAGATGGAATGATTAGAGGATTTTTGGCTACTTCCAAATGAAGAAAAGAAGAAAAATGAAAGATGAATAGATGCCTTAAGGGAATTTTCAGCACTCTCTTCCTATGCTTGCCGTCCACTCTTCCCATGAAGAGTTCAAATTTACGGCAATCTCCTTGAATTGCTCTTGACCAAGCATTTGAATTAATTCAAAATAATTTGAATAATTCCATTGCCTAAATTCTCTCTTGCCAACTATTAAGGATTAATTAAATAATAATCTAATTAAAATCTAATTTAATCCTTATTATCCCTTGATATCTAAAAGAGTTTGAAATGAGAAATTCTCTCCCCCCCCCATGCCGTCCAAATTAAAGAGCAAAAAGGGAATGCTGCAGCTCGAACACAGGCTCCCCTTGCTCCCCCTGTGGCGTCAACCTCAGCTCTTAAGTGGCCTCCCTTTTGCCACTTTTCCAAGTCCTTTTTAATGTCAATTATTCCCTCCTTTAACTTGTAACCCTTGTCTACTAAGGCTCCCTATCCTTAAAGCTTATAAAAATATTTTTTCTACTATTCCGAGCCTACTCAAGACCTCTAATTAAGCCTTATTACACCACAAATAATATCACAGCAATTCAAACACAAGAAAAATAATTCAATCTCAAATAGCCCCAATTTTAGGATGTTACATAAAGTGGGCATCGAAAAATAGATAGAGTTTTATAATTTCTAGTTTTCTTTTGTTTTTCTTTTACTGAAGAAATCAAGAAATCTTTCTTGATCTTTTCTTTGTAAATTATCTACTATCTTTTCTTGTTAAATAAAATCTACGATATTTTATCCCTTCCGCTTGTGCATATCCCTCCCTTCCCCCCCGGTAATTGGTTTTCCCTTGTTGGGTTTTTTATGGACAGTTGTCCATTCTCCAACTTTTTCTAGAGGCTTTTTACCTCTATCCATAAGGCTCTGCTAAGGAAATCAGCAATCATATTATTAGTACCTTTAATATAAATAACTTCAAAATTAAATTGGCATAATTCATTATACCATCTAATTTCTTGAGTACAGTTTCTAAGCTTTTATTAGTTAGAAATTGTTTAACAAACTTGATTATCGCTTTTTATAATAAAATGTTCAGTGCTAAATATATTAGGAATTTTTTATTCCCTTTTTATTGCTAATAATTCTTTTTCATATATAGCATAATTTATTTCATTAGGTTTAAATTTTCTGAGCTATATCCACAAATTAATTCTTTATTAGCTATTGTTTTAGCTTTTAATACACATCCCCAATTTTTTTTTCTGAGGCGTCTGTTTCTAGAATTAATTTATCACCTTGTTTAGGTAAATAAACCTTACGAATATAATTTATTTCGGATTTTATATGTTTTATAGTATCTGAATCTTTTTTAGACCATTCAAAGGGTTTATCCTTTTTTAGTTTTTCATATAACTCATCTAATTTTTTAGATAAGTTAGGAAAGAAATTTCTTCCATAATTAATAATTCCTAAAAATTGTTGAAGTTGTTTCTTATCAACAATATTTTCAGGAAATTCTTTTTTTTTTTTACTATAATATGATCTTGGAGTTTAAGACCATCGGCTGATAATATCAGTCCTAAAAATTCTATTTCAGTTTTTTCTATTTCAATTTTCTTAGGACTTAATATAATTCCATGTTTTATAAATTCTCTAGATATAATATTTAAATGTTTTCTGTGATTTCTAAGGTATCTGAAAATATTAAAATATCATCTATATAAACCACACAAAATTTTTTATATTTTTTAAATATAGAGTCCATCCATCTTTGGAAGACTTGTGGTGCATTACATAATCCGAATGGCATTACTCTCCATTGATAATGACCATTAGGAGCACTAAAAGCTGTTAATGGTCTGGATTCTTCTGTTAACATGATTTGCCAGAATCCAGATTTACAGTCAAACTTACTAAAATATTTTGCTTGTTTAGCTTGGTTTATTAAAACTTCCTTTCTTGGAATAAAATTGCTTTAATCAAAATGAAATTTATACGAACTTACCTAACTAGAATAGCAACGAACACAACACCAAGGGCTATTTAACAAATTTTTTCCTTTTCCACGTTTATTGATTAGTTGATCTGTTTCTTGATGTATATAATAATTTAATTCAATTATCAACTCCAAATACCTTATAATATCTAAAAATATGCATATGACCTTTTTATAACATTTTACAAAATTTTCCTTAACTTTTTCCTTTTATTCAATTTAGTCCTTAAAATTAAAATTATGTATCTTTTATATTTAAGTATCATTCTTCAAACCATTTTCAATTCCATCCACTTATAACCCTCTAGAACCGAAAATTTTAGCAACTTCATATCAAATTCAACCTAATTACAATTTAAACCCTAAACACAACATTAACAAAAATCTACTAAACAATTTAGTCCACTATAAACTAATATGGCCTAATTTCCATGTAAACCCATTATATTATGCTTTTATACTCATTTAACCCACATAAATTAATAGTAATTAATGTTTTTAATTTTTACGATTTAATCCTTGTACTCTAGTTAACCATTTAATCCCTAAAAGTACTGGAGTAAAACCTAATTTAATATTATAATAGATGAGTAAATATTAATAAATAATATCTACTGACTTGATCGTTGGAAAACGAGGTTCCAAAACCACCCTTTATGGTACCATTGAAAATGGGCTGTTACAGGAAACTTTCTCAACCATTCACACATTTAATGTGCTCCTACAATAGCAATATTGTGAAAAGGGTTTTAAGAAATTCTCTAAATTAATATCATGTTTTTTTGGTGGTTGAGCAAAATAACGAGTTGTTAATGAAAAACTATGAAAGTCGTCCAACTAGTTTTGCTTCATCCCTAGAAGTGAAATGTGGTATGTCTAAATCTGAAAGAAATTATAGTCATGGTCACAACTGTGGTTGTAATTATAGATGTGATCGAGGATTTAATAATTATCGTTATCATGGTAATATTGACACCAAAAGAAGAAGAATATTGAAAATAAAGAGAAATTTGGTTTAATCAATCCTTCAAAAAGTACATAAAATTTATGCTATTGATGTGATATGAAAGGACATCGGCCGTGTACTTATCGTACATTCGATCATCTTGCAAAGATATGTCAAGCCTCCATAAAAAAAGAATGGAAAATATGTTGAAACAAATTTGACATATCAAAATGATGATGGAAAGGCCAATTTTGCGGACAAAGATGATGATCTCGATTATCATACTGAAGCAAAATCTATTTATAATGAACATGGCTTTAATAACTTTGTTGATTTTACCCACTTGGAGGTGGAAGATTTTTTTGAGAATGACAATGGAAATGTTAAGGATGAAAATAACATTTGAATTATTATTTTTAGGAATATTTTCATGTTATTCAATTTTAGTGTTTTCTTTTGAATAAAGTGTTTTTCTTAAAATCCCTTTTGGTGTATTTTTTATGAAAAAAATGAATTTCCCTAATTCTTTGGTAAGTCCCAAGATCAAGAATGAAAATATGTGTCTCCCAAACATTGCTACAATGCGCACAACGTAATACCCTGTACCCGACTTGATTGTCTAGTCCGACTACAAGATGCCACATTCGTTGTTGGAGTAACTATGATCAATTACATTCAATTTATACCATTAAAAACTTAACTACGAGTAATATAAGCATATGATGCGATATGCATCATTTTTGGGTCTTACATGAGCTTATGAAAGCTCTATTACTAACCTAAGGTCAAATTAGGACAAAAATGTAAAGATTTCAAAATCTCAGGTTGACATCGAGACTCCAGGGATTTCTCAACCTAATTTCAAATTAGGACCAAAATGTAAAGATTTCAAAATCTCAGGTTGACATCGAGACTCCAGGGATTTCTCATCGTGACGCAGCATAATGACTAGACTTGTTGCAACGACAAGCGTCCAACGCCATGACGTGACTATTTGTTTGCAAATGGTCTAATTTGGTACCTATACAATTTACTCCCATTTACACAAGCCAAACCTTTTTTTGCATTCAAACAAGCAAAAACACCATAATAGAATGTTCATTCAAAAACATTTACAAAACTCGCACATTTGCATTACATCAAAACACCACTCCAATTCATTTACTAGCAACATTTTACACCTACCAACTATTAGCTTTAAGATACCGACTCTATTCATCGACTTTAAAACCATATATGAACATCAACTTCATTCCAATATCATTAATCACAAAAACATAATTTGAACCATACCATTATGCTATATCTAGCTAACCATTACTAACTCAACTTCAACATTATTGTATTATGCAAAAATTGACTCAACATAAGTACATGCTATATATTTAACCTAAACGAGACTATACAAACATTGTGAAGTTGGAGATTCCTTCCTAGATACCGGAATCACTTCCCGGAACCTTGAGATGTATCTATACCTATGCATGGAGAAAACAAAGCGTACGCTGAGTGATAAAGCTTGGTGGTATTTTTATGATTCAAGATAATAAAACATTAACATTAGCAAATAATTATAATGAAATCAAGTTCAAAGTCAATTAAATCACATTTTATCATACTAAGTAATTCCATTATCACATATTATTTTAAAGATGCATATGGAAAATTGCATATCAATATATCTATAGAGTTAACCAATTCATACCATTCACTAAGTACCAATCTAGGTATCATTTAAAACATTCAATACCATTTAAGTTTCCAACATTTATACCTACAACAATAGGCTATTCAAACTCCATGATCAACCAACACCATTTAACCATTTTTTTATTATTCAATTCATTTTCTGGAGTCTATTGACTCATTCGTATTCAATTCAGCCACCATGGCTTGTATTTAACCATATACTCTCTTTATCATTAATTACATATATGCAAAAATACATTCCATATCATCATATCATTTCAATTCAATATCATTTATTAAGCTTGCATTTTATAATCCCTATTAACCTATCTCAGGTTTCGAGATGGATACACGGATTAGCGTATCGATCTGGCATCATAGTGCATCATCGGATAAACTAAAGGAAATATGCTGGCAATTAGGTGCATCATCGGACAAGCTGAAGCAATTATATTGGCACATAAGTGCATCATCGGATGAACCGAACCAAATATATTGGCACATAAGTGCATCATCGAACAAACCGAAGTAAATATACTGACACATAAATACATCATCAGCTAAATCAAAGTATAAACCCATACACAATCTAATCCTATGGCATGCCAACTATATCTGAATATGATCGAACAGTTAATAGGGTAACAAATTTTCCAATTTCATCACATTGTTCAATTCAAATTCCATCATTCACAATTCATCATCAATTCACCATTCCAACACATCAAATAACATGTTTCAAGTCAATTTCATACTAAATATCACATATTAATTATGTAACACCCCAAACCCGATCAATACGCCATGACCGAATCTAGTATGTCACTGAGGAAAATACTTTGAAGAAAAACGAGTTAACTATTTAATTTTTGTGAAAAACCCTTTGAAAAGTCTATATTTGTAGAAATTACATGTTTAATAAGTTAAAACTGAAAATTTACTTTGAAATTATGTAAAACTTTATAATAGGCGAATAAATCATAAGATAGAAAACATTTATATCATTTTAAGAAAACTTGATTTATTACTTTGAAAACCATTTGCATTTGAATGTAGAAACTTAATATTTGAAAATCATTTAAATTATCGAAAACACTTAAATTGTTAAGATTGTTAAATAATTTAGGTTACCCGATGGTAACATTTTTAAAACCAGCACGTTGTGTAGTTTAGAAAACTTTGTGCTCAATTTATTATAATAATCAAGAAATTCATAACCCATATTTAAAACATACTCAAAACATAAAAATAATCCAAACCATAATTTAGAGAGGCCTTATTACAAACCCACAAAATATAAAACCAAATTTAAATAAAGTAAAGTTTTCAAACCAAAGTTCACGTAGAACCGAAATTTATTGCATGGCCTCCTCGAGTTCATCCGGCTCCTCATCCGCGAACTCACGAATCACCTGAAATGATAAGGGAGAAGGTGAGTCACTAAGACTCAGTGCATATTCCCTCTCCCGGGTAAATGCCACATACTTACACAAAATTATAATAAAGCATATATATATGTATAATGCACCCAACCTAGCCATCCATAACTCCTTTTCTACCCCATGTGGTACCAAACCACTGGTGGTGCCAAACCACTGGTGTCCAAAGACACAATTGTGATACCAAATCACTGGTGACCAAAGTCACGAATAATCAAGTGTGGGGCCAACCCACGTGTGATACCAAATCACTGGCGACGATCCCATATCTCAAAAGTGGGGCCAACCCACGGTAGAATTAATCCACAGGGACAAGACGCTATGAGGTCCCAAACCTCTGGTGTCCGAAGACACGAATGTGATACCAAATCACTGGTGGTGCCAAACCACTGGTGACCGAAGTCACGAATCATCAAGTTGTGAGGCCAACCCACGTGTGATACCAAATCACTGGCAGACAATCCCATATCTCAAAAGTGGGCCAACCCACGGTGGTGTTAACCACAGGGACGAGTCGCTATGAGGTCCTAAACCTCTGGTGTCCGAAGACACGAATGTGATACCAAATCACTGGTGGTGCCAAACCACTGGTGTTCGAAGACACGATATCAATCTTCCCCTCCTCTCTTATTGCCCATACTAATGCAATAGATAACCAAATCATGTCAATATACTTTGATATGAACATATAACCAATACATATCGTATATCGTGATATTAAACAACATATAGCAACATCATATCGAAACAGACTTACCCGTATCCTTGCTCATACCCATCAAGGTATCATATCAATATCTCATAGTTTCAGCTTTAACAACATGAATAGTCATTTAACACACATATATATACATATATAAACCAAGTTATAAAGTGTGTAAGATACACACCTTTCACCAAAGCAATAACTAACGTCCGAAGATCCGATCTACCACTAGATCACCTTGTCCTACAATCGACCAATATTAAGATTATGAACAAAGGCCATTCGGCCATATCACTAAATCCCGAATAGTTATCCTTCGAAATACCAAGTCTTACCTAAACTTACCCAAAACGATTGTCAATGAAACGAGGCTTAGATCGATTGCTTCCAACGTCCCGAGAAGCCTAAAAGAAATCGATTCCTAAAATGGTTAAAACCTTGCAACAATTGCCCCTAGGTTCGGCCCTTGTCCACAAGAAAATAACATAGAGAGGAGAAAAGAAATAATAGGAAAATCGGCCAAGAATACTTACTCTTTTATCCAAAATCGATTGAAGAAAACAAAAGGAAATCTACCTTGAATATTCGGCCAAACTAAAACTAAAAGAGAGGAAGAAGATTCGGCTATATGGTTATGAAAGAAGGAAAATATGTGTATAAAAGTGGGAAAGTATGTGAGAAGAAAAGAGAATGAAAATGAGAGAGAATTCAATTTTAGCAACAATGAAGAAAAGAAAAGGGAGTTTGGAGAAGAGAGAAATTCGGCCAAAAGAAAGAAAATGGTAATGTAGTTGAGCAAATAACAAAAGAAGAGAAGAGAGAGAGAGATGGGAGAAATAAGGTTCGGCCAACACCTATTTTACCAAAAAGAAAAGTGCACAAATGCCAAGTGAGGTTTCGGTTTCAAGAGGAAAGGTGAAAGAAAGAAAATAACATTTTTGGTTCAAACAAAATGAAGGCTAAACAAAAAACTAAATTTGCACAAAATGCTTATGGTGTATTCGGCCAAAGAGGGATTTGTTTGGAGAGGAAGAGAAAATATGCCAAAAGGTGTACAAAATGCAAAAGTTGGCCAACTATTCCCCTCCAAACCACCTAACAACATTCGGCCACCCCCTAGACACCCATACCGTCCACATACATGCACTAAAGACCATAAAAGAGTTTCCAAAACATTCTCCATATTCCATGCCTTTTGTCCCCTCATCATACCATAACCTTAAGATTCTTATCCCCAATTTCAAGCTTTCCTTTTCCAAAATTCAACTTACCAAAAACAATAGTCCAACCTATCATAAACATAGGTTGACCGTCCATCAATGCTAGACACAAAAATAAAGTCTTCAAAAATGCTTTCCATGATACTCGAACCTCTAACCTCAAGCCACCTCTCAAGCTCCTTAACCATCTTGCCACTTACTCCTCTTGTGCTTTAATTTAACACTTAAATTAATTTAAGTGCTAAGCTCACTTAATCCACTTTATTAAATAAACCATACTAAAAAATTTATTCTAGCTTCCTAAAATAAAATCAAGCCTTCACAAGACTATGCTAACACACAAAATTCATACTCGAGCCAACACAAATGATACTCAAATTTTGGGATATTACAAATTAAATCATGCTACTTTCTAATTTTTTTAAATTTAGTCCTCTATCTCGATATACCATATCATTTGTAACAACCCTTTCTCAGTGGTGTCGAAAAATGGTTTCAAAACCATAAATCTGAATAATGAGCCTGTAATTAGTATTATTTAATTTATACAAGTCAAATGTAGTTTTATAGTGAATGTTGGATTTAATATTTTCTGCTAACTGAATGAATAGTTAAGTTCAAGTGGATTGCTTTTAAAGTAAAATGGTTGTGGAAAATGACGTATCAGGATCTTATTTCTATAAACCAAGCTCGTAAATATTTTTTATAGGTATATTGAAGTTACTATATAGGAATATTGAAGTTCGGCCTGACAATTTTAATGTTTGGCTTATTAATTAAATCGTAAATATGTAAAACTTAATCGCTATAGAATTTTATTAATTAAAAGGTATATATATTTAATACATGATGGATGATTCATATGGTATTTAGACCTTAATATATCAATATGGACAGTTAATGCTTTGTTTTTATCTAAATTAAGTATTATTATAGTTAATTAAAATTTAAAAGTGATAAAACATAAAAAAAGGAAAAAAAAGAAAACCACCATCATTTTCATCTTTCTCTTAGCATTAGACCGAGACTCTATTGAAGAGCACTTAGGAGCATTCGGCCAAACAAAATTTTTTGCATGTAAGTGATTTTTGATTCGGGATTTAGTAAACTTTATGTTTTTGAGATAATTGTAAAAAATTTTAGTGCAAAATGCTGAGTTTGTAAACTTGATTTTTAAATAGGACTATTTTGTAAAGGAATTTTTGGTACTTTTAAACCTAGGGACTAATATGAAATTTTAAAAAAAATCTAGCATATTGAAGTGTAATTTCTGAATGCTTAAATAGGGATGTTGTTTTGTTCAGTTTTGAATATTAAGGGTTAAATGTGAAATTTTAAATAGTTTTGATTTTAGGGACTAAATTGTATAAAATGTAAAAGTTTAGGGTAAAAGTGTAATTTTTTAAAGGGTCAAAAATGTAAATTTAAATATTTTATGATATTGAATTGGTTAATTGAATAAAATTATTATATTTAGATCAAGAATTGAATCGTGCGGAGGATAATCGGGGAAAAGGGAAAATCGCAGTTTACTCCCTATAAGTCAACTGATAACATATCCTAGGTAAGTTCATAGTATAGATGAATATATGTATATATTTATAACTTGTGCTATTATGATGTGGTTTAATTGTATCTGGGTTGAATTTTGATATTAAATTGAAATTATAAAATGTTTACAATTAAGTACAGGTGAGAAAGTGGATATTTGGTTGTTATTTAATATTTGGGAAATATGATTATATGATATTTGTAACATCCCTAACCCGTGTACGTCGCCGGAACAAGGTTATGGAGTATTACCAAAAATTCTAAAACATTTTCAGATAATTTACAACAATTACTACTCACTTTCCGAAATTATTCGTAATGTCCCTTAAATGGACCCTCGAGGCCCAATATGAGCTTTAGAATCGAGTCGGGACTTAATTGGAAACTCTAAGAATTTTTCGCGAAATTTCAAAATTTTTCCAAGGTCCAGGGCTTACACGCCTATGTGGTCCAAGGGACACGCCTGTGCTGCAGGCCGTGTTCGACCCCGTGTAACTCTCTGACTTGTGCACACGGCCATGCCACAAGCCCGTGTGCTAGTGTAACACCCCAAACCCGGCCCAAACACCACGGCCGAATTCAGAATGCCACTAAGGAAAAACGTTTGAAAAGAGTTTGACATAAGGGTAAAAACATAAAAGTTTGCTGTCATTTATAAAACATGGTATATTTAAAATTCTAAGTAAAATTATGTTATTACAAATTCCCGGATTTAAAACTTTAATATAGGTTTTTATAATATAAATCGATTCCTAAAATCATTTCCAGTTTTAGAATAATAATAATATAACTTCAAAATCATAAATAAAGTTTCCAAATACTTTAAGTGGCCCTTATTACATCAAATAAATATCCTAAAATACTGAAAACATAAAGTGCTTGAAATAAGTAGAAACGTCTTCTGCATGGCCACCTCATATCCGCTCCAGCCCGGTCCAAGCATCATGTATCACCTGCGATGTTTGGTAAAAATTTGGGTGAGTCAAACCGACTCAGTGTGTCATTAATCCACAGATTTCCACACATGGGCTTAGCCCACAACCACACCAAACCACATATCAGATAATAAGGCAATTAATCCACATGAGTCCACAAATGGGCTTGGCCCCTATCCACACCAATCCACATACCACACATGATTATGCACAGTGCACCCAACCCAGCCTAGGGTCCATCCTCTACACACCCCCGTACCCAGCCACCACACACCAAGGGATTACTAAATCAACCCTCCAACCTCTACACACCAATTTGGCAATCAATGCCGCCCACGTGAAATAAATCACAATATAATCCACAACGCGACCTCAGTCAGGGCCAATCCATGATGTGGCACATAGCCATCACCAACCACGATATGGCACAAAGCCGATACCAATCACGATGAGGCACAGAGCCAATCATCAATCCACGTGAGGCTCATAGCCATCACTAAACCACGTACATAAAGTACACCCTGTCCTTCTTTCATATATATCAATCCCGCCCCATGCACATGCAACACACGATAGTGACAAGACAAAATAATGCATGAACATGTTATTCGGCATACCACACATATACACACCAATAACCACAATTTTATCAGATTTGACACTAACCTGATTATCGACATACCCCACTCAAGGGTAACCATCTCTTTATTTCCACTGCATTAATCAACATATACATAACACATGCAAATATAACATACAACCTGGAAATTGTGGGTTAATCACACACCTGATAACCTAAAGTATTACGCTCTCAATCCCGATGCTGTCACTAATCGTAACTACAGCTATTTGCCTATAATCCTGCTCTGCTGCTGGCCCACACCCTGGTGGCCAATCCCGTACCGCAGAGACTGATTTCTTCTTAAACTTAGGAATAGGGACTACCCTTTTACCTCCTTGACTAGCACTCGCATCCATCAATGATATCTTAATCAGTACATCAGGTTAGTCACTAACGTTATAGTCCAACATACTAAATCAAATACTCACTGAATGACCTTACCGATGTAAATCTGACTCCCGAAGATACCTGCTTAACGTCCAAGTTTATCAAAGTCCCTACACAACCCAAATCAGAATCGGCTCCAACCCAAAAACTTATGAAAGTGGCCTGTGGCCGAATACTATATTGGCTTACCTTGATCACCTCAAATCCCGAAAAACCTCCTTCACGATGGCTACATACAAAAACACGAGATTATGGCTTAATGAACATTCGGCCATCCTAAAACCAAAGCCTAATCACTTAATTTCGACACACCAATGAAGATGAGGCAAAACTGATTGCTAAAGGAGAGAAAATACTTACACTATACGCTTAAAACGAAACCAAGAGTAAGTGATCGACAGTACCACCCTCAGAGAATCGGCTTTTGGATCCCAAAGAGAAAAGTTTCGGCACTTTAATGGTGAAAAGAGAAAACGCAAAAGTGGAGAGAGTTTAATGCTTAGAGGATTCGGCCAAGAATAAAACTAGATCAAAGTGATCAAAGTTTCGGCTTTAATGATCTCAAGAAAAGAAAAGAGAAGAAGAAGGCTACCATATTCGGCTAAGGTTCTAAATGGCAAAGGGATATTCGGCTATACAAGAAAAAGGTGTAGAATTGGGGTTGAAAGAAAGAAAAAGATGAATAGGAGGAGAGCAGGAGAATTTCGGCAACTCACCTTGAAGCACCAAATGATCGAAACTTTGAAGAGAAAGGGAAAAAGAACTTATGAAATAGGAATTTCGGCACACCCCCATACCACAGTTCAAAGCCGAAAATGCCACCCCTAGAGTCCTATATTCGGCCGCCACCCCTTTCTCCTCTCATATCCCTTCTTTTGCTCCTATTTTTCCTCTTCAACACTCATTCAAAATAAATTGAATGAGTCAACACTTATCCCTTTCCTTATAGCCGAATTCTAAAAAGAATTGACTTGATCCATACTTATCCACTCAGTGCCCCATTGCCGTCCAACACCTCTTCTCCTTGCAGCAAAATAAAACTCCTATTTGCTTTCCACGCTGCTCGAACCTGAGCCCTTCCTCACTGTTTACCTACCAAGGCCCTAAGTGGTGCCTCCATGCCACTTTACCAAGCCCAATCTTATGCCCAAAAAACCCTACAAATTTTCTTAAGGCCTCCTCTCCCTAGCTTCCCCTTTTTAAACTTAAACCCAATATTTTTTCCAAAGCATTCTCCTTCATCCTAGAGTTCTCAAAACCCCTAAAACTCATCCAACCATACACTAAGCCCACTATCACATGAATTATGCATTAAACGCATAACCCCTAAATCCCAGATGTTACAGCGAGGCCGAGTGGTTAATTAAATTCTTTCGAAATTAGGTGCAGGTTTGTAACATCTTGAATGAGGGGCTTTGCATCTAATATGTTTCTGTGTGTATGCTATGCTCAATGTGTTAGTTTAGGGTGTTTGGGGGTCCAGGAAAGGCTTGGGGTTAAGCCGAAGCCTTGGCCAAAAATTCTCTTTGGGTACTTTAGTGGAGAGCTAGCTGGGTCAGGACTTAAGGGATATTGCTTGGGTTGGAAGACACAAGAAAGTCAGTGGGAAAGTGGCAGGGTGGCACCACATAGAGTGCTAAAAGGTGACGCCACAGGGGAGCAGTGAGGGAGCAGGTTCAAGTCACGTAGTTCTCATTTTGGAAATATTTTTGGCGTCTGGAAGGGAGGAGGTAAAGTTCGGCTAGGACACTTCAAGGTGGAGTGTTGATTGAGTTAAATAAGTCAAATGTGTATAGAAGGTCTTGGTGATTTTTTTTCAAAATAGAAGTATTTTGTTTTTTTTTAAATTGAGGGTGTTTCAGTAATTTCACAAATTTCCATAACTTTGCAAATCCAGGGTATTCTGGGGAATTTTCACAAATCAAGAGTATTTTGGCAATTTTAAAACACTAGGGAGTATTTTAGTAATTTTTGTAAAATAGGGTGGCTGGTCCCTTTCGGGTTTTAATTATAGATTTTGGCCCGTCAACAAGTCCTCACGGCTAAGGTGAACAGTCACTACGCACCAGGTAGGATTCCAGCGAAGAGGAGGTGAGTCACTAGCACTGCTTAAGTACCAAGCTCTCCATGAATCCAATCCTAGACATGCGTATGCCTGTTGCCACACCCTAACCTATCGACTCGTTTACGAGTTTGTTTAGTTGGATTAAATCTTATGAATTTAGAGAGTTGTTTAAACTAAGCCTAAAGTCCATCAATGTCTAACTAGTCTACGTCCATCAAGCCCATTAAGCCCACATACATATCACATCCAAAAGTTTAGAATACTTACCTGCGTGGATCGGGTGCCGGTAAACTCGAAGGCCATATCTCAACCCCAAAGCATTTTTCCCAAATTTACATCAAATTTTCAAAACACTACTAGACCTATTTCACAGCCCCAGTTTTGAACTGGGCTCTGATACCAAAATGTAACACCCCAAACTCGGCCCATAAGTTTCAGTCAGATCTGGTATGCTACGGGTTGTACATTGAAAACTTTTGCTAAGTTGGCTTTAGAAAATCGCAAGTTAATTAGACAAAATTTGAATAAATAAGTGACTTTTGAAAAGAAACCTTGTATTATTATTATTTCGTATATTTAAACCTTTGACATAGTTTCATAAGTTGCAAATATTAAAAATTACTAGATGAAGATAAACTATGGGGCCTTATTACATAAATATTCCCAAGATAAAAAAACTTGAAGAAAACCGAAAATAATCTATAGAAGTAAAACTTGATGGCCCCTGGAGTCTGTCTCGGCTCCCATGTCCACGATCTACTGCTCATCTGAAAGAGTAGAGAAAAGTGAAAGGGTGAGTCACCAAGACTCAGTGTGTAAATCCCGAAACACAATGACCTGAGGCCCACAAACACATTATGAGCCCCGGGCCCATACATAAAGGCAACAATCATAATCACATGATAAATAATAAATGATGCATAGCCCAACCCAGCCTAGAATTCCATCCTCTACACACCAACTCGTACCAACCATCACACATTGAGGATTTCTACAATCAACCCTCCATCCGATACACGCCATAACGACAGTCGTACTGCCTATTCCTATTATTCAAGAATCATTAAATGTGGCATAGCCACCGATCACTATGTGACCTCATGATATAACGTGGCTCAGCCACCGATCACTATTGTGACCTAATTTTAGATTTTGTGGTTTAACCACTGATCCGAAGTGACCTATCATGCACTTCCTCTTCATTATCATAATCCCACCCCATGCATACACACATAAGGAAAACATCACACAGGCTTTCATATATATTTCGATACACATAGAGATTTCTATGATTACGTACCTAGCATCCTTGCCTAACCCCTGTTAGGGTTTCATTCGACTGTCTACACAGCCTCTTTCTGGCTTTTTAGCCCATAACATATATAGATAGACATATATACAGGCTTAATAGTGTGTTAGAGATCTACACACCTGATTATCGTTAGAACAAGGCTTTCTACGTTGACGCTATCCATAGTCAACACAGCTGCTATCTGCCCAATGTGTTGTTTAGAGGCTAGTAACGAAACATTAGGTTAAGGCACGCCTAATGAAGAGAAAACGAATGATCATCTTAAGGAGAATTGAAATCCTTACCTAGAAATCCTGAAATTAGAGACTAGCGATTTCCGGCTTTTAGATCTAAACGATCGAGTTTCCTTCAAATCCCAGAATGGCGCCCAAAATGCAAAAAGAGAGAAATATTAGCCTCAATCAACAGCATTAACAGACCAAGTGGCCATTCAGCCTTGTTTCTTAAAAACCGAAAGAAATCTAATGGAATAGCAGGAGTCGACACTTACCTCAACACTGGGAATTCGGCTAACACTTGAGAGAAGATTCGGTAATCAGAGAAAAACTATGGAGATTTCGGCTTTATAGAGAAATCGGCACAAGAGGAATAAAATGAAGAAGAAAGTGAAATAAGAGATTTCGGCTTTTAGAAGAAAGAAGAGAAAGATGGCTTAAGAAATTTTTCGACTTTTTGAATGAAAGTTGACATAAATTGCAGAGGGAGAGATTGAGAATTTCGGCACAAAGAATGAAGAAAAAAGTAGTGTTCAAATGCCAAAATTGGTGAGATATCCCCCCTATTTATAGAGAATTTCGGCACTTACCTATCAAAACCCGAAAGTGCCCTTCCTAATAACTAACAACTAATCCAATAGTAGGGGACATTTCGGTACGCCTCCAAGAGATGGAAATTCAGCCAACATTGCACTCAGCAGATAATTCCTATCTTTTCTCCTCTATCTTAATCCATTCACACCTTCAGAAGAAGCCTAAATAACACCACCTCTTCCTTCCTTTATCAGTTACTTTATCATCCATATTATCAACATTATCCATCAATTATTCTTCCTAATTTCAAGCATTATAACTGACTCCAACTCTGCTCTCCCTTAATGCCAAAATTAATTAAAATAGATGGGTAATGCGACTCAAACCTTGGACCTCAATTGACGCCAACTTCTTTCCCTCTTAGTGGCGCCATTTTGCCACTGGGCCACAAGCCCATCTTGTGTTTTAAAACACAGCTAATATCTTTTATGCCCTAACTTAAAAAGCTTTCCACTAAAGTGTTCAAACAAGAAATTTAACTACAGTCTCGGCCCAAACCTGAGCCCATTCTGAACCCCTAATACTCAACATAACTCATTACACCTATTCACCCATTAAACGCATGGGCCCAAAAATTTAGGATGTTACAAGCCGTTTATGTGATTTAGGGGATTTACACACTGAGTCTCGGTGACTCACCCCGTACTTAACCTTTCAGGTAATCAGTAGATCGTGGATGTGGAAGCCGAGGCAGACTCGTGGAGGCCATAAAGTCTTTTCTTTTCGTAAACTTGTTTTCTTCTATATTTCATTTTTAGTTGGGAATTTTTGTTATGTAATAAGGCTTTTCTAAATTAATATTTAGTTTTTATTATTTATTATTTATTTAAAATTTAATACTATGAAAACTTAATCATTAAAGTGAAGATGGGGTTTTCAAAATACGAGTAACACCAAAACAAACGTTTTCTTTCAAGTATCACCAAGCATAATGAGTATTCGATTAACACAAATTGAAATTTTCCTAAACTAACAATTCATTGTTTCAAAACATCGCCTTAATCGAAAAGTTTTCGAATCCACAGTTTTTCCTAAATTCAACAAAAATTCATTTTTACTTCACCCTGTAACATACCAGATCAGGTCATAACGTTTAGGCCGGTTTGGGGTGTTACAAGGTTTCACACGACCAAGACACACGTATGTGTTCTAGGCCATGTAGCACACACGGCTGAGACACACGCCCGTGTGCTCAATTCTGAGCATTCTGTTTTCTCGAATTTAAAGTGCAGGGGGCACACGGCCTAACCACACACCCATGTACCAGGCCGTGTGTCACACACGGTCTAGACACACACCCGTGTGTTTGCCTATATGGAAAAAATAAAGCCATTCCGAATTTCATTTCTCACCCAAAATTACACCAAATTCCTGCATCAAACTTACATCCAAATACCAACAAACCCAAGCATTGAATTCAAGCAATTTGTAACATCTAACATGATATATTGTTACATGCATTCTATAACATCCTGGAAATGGGCCTATGCATTTTTGATTTAATTATACGAAATGGCATGTCTTATGTGTTATGAATGTATGGTGAACATTTTTGGAAACTTGGAAATGTAAGGAAATGCTTCAGAAATGTTAAGTTTCAAAAGAGGAAAGTAAACATTTTTGGAAACTTGGAAATGTAAGGAAATGTCTTGGAAATGTAAGGAAATGTCTTGTCTTGGAAATGTAAGGAAATGACTTGGAAATGTAAGGAAATGTCTTGTCTTGGAAATGTAAGGAAATGACTTGGAAATGGAAGGAAATGTCTTGGAAATGTAAGGAAATGACTTGGAAATGTAAGGAAATGTCTTGTCTTGGAAATGTAAGGAAATGTCTTGGAAATGTAAGGAAATATCTTAGAAATGTAAGGAAATGCTTTAGAAATGTCAAGTTTAAAGTTTAAAAGAGGGACATGAAGCAAGGTGGTCTTAAGAGAAAATGTATGTGAAATATAACATACAAATAGCCTTAGTAAAATGGCTACAAGGCGCCACTTAAGAGCCTAGCAAGTGACGCCACATACATAGGCAAATGGGCCAAGGATCGAGTCGCATGGGAAGCAAATAAAAGAATTTTATTTTTTGCTACAAGGAGCAGAGAGGTGGACGGCATTAAGGCTCTTAAAAGAGGAGTTTTTTTTCTGAAACACCCTACACCTGGCCCACGAGCCTGGACCGGATCTGGTATGTTCCTCAAGTAAACCAATTCAAATTCTTTCGTTACTTTGTGAAAAACTTGTGTGATTTTAAAAAAAAATTGTTTGGGTTGGGCTTGTGTTAAAAACAGATTTGATTTTTATATTAGAAAGCCTATTTTTTTATTTTAAGCAATAAATATATCGAGTATATTTTAAAATAAAATACTTAGTCTTTAACTTAATCAAAATTTGTAACACAATAAAACAACAAGTAGAAATAAAATCGTTCATCATGGCCTTATGGCCTTATTACATTAAATAATTCCCAACATAATTCAAAGTACTAAAATAAATTCAAGAGTCCATAAAAATATAAACTTCATGTTGAGCATAGCCACCACAAGTTCTGCCGACCCGGTCCATTCTTTGGTCATCACCGAAAAATGTTCCCACAACGGGGTGAGTCAAAGCAGACTCAATGTGTACACGACACTAAAACATAATAGAATCGGGCATACAATAGTTACACATTCAAAACATAAAATGCAAGTTATGATGCATTCCCAAACCCAAACCTATTTGTCCATCCGCTACACACCCCGTGCACCGCCAAACACACCGTGGGGACTACTAAGTCGACCCTCCTTCCGCTACACACCAATTTGCGGGCTTAAGGCTCGCATCTCGTGGTTTTAGAAAACCACTTTTCAGACATTGTGGTCTTAGATGACCACTTTTCAGACATCGTGGTCGTAAGTCACCACTTTTCATATTCTCGTGGTCTTAAATCACCACTTTTCACTTCCCCTTTCAATATACAACCAAATGCCCCATTAATATGCATAATATACCATAGTTCAAATTCTTATCATATTCTCATGTTACGAATAACATTTTTCATATTCCTAGTAGAAGTAGGAAACGTACCTGAGTACTTAGTACCATATCATGGTACTTTAGCCATGCTCATATTTCTATTAACATATATTTTAATACATGTAACCATAATTCATATTACAAAATAGTGTGGAGTACACACCTAATTCGCTAAAGGTTTCCAATCCAAATCCCGAAAAGCTTGATCTAATGCCTTAGATCTTAATTCTCTACATTTAATCAATCATTTAATACTTAGTAAAGAGCCATTCGACTATAAATCCAAATCCTAGTAGGATTAGTACACTAAAACTTACCTTGTTGCCGATTGACTTAATAACCAAGTCCCGAAACTTTGTATCCTTCTTCCTTGTATTCGGCCAACTCTAGATCCCTTTAACATATTAGTTTTCGGCTTTTAAGATAATAAAAGATAGATCCAAACACTAAAATAAGCCTTGGCCGAATGCTATAGACACTTATCTTGTGGATTTTAAATCCAAAAATTCACCGAATAACTAGGGAACATGTAGCCTATGGTGTACCTTCGGGAAAAGAACTTCTCCTTCCTTGTAGTCTACACTTAGTAAGTCCCGAAAGATCTCTTCAAAGTTTCGGCAACCATGAACATTAATGGAATTAGCCCTAGATTTCGATAAGTCTAAAGTATAAAAGAATGGAAACCAAACTTGGATCTTACCCTTATTTGAAGAAATCGATTGCACCTTCACTTCAACCTTCGAGAGATTTGGCTATGGCCTTGATCTTAGCAAGCTTTTGACTTTTGGAATATTGAGAGGAGAAGAATGAAGAAGAAAAGAATGGGGGTTGTAGAGAAACTTTGGCAGAGGTTATCAAGGAAGAGTAAATAATGCTGAATGGCCTCTCTTTTCCTTTTATAGCCAAATTGACTAGGCTAGAGTCCCTTACTTGGCCACCACTCTTCTATTTTGATAACTTTATCCTTTAATTATCATAAATAAAAGAGTTTAATCCAACATTTATCTCTTCAAAATAATCCAATTTAAAAAATCCTTTATTTATCACCTTTTTAATCGAATATTTATGAAAATAAAACACCTCCTTTCTAGAAGCATGTACCGTCCACCTCAGTCTTCTGGAAGCAAAAATAAAACCTCCCTTATTTGCTTCCCAAGTGACTCGAACCCAGGCCCATTCCTCTTGCATATGGCGCCATTTCCACAGGCCCTAAGTGGTATCTTCAGGCCACTTTTCCAAGCCTGTTTGTGTGTCAAATTTCACCAACTTTTTCTTTTAAGGCCACCTTGCCCTAATTTCCTATTCTAAACTTTAAAACTTGGCATTTCTAGGTCATTTCTAAGTTTCCTAAAATTTTCGATCGGCTCTGTAAACTTGCTATTTCCTTACATTTCCAAGTTTCCAGAAATGTTCACTTTCCTTTTTTTGAATCATTTCTAAATCATTTTCCTAGTTTCCAAAAATGTTCACTTTCCTCTTTATTCCTTTACATTTTCAGGACATTTCCCTACATTTCCAAGACAAGACATTTCCTTACATTTCCTTACATTTTCATACATTTCCATACATTTCCTTACATTTCCTTACATTTCCTTACATTTCCCTACATTGCCTTACGTTTCCATACATTTCCACACATTTCCATACATTTCCATACATTTCCATACATTTCCATACATTTCCTTATTTCTAGAATTCACATAACACATTCATATATAATTCATAAAACATGCCATTTTACCACATGGTTTCTTGTGTCATGCTTCAAACGGAGTTTCCTTTCAAGCCTCATTTACCTAGCTCCCCTTTTTACTTAAAAACCAATAATTTTCCAAAGCTTTCTTCTTCCATTCTAAAATTCTAAAAACCCTTAATACACTTCCAACACTGCCAAAACCTACTAACCCATGAATTAGGCACGAACGCATAACCCCTAGTCTAGGATGTTATAGTTCTACCCTCCTTAAAAATAATTTCGCCTCGAAATTACTTACTACTATCAAATACATAATCCTTCTCACCGCACTATACTTACGCTGCGCACTCTGATCTTAATTGAGCCATCATACCTTCTAGGCACAATCTCTAAGTTCACGACCCCTAGAACTTATTTCTAACGTCGCGATTTAATCTAGTTAACGAGTTTTATGCATCAAAACTTTTGTTTCATCGATTAACGCGCAATGCTTTTTATGAAAAGAGATGTTTAAAAGTGGTTCTTTCGATCAAACAAAGTTCTCAGTTCAAGTTCACTATTCAAAAAGTCACGTTCACATTCATCAACCAATTATGAACTTTCGTTCATTCAGAGAAATGTTGTAGTTTTCATTGTTGTTGTTTTTCCACTACCCAGGGGTATTTTCGTAATTTTGTCCTACATGGGCATTTTCGTAATTTTTTTCAAAATAAAAAGTTCCTCGGTGATTTTTGTCGAAGGTATTTTAGTAATTTTGAAATCCTTGGCCTTTTCGGTAATTTTGAAATTCGTGGGTATTTGGTAATTTTTACAAACCAGGTAAATTTGTAAAGTTTAATAAATCAGGGGTATTTCAAAATTTGTAAAACTTGGGGGTTCTTTTTTGAGTATTTGTTTTTCAAGTCGGTGATGTTGCAAAAATTTTGAAAATCAGGGTAATTTTGGTAATTTTGTGAGTTAGGGGCAATTTTGTAATTTTTCAAAATCAATGTATTTTTTGATAGTTTACAAATTAGGGTTTGTGAATGTTTATAAAATAATGAAGTTTGGCAAAACCGTTGAGAAGCTTGACATTTTGTGAATCAAGGGCATTTTGGTAATTTTACCACTAAGGGTATTTTTGTAATTTTCACCAATCGAAAATTTTTTGGAAAATTTTGTAAAGATGGTTTTCACAAATTTAAAAGAAAGTTTTAAGAATTTAAAACTAGGGTTTGTTGTTTTGTTCTCCGTTTTTTTTTTTAAACATGGCTAGTTCCCTTTCGGGTTTTAGTCATTATGTTTAGCCTATGACCGAGCCCTCTTGGTCAGGGTGAACCAAAGCTACGCACCAGGCAGGATTCGAGTGGAGAGGAGGTGAGTCACGCGGACTGCTTAAGTACCAAGCTCCCACCGAAACCATTCCTAGACATGCGCACAGAGGTTGCCACACCACTGAGCCCTCTGAGTTAGGGTGAACCGAAGCTACGCACCAGGTAGGATTCCTGCGAAGAGGAGGTGAGTCACTAGGACTGCTTAAATACCAGGCTCTTCCGGATCCAATCCTAGACATGCGCACGGGGGTTGCCACACCCTAGCTCATTGACTTAGCCATAGGTTTGTTTAGTGTATTAATATCGTAGAATAATATTTCACAAGAAGAAAGATAGTTTAAAAAAAAAAAAAAAAACTTAATTTTCTAACTAAAACTCGATGAAAGATAGTTTACAAATTTTCTAACTAAAACTCGATGCCTTTCAAGGCATACATGAATGCCTATTTATAACCAAAAATTCTAAACTAGAATCTAGTTACATTTGAAATCCAAAATAATTGTTCGGATAAGAATAAAAAATAAACTCTAATTTAATTACAATTGAGTTAGAATAGTGTCCTTGATAAGGACACATTAATTGTCAGCTTCTTGGTGGCTTCCAAGTAGCTTTCTTTAATTGGTGGATGCTATGTTGGCTTTTTCCACGTAGCTTCCTCTAACATTATCTTGATAAGGACGCTTTTGGTTGTTTCCACGTAGCTTCCTTGAATAGTGGTTCTTTGTCATGGTTGCTTCCATGTTTCAATTGCATTAAATGGTTGCTTCCATCATGCATGACATCATCTTTGTCTTTTGGTGGTTGCCTTCTTTTTAAGTCACCGCCAAAATTGAATGCATCTCCTTTTTGGACATCATTCTTCCACGTGTTTATCCTTCTTGGATGTTTCTAAGATTCATCTCTTCGATTTCATCCAGGTGTAAGGATTCTGGTGAAGGTACTGGTGTATTCCAGCTTTCCCATGTTTCTCGGATTTCCGCTGCTAACGGATAATCTCCGATTTCCATTTCCGCTATTTGTGTTAATAACGAAATGGCTTCTTCATTGCTTTCTTCCCGATTTTTCCGGTGTCGTAAGCTAGAATTCTTCTTCCATCGGTCCAAAACATATAAGTGTCTTGATGGAGAAGGTGCCGAGCCATGCTCATAAGATCAATTCCTGCTTGGACTTGATACTTGTTGAAATTATTATAGCACTCATCAATGATTTTTGATAAATGCTCTGGATCTTCTTTTGCTGCTTTCAGGGCTTTTCCGGAAAACATAGTATTTATATTCCAAATCTGATAAGGCTGATGAAATTTTTCTTCCTCAGCAATACCAATGAGACTGTTTATCTCAATATGGAAATAATAGACAAAATCGTCTATATTTACAAAGTTTGATAGCCGAGATTTGACTATCGCTGGAAAATCTTTTAATAAATCAAAAGAGAGATTTTGGACTGTTATTTCTTTAACAAATCCCCATTCAATACTTGTTATATCGAACGGCTCATGATTTAAACGAAATTTGATAGCAGGAGTTTTTTCTCCTATATCATTTACAAAAATATAAGCTTGAGTAAAATATTCAGAAAATTTTTCTAAAAATAGAGCTTGCTGTTTGCAAATGGCTCCTTTTATTTTTGAAAATATTTCTGAGGGTAAAATTTGTCTACACTTGTTATATAGACATTTTCTAAACATCTTATTAATAATAGGAGTGTTTCTCCCTTTATCAATAAAATATTGAAATATATCAAGAAGATTGTTTATCTCCTTAATCTCCATATATTCAATTAGGACATCGTCCCAATCTCTGTATAATATACTTTTTAATAATAATTCTTGATTTTTCTTGATTGTTTTTTCAACTAAGAATTACGAGATTTGGGTAAGAGTCTTTTCGAAACTAGCTCTTTGTTCCAAAATATGGTTTTTCCATATCTTGTTTATGAAATGGTAATATTGCGGAGGTAAGCTTCGGATTATAAAAATCCTTTAGATTCGAGAACTCGAGAGGTTTGTTGTTTTTTCAACAAATCTTACGTATATTTGAGAATTTGGAATCGGTATAAGGCTTTTGAGAAAATTGAGAATAATCCACCGGTGTTGGTGAATGTGATCCAATTGGTTGGTTTACCAATGGATATGGTAAATAATATCCTTGTTTAGGATAAAATTGTACCTGTGTAGGTGCAGCCATAAATCCTTGTTTAGGAATTACTTTTGCAGGTGCAAACAATAAATCCTTATTTAGGACTCATTGGTGATTTTCCCTTGTTGGGTTTTTATGGACAGTTCTCCATCCATCATTTTCATTTAGAGGTTGTTTACCTCTATCCATAAGGCCTGCTAAGAAAATCAAACATTAGTAAAATCAGGTTTATAATTTACTAATGGTATTTCTATAGAATTGTTTTCTATAGATAATATAACCGATTTCTTATTAACAATAAAAGGTAAATATTGATTTAGAAAATTATTACCTAATAATATGTCTCCATACATATCAGGTAAACATAATAATTTTGGAATTATAAATCTAACATTGTTTATGTAGATTGGTATATTTTTTGCCTTATAATAAATTGTAGTTTTTCTACCATTTATTCCATTAATACTTATTTTCTTTTTTATCATTACTATGTTTTATAATGAAAGAAGCATATTTGTTTATGCAAATTTCATCCCAAGGTGGGGGTAGCTTATGAAAATATTGATTTCTCCAAAAGTCTATACTTTCATTTTTAACTTTTGATATTCTTGTAGAAACTTTTAGAGAATTCTTCTAAATATCTAATATCGCATAATTTTAATTTTGACAAGGTATATTTGGATTGACTATCACGGTCTTTTTATTAGTATAACCACAAAATTCTATTTTTAGAATTGAGGTTAATCCTTTTAATAAATCTTTAGGAGAACTTATTTTATTAATAAGTTGTCCTTTTGTTCTCTTCCTTTCTCAGATTCTTCCCAATATTCGAGAAATTGTAAAACATCTCCTTGAAAAGTTCCAACAAAATAGTTTAAAAACTTTTCTTTTGACTGACTGCATCGTTGTTATTTACAACAAGAGTCATGGATTGTGCTTGATCATCTATGGTTTTTTCATAATCGAGACAAAGCAATATTTGTTAAGTCTAAATATATTCCTCCTTGAGCAACATTTCTTTTGTTAAGGTCTCCTACACTATAAGGTATAGGTGTAGGTTGACTAGTTTCTCCCTGGTGTTTCAGTTTTATATCATTAGTAGCTATATTTTCTATTTTATCACCTAATATTCTTGTTGTGTTTTCAACAATTTCGTGATTTTTATTAATAGATCTTAGACCATCATCTGTTTTGAAGGTTTGAGTCTAATTTTCTTTTACCATGAAGATCTTTTTATCTATTTCCCAAGGTTTAGATGTTATATAATCATCCGGATCTGTTGTTTGATATCCATTGGTTGGGAATTTCTATATTTTCTTACTGTTGAAGTGTTTTCCTCATCGTAATTATGACTCGTAACATTAATATTTTCATCCGAATTATCGAATTACTAGTATTGTCATTATATTCTAGCATATAATGATAATTATATCTTTTAAACAAATCTTTATGTTTTTCATAAAGTTCTTCTATTAATTTTAGATATTCAACTCTTTCATAACTATCTTTCGTTTTAGAAAATTGGGTTTTCCAATGTTCTATTAAAGTTTTGTAAGAGTCAAAATCATATTTTTCTTGTTTTTTTATCTTTTTCTCTTTTTTCTTTTGTTTTTTGTTTATTATTATTATTATTAGTTGAAGATTCATCCGAAGACTCATCCTCATCTGACAAAGCTAAAATATAATTACTATTACCGTAACATAAAGGTCCTAAATCTGATTCTATATTATTATTAATAACCTGATCGAGTTTATTATTAACATCGGATAATATTGAAAATCATTTGGCTCGCTTTGAAAACGTTTTGGGCCTTAGCCCACAGTGCCGAGAGTTTAAAAGCGGGCTCGATACCAAATCGAACACCCACACCCTACCACGAGCACGGGACCGGATCTCGGTATGTTCCTCAAGTAAACCGATTCAAATTCTTTTCGTTACTTTGTGAAAAACTTGTGTGATTTTAAAAAAATTGTTTGGGTTGGGCTTGTGTTAAAAACAGATTTGATTTTTATATTAGAAAACCTATTTTTTTATTTTGAGCAATAAATATATCGAGTATATTTTAAAATAAAATACTTAGTCTTTAACTTAATCAAAATTTGTAACACAATAAAACAACAAGTAGAAATAAAATCGTTCATCATGGCCTTATGGCCTTATTACATCAAATAATTCCCAACATAATTCAAAGTACTAAAATAAATTTAAGAGTCCACAAAAATATAAACTTCATGTTGAGCATGGCCACCACAAGTTCTCGCAGACCGGTCCATTATTGGTCATCACCGAAAAATGTTCCCACAACGGGGTGAGTCAAAAGCAGACTCAATGTGTACACGACACTAAATCATAATAGAATCGGGCATACAATAGTTACACATTCAAAACATAAAATGCAAGTTATGATGCATTCCCAAACTCAAACCTATTTGTCCATCCGCTACACACCCCCGTACCTGCCAAACACACCGTGGGGACTACTAAGTCGAC
Organism: Gossypium bickii; assembly: GCA_025503065.1. NCBI lineage: Eukaryota > Viridiplantae > Streptophyta > Magnoliopsida > Malvales > Malvaceae > Gossypium > Gossypium bickii. The sequence continues at coordinate 38,314,948 of CP106712.1, read as the reverse complement.
CCTCTTTCCGCTACACACCAATTTGCGGGCTTAAGGCTCGTGATTCGTGGTTTTAGAAAACCACTTTTCAGAGACATCGTGGTCTTAGATGACCACTTTTGGACATCGTGGTCGTAAGTCACCACTTTTCATATTATCGTGGTCTTAAATCACCACTTTTCACTTCCCCTTTCAATATACAACCAAATGCCCCATTAATATGCATAATATACCATAGTTCAAATTCTTATCATATTCTCTCATGTTACGAATAACATTTTTCATATTCCTAGTAGAAGTAGGAAACGTAACTGAGTACTTAGTACCATATCATGGTACTTTAGCCATGCTCATGTTTCTATTAACATATATTTTAATACATGTAACCATAATTCATATTACAAAATAGTGTGGAGTACACACCTGATTCGCTTAAAGTTTCCAATCCAAATCCCGAAAAGCTTGATCTAATGCCTTAGATCTTAATTCTCTACATTTAATCAATCATTTAGTACTTAGTAAAGAGCCATTCGGCTATAAATCCAAATCCTAGTAGGATTAGTACACTAAAACTTACCTTGTTGCCGATTGACTTAATAACCAAGTCCCGAAACTTTGTATCCTTCTTCCTTGTATTCGGCCAACTCTAGATCCCTTTAACATATTAGTTTTCGGCTTTTAAGATAATAAAAGATAGATCCAAACACTAAAATAAGCCTTGGCCGAATGCTATAGACACTTATCTTGTGGATTTTAAATCCCGAAATTCACCGAATAACTAGGGAACATGCAGCCTATGGTGTACCTTCGGGAAAAGAACTTCTCCTTCCTTGTAGTCTACACTTAGTAAGTCCCGAAAGATCTCTTCAAAGTTTCGGCAACCATGAACATTAATGGAATTAGCCCTAGATTTCGATAAGTCTAAAGTATAAAAGAATGGAAACCAAACTTGGATCTTACCCTTATTTGAAGAAATCGATTGCACCTTCACTTCAACCTTCAGAGATTCGGCTATGGCCTTGATCTTAGCAAGCTTTCAGCTTTTGGAATATTGAGAGGAGAAGAATGAAGAAGAAAAGAATGGGGGTTGCAGAGAAACTTTGGCAGGGGTTATCAAGGAAGAGTAAATAATGCTGAATGGCCTCTCTTTTCCTTTTATAGCCAAATTGACTAGGCTAGAGTCCCTTACTTGGCCACCACTCTTCTATTTTGATAACTTTATCCTTTAATTATCATAAATAAAAGAGTTTAATCCAACATTTATCTCTTCAAAATAATCCAATTTAAAAAATCCTTTATTTATCACCTTTTTAATCGAATATTTATGAAAATAAAACACCTCCTTTCTAGAAGCATGTGCCATCCACCTCAGTCTTCTGGAAGCAAAAATAAAACCTCCCTTATTTGCTTCCCAAGTGACTCGAACCCAGGCCCATTCCTCTTGCATATGGCGCCATTTCCATAGGCCCTAAGTGGCATCTTCAGGCCACTTTTCCAAGCTTGTTTGTGTGTCAAATTTCACCAACTTTTTCTTTTAAGGCCACCTTGCCCTAATTTCCTATTCTAAACTTTAAAACTTGGCATTTCTAGGTCATTTCTAAGTTTCCTAGAATTTTCGATCGGCTCTGTAAACTAGCCGTTTCCTTACATTTCCAAGTTTCCAGAAATGTTCACTTTCCTTTTTTGAATCATTTCTAAATCATTTTCCTAGTTTCCAAAAATGTTCACTTTCCTCTTTATTCCTTTACATTTTCAGGACATTTCCCTACATTTCCAAGACAAGACATTTCCTTACATTTCCTTACATTTCCATACATTTCCATACATTTCCTTACATTTCCTTACATTTCCTTACATTTCCTTACATTTCCCTATATTGCCTTACGTTTCCATACATTTCCACACATTTCCATACATTTCCATACATTTCCATACATTTCCATACATTTCCTTATTTCTAGAATTCACATAACACATTCATATATAATTCATAAAGCATGCCATTTTACCACATGGTTTCTTGTGTCATGCTTCGAACGGAATTTCTTTTCAAGCCTCATTTACCTAGCTCCCCTTTTTACTTAAAAACCAATAATTTTCCAAAGCTTTCTTCTTCCATTCTAAAATTCTAAAAACCCTTAATACACTTCCAACACTGCCAAAACCTACTAACCCATGAATTAGGCACGAACGCATAACCCCTAATCTAGGATTTTATAGTTCTACCCTCCTTAAAAATAATTTCGCTCTCGAAATTACTTACTAACAGTCGTACAATCCTTCTCACCGCACTATACTTACGCTGCGCACTCTGATCTTAATTGAGCCATCATACCTTCTAGGCACAATCTCTAAGTTCACGACCCCTAGAACTTATTTCTAACGTCGCGATTTAATCTGGTTAACGAGTTTTATGCATCAAAACTTTTGTTTCACTGATTAACCGCGAACAGTTTTATGAAAAGAGATGTTTAAAAGTGGTTCTTTCGATCAAACAAAGTTCTCAGTTCAAGTTCACTATTCAAAAAGTCACGTTCACATTCATCAACCAATTATGAACTTTCGTTCATTCAGAGAAATGTTGTAGTTTTCATTGTTGTTGTTTTTCCACTACCTAGGGGTATTTTCGTAATTTTGTCCTACAGAGGCATTTTCGTAATTTTTTTCAAAATAAAAAGTTCCTCGGTGATTTTTGTCGAAGGTATTTTAGTAATTTTGAAATCCCGGGGCCTTTCGGTAATTTTGAAATTCCAGGGGTATTTCGGTAATTTTTTTACAAACCAGGGTAAATTTGTAAAGTTTAATAAATCAGGGGTATTTCAAAATTTGTAAAACTTGAGGGTTCTTTTTTGAGTATTTGTTTTTCAAGTCGGTGATGTTGCAAAACTTTTGAAAATCAGGGTAATTTTGGTAATTTTGTGAGTTAGGGGTAATTTTGTAATTTTTCAAAATCAATGTATTTTTTGATAGTTTACAAATTAGGGTTTGTGAATGTTTATAAAATAATGAAGTTTGGCAAAACCATTGAGAAGCTTGACATTTTGTGAATCAAGGGCATTTTGGTAATTTTACCACTAAGGGTATTTTTGTAATTTTCACCAATCGAAAATTTTTTGGAAAATTTTGTAAAGATGGTTTTCACAAATTTAAAAGAAAGTTTTAAGAATTTAAAACTAGGGTTTGTTGTTTTGTTCTCCGTTTTTTTTTTAAACATGGCTAGTCCCCTTCGGGTTTTAGTCATTATGTTTAGCCTATGACCGAGCCCTGCAGGTCGGGGTGAACCAAAGCTACGCACTGTGCAGGATTCGAGTGGAGAGGAGGTGAGTCACGCGGATCGCTTAAGTACCAAGCTCCCACCGAAACCATTCCTAGACATGCGCATGAGAGGTTACCACACCACCGAGCCCCTGCGAGTTAGGGTGAACGAAGCTACGCGCACGGTAGGATTCTGCGAAGAGGAGGTGAGTCACTAGGATTGCTTAAATACTGTGCTCTTAGGATCCAATCCTAGACATGCGCACAGGGGTTCCCACACCCTAGCTCAGTGACTTAGCCATAGGTTTGTTTAGTGTATTAATATCGTAGAATAATATTTCACAAGAAGAAAGATAGTTTACAAAAAAAAAAAAACTTAATTTTCTAACTAAAACTCGATGAAAGATAGTTTACAAATTTTCTAACTAAAACTCGATGCCTTTCAAGGCTTACATGAATGCCTATTTATAACCAAAAATTCTAAACTAGAATCTAGTTACATTTGAAAACCGAAATAATTGTTAGGATAAGAATAAAAATAAACTCTAATTTAATTACAATTGAGTTCGAATAGTATCCCGATAAGGACACATTAATTGTCGACTTCTTGGTGGCTTCCAAGTAGCTTTCTTTAATTGGTGGATGCTATGTTGGCTTTTTCCACGTAGCTTCCTCTAACATTATCTTGATAAGGACGCTTTTGGTTGTTTCCACGTAGCTTCCTTTGAACATCGTTGTCGTCATGGTTGCTTCCATGTTTCAATTGCATTAAATGGTTGCTTCCATCATGCATGACATCATCTTTGTCTTTTGGTGGTTGCCTTCTTTTTAAGTCACCGCCAAAATTGAATGCATCTCCTTTTTGGACATCATTCTTCCACGTGTTTATCCTTCTTGGATGTTTCTAAGATTCATCTCTTCGATTTCATCCAGGTGTAAGGATTCTCGTGAAAATCTTGGTGTATTCCAACTTTCCCATGTTTCTGATTTCACCGCTAACGGATAATCTCCGATTTCCATTTCCGCTATTTGTGTTAATAACGAAATGGCTTCTTCATTGCTTTCTTCCCGGTTTTTTCCGGTGTCGTAAGCTAGAATTCTTCTTCCATCGGTCCAAAACATATAAGTGTCTTGATGGAGAAGGTGCCGAGCCATGCTCATAAGATCAATTCCTGCTTGGACTTGATACTTGTTGAAATTATTATAGCACTCATCAATGATTTTTGATAAATGCTCTGGATCTTCTTTTTGTCGCTTTGGGGCTTTTCAGGAAAACATAGTATTTATATTCCAAATCGATAAAGTGATGAAATTTTTCTTCCTCAAGCAATACCAATGAGATTATTTATCTCAATATGGAAATAATAGACAAAATCGTCTATATTTACAAAGTTTGATAGCCGAGATTTGACTATCATTTGGAAAATCTTTTAATAAATCAAAAGAGAGATTTTGGGTGTTATTTCTTTAACAAATCCCCATTCAATACTTGTTATATCGAACGGCTCATGATTTAAACGAAATTTGATAGCAGGAGTTTTTTCTCCTATATCATTTACAAAAATATAAGCTTGAGTAAAATATTCATAAAATTTTTCTAAAAATAGAGCTTCTTTGTTTGCAAATGGCTCCTTTTATTTTTGAAAATATTTACGAGGGTAAAATTTGTCTTCACTTGTTATATAGACATTTTCTAAACATCTTATTAATAATGGGAGTGTTTCTCCTTTATCAATAAAATATTGAAATATATCAAGAAGATTGTTTATCTCCTTAATCTCCATATATTCAATTAGGACATCGTCCCAATCTCTGTATAATATACTTTTTAATAATAATTCTTGATTTTTCTTGATTGTTTTTTCAACTAAAATTTCGAGATTTGGGTAAAGTCTTTTCGAAACTAGCTCTTTGTTCCAAAATATGGTTTTTCCATATCTTGTTTATGAAATGGTAATATTCTGGGTAAGTAAGCTGGATTATAAAAATCCTTTAGATTCGAGAACTCAGAGGTTTGTTGTTTTTCAACAAATCTTACGTATATTTGAGAATTTGGAATCGGTATAAGGCTTTTGAGAAAATTGAGAATAATCCACGGTGTTGGTGAATGTGATCCAATTGGTTGGTTTACCAATGGATATGGTAAATAATATCCTTGTTTAGGATAAAATTGTACTGTGTGTAGGTGCGACCATAAATCCTTGTTTAGGAATTACTTTTTTGCAGTGCAAAGAATAAATCCTTGTTTAGGACTCATTGGTGATTTTCCCTTATTGGGTTTTTTTATGGACAGTTCTCCATCCATCATTTTCATTTAGAGGTTGTTTACCTCTATCCATAAGGCTTGCTAAGAAAATCAAACATTAGTAAAATCAGGTTTATAATTTACTAATGGTATTTCTATAGAATTGTTTTCTATAGATAATATAACCGATTTCTTATTAACAATAAAAGGTAAATATTGATTTAGAAAATTATTACCTAATAATATGTCTCCATACATATCAGGTAAACATAATAATTTTGGAATTATAAATCTAACATTGTTTATGTAGATTGGTATATTTTTTGCCTTATAATAAATTGTAGTTTTTCTACCATTTATTCCATTAATACTTATTTTCTTTTTTATCATTACTATGTTTTATAATGAAAGAAGCATATTTGTTTATGCAAATTTCATCCCAAGGTGGGGGTAGCTTATGAAAATATTGATTTCTCCAAAAGTCTATACTTTCATTTTTTAACTTTTGATATTCTTGTAGAAACTTTTTAGAGAATTCTTCTAAACTAATATCGCATAATTTTAATTTTGACAAGGTATAGCTGGATTGACTATCCTGGTCTTTTTTATTAGTATAACCACAAAATTCTATTTTTAGAATTGAGGTTAATCCTTTTAATAAATCTTTAGGAGAACTTATTTTATTAATAAGCGTCCTTTTTGTTCTCTTCCTTTCTCAGATTCTTCCCAGCGTCTGAGAAATTGTAAAACATCTCCTTGAAAAGTTCCAACAAAATAGTTTAAAAACTTTTCTTTTGACCAGACTGTACTGTTGTTATTTACAACAATAGTCATGGATTGTGCCCAGTCATCTATGGTTTTTTCATAATCAGACAAAGGAATATTTGTTAAGTCTAAATATATTCCTCCTTGAGCAACATTTCTTTTGTTAAGGTCTCCTACACTATAAGGTATAGGTGTAGGTTGACTAGTTTCTCCTGGTGTTTCCAGTTTTATATCATTAGTAGCTATATTTTCTATTTTATCACCTAATATTCTTGTTGTGTTTTCAACAATTTCGTGATTTTTATTAATAGATCTTAGACCATCATCTGTTTGAAGGTTTGAGTCTAATTTTCTTTTACCATGAAGATCTTTTTTATCTATTTCCCAAGGTTTAGATGTTATATAATCATCTGGATCTGTTGTTTTGATATCCATTGGTTGGGAATTTTATATTTTTTCTTGTTGAAGTGTTTTCCTCATCGTAATTATGACTCGTAACATTAATATTTTCATCTGAATTATCAGAATTACTAGTATTGTCATTATATTCTAGCATATAATGATAATTATATCTTTTAAACAAATCTTTATGTTTTTTATAAAGTTCTTCTATTAATTTTAGATATTCAACTCTTTCATAACTATCTTTCATTTTAGAAAATTGGGTTTTCCAATGTCCTATTAAAGTTTTGTAAGAGTCAAAATCATATTTTTCTTGTTTTTTATCTTTTTCTCTTTTTTCTTTTGTTTTTTGTTTATTATTATTATTATTAGTTGAAGATTCATCAGAAGACTCATCCTCATCTGACAAAGCTAAAATATAATTACTATTACTGTAATATAAAGGTCCTAAATCTGATTCTATATTATTATTAATAACCTAATCGAGTTTATTATTAACATCGGATAATATTGAAAATCATTTGGCTCGCTTTGAAAACGTTTTGGGCCTTAGCCCACAGGCTGAGAGTTTAAAACTGGGCTCTGATACCAAACTGAAACACACCCGGCCCACGAGCCTGGACCGGATCTGGTATGTTCCTCAAGTAAACCGATTCAAATTCTTTCGTTACTTTGTGAAAAACTTGTGTGATTTTAAAAAAAATTGTTTGGGTTGGGCTTGTGTTAAAAACAGATTTGATTTTTATATTAGAAAACCTATTTTTTTATTTTGAGCAATAAATATATCGAGTATATTTTAAAATAAAATACTTAGTCTTTAACTTAATCAAAATTTGTAACAGAATAAAACAACAAGTAGAAATAAAATCGTTCATCATGGCCTTATGGCCTTATTACATCAAATAATTCCCAACATAATTCAAAGTACTAAAATAAATTTAAGAGTCCATAAAAATATAAACTTCATGTTGAGCATGGCCACCACAAGTTCTGTAGACCGGTCCATTCATGGTCATCACTGAAAAATGTTCCCACAACGGGGTGAGTCAAACAGACTCAATGTGTACACGACACTAAATCATAATAGAATCAGGCATACAATAGTTACACATTCAAAACATAAAATGCAAGTTATGATGCATTCCCAAACTCAAACCTATTTGTCCATCTGCTACACACCCCCGTACCTGCCAAACACACCGTGGGGACTACTAAGTCGACCCTCCTTCCGCTACACACCAATTTGCGGGCTTAAGGCTCCGCATCTGTGGTTTTAGAAAACCACTTTTCAGATTACTGTGGTCTTAGATGACCACTTTTCAGATTACTGTGGTCGTAAGTCACCACTTTTCATATTACTGTGGTCTTAAATCACCACTTTTCACTTCCCCTTTCAATATACAACCAAATGCCCCATTAATATGCATAATATACCATAGTTCAAATTCTTATCATATTCTCATGTTACGAATAACATTTTTCATATTCCTAGTAGAAGTAGGAAACGTACCTGAGTACTTAGTACCATATCATGGTACTTTAGCCATGCTCATGTTTCTATTAACATATATTTTAATACATGTAACCATAATTCATATTACAAAATAGTGTGGAGTACACACCTGATTCGCTTAAGATTTCCAATCCAAATCCCGAAAAGCTTGATCTAATGCCTTAGATCTTAATTCTCTACATTTAATCAATCATTTAGTACTTAGTAAAGAACCATTCGGCTATAAATCCAAATCCTAGTAGGATTAGTACACTAAAACTTACCTTGTTGCCGATTGACTTAATAACCAAGTCCCGAAACTTTGTATCCTTCTTCCTTGTATTCGGCCAACTCTAGATCCCTTTAACATATTAGTTTTCGGCTTTTAAGATAATAAAAGATAGATCCAAACACTAAAATAAGCCTTGGGTAGAATGCTATAGACACTTATCTTGTGGATTTTAAATCCAGAAATTCACCGAATAACTAGGGAACATGACCTATGGTGTACCTTCGGGAAAAGAACTTCTCCTTCCTTGTAGTCTACACTTAGTAAGTCCCGAAAGATCTCTTCAAAGTTTCGGCAACCATGAACATTAATGGAATTAGCCCTAGATTTCGATAAGTCTAAAGTATAAAAGAATGGAAACCAAACTTGGATCTTACCCTTATTTGAAGAAATCGATTGCACCTTCACTTCAACCTTCAGAGATTCGGCTATGGCCTTGATCTTAGCAAGCTTTCAGCTTTTGGAATATTGAGAAGAGAAGAATGAAGAAGAAAAGAATGGGGATTGCAGAGAAAATTCGGCAGAGGTTATCAAGGAAGAGTAAATAATGCTGAATGGCCTCTCTTTTCCTTTTATAGCCAAATTGACTAGGCTAGAGTCCCTTACTTGGCCACCACTCTTCTATTTTGATAACTTTATCCTTTAATTATCATAAATAAAAGAGTTTAATCCAACATTTATCTCTTCAAAATAATCCAATTTAAAAAATCCTTTATTTATCACCTTTTTAATCGAATATTTATGAAAATAAAACACCTCCTTTCTAGAAGCATGTACCGTCCACCTCGGTCTTACGGAAGCAAAAATAAAACCTCCTTATTTGCTTCCCAAGTGACTCGAACCAGGCCCATTCCTCTTGCATATGGCGCCATTTCCCTGAGCCCTAAGTGGTATCTTCAGGCCACTTTTCCAAGCCTGTTTGTGTGTCAAATTTCACCAACTTTTTCTTTTAAGGCCACCTTGCCCTAATTTCCTATTCTAAACTTTAAAACTTGGCATTTCTAGGTCATTTCTAAGTTTCCTAGAATTTTCGATCGGCTCTGTAAACTAGCCATTTCCTTACATTTCCAAGTTTCCAGAAATGTTCACTTTCCTTTTTTGAATCATTTCTAAATCATTTTCCTAGTTTCCAAAAATGTTCACTTTCCTCTTTATTCCTTTACATTTTTAGGACATTTCCCTACATTTCCAAGACAAGACATTTCCTTACATTTCCTTACATTTCCATACATTTCCATACATTTCCTTACATTTCCTTACATTTCCTTACATTTCCTTACATTTCCCTACATTGCCTTACGTTTCCATACATTTCCACACATTTCCATACATTTCCATACATTTCCATACATTTCCATACATTTCCTTATTTCTAGAATTCACATAACACATTCATATATAATTCATAAAACATGCCATTTTACCACATGGTTTCTTGTGTCATGCTTCAAATGGAGTTTCTTTTCAAGCCTCATTTACCTAGCTCCCTTTTTTACTTAAAAACCAATAATTTTCCAAAGCTTTCTTCTTCCATCCTAAAATTCTAAAAACCCTTAATACACTTCCAACACTGCCAAAACCTACTAACCCATGAATTAGGCACGAACGCATAACCCCTAATCTAGGATGTTACATATTCTCTTTAAAATTCGGCAAATAGATAGATAATGATGGACTATTATTGGTATTTTTAATTAAGGGATAAGAGATGATTAAATGATTATTTATATTAATTTTAAACAAAGTGATAAAGATAAGGGAGAAGTGATGGCCAAGTAAGGGACTTTGAGTTTAATAATTTTGGCTAAGTAAGGATAGTTGCTGAATTATCTTTTATTTTAGGAGATAATTAAAGAGATAAAGCTATCAAAATAGAAGAGTGATGGCCAAATAAGGGATTCTAAGTTAGTAAATTCGGCTATATAAGGAAAAGAGGGCCATTCATCATTCTTTCTCTCAACCCTTCTCTCTGCCGAATTTCCTAGAGCATTTGTTCTTCTTCTTTTTGTTAGCCAAAGCCGAAAATTCAAGATATCACCATTAGCCAATTTCTTTTCTTTCCAATCCATCAAAAGCCGAATCTTTGAGGGGCTTCAAGCATAGTGTCTTTGTCGATTTTTTCAAGAAAGGGTAAGAACAAGTTTTGATTTCTATTCTTTTCTTTTAGATTTGTCGAAATCTAGGACTAATCCCATCAATATTCTTATTTGTCGAAATTTGGAAGGATTCTTTCGGGATTTTTGCCATAGTCGACTATAAAGGAAAAGATCTTCGGGATTTGACCATCAAGGTAAGTCATATCTAACATTCGACCAAGGGCCATTGATTGTGATTAAAGGTTAGAAGTTGATCTAACATGTGGTTTTAGGGATTTCGACAGAAGCTATAACTAAGGGATAATTTCGGGATTTAAGATCCTTAAGGTAAGTGACTATGAATATTCGGCCAAGGCCTATTTTAGTAGTTAGATCTATTTTTATGTGTTTTAAGCCGAAAACTAATCAATTCAAGGGATCTAGTGATTAGCCGATTTCAAAGGGGAAGAATACAAGTTTCTGGGATTTGATTAATTATCAAATCGGCAACAAGGTAAGTTTTTGTAACACCCCAAACCCGGTCAATACACCACGACTGAATTTGGTATGTTACGGGAAAAAAACGTGATTGAGGGGTTTGGTTTCCGGTTTAAGATTTGATAAAAACCTCTTTGTTATAGTTTGTACTTGTCAAAATCTTGGGCATGATGGTTTTAAAAATGATAGTGTATTTTGGAAACTCGGAAATTTTGAAAACTTAGTTGAACCCACAAGTAAAACAAATTTATAACATTTAGAAATCTAAGAAAAATTCCCTTGTGTTTGCTTAGAAACATTTTAAACTTAGTGTGAATAAAATCTCAAGTTTGGAAAATATTTTGGTGGATTCATTTTAATGTTTTAGTGTGATACCCGATGGTAAAGTTTAAAACATATCACTTTGTAGTTTTAAAAACCCTTTTCCTTTCCAAGTTTTATCCAATATTAATCCAATACTTTGTTAAGGCATATTTGAAATCACATTTGAGCATATAAATAACCAAAGCATAATTTTAAAAGGCCATTTACAATCCCAGCAAAACCAAATGAAAATAAAGGAAATAAGTACCAAGTATTTAAATCAGTGCAAATCTGAATTTATTCATGGCATGGTCACCTCGAGTCCACCCGGCTCCATGTCCGCGATCTAAGTGTCACCTGAAATGATAAAGGAGAAGGTGAGTCGCAAGACTCAGTGCATAAATCCCCCTCCCGATTAATGCAACAAGCTAACACACATTGTAATATCCCGGGTTAGGGGCTATTTTGTTGTTGCATGATATGGCATGTGTTGGGATTGTTATGTTGTTATTTGTGTGATTCGGGGCTTAGTTGTAGGCTAGGAGTGTGCCTGAGTAGGTAGGAAAATTTTAATACTTGGCCTTAGGTGTAGGGAGCTGATAAAGTTAGGGTTTAAGAAAATAAATTGGAGTTTATTTGCACAAAAATAAGGCTAGCAAAGTGGCAAAGCATGTGCCACTTGGAGCTGAGTGTGGCGTCATCTACAAGGGGAAGGTGGCCTTGTGTTCGAGCTGCGGAGTGGCCACTTTTTGGCACTCATTTTTACGGCATGGAGGGAGGAGTTTGTAGGCAGTTCAAACTCTGCCATTGACTTGGTCTTCACATTCGAATGGTGGGTGGAGAGGAATTTTAGGAGGTTGACTTGTTCAACCACTTTGAATGAGTGGAAGGGAGTTAATGGAGGGATTTAGCCGAATTTTTGGGTGTTGGAGTGGGGGAAATGGACGGCATAGTGGGGTGAGGTGCTAACCGAAATGCATTTTTGCAGTTTTGGCATTTTGGGTGCACAATCGGTCTTAGTAAGTAGCAAAAAGACAATCGAAATTGCTAGTGAGTTCTCCCTTCTTTCTTTTGCAAACCGTAAGTCAAAAGGCATTCTTGCCGAATTCTTTGAATTGTTTTCTACATTTTGTGTTGTTAGCCGAATGCTCTTCTAGTTTCTTTCTTCTTTTTAGTTGTGTAAACCGAAAGTCATCTCTCAAAATACTTCTATCATTTCTTTTCTTCCCAAAATCTTAAGCCGAACCTCTCTTCTATTGTTGCCGATTTTTCTCTTTTTCTTAAACCATCTTGCCGAAATTCCATTTTCACCCTACTCTTATCTCATATTTGCTTTCTCTCTTCTCTCATTCAGAACCGATCACAGGTGTGTTAAACATCTAAAAGCAAATTCTTTTCTTTTTATTCGAGGTGTTGGCCGAATCTATTCTCCTCTGTTAGTTTTCTTTTTGGCCGAATATCTCCCCTTCTCCTAGAAGTTGTAGTGGCCGAATATCGTGAGAGGTTGGGGTCCTTGCTTCAATCGTTGGTGTTGGTAAGCTTTTGGCCGAATGGCCATTTCTTCTTTTGTTCTGTTCTTGATCGTTTGGTTGGTTAAGGGCCGAATATGGTCATGTTGGAAGGGTTCTAATCTCGTTGTTATAGGGTCTTTGGAGTGTGAAAGCAAGCAAGGGAATCGTCATTCTTTTGTTAAACGATTGGTAAGTAGGGGTAAGTACATGGTATTGTTTTTATTTCAATCTTTTTAGGTTCGATTAAGGCAAAGGTAACAAAAGATTAACTGCTTGTTCATCTGTTATGGTGTAGCCGATTGCTAAAGGAGAACCATTGTTTGATTCGGATTTGGTAGGAAACCAAATCATCTTAAAAGGTAAGGGTTCGATATTAACCCCTTTGGTTAATTGGTGTTGGCGAATGTGTAGATGCCTAACCCCCAATGTTTGGCCGATTGTAGGAGTCGATGACTCGAGGACTTAGATCGTTTCGTTGGAATTCCTAGACTCGTAGTTATCAGGTGTGTAAACTAACACACTTCTATTTAGTAATATGGTTGATAACCTGTGTGATGATTAATGAAACAGTGATGATTGATATGATACCCTAATGGGTATGATTCTGGACTCGGGTAAGTCGGTATTACTATTTTAATGATGATCTATATGTTACCATGGATTTGTGGATATATGTGGCACGAGATATGAGATTAGACATAATAGCATGAGATGCATGATTGTATGATATGCATGACTACATGAGTATGGTATGTTGTTGGGTGATACGAGTGGAGGGAGCAGTGGTATTTTGTGCTGACGAGCACCAGTGCTTTGGTAGCACACTTTGTGACTTTGGGTCACGGAGGTTTGGCACCTCAGAGGTTTGGTACCTCTCGCGTCTCGTCCCGAGTGGCTCGGTACCACGCGTGGGTTGGCCCCATGAGATGATTATACTGGGATTAGCGCCCGGTGTTTTGGTAACACACGATGGGTTGGCCCCATCACCGATTTGTGACTACGGTCACGGTGCTTTGGTAGCACATTGTGTCTTTGGGACACCAGAGGTTTGGCACCTCATTGCGACTTGTCCACGTGGTTTGACCACCGTGGGTTGGCCCCACTTGAGATATATGGGATCGTCTGCTAGTGATTTGGTATCACACGATGGGTTGGCCCCATCACCGGTTTTGTGACCGGTCACGGTGCTTTGGTAGCACAATTGTGTCTTTGGGACACAAAGTGGTTTGGTACCACATTGATGGATATTGTGTCTTTGGGACACGGTGTTTTGGTAACACATTGTGACTATATCGTCACGGTGGTTTAGCACCACCGGTGGTTTGGCACCACACGGAGTAGAAAAGCGACATGGATGGTTAGGGTGGGTTGCATTAATTATGTTGCTATGTATGATGTGTGTTAGCTTGTTGTTTTATCGGGGCGGGATTTATACATCGAGTCATTCGACTCACCCTCTCCTTGACATTTCAGTGACTCGTGAGAGCCGCGCGGACATGGGCCGGGATGGACTCGGGGTGCTCATGCCATGCGGAATAAAAGTTTTACTCGAGATGTTATGTTTTGGGTACTTTAGTAATTTACTTTCAGTTGGGTTTATTTCAGGATTTGTAAAAAGCCTTTAAATTCTGCCTTTTGATATTATGTTTTAAGTTTGATTTTAATATGCCTTAACAGATTAATTGAGTTAATTTGCTAAAACTTGACATAACAACGATTTCAAAACTTTAACGATATGTTTTCAACTATACCATCGGGTATCGCACTGATTTTATAAGCATATGAAAATCAATTGTTTCCAAACTTGAAAGCAAATTTTTTTTCTAAGTCTAAATGTTTTAGTAACGATATTAAACAACTTGTTTTTCTAAAGCGGATCAAAGTTTTACCAATTCTATTTAGTACAAATACGAAATTTTCGAAACACGGTTTCCCGTAACATACCGATTCGGTCGTGGTGTTGGACCGGGTTTGGGGTGTTACAATTGTGGTATCGAGCCAAGTTCAAAAGCTTCGTTTGTGGCACGAGGCCCAAATTGTTTTCAAAAGTTCGTTTTAAGTGTTTTGGGGTTGAATACATGGTTTACAAGGCATGGCACCGAGTCTCGGCACTGATTCGCCGCCTGTAAGTAGTTCTAAACTCTTACGTGAATTACTATTTGTAGAAGGGTAGGTGATATGGAACGTAGTTAGATTTATAGGACTTGAACCCTAGGATTAGATCACTCAAACACTTGAACTAAAGCATAAGACTTAAAGCACTAAACCAATCTATGACTCACCACGGGGCTAGGGTGTGGTAACTCACATGACGCATGTCTAGGAGAGGATCCGGAAGAGCTTGGTATTTAAGCGGTCCTCGTGACTCACCTCCTCTTCGCAGTATCCCACAGTGCGTAGCTCGAGTTCACCACGACCAAGAAGGCTCGGTCATAGACTTAACCTAACGACTAAAACCGAGAAAGGGAATTAGCCATGTTTTTGAAAATACAACAACAACCCTAATGTTTCCAAACTTTTTGCAATAAACTCTTTCAAAGCGAGAATGTCACTTTTACAACGAATTTCTCGATTTGTGAAAATTACAAAAATGCCCCCTAGGGGTAAATTTACTAAAATGCCCTCGGTTTATAAAATAGCAACCCAAAGATTTTGCCCAAAATTTCAATGATGTTCTGAAATTCAAACACTCTGTTTTACAAAATATCAATCAAAATTTTGATTTTGGAAATTTCTGAAAGCGCCTCGGTTTGTGAAAATTACTAAAATACCACAGTTTCAAAACGAAGTATTTTACAAAATTTTCAAAGAACACTCTCAAACTTTTGGAATTCCAAAGTGACCAGGTTTTAAGAAGGTTTTAAAATATCTTTTATTACTGAAAATACCTGTAGGAAAATGACGAAAATACCCTTGGGCTAGAATGGGCAAACAATGTCCAAGAGTGAATAGGTATGGAAAGGGTTAAGGAATGGATGTATGACCTCTTTTGGGTGAATAGGATAGAAGATTGAAACCTTGGTTGCTCGAAAGAACCACGATTAAACTCCATCCATAAAATTTCTTTGCGGTTAAGAAAGTGGAGCGATACTAATGCATAAAAATCTTCTTAATCGAGACGTAGATCGTTTAGTCATGAGTACTCGAGGTGGGCGTGGGCGTAATACTCGTGGTCGAGGTCGAGGTAGGATGACGTTTCGAACCCGTAGGATCCGGTCAAGGGTCGAAAATGAGATACCGGATTCGCCACCAGTGGAGGTGGTGAGTTCCAAGATCGAGGCAGGGGGACGATGCGGTGTCACGAGCGATCTTTGCGGGTGTTGGAAAAAGAGTAGCTGGTGTAGGTGGTGGTGCGGGAGTTAGGAAATCTGTTTCGAGCGACTCCGGGCTAATGGGGCCGAATTTTTCCGAGTGTATCGGGTGTTGCTCCTAGCATCGCTTGAATATTGGTGGAGGCAACCGAGCGGATCATGGATGATCCGGACTTGTGGTGAAGAAAAGCTAAAGGGCATCGTATCGCTTGCCGGGATGAGTCATATCGGTGGTGGCTCACGGTTCGATAGTGTGGCCGCAGAAGATCGACGTGGGATTATTTTTAGATTTGCATATCAAAAGAAATACATCGGGGCTAGTTACATCGACTCCCAGTGAAAGGCATTTTCGAGGCTTGTTCGGGGAGTAAATCATTCTTGAGTACGAGGTGAGTTCTGGCCCGAGTAGGTATGCGGGGCATTGTAGCCACCGAGCATGAGAGGTGTGTTCGTTTCGAGGATGGTCTCGCGAGACGAGTTGAGGTCGCCGACGATTGCTCCACATGCAGAGGAGCGAGTTTCTTTGTCTTAGTTGAGAAGGCTAAGGTAGCCGAGGGCGTTAAAGAGTCGGTAAGAGGCGAGCATGGACGAAGTAGGCTTAAGAGGAGCTTTGGGTCTTAGGATCGTCGGGTAATCCGCGAGAAGAGGGGCTAGGCCGAGGGGACGTAATCGATCCGCTAGGTTTGTTGTCCGCGCTAGGCGAGGGACCGCCGTGATATAATCGTGTGAAAAATCTCACTGGGGTGGTTGTTGGGTGGTGGAAAAGGTTGCTTCGAGTGTGGTTCTCGGATCATCGCATTAGGGATTGCCGCGTGGGATGGCGAGATTGATCCCGAGAGTCGGGGCGTAATCGATTCGAGGTAATGGACCGCCACCACGAGAGGGCCGTGGTAATGGCAGAGGTGGTAATGGATTTGGTCGAGGTCGTGGAGCACGCGGCGAGGCGCGGGTAGTTCGAGGCACGATACTGGTTCAGTGTATGCGACTAGGCGCGCGAGAGGCGGCGACGCACCGGACGTAATCACCGCAGACGTTTTGATTTTTGGTTCTCCTATACCGCTTTAATTGATTTGGGTTCCACGATTCGTATGTTGCTAGTAGTATAGTTGAGACCATGGACTTAGACTCTAAACCGCTTCTAGACAAATGATCGTATTTAGCCCTCTAGGTCACTCAGTAGTGGTAGATAAGTTTGTATAAGGATGTACCCCTAGAACTCCAAGGGTCACTTTTTCCCGCCGACCGATGAAACCGCCGTTGGGGAGTTCGATCGATTCTTGGAATGGGTGGTTGGTTAAGTACCGAGGCCAAGGTGGATTGCACGGCTAAGCGCATGGTTCTATCGACGGATAGGGAGATGAAGTGATTATGATAGGTAATAGGAGAGATTACTTATCTAATGTGGTATCGGCATTAAAAGGCGTAAAGATGGTCGGGAAGGGTGTGAAGCGTATGTGGTTCATGTGTATGCCTTGGAGGCTAAAGAGTCTCTTTGTTGAGAAGGTTTGTCTTGTTAAGGAATTTGTTGATGTGTTTTCGAGAGGAGCTTAGGGTTTGCCACCGGATCGTGAGGTAGAGTTTGGGATAGATTCTGCTACCAGAATTTGCGCCGGTGTCTATTGCTCCATATAGGATGGCGCCAAAGGAATTGGTGGAGCTTAAGGCTCGATTCGGAGCCGTTGGATCGAGGCTTCATTAGGCCAAGCGTTTCCACCGTGGGGAGCGCGGTATTATTCGTCAAGAAGAAGGAAGGGCGATGCGATGCGGATGTGTATCGACTACCGCCAACCGAATAAGCCGACGATTAAAAACAAGTATCCGTTACCACGGATAGATGACTTGTTTGATCAATTTGAAAGGTGCATCGGTGTTTCGAAGATCGATTTGAGGTCCAGGTACCATCGGTTGAAAGTTAAGGAAGCGGATATCCATAAGACGGCGTTTTGGACTCGATGCGGACACGCACTACGAATTCTCGGTAATGCCGTTCGGGTTGACTAACGCTCCGGCAGCTTTTATGGATATGATGAATAGGGTGTTTTAGCGAGATTCGGACCGTTTCGTCGTGGTTTTTATTGACGACATCTTGGTTTACTCAAGGTCGGAAGAAGAGCATGATGCACACTTAAGAGTGGTGTTGCAAATTTTGAGGAGAAGCAACTCTATGCTAAGTTCGCAAGTAAGTGCGAGTTCGCTTAGTGAAGTGGCGTTTTTGGGTCATGTAGTATCGGTGGGGATTAGAGTAGATCCTCGGAAGGTTGAGGCGGTTTTGGATTGGAAGCCTCCTAAGTCGGTCACGAGATTCGGAGTTTCCTGGGTTTGGCAGGATACTATCGAAGGTTTGTTGAGGGTTTTTCGTTAATTTCAGCACCGATGACTAAGCTGTTAAGGAAGGGAGTTCCGTTCGTTTGGACTGAGAAACAGCAGGAGAGTTTTGATAAGTTGAAGAAGATCTTGACCGAGGCTCTGTTTTAATTCAACCCGAGGTGGTAAGGAATTCACGCAGCATCGCGACGCATCTCATACGGGATTGGGTTGTGTCTTTGATGCGGGAGGGTAAGGTTGTGGCTTATGCTTCTCGGCAGCTGAGGCCACACGAGGTTAACTATCCGACGCACGATTTAGAGCTAGCAGCCGTAGTCTTCGCTCTAAAATCTGGAGGCATTACTTGTGCGGTGAGAGATCAATAGTCTTCACAGATCATAAGAGTCCGAAGTATCTATTGACTCGAAGGATCTCGAATTTGAGGCGGCGTAGATGGGTTGAGTTGCTCAAGGACTACGATCGTTCGATTGAATATCATCGGGCAAGGCTAACGTGGTGGCGACGCGTTGAGCCGTAGGGTTGTTTCGGACTTAAGAGCTTTGTTTGCCCATTTGAGTTTGTATGACGACGGAGTATTCGCAGCAGAGCTGCGAGTTAAGCCTACTTGGGTTGAGCAGATCAAAGAGAAGCAGATTGGAGGATGAGGTTCGAGAGTGCGCGAAGGTTACAAGTGCGAGAATGGTGGAGTGGAGGGTTCTGACTTGTCTAGTGACGAGGTTACGTGTTTCAAAGGAAGGCTTGTATGCCTAAAGATGTGAGGCGAGGCAGAGGATTCTTCAGGGGCGCACATATGCTTGATCCTTATGCTATGCATCCGGGGTAGTAAAATGTATAGGGATCTTAGAGAGAGCGATTTTGGTGGCTGGCTTGAAGAAGAAAGAGGTGACCGAATTTGTTGGGAAGTGTCCGACTTGTCAAGCGAGTCAAGGTGAACATCGATTCTGCGTCGGGTTTGCTTGGTAGGTGAAAATCCCTCGATGGAAATGGGAAAGGATAACTATGGATTTCGTCGGTGGGTTACCGCTTACGCCAAGCAAGAAAGATTCGATTTGGGTTATTGTGGACCGTCGGCGAAGTCGGCCCATTTCATTCCGGTGAGAGTGGACTATTCACTTCGAGGTTGGCGAAGCTTTTATGTGTCGAGAGATAGTAAGGCTACACGGCGTACGGTTTCGATAATCTCGGATAGGATCCTGAGTTTACGTCGAGGTTCGAGAGCGTTGCATCAAGCTCGGGTACTCGTTTGGATTTCAAAGACGGCTTTTCACCCGCAAATCGACGGGCAATGAAAAGAAGGTCATTCAGATTTTTAGAGGACATCGAGAGGTTGTGTTTCGGACTTGAGGGCGATTGGGAAGAGTTTCGCCGTAGCCGAGTTACTTTATAACAACGGCTACCAAGCAAGCATCAAAATGGCACCATATGAGGCGCCAGATGGTAGGAAGTGTCGCTCACCTACTTGTTGGACAGAGTTAGGTGAACGCCGGTTGTTGGGACCCGAGTTGGTTCTTCGAGACCGAGGACAGGTTTAGGTTGATTCAGCTCGTTTGAAGGAAGCTTCGGACCGGCAAAAGTCTTATGCCGATCTTAAGCGAAGAGATATAGAGTTCGCTGTGGGAGATCGGGTTTTCTTAAAGGTCTCACCTTGGAAGAAGGTGCTGAGGTTTGGCAGAAAAGGCAAGCTTAGTCCGAGATTTATTGGGCCATATAAGGTATTGAGACGAGTTGGACTAGTGGCGTATCAGCTTGAGTTGCCAGCAGAGCTTAGTCAGATGCACGACGTTTTTCACGTTTCGATGCTTCGGAGGTATCGTTCAGATCCATCACATGTAGTAGCAGTGGAGGAGATCGAGGTAAATCCAGATTTGACTATGGAAGTGGAACCTGTGCAGATTCTTGATCGGGATGTGAAGGTTCTGCGGAGGAAGTCCGTGCCTTTGGTTAAGGTTCTTTGGCGGAACCATGGCGTGGAAGAAGCCACGTGGGAACCCGAGGATACGATGAGACAGCAATACCCGCAACTCTTTTGACCAGGTAATTTCGAGGCCGAAATTATTCTTAAGGGGGGTAGAACTGTAATATCCCGGGTTAGGGGCTATTTTGTTGTTGCATGATATGGCATGTGTTGGGATTGTTATGTTGTTATTTGTGTGATTCGGGGCTTAGTTGTAGGCTAGGAGTGTGCCTGAGTAGGTAGGAAAATTTTAATACTTGGCCTTAGGTGTAGGGAGCTGATAAAGTTGGGGTTTAAGAAAATAAATTGGAGTTTATTTGCACAAAAATAAGGCTAGCAAAGTGGCAAAGCATGTGCCACTTGGAGCTGAGTGTGGCGTCATCTACAAGGGGAAGGTGGCCTTGTGTTCGAGCTGCGGAGTGGCCACTTTTTGGCACTCATTTTGTGGCATGGAGGAGGAGTTTGTAGGCGGTTCAAACTCGCCATTGACTTGGTCTTCACATTCGAATGGTGGGTGGAGAGGAATTTTAGGAGGTTGACTTGTTCAACCACTTTGAATGAGTGGAGGGGAGTTAATGGAGGGATTTGGCCGAATTTTTGGGTGTTGGAGTGGGGGAAATGGACGGCATAGTGGGGTGAGGTGCTAACCGAAATGCATTTTTGCAGTTTTGGCATTTTGGGTGCACAATCGGTCTTAGGAAGTAGCAAAAAGACAATCGAAATTGCTAGTGAGTTCTCCCTTCTTTCTTTTGCAAACTGTAAGTCAAAAGGCATTCTTGCCGAATTCTTTGAATTGTTTTCTACATTTTGTGTTGTTAGCCGAATGCTCTTCTAGTTTCTTTCTTCTTTTCAGTTGTGTAAACCGAAAGTCATCTCTCAAAATACTTCCATCATTTCTTTTCTTCCCAAAATCTTAAGCCGAACCTCTCTTCTATTGTTGCCGATTTTTCTCTTTTTCTTAAACCATCTTGCCGAAATTCCATTTTCACCCTACTCTCATCTCATATTTGCTTTCTCTCTTCTCTCATTCAGAACCGATCACAGGTGTGTTAAACATCTAAAAGCAAATTCTTTTCTTTTTATTCGAGGTGTTGGCCGAATCTATTCTCCTCTGTTAGTTTTCTTTTTGGCCGAATATCTCCCCTTCTCCTAGAAGTTGTAGTGGCCGAATATCAGTAGAGGGTTGGGGTCCTTGCTTCAATCGTTGGTGTTGGTAAGCTTTTGGCCGAATGGCCATTTCTTCTTTTGTTCTGTTCTTGATCGTTTGGTTGGTTAAGGGCCGAATATGGTCATGTTGGAAGGGTTCTAATCTCGTTGTTATAGGGTCTTTGGAGTGTGAAAGCAAGCAAGGGAATCGTCATTCTTTTGTTAAACGATTGGTAAGTAGGGGTAAGTACATGGTATTGTTTTTATTTCAATCTTTTTAGGTTCGATTAAGGCAAAGGTAACAAAAGATTAACTGTTCATCTGTTATGGTGTGGCCGATTGCTAAAGGAGAACCATTGTTTGATTCGGATTTGGTAGGAAACCAAATCATCTTAAAAGGTAAGGGTTCGATATTAACCCCTTTGGTTAATTGGTGTTGGCCGAATGTGTAGATGCCTAACCCCTAATGTTTGGCCGATTGTAGGAGTCAGTACTCGAGGGACTTAGATCGTTTCGTTGGAATTCCTAGACTCGTAGTTATCAGGTGTGTAAACTAACACACTTCTATTTAGTAATATGATTGATAACCTGTGTGATGATTAATGAAACAGTGATGATTGATATGATACCCTAATGGGTATGATTCTGGACTCGGGTAAGTCAGTATTACTATTTTAATGATGATCTATATGTTACCATGACTGTGGATATATGTGGCACGAGATATGAGATTAGACATAATAGCATGAGATGCATGATTGTATGATATGCATGACTACATGAGTATGGTATGTTGTTGGGTGATACGAGTGGAGGGAGCGGTGGTATTTTGTGTCGACGAGCACCGGTGCTGGTAGCACACTTTGTGACTTTTGGGTCACCAGAGGTTTGGCACCTCCAGAGGTTTGGTACCTCGTCTCGTCCCAGTGGCTCGGTACCACAGTGGGTTGGCCCCACAGATGATTATACTGGGATTGACGCCGGTGTTTTGGTAACACACACGATGGGTTGGCCCCATCACCGATTTGTGACTACGGTCACGGTGCTGCTGCTTTAGTAGCACATTGTGTCTTTGGGACACCAGAGGTTTGGCACCTCATTGCGACTTGTCCCCGTGGTTTGACCACCGTGGGTTGGCCCCACTTGAGATATGGGATCGTCTCGCTAGTGATTTGGTATCACACGCGATGGGTTGGCCCCATCACCGCATTTGTGACTTCGGTCACCGGTGCTTTGGTAGCACAATTGTGTCTTTGGGACACCAAATGGTTTGGTACCACATTGATGGATATTGTGTCTTTGGGACACCGGTGTTTTGGTAACACATTGTGACTATACGTCACCGGTGGTTTGGCACCACCAGTGGTTTGGCACCCACGGAGTAGAAAAGCGACATGGATGGTTAGGGGGTAGGTTGCATTAATTATGTTGCTATGTATGATGTGTGTTAGCTTGTTGTTTTATCGGGGAGCGGGATTTATACATCGAGTCATTCGACTCACCCTCTCCTTGACATTTCGGGTGACTCGTGAGACGCGGACATGGAGTAAGGATGGACTCGGGTGCTCATGCCATGCGGAATAAAAGTTTTACTCAGATGTTATGTTTTGGGTACTTTAGTAATTTACTTTCAGTTGGGTTTATTTCAGGGTTTGTAAAAAGCCTTTAAATTCTGCCTTTTGATATTATGTTTTAAGTTTGATTTTAATATGCCTTAACAGATTAATTGAGTTAATTTGCTAAAACTTGACATAACAACGATTTCAAAACTTTAACGATATGTTTTCAACTATACCATCGGGTATCGCACTGATTTTATAAGCATATGAAAATCAATTGTTTCCAAACTTGAAAGCAAATTTTTTTTCTAAGTCTAAATGTTTTAGTAACGATATTAAACAACTTGTTTTTCTAAACGGATCAAAGTTTTACCAATTCTATTTAGTACAAATACGAAATTTTCGAACACGGTTTCCCCGTAACATACCAGATTCGGTCGTGGTATTGGACCGGGTTTGGGGTGTTACACACATCATAGCAAAGCAATACAATTAATGCACCCCAATCCTAACCATCCATATCACCTTTTCTACCCCGTGTGGTACCAAACCACTGGTGGTGCCAAACCACTGGTGACCCAAAGTCACGATATCCATAAGTGTGGTGCCAAACCACTGGTGACCCAAAGTCACGAATAATCCAATGATGGGGCCAACCCATCGTGTGATACCAAATCACTGGCGTCAATCCTGTATCTCAACTGTGGGGCCAACCTACTGTGGTATGAAGCCACTGGGACGAGACGCTATGAGGTGCCAAACCTGTGGTGTCCCAAAGACACAATGTGATACCAAATCACTGGTGACCGAAGTCACGAATCCAATGATGGGGCCAACCCATCGTGTGATACCAAATCACTGGCGTCAATCCCATATTATCAACCGTGGGGCCAACCCACTGTGGTGCTAAGCAACTGGGACAAGACGCTGAGGTGCCAAACCTCTGGTGACCCAAAGTCACGGTAGTCAATCTGTGGTACCAAACCACTGGAGGTGCCAAACCTCTAGTGTCCCAAAGACACGGATATCATATTCCCCCTCCTCTCATATCACCCAATGTCATACCGACTCATGTACAATATGCAAATCATGTAAATCATGCTAACGTGCCCAACATTGCATCTCATAGCACATACATCATAGATCATAATATTAAGTGGGTAACCAATAGAACTCGCAATGAGACGGACTTACCCGAATCCGTGCACATACCCCATAAGGTATCATATCAATCAACCCTACTGTTTGACAATCAGGTTTATTAAACATATTACTAAGCAATGAGTGTGTTAGTTTACATACCTGATAAACGCAAGCTTTTAAAACCCAACGAACCGATCTAAGACCCTCAATGCCTTGCTCCTATAATCGGCCAAACATGAACATTAGCCATCTATACCATTCGGCCAAAACCACTTAAACCAAAGGGGTTAACGTTTAACCCTTACCTTACACTTGATTTGGTTTCCTACCAAATCCCGAACCAATAATGGTTCTTTTGACAATCGGCCTCACCCTAAAATGTAAACAGTTAGTCCTTTGAAACCTTTGACTTAATCAAAACTAAATGAATGAACTAATAATACCAACCCTTACCACCACTTACCAACCGATCACTAACAGGTAAAGGCCTCGCTTGACTATTTCAAAATCCCAGATGCCCTAAATGAAATCGGTTCAAACAAAGAGATTAACTTCTTGTCAACAGTTGCCATATTCGGCTCTTACCCAACCCAAAATCGACAAAGGACAAAGGAGAGGGGAAATGGCCATTCGGCCAAACACTTACCTTGCTCAAAACCCGACTGAAATCTACACAAGAGAGGTCCACCCCACACTAATATTCGGTCAAGAGAGAACTACTAAGAGAGGGGATGTTTCGGCAACACAGGGGAGAGATTCGGCTAGCCTCTTAGAGGTAAAAAGCAAAAGAAATGTGGTTTAAAAGAAGAAGAGAAATCGGCAACAATTGAAGAAAGATTTGGCTCAAGTGAATTGGGGAGAAATAAATGGAAAATTCGGCTAAGAAGACAATGTGAATTCGGCACAAGTGTATCAAGAGAAAAGAAATGAAAGTATGAGAAGAAAGAGATATTAGTTTCGGCTAGGAAGATTTTCAAGGAGAAAAAGAGAGTATGAGAGAAAGAGGGAAGCTAATTCCGGCTCAACACAAAACAAAAAGAAAAAGAAGTGGGAGAGAAGAGAACATTCGGCCACCACCAAATCAAAAGAAGCAAAGCAAATTCGGCAAGTAGGTGCTTAGACTTTCGGTTTCAAGAGGAAATGAAGAAATTCTCTTGAAATTTCAGCTTGTTTTTGACCAAAAGGAAGATTTTGGCTTGACACTAGGTGATCGAAAATGAACCTAAATTCAAAATGAATTTCGGCACTCCCCATTCCCACACTTACCAAACCGGCCACTCCCCCCAAATCTCTCCAACATTCAGTCACCACCCTCCAAACACTCACAACCACCCATTCAAACTAGTTTGAACTAGTCAACCTCCTAAAATCACTCTCCACCCACCATTTGAACGATTTGACTTGGTCCATGGTAGAGTTTGAACTGCCAACAACTTTTCCTCCTCTATGCCGTCAAAATAAAAGCAAAATGGGGGATTTTCGCAGCTTGAACGCAGGACCTCCTTCCCCTGCAAGTGACGCCAAACACAAGCCCCAAGTGGCGCATGCTTTGCCACTTTACTAGCTCAACTCTTGTGCTAGAATTCACCAATTAATGTCTATAAGCCCCAGCTCCTTCAGCTCCTTCCACATGATACTTAAAACCAAAATTTTCCCTACCACTCCGGCTTACAATAAGCTTACAACTAAGCCCCAAACAATTTAATAAAGAATATTGCAAACCAAGCACATGCAAACAATGCAATAACAAAATAGCCCCTAACCCAGGATATTACAGTTTTAGTATACTAATCCCACTAGGATTTGGATTTATGGCCGAATGGCTTTTTATTAAATTAGTAAGTGATTAATCAAATATAGGGATTAAGGATCTAAGCAATAGATCAGATTTCAAGATCTCAAGGAATTTGCTAAGTGAATCAGGTGTGTACCCCACACTAACTTTTAATACGATTTATGGCAACATTTAATATAAGTGTGTATAAGTATGAATAAGAATGTGAATATGGCTAAGGTACCTTATTGTGGTACAAAATACCCAGGTACGTTTCCTACTCCTACTAGGAATATGAAAAATGTTATTAGTAACATGAGAATATGATAAGAATGTGAACTCTGGCATATTTATGCATATTATTATTATATGGGGCATATGGGTTTGTTTGAAAGGGGAAGTGAATGTGGTGACCTAAGACCACGAACACGGTGACCTAAGACCGTGATGTCTGAAAAGTGGTGACCTAAGACCACAGTAATCTGAACGTGGTGACTTAAGACCACGAATGCGTGACCTAAGACCGCAATTTGGTGTGTAGCGGAAGGAGGGTCGACTTAGTAGTCCCCACGGTGTGGTTGGCAGTGCACGGGGTGTAGCGGATGGACGATTAGGTTTGGGTTTGGGAATGCATCATAACTTGTATTTTATGTTTTGAATGTGTAACTATTGTATGCCTGATTCTATTATGATTTAGTGTCGTGTACACATTGAGTCTATTTTGACTCACCCCGTTGTAGGACCATGTTTCAGGTGATGAACAGTGATGGACCGGGACGGTAGTACTTGTGGTGGCCATGCTCAACATGAAGTTTATATTTTTATGGACTCTTGAATTTATTTTAGTACTTTGAAATATTTTGGAAACTATTTGATGTAATAAGGCCATAAGGCCATGATGAACGATTTTATTTCTACTTGTTGTTTTATTGTGTTACAAATTTTGATTAAGTTAAAGACTAAGTATTTTATTTTTAAAATATACTCTATATGTTTTATCACTTAATATTAAAAAGGGGTTTTCTAATATAAAAATCCAGTTTGTTTTCAACACAAGCCCAACCCAAACAATATTTTTTTTAATCACACAAGTTTTTCTCTAAGTAACAAAAGAATTTGAAACCGGTTTACTTGAGGAACATACCAAATCTGGTCAAAGCTCATGGGCCGAGTTTGGGGTGTTTCACATTCATACTTAAATCTTACCTTTCTCAATCAATCAATAATAAACACTTATGTTATCTCCATAAAGTAAACTTAAATACATATAGATATACATGTACCTAAAACATAATCATCACTAGCCATTCCAATGGCTAGGTTACAGTAATCATTTATATTTATAGGCCAATATGACTAATATAACCTATACATGCCATTATAACGATAATTGCTTTACAATATTATACCGACATGGGCCAATGGATAGTATGAGTGATCTCCGCCAAGCTTCCAATCCAACAAGCTTCCGATTTACTCTAAAACAGGGAAATAAAAATAAGTAAGCATAAAATGCTTAGTAAGTTTGTATAACATGGTACTGAACTTACCATTCATTCTATTTTGAGGTAACTATGTAAGACATATTCAATCAATTTGACCTCAAGCCCTACTCACATCCTCATTGCCCTTGTTAGTCATATATTCCATAATAACATCAAAACATATATGGGCTCAACAACACTCAAGTTTCCAAGCTCATATGCTTTCCACAACATGTATTCATTCAACATGCATAATTCATCTCATTATTACAAGTATAATTTCATAATAGTTCATTTCGAGTTCAGATCATTTCATATTAGAACTTTACTCATATTACTCGGAATATCAAGGTCACGATTCGTACACTCAAAGTGTACAAGTCTATAATCAAGAATGAACATATATTCATCAAATAAAGTCCATGTACAAATATCATCATATCATGTTTTCATATATCATTTGTCTTGTACATCATTTTCTTATACTTCAGACAGATACGTGTAATAACTCATTTCTTATTCATATCTTCTCATATCAAGATTTTTACCCTTTGAATTTATCTGAAATATAGATGGTTACACAAGTAGTACAAATCAGGATCCGTCAATTCATATTCAGTGGTGCCCATAAGGTACTATTTCAGAGAGTACACTCTCGAGCCACACATGTATATAACAGGATTACTAGTCCAGGCTAAATCATGTCTATAATATTTATTCTTAATAGAGCTTAGTCAGGATTACTAGTCCAAGCTAAATCCTTTTTATGACATATGCTCTAAAGCGCTTGATCTCGATTACCCGTCCGGGCTAAATCCAATCCAAAACATATGCTCAAGAGGGCTTATATCAGGATTACCCATCCGGGCTAAATCCTTTCAGAAATGAGGTTAGTAGGATTACTCATCCGAGCTAAATCCCACCAGCAACAAATGCAGGACCTCATTCATTTCGGGAAATCATATTTATCCATCGATTTTCATTTATTCAAATGGAATTTAACATTTTTCAAGCATTACCTGGCATGTGGTTATTTCATACATCTATAATCATCCATATAATTCAAATTATCACATTCCACATTCATTCCAAGCATAAAAGTAACATTTTCATCGTTTATCTTTTATCATTTATTGGGCATTATCATTTAATTTAAACATTTTTATTTATCGGGCTTGATCAGATATGTAATCATTTCACATATTTATGATTTATACAATTTACATAAACACAATCAATGATGTAAATAAACACAATTTAGTTATATGAACTTACCTCGACAAATATTCGTGTACATAACATCTACTAATCCGACATTTTCCTCTTTTCCTTGTTCTAGCTCCGAATTTGGTTTATCCGAATCTATACGAGTAAAGTTACATCAATTTATCACATTTCATATTCAAGTGGACTCAATTTACATCCTAGGCAAAATTACCATTTTGCCCCTAACTTTTCCATAAATTCCCATTTCTTGCCTAAGCTCGGAAAATGAAATTTATGCAATTCACTCCCTATTCCAAGCCTAACCAAAATCCCATTACAAAATTTACAGCACATGTATTTACAAAAATTCAACATTTTTCTTCAATGTCACAATTTTACATTCTAGTCCCTAAATCATGTTTTCATCAAAAATCACTTTGCAAAAGTTGTTTATCTATCAACAACCTTTCATTTTCTACCATAAATTTTTAATTTTCAGCATATTCATCCATGAACCAAATTTCATACCTTGATGACTTTTCAAATTAATCTCCCAAATAGGTAGATTAAGCTAACCCGGTTTAAAAAATATCAAAATTACTAAAACGAGACAAGGAAACTTACCCAATTAAGCCTTGAAAGTTTTTTCTCTCTCTCCTAGGGTTTCCATGTGTTTTTAGGTTGAAGATGATGAAAATAAGATGATATATTTTCTTTTCATCTTTTAATTACTTAAGTATTTTGATATTTCCAATTTAGTCCTTGCCCTTTTTCTATATTTCCGTGGATGAGTCACAAAGAAAAATCTACATACTTTTCTTAATGGCCTAATTACCATATAAGGACCTCCAATTTTGATTTCCATAGCTATTTAATCCTTATAGATACTAGAATTCAACTTTTGCATTTTATGCGATTTAGTCCTTCTCGTAATTAAGCACTTAATTGATAAAATTTTCGTATCAAAATTTTTGCACGACATGTTTATCATAATACGAATCATATAATGAAATAAAAATAAATTTTATTTTTGGGTTAGATTTGTGGTCCCGAAACTAGTATTCCGATTTCACTGAAAAATGGGCTGTTACAATATTGGAGTGAATTTAACTGATTGATAGCACGTGTACAAGAGTATTTATGGAAGTGCCTTTGAATTTTAAATGAAATAATTCTGTTAAAATGCATGTTTGAACATAGTAAACAATTAGGATACGATTGGCATGCCAATAGGGTTTGAATACGCGCTTGTACGGGATTGCACTTCGATGACTCTATTTGCACTTTGGTGCCTCTGTTAGTATAGTTCATCAGGCTATGAAAATATGTGTGTAAGGTTAAAATTAATTGATAATTCTTATGTACATTTGTCTGAAGGTTTTTTCAAGAATGATCATGCAAATATATTTCATTGTGGTATTGGTGTGATGAAATGTAGAGATATGTATATTTATGTGAATTGTTTTGGTTTGAACCATTTTGGAATATGAAATATATAATGAACTAATTCTGTACTAATCATATGTATTCTCGTAAATGATTGTTAGGTTTAATTAATTTATGTTAGTTTTCACATTGTTTAAGTGAGGTAAGTTGAAATGAATTTTAGCTATGAACTTACTAAGTTGTTTAAGATTGCTCTATTTATTCTTATTTTCTATAGTTAACGTTTTGCAAAACTGGTTGAACAGATCAACTTTAGAGTTCACACTCTCAAGCTTCTATTTCGGTAATTTTTTATTTGGTTATTTGATTTTGAAGTTGATGAATTTAGATTTCTAGTCAGATTTGTAAATTTTGGTTAAAGTTGGTATGTAATGTTAAGTTCAAGTTTCATGTTAAATTTATGATGAATGTGAAGAAATTAGTTGAAATGTCGTGTTGGATTTATTTTGTGATAGCTTTTTGTCATTGGAGTGGTAAACATAAGTTGGTATTTGATATATTGATAAGGTAGTTTGTTATATGATGTCTTAATTGATGAATTGTTGTGGAAATGGTCATTTTTATTTTGGGTAACTTAGGATTTTAGGATGGAGTGTGATTACTTTTGAAAGTGGTATAAATGAATGATTTTGGCATATGGTATTTGGAACTTTATTGATGGTTGAATGAATAGCATATGTCTTTGGTTTGAATGATTGTTGTTTATGTTTGAATTGTGGTGCGAATGAAGGCATATTGGCTAGACATTTAGGTTGATTATGAATAGGTATATTTTGACATGTTTTGGCACATTTTGAATAGGTTTGGATGTTGGATAATGAATGGCTTGGGACCTAAGAAAGGGTGTGTGAATTGTTTTGTGTGTGATGGTGTTTTTGGGTATACATGACCTGTGACACGGTCTTCCACATGGTCTTGTGCCCCACACAGTTGTATGACATGGCCACGTGCTCTGTTTTATTTTGGTGATTTTAGGTTCACATGGTCTTAGGGAGTAACACGGCCTAGCGACACAGTCGTGTGACCCTGAGTTAAACGGGCATAATGAGTTACACGGTTTGGCCTCATAGCTATGTCTCTACACCACACAGGTTGAGTCCTATTACATGACTGTGTGACCTCTATTTTAAGTTTTTACCATATGTTCATATATTGATCCATTCTAATCCTTGTGATACGAACTCGTTTCGTGAATGATTCGAGTCGTTTGATGCCCAATCGTGAATTTGAGTAGAAATGATTCGTTTTGAAATGAACTAAGTTTTAAACAAAGAAAGGGCTGATGAATGAAAGAAATGGGTTTAAAATAAGGTAACAAAATGGTTAAACAAAGATAACGGATAATTTAACTGTTAAACAAAGATAACGGATAATTTGGCCAAGGTCGAAAAAGAACCAACAATATTGGATTGTTGACCCGAATCTCAAATGGTTCTTAGGTGATTTACGATTTAGGGAAAATAGCTAAGGATAAAACTTGACCCACTATCAATTAGTGATAGGAACCAAAGGTATATGAATGCTACACTCAAAAGTGATAAGTTTGGCAAACAATGAAAAGGATAGACGCCACAAGCTATGCTTGATAAGTCAGATCAGTTCCAAACAAATAAAGAGAATTGGATAACTCACAAATCTCAAATTTAGCATAAATTTAGCAAAAAGTCCCCTACAATAGGCTGAATACAACTATTTATAGTGCTATGAAAGGCCTAACCGAATGGTCACTTTTGTTCAGCTTAATGAGCTAATAATGAGCTGAAATAATGTTTACAAACTTTTGAAACTCTAGGCCTAAGTAACTCCTTCCTTCAATATGATTTACTTCTTTAATTCAGCTGATTCAATTCACTTGAATGCTTAGGTTTCATACTTGAGCATCCAAGGTGTTTAAGAAAACTTTTGAAGTCTCCCTTGGCTAGCCGAATGGACACCACCAGCTGTTAATGGGATTTAAGCTCATGGAGTGACCATTTAAACAACAATCGATTATGGAACAAGAAAAAGGCTGCTGCTAATTTTAAGGAAGTGTAATGCTCTCCTTTTTTAATTGATATAACAGATCCTTTTAATGTTGTATAATGCCCCCTCTGTATGTAACTGATTTCTACTTGAAAAGTCACTTTAATCAATTTGTAACCACCCTTGAATGTAACGGTTTCCAGCTGAAAATACACCTACAATCAAACACATTAAAACAAACACAGTAATCACATTTAAACTCATATTAAATACAAAACACATTAAACACTTAAATAAATAAAATTAAAACTTATGCATCGATAAATTATTCCAGCAATTAGATTAATTAAAAGAAGCATAATTAAATAACTTAAAACTTATGGATCAATAAATCATTCTAGCAACTAGATTAATTAAGAGAAACATATATTAAATAAAGTTTAACAACAACTCAATTATTTAAACTAAGATGAGTTGAATAAAGTCTAGCAACTCATTTATTAATCAGATGAGTTTAATTAAAAAACAAATTCAACTTGCAATAAATTGTAAGTGACGCCTATTGGGCTGGTCCAAGCATGACTATTGAATTCGGCTACTTGCTCTCCCCAAGCTTGATCCACATAGCTTGCTAATGCATCTCGAAACTTCTTAGCTCGTGACGGAGTTATAGGCCCTCGTGGCAGCTCAATGGATTCGGTACTAACTTCCCGAGCTAAGGTCCAAATCGTCACCTACATCAAAAAGGGATAAATCAACAACATTAAAAGTAGCACTAACCCCATACTCACCAGTAAGTCCAAGAGTAGAAAAGGACCATCTCCCCATGGAAAAGGTTTGGATCGTCTTTGAACGGGGAATCTCTCCTTGTGCATGTGAATCCAAACCCAATCACCGGGTTCAAATATCACTCGTTTACTACCCTTGTTAACTTGACGAGCATATTGCTCCGTTCTTCATTCAATATTATCCCTAACTTGTTGATGCAATTGTTTCAAAAAATCTTCCTTTTTCTTTCTAGCTACATGCACCAACTTATCAAAAGGTAAAGGTAACAAATCCAATGGAGTTAAGGGATTAAATCTATACACTACCTCAAATGGTGAATACTTGGTAACTGAATGTACTGATCGATTGTATGCAAATTCAATGTGGGGTAGATACTCCTCCCAAGTCTTCAAATTCTTTCGAATAAATGCACGCAGTAGTGTTGACAAAACACGATTAACAACTTTCGTTTGGCTGTTGGTTTGGGGATGGCTTGTTGTTGAAAATAACAGCTTGGTGCCAAGCTTCCCCCATAAGGTCCCCCAAAAATGACTTAGAAACTTGGTGTCTCGATCTGAAACAATGGTCCTCGAAACACCATGTATGCGCACGATCTCCCTAAAAAACAGATTAGCAACATTTAGAGCATCGCCAATTTTGTTACATGCAATAAAATGTGTCATTTTTGTAAACCTATCAACTAGAACAAACACGGAGTCTTTCCCATTCTTTGTTCTAGGTAGGCCTACAAATATCCATCCAAGGTGCTTCCGGAATCGGTAATGGATTATAAAGTCCATGTGGTTGAATTCTTGATTTCGCCTTTTTGCAAGCAATACAACGATTGCACACTTTAGCCACATCTCGTTTCATCTTCAGCCAATAGAAGTGTTCTTAAAGAACGACCAAAGTTTTGGTAATGCCAAAATGTCCCGTTAAACCCCCACTATGTGCTTCATGAACCAGCACATTTCTAGTTGATCCTTGGGGTATGCACAACTTATTTTCTCGAAATAGGAATCTATCTTGCCGATAGTACCTATCATACGCACCTTGCACACATAACTTGTAAATTTATCCAAAATCAGAATCATCAGCATATAATTCCTTTAAATAAGCAAAACCAAGTAATTTAACATCCAAATAATTTAAAAGAGAATACCTTCGCGATAAAGCATCCGCAACGATATTTTTCTTACCTTGCTTATATTTAATCACATATGGAAAGGATTCTAAGAACTCGACCCATTTGCGTGACGTTTGTTGAGCTTAGTTTGCCCTTTCAAATACTTCAAAGCCTTATGGTCAATGTGTATAACAAACTCCTTAAGGCTAAAGGTAATGCTGCAATGTTACTAATGCACGTATCAACGCGTACATTTCTTTATCATAGGTGGAATAGTTGAGCATATCTCCATTAATTTTCTCACTGAAGTAAGCCATTGGTCGCCCATCTTGCGTTAAAACTGCACCTATTCCTATACCAGACGCATTACATTCCGCCTCAAAAATTTTGTTAAAATCCGGCAAACATAAAAGTGGAGCATTAGTTAAACATTCTTTGATTTTAACAAAAACAGATTCTTGTTTATCATACCAAAGAGAAGGGGAATTATTTTTTATAATACCAGTCAATGGGGCAGCAAGTGTGCTAAAGTTCAATACGAATCTCCTATCGAAGCTTGCAAGGCCATGGAAGCTTCTAACTTGGCTCTTGGCTGATATTGGTCAGACGTGGCCATCCTTGTATTGCTTTGATATTGTCTTGATCCACCTCGAGACCACTCTCACTTACAACAAAACCTAGAAAAACAACTTTGTTAGAACAAAAATTACATTTCTTAAGGTTTGCATATAAAACTTCCTTGCGTAAAACTTCTAAAACAACATGTAAATGTTTAAGATGATCAGATAATGATTTGCTATAATTTAAAATATCGTCAAAATAAACTACATAAAAACGACCAATGAAAGACCTCAAAACGTGATTCATCAACCTCATGAAAGTACTCGAGGCATTGGTGAGGCGAATGGCATCACTAGCCACTCATACAAACCGTATTTGGTCTTGAACGTGGTCTTCCACTCGTCCCCCTTCCGCATGCGAATTTGATGATAGCCACTTTTCAGATCGATCTTAGAGAATAATTTTGCACCGCTAAGCTCGTCCAACATATTATCAAGTCTAGGAATGGGATGACGGTAATCTTGTTGATAGCTCGACAATCTACGCACATCCTCTATGAACCATCCTTTTTAGGCACCAATAGAATGGGCACAACACATGGTCTCAAACTCTCCCATATGTATCCTTTCTCCATTAAATCAGCTACTTGTCGTTGTAACTCCTTATTTTCTTCGGGGTTGCTTCGATAAGTTGGTTGATTTAGAATTGTATCCTCGGGAATGAAATTGATTTGATGTTCAATACCTAGGATAGGAGGCAGCCCACTAGGCACTTCTTCTGGGAAAACATCTTCGAATTCCTAAACCAATGAAACAACAAACAAAGGTAAAGAGTTGTCAAGTTCGTTAGCATCAAATAAGCAATCCTTGTACAAAAGTACAAACATGGGCTGGCGCATCAACAAGGACTTTCGAATTTCTTTTTCCCTTGGAAATACGCTCATTTTTCCACTCTCATTTTCTTTTTGATTTTCATGTTCCTCTCGTATTTTTACTCTTCTCCCTCACTTTTTCCTTTTTTTTTTTAATTTTTCTTTTCTTTCTCTTTTTCAATCCTTTTTTCTTGTACTTTTTCTTTCTTTTCTTTCAATTTCAATTGATCTTGGTACACTTGTTTTGGAGTCAATGGGGCTAAAGTTACATTTTTGCATCGATTCTTGAATGTATACTGATTTGTATATCTGTCATAGATCACGTGCCTATCAAACTGCCATGGACGCCCCAAAAGTAGATGTCCCGCGTGCATGGGAACTACATCCCACACCACTTCGTCTTGTTATTTCCCGATGGAAAATGCTACCATAGCTTGCTTCGTTACTTTAAGCTCACCTCCATCATTCAACCATTGCAATTTATATGGAGTTGGGTGTTTAGTTGTGGCCAAACCGAGCTTTTCCACCAGTATGTTGCTAGCTACATTAGTACAACTTCCACCATCAATAATTATACTACATACCTTGCCTTGGATGAGGCATCAGGTGTGGAAAATATTCTCCCTTTGTTGATTAGTTTTAACACTTTGGACGCTAAGGCTTCGCTTCACCACAAGAATTTCTCCTTCAACAGGTAACTCTAGTTTTTCTTCTTCATCACTGGATGGTACTTCAGACTCATTTTCATCCTCCTCCTATGATTCGATTTCACCATTGGCCCTTATTACCATAATACATCGATTAGGACATTGGCTTGCTATGTGCCCTCGGCCTTGACACTTGAAACATTTTATGTCTCTCGTGTGATTTGGCACTTGCTCGTTTTTATTGCAACTAGACTCACCAATGGGTTGATTGCATTTAGCTACTACAATCAGCTCCTTTGTTCGAACAGGGGGTTTGTGAACTCCTTGACTCCATTTGTTGGTTGAAGGATTGGCATTGGATCGACTAACTCATTTTCGCTTGAGTTCTTTTTCAACCTTAATTGCCATGTGGACTATGTCCATCACTTCAACATAGTGTTGTAGTTCAACTATGTTGGGGATGTCACGGTTTAAACCCGCAAGGAACCTTGCCATTGTCGCCTCTCGATCCTCCTTGATATCAGCTCGGATCATCGCTATCTTCATCTCTTTATAATAATCTTCAACACTTGTAACACCCCAAACCCAGCCTAGAAGTTAGGCCCAAATCTGGCATGTCACATTGAAGAGTTTTTCGAAAACCATGCTTTCATTAGAAACCCTTCTTAAAGAATTTAAAACTTTCTGCCATGTAAAACTTTAGATTTTGTTTTCTTATCTTCAAAACGTAGTTTATTAAAAGTCATTCTCTTGCAAAAACATTATTACTTTCAAAACCTTATTTGTTGTGGAAATTTTATTCAAACATTTGTGAATACGTGATATTTTGAAAACAGTGGTTATAGTTTTAAAAACCCGTGTTTAACAGACCAATAGTTTGTAATTTAAAGAAATACCAAATAAAAGTTAAAAAGAAAAACCCAATAACCTTATTACAAAAATTATTAACCCAATAATTTAAAATAACTAAATTAAACTAAAATCGCTAAGTTTAGTCGTTAAACCATATCCGATTTGTGGCCACCTCTAAGTCCTTTGCAGCTCCAAATCCTCTAAGGCTGGGGATTACCTGCACATTTAAAAGAAAGGGGCGAGTTATGAGAACTCAGTGTGTAATCCCCTGATACGGTCACAGTCTGGGCGTAAGTCCTATTCGGTAACGGTCTGGGTCTAAGCCCTATTCGGTAACAATCTGGGCCTAAGCCCCAAAATCAATGCAAGGAACATGTATCCAACCAATACCAACCAAACTCTCCACCCGTACCAACCAATCTCGCCATGTGGGGACCATGTTGACCCACCCAGCCAAACTCTCCAATAAATGCAACCTAATTGCTAATAACGGTATACGTGGCTGAGCCACCAAAATAAGAATATGTGCCGATGCCACTATAACGGTATGTGGTGGTGCCAATATAACGGTACTTCCTCCAATCAGCAAACCCAACCCAATGCAATATGTTATGTATGCAGTGTACTTTGATCATATACAGATACATAAAAATCATATAAACAACATTTAAATACCACTAAGGGTATTTCGGTAATTTACCCACTAAGGGTATTAGGTAATTTCACAAATCAGGGGTATTTCAATAATTTTGCAATCCGAGAGTATTTCGGTAATTTCACAAATCGAGGGTATTTCGATATTTTCACAAATCAGGGGTATTTCGATAATTTTGCAATTCGGGGGTATTTCAGTAATTTTGCCAACCCCTCAGAAGGTCTACAGTCGCCTCGAGCGACTCAAGTATTCTAAACAGAGATAATGATGCGAATGGGCCTAAGGCCAATTCTCGGCCCAAGTGGGCCCACACGTTTGTGTGGCCCATTTAGCCCAAATCTAGCCATATATATGAGATTCACATAGACCAGTCCAATACCTACTACACAATCATACAATTTATTAATATAGGCCCACGGGCCCACTTGGCCCAAGGCAGCCTAAACCCATGAGAACACTCATAAGGGCCTCAACTATCGCGTCAAAGCCCCCACATGGGCGCTCGTACGCTCGTATCGCTACCATCGACTTGTGACCGGCATTTCAGCATTTGTCACTCTACAGCTAGAGTAGTGCGAAATACACATCTGATAGGAATCTGAAGCTAATCCGTGCTCCGAACACTCCTATGCCTAAATGCCAACCAAGGTATCCTTACTCTCCTCATAGATTGCTCTATTTAAAGCTAGCTTCTCACCTTCCCTCATGCTAGCTTCCCGATGTGGGATCCCTCATTCAGCAGAGTTTAAATCCATCACAACCACTTGTCGTCCCAACTTAGCAAAATAAATATCCCTTTTTGCTTGCAATGGGATTCGAACCATTGCCTTCTCCTATGCTCCAAACGCTACATGCCACCACAACACAAGCTCCTTCTGTGACTTACAACATGTGCAACTAAATATAAGCCTATGGGCCAAAGTCTAAGGTTCATTTAGAAAGAAAGCAAAATGAATTGCAAGCGCTAAAACTTGAACCTTGGACCCTTTGCTTCCTCTATGGCGTCACTTTCTTGTCTCTAATGTGGCGCCATTTGCCACTAGACCACAACTCCTTTTTTGTCATTTTTCTCCATATTTTATTCTTAAAGCCTATTTACTAACTCCCAGGGTTTTATTCACCTAAAACCAAAATTTTTCCTAAAGCCCAGGTTTGAACCCGGGACTTCAAGGGAGCCCCCTAACCTTCCAAAATCACTCACCTAATAGGTCCAATTTGCATTAGTGTCGCTCCCATGCCCAAGGCCCAATAGGCCCAATTCTACTAGGCCCAAATTCAGGGTGTTACAATGCTTCTATTACCTTGAGTAAGGTTTTGAAGTCGTTGATAAAGATCCCGATGGTAGTACGATGGAATAAATCTTTTCCTCATGATTGATTTCATATCTCCCCAAGTAGAGATGGGTCTTTCACATTTTCGTCTTCGACTCGTTACAAGCTGGTCCCACTACACTATAGCATAATCTGAAAACTCAATTGTCGTGAGCTTCACCTTTTTACTCTTCGAATAGTTCTGGCATTCAAAAACAAGCTCGATCTTCTTTTCCCACTTCAAATAAGCTTCAGGGTCATTCTTACCTTGGAATGGTGGAATCATCATCTTGATATTCTTAAGGTTGCCATCTGGACAGTCACGATCTCTAGGGCCCCGATGTCATTGGCGGCCTCATTGTCGTACACTTTGGGCAGATGAATGATCATTTTCTTGATCATTTGCTTCATAAGGATCTTGGATTGGACATCCTTGCTCTTGTCTTGCACCTTTCAGAGTTGCCTCATGTTGTTCTCGTGTCTTGACTCGAAATAACCGATCTTCGATTGGTTCGAGTTTTCAATCAAATAACCACTCCCTCTTTCATATAAGTGCTTGAAGGGTAAGATCTGGCACACCTCCTTCAATGTTTCTTACAGGACAAAACCTGTAACACCATATACCCGAGACCGAAGCTAGGACTGGATACGAGGCATTACCATGCTTAAACTTACTTAAACATGTACCTACGGGCTATAAAATTTTGAACCAACTTAAAACTTTTCTTTCTTGATTATAACATGCATATTATGGACCTACAAGGCCTTTAACAAATATCCGAACTCTTTTGGGTACTTCATCTAACACTTAACTTGGAAGCAGGGTTCACACGCCCATGTTACCTAGAGGCACGCCCGTGTACCAATAGACACGCCCATGTCTACAATCGTGGGAGGTTACTAACTTTATTCACATGACCTTGACATGCAGTGTCTACCAACCGTGTGAAGCTACTGACTTCAACCACACGGCCTGGGCACACGCCCATGCTTTGACCGTGTGTCTTACACGGTCCTTACACACGGCTGTGTAAAATGGCCGTGGTCTAACTTTATTTAAAATATTAAGATGCAGGGTTAACACGGTCTAGACACACGCCCATGTGTCTAATCGTGTAGGCAACCAGAGGCTATTTACCAAGCCATTTGCCTCCCTGAAATTAAGATCAACCCAACTCAAAACAATACAATTCATTAATAACATATTTTCATGAATAATACTACATATTTCATTGATATCTATATACAAACAACTTAAACAAGTTTGGCCAACCACTTAGCCATATACAAAAGAATAATAAACTTGATAGCCTATACAGTGGCATTACACAAAACATGTTCTCAAAATGAATGATTTCTATACATGCCATACTTAGTAATATAATTTGGCTATACCAAAATAAGGGTCGATAGTGTGCTACGAACTCCAACTTCGATGATCCACAAATTAGCTTGGTGGAACTACATAGAAAGAAATAATCAAAGACGTAAGCATTTAGCTTAGTAAGTTTGCATGTATAATACATAATAAATAAACTTGCTTCAGATAAACCATTTGACATGAGAATGGTATCATTATCACTTACTCATACATGATTCTTACTTGTTTCATGGTACTTACTAATCTCATACTTGTAAGGTAACAAGGTACCTGTATCACTTGATCACATTGATCAACATACTTAAACCTAATAATTATATCTTCTAACTCATCATTCATAACATGAATAATATATGATTTCAACTTGGTGATAGCTATGCTTTCTTAACACTCTTATTTTCACATTTTAGCTTACTCATTTGCCCGATGAATTTCTATGAATTACCGAGAATACTAAATCTCTTGTCATGTACTTCATGCCAATGCCATACTCTAGATATAGACTTCTATGAAAGATCTCTTCTTAAATCAATGCCAAGCTTGCCTTGGTCTTACATGATAACTTATTCAATGCCAAGCTTGAGTCCTTGGACTTACATGATAACTTGCTTGATAACTTGATCAGTGCCAAGCTTGAGTCCTAGGACTTACATGATAACTTGCTTGATAACTTGATCAATGCCAAGCTTGAGTCCTTGGACTTACATGATAACTTGCTTGATAACTTGATCAATGCCAAGTTTGAGTCCTTGGACTTACATGATAACTTGCTTGATAACTTGATCAATGCCAAGCATGAGTCTTTGGACTTACATGATAACTTGTTTTTGATAACAATGTATATTATACTAAGCAATTAAATGATAAAATCATAAAGCTTAGAACTCATACAAACTTACCACAAAATAAAAATGCACGTAGATAGGCAATTTAGTCCTCGACTTTGTTCTTACCTCGGTTTTGATCCGGGCTTCGTTTCTCTTGACCTATGGTCATAAATAGATCATTTAATTAGCATATTGACTAAATCTACTCATAACTCATACTTTGGCAAAAATTACTAATTTACCCCTATACTTTCCCATATTCGCACTTTTGCCCCAAGGCTCGTAAAATGATTTTCATGCAACTTTCTTAAACTACATGCTTAGCTGAATCATTTTCTCTACTATAGCAATCATTAATTCTCTCTATTTCTAGTAGGCATGACCAATTTTATAACTTTTACAAAATGGTCCATACTATCATGTTTCATAAAATTCATTAAAGAAAAGATGTTTATCTAACATCAAACTCTCATAAACTCCCATAAAACATCATTTATCATACATGTCACTCATGGGTAAATTTTTAAACATGTTTCTTAGCTCATCAAATAGCTAAAAATAGCTTACTCATGCTACCGGGACTTAAAATATGAATAATATCAAAAATCGGGCTTAGGAGCACTTACTAGCAAGCTTGAAAAATTGAAGAACCCTAGCTATGGCTTCCTTCAATTTTCGGCAATGGGGGAAGAAGATGATGAGATTTTTATCATCTTTTTCCTATTTTAATCACTTATTAGACAAATGACCAAAATGCCCTTATTACTAAAAATATCTATAATACCATCTCAAGGCCAATTTTGTCCAAAAATAAAATTTTGGGCAAATTGTTACTTAAGGGCTCATAATTCATATTCTAAAGCTATTTCATACAAAAAGCTTCTAGAAACTCAAATTTTGCAACTTTTGCAATTTAGTCCTTTTTGGACCAATCAACCTCAATTTAATAAAATTGCTTCATGAAACTTTTATACTTGCATGCAAACATAACATAAACTTTAAAAACTCATAATTTCACCTCGGATTCGTGGTCTCACACCACTATTCCGACTAGGCCCTAAATCGGGCTGTTACAATTCTCCCCCACTTAGGGATTTTCGTCCTCGAAAATCTTACCAGCAAAAAGGTTGGGATACTAGTTTCTCATACTCTCTTCTGGTTCCCATGTAGCTTCTTCTATTCCATGTCTTTGCCACAATACTTCCACTAAGGCAATAATTTTATTTCGTAACTGCTTAACTTCCCGAGCTAAAATCTTGATTGGTTCTTCACCATAAGTCATGTCGGGAAGAATCTCTATTTCTGACGGGGTAATTACATGTGAAGGATCTAATCGGTAGCGTCTCAACATTGACACGTGAAACACATCATGTATCATTTCTAATTCTGATGGCAAAGCTAAGCGGTAAGCTATCGGCCCAACTCTTTCAGTGATCTCGTAAGGTCCAATGAAACGTGGGCTTAGTTTGCCTTTCCGGCCAAATCTGAGAACTTTCCTCCGCGGTGACACTTTCAAGAAAACTTTATCTCCAACTTGGTACTCTATCTCTTTTCTTCTTAAGTCCGAATAGGATTTCTGTCTGTCTGATGCAACATTTAAACATTCTTGTATCACTTTCACTTTCTCTTCAGTTTCTTTAACCAAATCAACCCCGTGAATTTGCTTTTTCCTTGAGTTCAGTCCAGAACAAAGGTGTTTTGCACTTACGCCCATATAGAGCCTCATAAGGCGCCATCTTTAAGCTCAATTGGAAACTATTATTATAGGCAAATTCTGCCAATGGGAGGAACTTTTCCCAACTGTCGTGGAATTCGAGAATACAACATCTGAGCATATCCTCAAGTACTTGAATTACTCTTTTTGACTGACCGTCAGTTTGAGGATGAAAAGCCGTACTAAAGTTTAACTTTGTACCCAGGGCTTCTTGCAGCTTCTTCCAAAATCAGGATGTAAATCTCGAGTCTCTACCCGATATAATTGATAAAGGAACTCCATGAAGCCTTACTATTTCTAAAACATACAAGTTTGCCAACTTGTCGAGGGAGAAATCCACTCGAACTGGTATGAAATGGGCTGACTTTGTGAGTCTATCAACTACAACCCATATAGCATCCTTCTTACTTGGTGACAACAGTAAACCTGTTACAAAATCCATGGTGACGAGG
The DNA here is from genome assembly GCA_025503065.1 of Gossypium bickii. NCBI lineage: Eukaryota > Viridiplantae > Streptophyta > Magnoliopsida > Malvales > Malvaceae > Gossypium > Gossypium bickii. The sequence continues at coordinate 38,271,660 of CP106712.1, read as the reverse complement.
TCCCATTTCCACTCGGGAACCAAGATGGCAGAAGTAAACCCGAAGGTACTTGGTGTTCAGCCTTTACTTGTTGACAAATCAAGCACTTGGAAACAAACTCTGAAATATCTTTCTTCATTTTAGGCCACCAATACTGTTACTTCAAGTCATTATACATCTTGGTGCTACCTGGATGTACAGATAAACATCCATTATGTGCCTCACGCAAAATTCTCTGAATAAGCTCCTCATTTCTCGGTACATAAACTCTATCTCTAAACTTTAAGTATCCATCAGAATTAATCTGAAAGTTGGATCCAATACCTGACTCGCACTGAGCTCTCTTGACTTGTAATTGGTTATCTTCTTTCTGAGCCTCAAAGATCTCTTGAAGAAACATTGGTCTAACTCTCAACTCAGCTAGAATAGAATCATCGTCGGATAAGGTCATCCGTAAATTCATTGCTCTTAACGTAAAAAGGGATTTCCTGCTCAAAGCATCAACGACCACATTCGCCTTTCCTGGATGGTAGTCAATGACTAATTCATAGTCTTTTATCAACTCTAACCATCTCCGTTTCCTTAAGTTCAACTCTTTCTGCGTCATTAAGTACTTCAGACTTTTGTGATCAGTAAAAATCTGACATCTTTCACCATATAAATAGTGTCTCCAAATCTTCAAAGCGAAGACTATGGCAGCTAACTCTAGATCATGCGTCAAATAATTATTCTCATGAGGTTTCAACTGTCTAGAGGCATAAGCAATCACCTTGCCTTCTTGCATAAGTACACAGCCTAATCCATTTAAGGATGCATCGCTGTAAATTATAAATTTTTTCCCTTACTCAGGTTGTACCAAAACTGGTGCTTCTGTCAACATTGCTTTCAGTTTCTCAAAACTTTGCTGGCATCTTTCTGTCCACTCAAACTTCACATTTTTATGTTACAATTTAGTCATCGGGGTTGCAATCATAGAAAACCCCTTGATGAAACGTCTGTAATAGCCGGCTAGGCCTAGAAAACTTCTAATCTCAGAGACGTTCTTCGGTGGCTTCCAGTCCATTATGGCTGAGATTTGACTTGGATCTACTCGAACTCCATCTTTCGAGACAATATGTCCCAGAAATCCTACTTCCTTGAGCTAAAACTCGCTTTTACTAAACTTGGCATATAACTGATTTTTTTAAAGAGTCTGTAAAACTGTCGTAGGTACTTAGCATGCTCATTCTTATCTCGGGAATAAATCAGTATGTTGTCAATAAAAACGACCACAAACTTGTCGAGATATGGTCTAAAGACGCGGTTCATTAAATCCATGAATACTACCGGAGCATTGGTCAACCCAAAGGGCATGATTAAAAATTCATAATGCCCATACCTTGTTCAAAAGGCAGTCTTGGATATATCTGAATCTTTTACTCTCAGCTGGTAGTACCCTGATCTCAAGTCTATTTTGGAAAACATAGCGGCTCCTTTCAATTGATCGAACAAATCATCGATCCTAGGCAATGGGTACTTGTTCTTTATTGTCACTTTATTAAGCTGATGATAATCTATGCACAATCTCATGGTGCTATCTTTCTTTTTTCACAAATAAAATCGGAGCACCCCATGGTGAACAACTTGATCTTGCAAAGCCTTTATCTGTCAACTCTTGCAACTGTAACTTTAATTATTTCAACTCTGTTGGAGCCATTCTGTAAGGAGTAATAGATATTGGTACAGTACCGGGAGCCAACTCAATACTGAACTCAACTTCTCTAACCGATGGTAGTCCTGGAAATTCCTCAGGAAAAACATCTCGATACTCACATACTATCGGTACTGACTCAATCTTTAAACCTATTTCTTTGACATTCATCACAAATGCCAAAAATGCCTCATACCCCTTTCTCAAATATCTCTGTGCTATCATGTGAGAAATCATTACCGGCAATCCATCTTGTTTATCTGATGACACATGAAGAGTATCCCCATTTTCACATTTCATCTCTAAGCACTTCTTCCCACAATTGACTATTACATTATGAGCAGTCAACCAATCCATTCCAAGAATGAGGTCGAATTCATCAAATTGTAGCAACATAAGATTTGCTTTAAAGCAATGACCTCTAATTATTAATGGACAGTCTTTACATACTTCATCAACTAACACGCTCTTGCCTAAAGGATTAAACACTTTAATCGTAAATTCTGTAGAATCTATAGGCATACTCAAATCAGATACTAATTTCATACAAATGTAAGAGTGTGTGGATCTGGGATCTATTAAAGCAATAACTTTGGTATTGTAAAGAGAAAAGGTACCCGTAATAGCATCAGGGGAAGATGCCTCTTCGCGAGCGCGAATGGCATAGGTTCTTACAAGCGCTCTACCTTCAGGTCTTGTGGCCTGCTCTCGAGGGTTACCTCTTCCACTTGCCCCACTTCCCGAGTTCCTTTGCGGTATCCCTCTGACTATACTACGAATCTCGGGTTTGGAGTTCTCTCTTCTTTAGTCATCTCTAGAAAATCTTTTATGAAATGATCTTGAGAACCACATCTAAAACATGCATTTTCATGTGCTCGATATTCTCCAAAATGACGTCTGCCACACTGTGGGTATTCAGGTTTGTCATATCGAATATTTCCCACACTAACAACTGAAGTCGTTTGTGCTTTATTTCCCATATTTTGCTTACTCTGGGCTTTTCTTGGAAATCCAGTGGAAGTAGCCGATCGGGTAGGGAAATCTCTTGACTTCTTTGACGAAGATTGGAATGACTTATTCTATTGTCTCTTTCTAGAGTCACGAGACTCCATTTCAGACTTTTTCTTCTCTTTTATTAGTTCTTCGGCTTTACAAGCCCTTTCTACTAGTACAACAAATTCCTTTAACTCTAGGATAGCAACTAACAACTTTATATCTTCATTTAATCCATCTTCAAACCTTTTACTCATGATGGCCTCAGTGGATACACATTCGCGAGCATACTTGCTGAGTCGTACTCTCACTCATAATCAGTTACTGACATCTTGCCTTGCTTCAGCTTTAGAAATTCCTTCCTCTTCTGGTCTACAAACCTTTGGCTGATATACTTTTTCTTGAACTCTTCCTGGAAGAATTCCCATGTGACCCTTTCCCTCAGTACTAGCGACACAAGGGTGTTCCACCACTGAAAAGCAGAGTCTCTTAAGAGAGAGATCACACACTTCATGCATTTTTCAGGGGTGCATGAAAGCTCATTAAATACCCTGATGGTATTTTTTAACCAGAATTCAGCTCGTTCTAGGTCATCATCTTTTCTAGCCCAGAATTCTTCTGCCCCATGTTTCCTGATCCTGTCAATTGGAGGTTTATCTCCTCTTACCACCTCTACTACTTGAGGGGCTGCAGGGATAGGTTGTGGAACAGGCGGGGGTGGAGGGGGTTGTGCATTCGGGTTCGCTCGAACGAACTCTGTATACCAGGCGTTCATCATATGGAGGAAGGCTTCTCTAGCCTCCTCTCCTCCTTGACTCACCGTAGTGGGTCTATTCTCATTCTCATTCGGCACCGTCCCTTCTGCAGGAGCTGGTGCATTACTTTCTACATCTTCCGCCATAGCTCTATCGGGATCCATTTTCTATATGTATGAACATAATTTAAGTAGTTAGGAGTCGTCACACTATCATTATAAAAACATTCTTACATATGGCATGTATAGCTAGACTCATGCTCGTGCTATGTTAGTCCTAGAACTGACTAACCCGTAGCTCTAATACCACTAAATGTAACACCCTATACCCGAGACCGATGCTAGGACTGGATACGAGGCATTGCCATGTTTAAACTCACTTAAACACGGGCTGTAAAATTTTGAACCAACTTAAAACTTTTCTTTCTTGATCATAACATGCATACTATGGACCTACGAGAACTTTAATAAATATCCGAAGTCTTTTGGATACTTCATCTAACACTCAACTTGGAAGCAGGGTTCACACGCCCATGTTACCTAGAGGCACACCCGTGTACCAATAGACACGCCCATGTCTACAACTGTGGGAGGTTACTGACTTTATTCACACGGCCTTGACACGCCCGTGTCCACCAACCGTGTGAAGCTACTAACTTCAACCACATGGCCTGGGCACACGCCCATGCTTTAACCGTGTGTCTTACACGGTCCTTACACACGGCTGTGTAAAATGCCCGTGGTCTAACTTTATTTAAAACATTAAGATGCAGGGTTAACACGGTCTAGACACATGCCCGTGTGTCTAACCGTGTTGGCAACCAGAGGCTATTTACCAAGCCATTTGCCTCCCTGAAATTAAGATCAACCCAACTCAAAACAATACAATTCATTAATAACATATTTTCATGAATAATACTACGTATTTCATTGATATCTATATACAAACAACTTAAACAAGTTTGGCCAACCACTTAGCCATATACAAAAGAATAATAAACTTGATAGCCTATACAGTGGCATTACACAAAACATGTTCTCAAAATGAATGATTTCTATACATGCCATACTTAGTAATATAATTTGGCTATACCAAAATAAGGTTCGATAGTGTGCTACGAGCTCCAACTCCGATGATCCACAAATTAGCTTGGCGGAACTACATAGAAAGAAATAATCAAAGACGTAAGCATTTAGCTTAGTAAGTTTGCATGTATAATACATAATAAATAAACTTGCTTCAGATAAACCATTTGACATGAGAATGGTACCATTATCTCATCTATAAAGCTTACTTACTCATACATGATTCTTACTTGTCTCATGGTACTTACTAATCTCATACTTGTAAGGTAACAAGGTACCTGTATCTTTTGATCACATTGATCAGCACACTTAAACCTAATAATTATATCTTCTAATTCATCATTCATAACATGAACAATATATGATTTCAACTAGGTGATAGCTATGCTTTCTTAACATCCTTGTTTTCACATTTTAGCTGACTCATTTGCCCGATGAATTTCTATAAATTACCAAGAATACTAAATCTCTTGTCATGTACTTCATACAAATGCCATACTTTAGATATGGACTTATTTGGAAGATCTCTTCTTAAATCAATGCCAAGCTTGCCTTGGTCTTACATGATAACTTATTCAACAGCAAGCTTGAGTCCTTGGACTTACATGATAACTTGATTGATAACTTGATCAATGCCAAGCTTGAGTCCTTGGACTTACATGATAACTTGTTCCTGATAACAATGTATATTATACTAAGCAATTAAATGATAAAATCATAAAGCTTACAACTCATACAAACTTACCACAAAATAAAAATGCAGGTAGATAGGCAATTTAGTCCTCGACTTTGTTCTTGCCTCTATTTTGATCCAGGCTTTGTTTCTCTTGACCTATGGTCATAAATAGATCATTTAATAAACATATTGACTAAATCGACTCATAACTCATACTTTGGCAAAAATTACTAATTTACCCCTATACTTTCCCATATTCGCACTTTTGCCCCAAGGCTCGTAAAATGATTTTGATGCAACTTTCTTAAACTACATGCTTAGCTGAATCATTTTCTCTACTATAGCAATCATCAATTCTCTCTATTTCTAGTAGGCATGACCAATTTTATAACTTTTACAAAATGGTCCATACTATCATGTTTCATAAAATTCATTAAAGAAAAGATGTTTATCTAACATCAAACTCTCATAAACTCCTATAAAACATCATTTATCATACATGTCACTCATGGGTAAATTTTTAAACATGCATGTTAGCTCATCAAATAGCTAAAAATAGCTTACTCATGCTACCGGGACTTCAAAAATACGAATAATATCAAAAACCGGGCTTAGGAGCACTTACTAGCAAGCTTGAAAAAGTGAAGAACCCTAGCTATGGCTTCCTTCAATTTTCGGAAATGGGGGAAGAAGATGATGAGATTTTTATCATCTTTTTCCTATTTTAATCACTTGTTAGACAAATGACCAAAATGCCCTTATTACTAAAAATTTCTATAATACCATCTCAAGGCCAATTTTGTCCAAAAATAAAATTTTGGGCAAATTTTTACTTAAGGGCTCGTAATTCATATTCTAAAGCTATTTCATACAAAAAGCTTCTAGAAACTCAAATTTTGCAACTTTTGCAATTTAGTCCTTTTTGGACCAATCAACCTCAATTTAATAAAATTGCTTCATGAAACTTTTATACTAGCATGCAAACATAACATAAACTTTAAAAACTCATAATTTCACCTCGGATTCGTGGTCTCGCACCACTATTCTGACTAGGCCCCAAATCGGGCAGTTACAGAACCTGCCATCCACATTTGGATTTCTTTCCGGGCTTTGTGACTTATTTTTGTTAAGAACTCACAACAAAGAACCTCACGATCCACTCAAAAAGAAATAGGACACACTTGGCTTTTATACTCTCAAATAGACTCACTACTCTCTTGCCTTTTTCCACTCACTCCTCTCTAAGTTCTTAAGGAACTATTTAAACTTAAAAAGCAGTTGTTGTGGGTTGGCTTGCAAGTTTGATGTTCGAGTTTGGTAGGGAATATTGTAGGACAGAGGTAGGCTTGAAACAAGAAATGAAGAAGATTGGGCGTGGCCAAATGGTAGGATGTTGATTGGGTATTTTCGGACAGCAAGCAGAATTTTTAGAAAACTCGACAATGAAAAAGAAACTTCAACAATTTTCTATTTTTTTTTTTTTTTACTTGTAAAACTTGATATTCTCTCATTGAATTTGAATGGAGGCTAAATTTTTTTTTAAAAAATTCAAATTTTTTTTTCAAATGAAATACAATACCGTAATGCCGAAAACATCGATTCTTACCCCAAATTTGCTAGCTCTGATGCCAAATGATACGAACTCGTTTCATGAATGATTTGAGTCATTTGAAGCCCAATCGTGAGTAGAAATGATTCGTTTTGAAATGAACTAAGTTTTAAACAAAGAAAGGGCTGATGAATGAAAGAAATAGGTTTAAAATAAGGTAACAAAATGGTTAAACAAAGATAACAGATAATTTGACTAAGGCCGAAAAAGAACCAACGATATTGGATTGTTGACCCGAATCTCAAATGGTTCTTAGATGATTTATGGTTTAGGGAAAACAACAAAGGATAAAACTTGACCCACTATCAATTAGTGATAGGAACCAAAGGTATATGAACGCCACACTCAAAAGTGATAAGTTCGGCAAACAATGGAAAGCATAGACGCCACAAGCTATGCTTGATAAGTCAGATCAGATCCAAAAGAACAAAGAGAATTGCATAACTCACAAATCTCAAATTTAGCATAAATTCAGCAAAAAGTCTCCTACAATAGGCTGAATACAACTATTTATAGTACTATGAAAGGCCTAACCGAATGGTCACTTTTATTCAGCTTAATGAGCTAATAATGAGCTGAAATAAAGTTTACAAACTTTTGAAATTCTAGGCCTAAGTAACTCCTTCCTTCAATATGATTTAATTCTTTAATTCAATTGATTCAATTCACTTGAATGCTTAGGTTTCATACTTGAGCATCCAAGGTGTTTAAGAAAACTTTTGGAGTCTCCCTTAGCTAGCCGAATGGACACCACTAGCTTTTAATTGAATTTAAGCTCATGGAGTGACTATTTAAACAACAATCAGTTATGGAACAAGAAAAAGTCTACTGCCAGTTTTAAGGAAGTATAATGCTCTCCTTTTAATTAATATAACAACTCTTTTTAATGATGTATAATGCCCCCTTTGTATGTAACTGATTTCTACTTAAAAAGTCACTTTAATCAATTTGTAACAGCCCTTGAATGCAATGGTTTCCAGCTGAAAAGACACTCTCAATCAAACACATTAATCACATTTAAACTCATATTAAACACAAAACACATTAAACACTTAACTTAAATAAATAAACTTAAAACTAATGCATCAATAAATTATTCCAGCAACTAGATTAATTAAGAGAAACATAATTAAATAACTTAAAACTAGTGCATCGATAAATCATTCTAGCAACTAGATTAATTAAAAGTGTAACACTCCTAAACCTGGCCCAGATGTTATGACCGAATCTGGCGTGTCACATTGAAGTGTTTTTCGAAAACCATGTTTTCATTGAAAACCCTTCTTGATATTTTCAATCGAGGTTTATAAAAAATTATTACCTTCAAAAACTTATTGTTGTGGAAGCTTAAATTAAAGTAATGATTTACGTAAATGCGGTATTTAAAAATTGAGTTGCGGAAACATAGTGTTTTGAAAATTGTTATCGTTTTCGGAAAACTGCGTTCTACTTCTAACAAGTATAAATCATAATGATTAAAATCTCTTATCGAAAACTATAAAATTGGAGAGGCCTTATTACAAATATTAAAACCCAGATGAAAACTATTAGAAAAAAACGCCAAGTAACGAAAACAGGAGCAGTAGTGTGGCCATCTTTGAGTCCCTCGTAGCACTGAACCGTCTAACGCTGGGGATTAACTGAAAGGTTAAAAACGAGGTGAGTTTATGAAAACTCAGTGTGTAATCCCCTTATTAAAGAAATAGTCAGAATACAAAAACAGAATCAATCTGGGCCTTAGCCTAGCAACAGTAATAGTACAGTTCAGTTCAGAGTATATTTGGGCCAAAGCCCAAAATAATATCATTTGGGTCACAGCCCATACCAGAACCAATTGGGCTTAGCCCATTCCAGCAACGGTGGCAACTGGGCCTTAGCCCCCATCAGCCTTGATTGGGCCTGAGCCCATATCAAAAGTCACATATCACATATATCTGGGCCTAAGCCCATCTCAATATCAGAATTAGTATATACAATGCATAAATACCCAAACCAGCTGCACTCCGTCTCCTGTCCAACCCTACACTCATATGGGGATTAAATCGACCAACCCAGCAAATTAGTTGCGGCACTAAGTCAATAGAACAGCTCATCGCCGTAGACAGAACGGCTAAAAGCCATAAATATCACAGCACCACTACCGGTTAACAGAACGACTAAAAGCCATAAATATCGTAGAAAGGCTAAAAGCCTTGTACAGAACGGCAACGACCATACACTTCCTCCGTAACAATGTCCCAACCCCATGCAATATGTCGTGTATGTCATGCTCAATCATCACAGGTGTATGCAGAATGGCCATGCTTAGTAACAGTCATTTAAACATATATTAAAAGCATATCAGTCACACGACCACAGTCAAGTCAGTTAAAACACAGTCATACAATCACAGCCAAATCAATCAAATTCATAATCTAATTCAGTCATTTACCCACAATGGCAAAATAGTCATTTACCCTCCAGGGACATTACGATCGTTTTACCCTATAGGGGCATTACGGTCATTTTACCCTACAGGAGTATTATGGTCATTTTACCCTATGGGGGTATTTCGGCCATTTTACCCTATGGGGGTATTTCGGTCATTTTACCATATGAGGGTATTTTCGGTCATTTCACCCTATAGGGGTATTTCGATCATTTACCATATGAGGGTATTTCGGTCATTTTACCCTATAAGGGTATTTCCGTCATTATAAAATTATCGAGGCTTGGTACTTATTATGACCTCCTATAGGGTCTATTGTCGCTTCGAGCGACTCAGATAACCTACACGGCCAGAACAGTTTATGTGGGCCCAAAATTCACTATTGGGCCCAAGTGGGCCCATATGCTCGTGTGGCCCATTTAGTCCAAAATCACATACGGCATCGCGAGGCTCATAAGCCAACCTATCAATGATCACTTATCGAGGATTTTACCCGTGTGGGTCTACAAGCCCATTGGGCCCATGCGGCCCATTTCGACCCATCGAGGCCTATAACAGCCCTAGTCCATGAAAACGCACGTGGTGGCCTCTGCAGTCTGCCACCCACGATTTGAGGGTCGGTTCACCCCACTTGCATTCGCATGCTCGAGAGGCCTCGAATGCTGAGGTTCCAGCATTTCAACTTATCGGATTTTGCCGATTCACAGATAAACAAGGGTGTGAATACACACCTTTATCCCATGTTTGACAGTCACGAAACTGGGCGTACAGTTACACACTCCATCGGATTTTCACCGATTAGCAATTACAATACTAATACACACCTGAATATGAACTCTTCCGAACAGCCCACGAACTACATCCTACATTTAAACAAGGTATTTATCAATCGCTTAACAATAGGATCTCAACCTTCCTTTTTAGTTATATGCATATAAAGCGAATTTAGTAATTAGGATTGCTTATGCATATGGGTTGAATCTATGATTATCAGCCTAAAGAAAATGCAAACCCCAAACAAGGGAAAAGCATATTTGGCCATTAGCAACCCACGACACCATATTCCAGTTCAGATCATTCACTGGGAGCAGTATTACCTTCAGTCAAGAACGAAAGAGAAGGGTCCAATCGTTTCTACAGCGCTAGAGGACTCCTCCACCCCTCACGAATTCCTTAAACCTGAAAGAACACCATAAAAAAGGTTAAAAAAGAAGATAACAATAGGCATCTAAAGAAATAGAGGAGAAAAACCGAAAGAGTAGAGATGCAGGACCTACCAATCGATATTCTGCCAACGGAAACTACTTGAGTGACAGGGAAGAGAAGTTAAAATTGAGAGGAAGATGAGATGGTCATCCACCATGGCTTGAGAGAGAGGGAGAATAAAAGAGAATCGACAATCAAGGACAAGGAAGAGGATTGATGGCACACACAATATTTGGCTAACAAGGGAGGAAACGTTTGGCTACCCAAAACCAAAAATAAGTAAAGGCAAAGTACCAATGAGGGAGAGAAAGGAAGTTGATCCAGCAAAGAATGATTTTGAAGAACAAAAACCCAATTACCCGAATGGACACAAATGGTACTCAGCTACCAAAACACACAATACACAAAAGGGAGAAAAACAGCACAACAAGAGGTAAACGTTTTTGTAATGGAGAGCAAAACTGCACAACCTATTTCAGCACAAGAATAGAAGGCATATGACCGAATTTGCACCATAGGAAACCCACTTTCGGCCAACCACTACTACACCCATAATTCTACTCCCCAAATCTCTCAACACCCCTAATTTGAAACACTTTCAAACTCCTCCAAATCCTTCTCCCATGAGTCACTCCCCCAAGACCAATTCCACAACCACCTGAGCAGAATCCCACTACAACACAAACCACTAGGCATCACAACTGCAAAATAAAACCTCCTTTGCTCATCCCAAGACTTGAACCTCAGACCTCTTACTAGTTGTAACGCCACCTTGCCACTATACCACCCACTCTCTTTGTGCCACCTTTTACCACATTTTATTCTTAAAGCCTACTTACTTACTCCAAGGGTTTTATTCACCTAAAACCAAAATTTTTGCTGGAGCTCAGGTTTGATCCCAGGACTTCTCAGACAGTCTCAAACACTGTTAAATCACTTAACCACTGAAGTAGATGGATATTTGTGTTATTTCCTAGCTCACATGAACTTTTATGCACAATTTTCTAATCATTCCCTTGCTCAAGGCCCAATACTTCTAGGCCCAAATTCTGGGGCATTACAATTCTACCCCCTAAAGAAATTTCGTCCTCGAAATTTCCAACTATCTGAACAACCGTTTAGCTTAATCTACACCACTACGCTCCTGCTGCGCACTCTAGTTCCAAATAATACAAGAACGCACCACACCATCTATCCATCGGAACGGATGGATATCACACGCATATCATTTCCAGAATACACACAGAGTAAATACAAACTCTAACTTTAAGTATAGCAATACAGTCTAATATCTATCTACTACTTTTCAATGAAAACAAACAACAGTTTCAGAAATTTACGGATTCGGCGCCGGAGACTCGGTGTACCACACTTTCAGAAAAACGGTCAATACAACATTTCAGAACTTCTAATCTTTTCAAGCCTTTTTGAAACAATAATATTAGAAATTCAATTTTAAAGACCCAATCTGTAACACCCCAAACCCGGCCCAAACACCACGACCGGATCTGGCATGTCACGAAGAAGATTTAGTAAAACATGTCGCATTCTTGGAAAATATTTTTCTTGATTTTAACATTATATTCGGGAAAATGAATGATTGAATAATTTGTAAAAGATATAAATTTTCATTTAAATGCCTTTATGAATTAAATACCGAAATTTAATATATTCCTTAACCTAATTAAATCGAAAAAAAAACCTAAGTGTCTAGTAATAATAAAAGCCCAAAATAAACGAAAATATAAAGCAAGTGGCTCGTGGCCTTATTACAATGAAATTTAAAACCCACTAACTGAAAATATTAAAAATTAATAAACTTGTAATGTCTTTTGCTGAATCAAAATAATCTCTCGCATGTCCACCTTGCGCTCCTCTCCAGCCCGGTCCGATGCACTAGGTGCTACCTGAAAGATGTTAAATAATGGGCTGCGTCGCGAGACTCAGTGTGCAACCCTCGTGCACCATCAGATTGGGCCTTAGCCCACAGAACAGAATATCAGAATATCAAACAATAGAAATTATGCAAAGCCCAACCCAATCATAGGTTTCCATCCGCTACACACCACCCTTACCTACCAATCACACCATTAGGGATTTCTACAATCAACCTACACCGCTACACACCATCGATGGTAATCATGCTGCAGATAGCTGCTCATCGTCAGGTTATGGCAATAGCCACTACAACAGATCATGGCATTTGCCACTACAACAGATCATGGCAAAAGCCACTACAACAGATCATGGCATTAGCCACTACAACAGAACACTTCCCCTTTCATCAATCACCCAACCCCATGCATACATATAAAACATATCATCTCAACAGAAACATTCACTTTAGAATGACAGAGATCACTAACCTGGTGATTCGCTTTTACCCCTTTTCGAGTTTTCAACAGCCATGCCGGTATTTTGGCATTTAACAGAATATTCAGAATATAACAGGTTTATATGCATACTAATCAAGTAATCTAAATGGTGTGAGAGTGTTACACACCTGATAACACATAGTACTACTCTCTATGTCGATACCCTCACTAATCAGATCTACTGTCCTTTGTCTACAACTTTGCTCAAGAGCCAGAAGAACGCGAAGATAAGGCCTCTCCTATATTCGGCCAAGAGTTAGTATTTTACCCGAATTATATGCTTAAATTAACAGATCTCCTTACCTTGAAATCCCGAAAGTAATACGATCGAGTGCTACTGAACTCTGGCTTAGAAATCTAAGTGATTGAATCCCCTTCAAATCTGAAATGCCGCAAATGAGAGAAAACACAAGATCAGTCCACCATGTAGCCATTCGGCTATGGTCTCCAAAAGCCGGAAAAAGATTAAAATCACACGAATCGACACTTACCTTTACAAAATGTTTTGGCTACCCATTGCAGAAAGATTCGGCAATCACAGAAGAAAATCAAAGCGTAGAAGGTTAGAGATCTAGGAAATTTCGGCTTTTAAGAAAATCCCAAAAAGATGAACAAGAGAAGGCTGATGTGTTTTTCAGCTTTTAGAAGAATTGAGTGAGGAGTTTCAATTTCTGGTAGAAAAAGAGAAGAAGAAAAGAAAATACGAAAGAGGCTTGGAGATTTCGACTAGGAGGAAAAAGAATGGAAACAGATTTCGGCAGCAGAGAAAACTGAGAGAAAGCTTTCAAAAAAACTCACAAAATTTCAGCATTTACTCCCCCTAACTAGCTGTCCCCCCTTTACACACAGAGTCCAAATTTCAGCCACCTCTAGCCTCCTGGATAACCTCTCATCTTTTCCCTTATCCTTATCAGAACTCATATCCAAAAGAGTCCTACATCACACCACTCCTTCCCCTTTTTTTTTCTACTCATTATCCACTTAAATAAAATAGTAAAAATCCCTAAATTTTAGCCTTGTTGCCGTCCCCTCCCTTGCTCCCTTTTAAGTGCCGAAATTGGCCGAATTTCTTAGGCCCCATACGGCCACACTTGGGCCTCCTTACCTGCCCAAAACGTCACTTAAAGCTCCCCCTTTTCTGCGCCTCTTGTTACTGGGCCACAAGCCCAATTTGCTAACTTAAACAATAACTACTATATTTTAAGCCCTAGAGTGTCTAAACATAATATTTAGTCAAAGCCTCGACCCAATCCTTGAGCCCAATCTGGACCTCTAATTCTCAAATTAACACATTAAACATGTCTACACATTAAATGCATAAGCCCATTAATTCAGGATGTTACACAATTCACAACTTTTTTTTACTACTTGGCTTTGATACCACTAAATGTAACACCCCTAAAACCGGCCCAGAGGTTATGGCCGAATTTGGCATGTCACATTGAAGAGTTTTTCGAAAACCATGTTTTCATTGAAAACCCTTCTTGATATTTTCAATCAATGTTTATAAAAAATTATTACCTTCAAAACCTTATTGTTGCGGAAGCTTAAATTAAAGTAATGATTTACGTAAATGTGGTATTTAAAAATTGAGTTGCGGAAACATAGTGTTTTGAAACCAGTTATCATTTTAAGAAAACTGCGCTCTACTTCTAACAAGTATAAATCATAATGATTAAAATCTCAGATCGAAAGCTATAAAATTGGAGAGGCCTTATTACAAATATAAAAACCTAGACGAAAACTATTAGTAAATAAAATCCAAGTAACGAAAACAGGAGCAGTAGTGTGGCCATCTCCGAGTCCCTCGCAACACCGAACCATCTAAAGCTGGGATTACCTGAAAGGTTAAAAATGGGCTGAGTTTATGAAAACTCAGTGTCTAATCCCCTTATTAAAGAAACAGTCAGAATATAGAAATAGAATCAGTCTGGGCCTGAGCCCAGTAATAGTAACAATACAGTTTAGTTCAGAGTAGATGTGGGTCAAAGCCCAAAACAATATCATTTGGGTCACAGCCCATAATAAAACCAATTGGGCTTAGCCCATTCCAGTAACGGTGGAATCTGGGCCTCAGCCCCCATCAACCTCGGTTGGGCCTGAGCCCATATCAAAAGTCACATATCACATATATCTGGGCCTAAGCCTATCTCAATATCAGAATTAGTATATGCAATGCATAAATACCCAAACAACCCCTGAACTCCGTCTCCTGTCCAACCCTACACTCCTGTAGGGGTTAAATCGACCTACCCAGCCAACACACCAAGCTTAGCACCGGTTGCGGCACTATGTCAACAGAATGGCTCAACATCGTAGACAAAGCGGCTCATCGCCGTAGACAGAACGGCTAAAAGCCATAAATATCGAAGCACCGTTGTCGATGAACAGAAGGGCAAAACAATCATTTACTCTCCAGGGGCATTACGATCATTTTACCCTACAGGGGCATTACAATCATTTTACCCTACAGGGGTATTATGTTCATTTTACCCTATAGGGGTATTTCGGTCATTTACCCTATGGGGGTATTTCGATCATTTTACCCTATAGGGGTATTTTGGTCATTTTACCTTAAGGGGGTATTTCAGTCATTTTACCCTATGTGGGTATTTCGGTCATTACACAATTATTGGGGGCTCGGTACTTATTACGACCGCCTAGAGGGTCTATCGTCGCTTCGAGTGACTCATGTAACCTACACGGCCAGAACAGTGTATGTGGGACCAAAACCCGCTATTGGGCCCAAGTGGGACCACACGCTCGTGTGGCCCATTTAGTCTAGATTCACATACGGCATCGCGAGCCTCATAAACCAACCTATCAATGATCACTTATTGAGGAGTTTTCCCGTGTGGGCCCATAAGCCTATTGGGCACACGCGGCCCATTTCGACCTATCGAGGCCCATAACAGCCGCAGTCCACGAAAACGCACGTGGTGGCCACTGCAATCTGCTACCCACGATTTGAGGCTCGGTTCGCCCCACGTGCATTCACACGCTCATGAGGCCTCGAATGCCGAGGTTCCGGCATTTCAGCTTATCAGCTTTTGTCAATTCACAGATAGACAGGGGTGCGAATACACACCTTCATCTCACGTTGGACAATCACGAAATCGGGCGTACAGTTAGACACTTCATCAACTTTTGACCGATTAGCAATCACAGTACTAATACACACCTAAATATGAACTCTCGTGAACAGCCCACGAACTACATCCTATATTTAAACAAGGTATTTATCAATCGCTTGACAATAGGATCTCAACCTTCCTTGTTAGTTATCTGCATATAAAGCGAATTTAGTAATTAGGGTTGCTTATACAAATGGGTTGAATCTATGATTATCAGCCTAAAGAAAATGCAAACTCCAAAAAGGCAAAAGCATGTTCAGCCAATACCAACCGACGACAATATATTCCAGTTCAGATCATTCACTAGGAGCAGTATTACCTTCGGTCAAGAAGGAAAGAGAAGGGTCTAACGATTTCCACAGTGCTAGAGGACTCCTCCACCCCTCACGAATTCCTTAAACCCAAAAGAACACCATAAGAAAGGTAAAAAAGAAGAAGATAAGAATCGGTATCTTAACAAATGAGAAGAAAAGCTAAAAGAGTAGATATGCAGGACCTACCAATCGAAATTCTGCCAACGGAAACTACTTGAGTGACAAGGAAGAGAAGTTAGAATCGAGAGGAAGATGAGATGGGTCATCCACCACGGCTTGAGAGAGGGGGAGAATAGAAGAGAATTGACAATCAAGGACAGGGGAGAGGACTGATGGCACAAACAATATTCGGCTAACAAGGGAGGAAACGTTCGACTACCCAAAAGCAAAAATAAATAAAGGCAAAGTACCAATGAGGGAGAGAAAGGAAGTTGATCCAGCAAACAACAATTTTAAAGAACAAAAACCCAATTTCCTGAATGGACGCTAATGGTACTTAGCTACCAAAACACACAATACACAAAAAGGGAGAAAAACAGCACAATAAGAGGTAAACATTTTTGAAATGGAGAGCAAAAATGCACAACCTATTTCGGCACAAGAATAAAAGTCATATGACCGAATTTGCACCATGGGAAACCCATTTTCGGCCAACACTACTACACCCCTAATTCCACTCCCCAAATCTCTCAACACCCCTAATTTGAAACACTTTCAAGCTCCTCCAAATCCTTATCCCATGAATCACTCCCCCAAGACCAATTCCACAACCACCTGAGCAGAATCCTACTACAACACAACTATTAGACGTCACAATTGCAAAATAAAACCTCCCTTGATCATCCCAAGACTTGAACCTCAGACCTCTTACTAGTTGTAAAGCCACCTTGCCACTAGACCACCTACTCTCTTTGTGTCCCCTTTTACCATATTTTATTCTTAAAGCCTACTTACTTACTCCAAGGGTTTTATTCACCTAAAACCAAAATTTTTGCTAGAGCTCAGGTTTGAACCCAAGACTTCTCAGACACTCCCAAACACTACTAAATCACTTAACCACTGAAGCAGACAGATATTTGTGTCATTTCCTAGCTCACATGAACTTTTATGCACAATTTCCTAATCGTTCCCTTGCTCAAGGCCAAATACTTCTAGGCCCAAATACCGGGGCTTCACAAAGAGAAACATATATTAAATAAAGTTCAACAATAACTTAATTATTTAAACTATGATGAGCTGAATAAAGTCTAGCAACTCATTTCTTAATTTAAGATGAGTTTAATTAAAAAACAAATTCATTTTGCAATAAATTGCAAGTGACGCCTATTGGGCTGGTCCAAGCTTCACTATTGAATTCGGCTACTTGCTCTTCCCAAGCTCGACCCACATAGCTTGCTAATGCATCTTGAAACTTCTTAGCTCGTGACTGAGTTATAGGCCCTCATGGCAGCTCAATGGATTCGGTAGTAACTTCTCGAGCTAAGGTCGCATCACCTTGGTTGTTTCTCAATGCTTTATAGGCTCGATTTAAGTCTAGTTTTAGTTTGAATGACATGTTTATTGAATGGACTTATTGATGATTGATTTAAAAGTAAATTTTTGAATTGAATTAATATTTGTTTGTTCTGTTAATTATTGTAACTTCTCGTAACCCTAATTCGATGACAGAGACTGTCACGCCCTAGATTTTATTTATTAAATTGCAAATCTTTGTATCACAATGAGTAA
The DNA here is from genome assembly GCA_025503065.1 of Gossypium bickii. Taxonomy (NCBI): domain Eukaryota; kingdom Viridiplantae; phylum Streptophyta; class Magnoliopsida; order Malvales; family Malvaceae; genus Gossypium; species Gossypium bickii. The sequence continues at coordinate 38,253,688 of CP106712.1, read as the reverse complement.
AATGGCCTAGTGGTTTAGTGTTTTAAATTAAATACTATGGTTCCTAGGTTCAAACCCCTACACTCCCATTTATTTTATTTTTCTTCCTAGCCACAATTGGTGACTATTCTAGAAGGTCAACCCCCCTTTTTTCGTCCAAACATTGTCATAAAGGGGGAGATTCTTCTTCCTTTTTGTTTAAGTTAACTATCCATCAAAAAGCCCCTTTTCACTCCCCTTTTTACTCACAATCCACTTTTTACTCCCCTTGTCCCCAAACTTACCCAAAGTGAGCCTTTGACTACTTATGGTCAGCCCTAGCTCTACCTAAACCCCATTTTCATTTTGATATTCCCATTTTTCCTCTCTTGCCATCCACCACCCTTTCTCCACCTATTTTTGGCCTTTTTCTTCATTTTTCACCACCTTTGAAGCCCATTCTCCTCTAACCTCTTCCCCTCTTCCACCACACACAGCATTTGCACCACCACCTCACCTCTACCGTCGCCGTTATCGCACCACCGCTGATTTTTCTTATTTTTCTTCTTTTCTTCTCCTCTTTTCAAAAATCATCTATGTAAACTCTTGAACATGATTTTTAAAATATTAAAGATCATTTTTCAAATTATTTTCTCTAAACACTTTTATTTTGCATTTATAAAGCCTAATCCTTCTCATTGATCTGTTTTTCGGGATTTATTGTCGAGCCTTCTCCTGCGTTATTTTTGTAATTATGAAAGGTTTTCGCTCATGGTATGTTCTCGTAATATTATTTTTAGATTAGAATAATACTACTATTAACTCATTTTCGTGCCTTATTGAAGAGTTAATCGAAAATCCCGAAATCACCACCCATTCATGACAGTGTGCGATTTGATCACACTTTTGTGTAAGTATTGCCGAATCAACACTATTTTCTTATTAAGGGTCATTATTTATTCATTAGATTGATACTCACACGTATATGTGATCAAACATAGTGACTCAAGAGATTGGGTTCATCTCTTTTGAAGTGAAATTGTGATCTATTCCATCAGATCTAAGGTGTGGGGACTTAATTGATAATAATCGATATTAATGATTAAATAAAAATAATGAAGATAGTTTTTAGTGTAATATTTATGGATATTTGATTCTTGAAATATGTGTATATACAAATACAAATGTATTCATAGTGATCAGTAAAAACCGATAAACGAGGATAATAAGTAAGTAAATCCCAAGACTCTTATATCTGTGATGTGATTGGTTTATTGGATGATTCTGTGATATATATTAATATGTGATTTCCATTACTTATGTCATGTGACTTATGGCTCATAAAAATATGATATTTTGATTTATATGAAAATAATATATGTTGCTAAATCTAATTTATGGATTTGCATGTTGAGCATGCCCTACTATGATATCTTGATTTACATGATAAAGCATGCCATTGTGAAATTATGTGTAAACTTATGAGATCTGATTCGTATGTTAAGCATGCCATATTTTGATATTCTGATTCACATGTAAAGCATGCTACTACAAAATTTGTTCTGTTGCCATAACACATGCATGGGGTGGGAAAAAGTGTACAGAGGAAGTATCTGGTAGTGAATCTGTAAATTTCTAGTTGCATGTCCACATTATTTTGTATCTGGCAGTAAATATGCAAATATCTGGTGGTTCGACCACACTATTCTTTTTCTGGCAGCACGACTGCACTATTTGGTGGCTGGTCCACATTATTGGTAATATATTGGATAAATGAGTTCAGGGGAACTCTTAATGGTGTGTAGTGAAGTTGGGTAGGATCTGTTTTCTAAAATCTACATCGTTTTCCAAAAAGTGTTGTATTGACATCGTCATCACGCATTCTGTTATATTTGATTTTGTGATCGAATAATTTATATATGATATATTTAAATTAATGTTTATTTGATTTGCTTATGTGAATATTATTATTGGAGACCCACACTAGGCTTTTTAAAGCTCACTCCCTTTTAAATTTTGATTTTCAGATAATTGAGGTTAGGATGGGCTAAGTTACAGAGGCGCTCTCAATCATTTTTTAGTTAACTCTATTGTTATTGGTATTTGCTATTTTAAGGTGTGTTTACTTACTATGGACTTTATTTTTGGGACTTCGGTTTGGTTTTTAGTTTTGGGACTCAGATTTGACTTGAGAATTTTTTTTGCATGATATAGATTTTTTAAAAAAATAATAATGTTTAAATGGTTTGAGAAAATATTAATTTACAATGGATTTTCATAATTATGATGAAACTTAAACTCAATAAGGACGATTATCAATATTCAGTATTATGTTTTCAAAATTCGACACATTTATTTACGAGACTACTATTTTTAAGGGTTGTACGATTAATTTACGTTTTCGAAATAAATAATGAATTTTTATTTAGAAATTTGTTCGATGTGATGTCTTGATAAATTATGACATTTTAAATAAACAATCACAATGCTTAAGTTTTACCAAAGATAAGATATCAACTAAATTTGATTTTACTTAAAACAAGTATTAACAATGATTTTTTCAAGGAAATGTTAAAGAGAAATCTTATAAACATTTTATTGCGCCATTGTCATGGCCAATGTGATCTCCAAGATTCGGCCATAACATCTAGGTCGATTCTAAAGGGTTACAGAGACGGGTAAGGGGTGTTACATCAATCACTACAATTTAATTCAAACAACCATTATATACTCAGCTCATTACAAAGACATACAATTTAACATGAATATTCAATAATTAGATTCATCTCAAATTGTAGAAATACAAACCGAAAGCTTGCGTCACTCATTGTCAACTTTTGTCTTTCCTTTCCCTCTAGATAGATAGGCTTTGTCTTTATCAACGAATAATAATTCAACAATGACAAAACATCAATTTCCATACAAATCACATTCAAACAAAAACCCAAACATATTTATCAATTTATTCAATTTAGTCCCTAAACCTAAGACAATCAGAACTCTCGATTTAAAGCTTCAGATTAAAATTTAATTTCATATATACTCATTAGGGACCCTTTATTTTCTATTTCTACAAAAATTTCATAATATTTTTGCATTTTATTCAATGTAGTCCCTAATGCACAAAACTGACAATTAAACTTTACAATGTAGTCATTTTCATAAACTAAACTTAACTTCTATCAAATTCACACCAAATTCATCCATTTCAAAAACTTTAACAGTTTCACAACTTGGAACATGGGCTAGCTAAATCAAGCTTCCATGATTCAATTTCCGTAAAAATCATAGAAAAATGGTTAGGGACTTATGTGAATTTGATAGCCGAATGTCAAAGGGTTTTCAAGCTTTCTTCCTTTCTTTTTTTCTTTGGTTTCCACAGGTTGAAGATGAAGATGATAACATCTTCTCTTTCTTTCCATTATGTTTATTATTTATACTTAAATCATCATGTTTTATTCTAAATTAATTAAGATAAAATTTTAATTAGTTTAAGTTAATGGTATCCACCATCAAATCCTACTATCATATATTTAAATTTGTTTTATTTATCATTTTAATCTTTTGGATTATTGCTATATAAGTCTCCATACCTTTTTTTCCTAATATCAAATCTATAATGATTAAATTTTTAAAATTTAGTCTATGGGCCTTAATTAACTATATTTTCGGCTAAATTACTTAATCAAATTTTAATTCATTAATATTCTAACTCCATCAATATCTCTATTTAATTTTTACATACTCAGTTTACAAAAATATGGTCTCGAAACCACTATTTCCTATGCCACTGAATTTTGAGTTGTTACAATTCTCCCCCTTAAGAAATTTCGTCCCTAAAATTTACCTAAAATATGATGGGGAAGATGTACTACTAAATCGATTTCTTTCACTGACTACCCTTCGCGATTAAGCCACCGCGAGTAATTCTCCGACCTCTAGCTATAAGAGTAGATCTCTTGGTAGCAGCAGGAATATCATAACAGTTCTCAAACAATTTCGAGTGATATGCTCTAAGGATCCGCATTGAAAACATGTTCATGTTTTCTTCCAGCATTCACTTATGTGCTTCCAAACATAAAACTAACAATTCGGGATAGTTATGTTCTTTTTTGACTTCTCAATGTTGCTAATAGATACTAACAGTTGTTTAATCTAGTCTTTCTCAGATTTGACATTCGATGGAACCGATTTCCAAGAACTTCAAGACTCCCTAGCTCACTTAAGTGAGTTATGAACTGGTAGTCTTAACTCTCTTTCCGAGTGATCAGAGAGGCTTGTCTTTCTTATCTAGGACTCGGAGCTCATCTTGTAATCCTCGAGGGAATAACTTACAACTTTCCTTTTCTGTAGGCACTAACGCGAGAGCATACTTTTTGAGTTACAAGAACTCTCGTCGACTACTAGCACATTTCCTTGCTTCAACATTATGAACTCTTTCTTTCTTTCATTCAAAAATAATACACCGATATACTCTTTTTCAAACTCAAATAAGAAAAATTTCCAATTGACATGATTCATTAGCACATGACGTGTGATAGTTAGTCACCATTCATAAGATTCTTTTTTTAGGAGAGATATCGCACAAGTGACACACTCTGGCGATGAACATTCTAATTGTTGTAAGACCTTTTCGGTCGATTTTAGCCAAATTTTGGTTGAGGAGGGATCAAAATCCTTTCAACACTTTGAACTCAATTGCTCCATATTTTCACAACTCCTTTATCGAGGATCACCTAACTGCAACTACGAACTCAACTTGTGGAGCAACTTCCACTATTATCTAAAGGATTTTCACTATCGTACAAAGCAAATTCTCATCATCTCATCAAGGTATATCAACTCGATACTATCGAGCACCAATTGGGTCAACGCTAGGTGCCTCAATCCTTATCCTATTCTAACTCCCAACAGAGTGAATGCTACTATGTATATCATCACCAGCATTATTTATTGATTCGACTAACACCTTCAGGTATAAAATAAAGGAATTTTATATTCATCATCCAAATATTGATTCAGACTTGACTTGACTTGACTTTGGCATGTACCTCTAGACTCAATTTCGAGCTTAATTTAGTTCGAGAATAGGCTAAAACTATAGCTCTTATACCACTAAATGTAGCACTTACCAGGTTAGAGCTATAGGACGCCTCATTCATTGTTGGAGTAACTACGATCAATTACATTCAATTTATAGCATTAAACATTTAATTAAGCATATGATGCGATATACAATCATTTTTGGGTCTTTCACGTACGAAAGCTCTATTACTAAGTTGTCTCAAAATTATTCGAGTGATCTGCAAGTATACACAATCGTTGACAAGTAATAAACTAGTGACTAAGAGTTATCGTCTCCACAAGAACTGTTTATGCAAATCAAGTATTGAAAAATTAATTACTCAGCAAATTGGTCAATAATGAAAATAAATTAAAGTGTGATGGATTTCTGTAACACCCCTTACTCGTATTCAATGCCAGAATAGGGTTACGGAGCATTACCAGACTTACAACACATTTAAACATACTTTTCACGTACATTTAATCAATTCATACTTTCATCATTCAATCTTAATCAATTTGTCCCTAATACGAGCCTATACTAAACGTGCATTTAAAGTGGTTCGGAACTAAACCAATAACATAGGAAACTTTGATGAAACTTATAAAAATTTTCAAACTGCAGAGGTCACACGCCCGTGTGCCACGGCCGTGTCACTCACACGGCCAAGAGACACACTCATGCCTCAAGTCATGTGGACATTCAAAATGGGATCACATGGCTGTGTCCCAGCCCGTGTCCGACCCCGTGTAACTATTTGACTTAGGTTACACGGCCAACACACACTCCCTTGTGGCTAGCCCGTGCACCCTACAATTGGCCATACACACCCGTGTGCCAGGTTGTGTGCTAGGCTGTGCCAAACCTGTTGAGTATACTGACTTATGCCATAGGGCCAAGTCATACACCCGTGTGTGAGGCCGTGTGGAGCATACTGACTTGAATTCAATTTCAACACCAGGGGACACATAGCCGTGTAACATAACCGTGCGTCACACATGGCTGAGACACATGCCCGTGTCTCTGCCCTTGTGGACAAAAATAGGCTATTTACCAAACCAATTTGCCACCCAATTTTGTACACACCTACATCAAACCAATTGGTACCAATTCATAGCATGAATGAACATCTAACTTAACCATAATCAAGGCTAAATCATACCATTTCCAATACTAACAACCAACATGCTTATTAACTCATGTTTTACTCCTTCAAAACATACCAAATACACATATACAAATCAACTAACTAAATATCTCCCAAACATACATCCTTTTGCACCAATTCACAAGCACAATTCATATCTAATATCAACCATTTAACAACCATATTACCTATCACAAGCAATTATGAACTCATCAATAAAGAGTATTAACACATGTATATATATACATCACCATCTTGGACAAAAAAAAGCCAACTCTCATGGCTAAACACAAAACCGAACTTAATATCTACAATCCAACACAAGTGGCCAAAATACATATACCAAAAATACCAAGTCTCTATACATACTATAAACTTAAAGTACCAAAGTTAATACGTAACAAGTGATAGTTGGATAGTGTGAAGCGATCTCCGACAATCCTTGAATTCGAGCTAGCTTGATAACACTATAAAACACAGGAAAATAAACAAAGTAAGCTATAAAGCTTAGTAAGCTCGTATAAAATAAACTCAATTCAATCTCAAGATTATAATTCAACAATTTGAATATATCAACATTTAGCATATATTAGCTAACAAACCTTCCATATACACAATTATGAATATTAATCACATTCTTTACAAGTTCTTCACATCGAAACTTATATATGTCACGTACGTACCTATACCATCTCATATCATTCTCAATCACATCTTTCGTTTACCCGATGAACCATTCAGAATAGAAGTCGGATACTCAAGACTCTCGCACAATAAGTACCTATACCATGGCCCTATGCCAAATCAAGGTAACTTATATCCAAAGTACTGATATCATGGCCCAAAGCCAAATCAGCCGATATTCATGGCCCAAAGCTGAATTAGTATAACTCACACCTAAAGTGCTAATATCATGGCCTGAAGCCAGCTCAATGTATTCTCTAATGACATGTCACTAGTATCCTAAACTATTACTAAGATTCAACCAGGATTTCGAATGTCGAATCGTCATCGAATCACTATCGATCATATCCATAGTCTCGTATTTGCAATTCATGTAATATCAAAGCATATGAAATACATTTGTATTAAAATTTAAAATATATGAACTTACCTCAGTTTCTAAAATGATGAAACTGGTCGATTAATCTGAAACTCTGTTTTTCCCTCGATCTAGATCCGAAATTTATTTTTCTTGATCTAAATATAATCAAAATTAACTTATTTAATCACCTCCCTATTCAATTTAGTCCAAAATTCACATTTAAGCAAATTACACTTTTGCCCTTAATATTTTACATTTTTTACAATTTAGCCCTTATTTCATAAAATCACAAATTCACACAATTCATGTAACACGCCAAACTCGGCCTAGACGTTATGGCTATATTTGGCAATGTTACACGATAGTGTTTTTGAAACCTTGTTGTTACGATGAAAACATTCCATGTTATTATCTTTAGTAAACCTTTTGTTAGAACTTAGGAAGTCGTCTTTATTCCTTTAAAACATTTGTTTCGAAACATCCCTCGTTGCGAAATATTTAATAAAATAGTCTAGGTGATCATACGTTTAGAAATTACTTTAACTTTTGGAAAACCGAATTTTATACGACCCACAGGTATAAATCCACAAAGTAAAATAAATAAATAAATGAATACCCAAATTTAAAACAAAAGTCCTAGAGGGTCCTTAAATTACAAACCAAATAATAAATCTTAATCAAATCATAAATCGTATATTGAAAACAATGATGTCCAAAAATTCCTGTGGTCACCGCTGAGTCCTCCGTCGCGCCGATCCGTCTAAGTCTGGGGATTTTCTGTGCACATTAAACAAAAAGGGTAAGTTTACGTAAACTCAGTGTGTAATCCCGCAGAAACAAACAAACAAATCAGTATTCACAGTGCACAGTTGAACAGTCTTGGGCCTAAGCCCTTTTCAGTATCAGTGACAGTTTGGGCCTTAATCCATCTCAGTACAGTGTCAAAATGCAGCAGGGCCTTAGCACATCACAAGATATCGATAGCGATATGATATACAAGAGCAAAATCCTACCCAACCAGCCTCTACACACCATCTCCGTCCAACCCTACACTCCATGTGCGGATATAATCAACCCTGTAACACCCCAAACCCGGCCCAAACACCACGGCCGAATTCAGAACGCTACTGAGGAAAAAGTTTGAAAAAGAGATTTACTTAATGGTGAAACCATAAAAATTTGTTGTAATTTGTAAAACATTGTATATTTAAAATCCTAAGTAAAATTAGGTTGTTACAAAATATCCGGATTTAAAACTTTAATATAAGTTTTTAGGACGTAAATTGCTTTTATAAATAAAACAATTCTCAATATTAGCTCGATCGTCAATCCATCTTAAACATAATAAAAATCCTCAAATACTTTAAGCGGTCCTTATTACAACAACCATTATTCAAAAATACTGAAAATATAAAGTGCATGAATTAAATAAAAACATCTTCTGTATGGCCACCTCGTATCCGCTCCAACCCGGTCTAAGCATCATGTATCACCTGCGATGTTTGGTAAAAATTTGGGTGAGTCAACAGACTCAGTGTGCAATTAGTCCACAGCTTTCCACATATGGTCTTAGCCCACAACCACACTAAACCACATATCAGATACTAAGGCAATTAATCCACATGGTTCCACAATTGGGCTTGGCCCATATCTACACCAATCCACATACCACACATGAATATGCAAAGTGCACCCAACCCAACCTAGGGTCCATCCTCTACACACCCCGTATCCGGCCACCACACACGTGGGATTGCTAAATCAACCCTCCAACCTCTACACACCAATTTGGCAATCAATGCTGTCCACGTGAAATAAATCACAAATAATCCACAACGCGACCTCAGTCAGCGCCAATCCACGATGTAGCTCATAGCTAACATCAAACCACGATGAGGCACATAGCCATCACCAACCACGATATGGCACAAAGCCGATACCAGCCACGATGAGGCACAGAGCCACTCATCAGTCCACGTGAGGCTCGTAGCCATCACTAAACCACGTACATAAAGCACACCCTGTCCTTCTTTCATATATTCAATCCCACCCCATGCACATGCAGCATACGATAGTGTCATGATGAATAATGCATGAACATGTTATTCGGCATACAATCATATTTTTACCGGTATAATCATAGTCTCATCAGTAATTAACACTGACCTGGTTATCAGCATACCCCTTTTTAGGGTGACCATCTTATTAACGCCACTGCATTTGTCAACATATACATAACACATGCAAATACAACACACAACCGGGAAAATCTGCGAATTAATCACACACCTGATAACCTGAAGTACTACGCTCTCAATACCGATGCTATCGCTAAAGCGAAACTACCGCTTATCTCGCCTATAATCACGCCTACCGTGGCCCTTTTGATGGCCAATCTCGAATCTAGAGATCGATCGCTTAAACTTAGGGATACGGACTACCCCTTTCTCTCCTTGACTGGTATTCGCCTCCATCAACAATACTTAATCAGAATCAAACGGTTAATCGATAACGTTAACAACTAAACAAACCAGATCTAAACTCACTGAATATCCTTACCGAAATGATCTTGAAACCCGAAGGCTTTGCTTACTTCTTGCTTATCTAATTCCCGGAAACCACCACTTGTTTACGGAGTTGACGAAATCCCTGCTTATCAATTGTTAGAATCGGCTTCTATACCAAAAAGCATAAATAATGGCCTTTGGCCTACCACTACCATCATTCTACCTCAACTGACCGAATCCCAAAATCACACGTTTGCACCTACAAGCCTGTCGAAATCCCTAAATGAACCCACATTAGTTTCGGCCTCCACTTTAAAGACATAAAGAAATATGTGGCCCTTGGCCGAATACCATTACTGCCTTACCTTGATGAATCGAACCCAAAAGGATCCTTTAATGCTCATTCACGCTAACTACAAACAAAGAAATACAATATTATGACCCTATGAACATTCGGCCATCCTTAGAAATCAAGGCCAACCCTTGATTTTGGTACACCAAAAGAGAAAGAAGGGAAACCGATTGCTAAGGAAGAAATACTTACCACCCACGTTGCTTGCGAGGACTAAATGAGAGTAGTCGACTGCACTACCCTTGTATATTCGGCTTTAGAGACACAACAAGACAAGAATGGTCTCGAGGAAGATGATGATACGAATGAACAGAGAAAAGAAAAAGAGAAGAGACTGAGGGGCTATAAGGTTCGACTATGGCTCTCCAAAGAAGAAAGTTTCGACTAACACAAGAAGTGTTTCGGCTTTAATGATCACAGGAAAAGAAAGGAGAAAAAGAAGGCCACCAAATTCGGCTAAGGTTACAAATGACAAAGGAATATTAAACCATACAAGAAAAAGGTGTAGAATTAGGGTTGGGAGAAAGAAAATGATGAATAGGAGGAGAGTAGAAGAATTTCGGCAACTCATCTAGAAGCACCAAATGACCGAAACTTTGAAGAGAAAGAAAAACTCTAAAATAAAAGCCTACTCACTAGGAATTTCGGCACCCCCCTTACCAGACTTTAAAGCCGAAAATGCCACCCCTAGAGTCCTATATTCGGCCACCACCCCCTTCCCCTCTCATATCCCTTATTTCTCTCATATTTTCTCTCCATGCTACTCATTCAAAAGGATTTGAATGAGTCAATCCTTATCACTCCTCCCTAGCCAAATTTTTTAAAAGGAAAACCAAGTCTCATCCTCATCCCTTAAAGTCCAATTGTCGTCCAACACTTTTCCCCTCTTTTGACGCCAACAAGCAAAAATAAAACCACACTCCCTTGCTGCCAACATGACTCGAACCTCCTCCCTTGGAACTCCTTGCTGACGCAACCTTCCCCCTTGCACCCTTGCGCCTCCATGCCACTTTACCACATGGTTTTTTGTGTCTTAAACTCCACACAATCTTTCTTAAGACCTCATTTGCCTAGTTCCCCCTTTTTAGACATAAAATCCAATAATTTCCTAAGGCATTTACCTATATCTTAGAGTTCTCAAAACCCCTAAAAAACATCCAAACACACACTAAGCCCACTATCACATGAATTATGACTTAAACGCATAACCCCTAAATTCCGGTTGTTATAGTTCTACCCCCTTAATATAATTTCGTCCCCGAAATTACTTGGCTAAACTAAGTAAGAGTATTGCTACTCCCTAAACCTCTGCAAGCACTTACTTAAAAAGTTTGTCTACTACCACTGATCGCCCTAAAGAACTAAGTACGGTCATCTTCCTAGGTACAGTCTCAAAGCTCACACTCAAGGTTCCAAGCACCTCACTAGCCTTATAAGAATGAACTAACTCTATAGTAAACAAGGCAATAAAGGGTATTCCAGAAACAAGGAACGTACCTGTTATCACATCTGGCACATCGTCCTCCTCACGATGCCTGACTACGTAAACCAACCCTGGTTGTCTCTTATCTGAACCCTCAGTACCTCTGCCTGGTGCTCCACGACCTCGGCCGAAACCATTTCGTCCATGGTTTGGACCACGACCCCTCGTCGCCTGCTGACCACCTCTGCCTGGCTGCACATAACCCTGGCCTACTATCCGAGCCCTCTCCATCACCTGAGGACAATTCCTAACCAAATGAGCCTTAGACCTACACCAGAAACATTCCTTACTATTTCCCCAGCACTCTCTTACATGAGCTCTCCCACATTGAGCATATGGACGACTCCGATTCTCAGCAACTGGTACAGGTGCACGTACAGAATTCTCTCTATCCTTGGTCTTTTTTGAAAATCTCCAGATGATTCTGACGGTCCAAAACTCCTCTTGTTCCAGTTCCTATCCTTATCTCGGTTCTGTCTCTCAGTCCTCTTAACTTCCTCAGCTATCCGAGCTTTCTCCACTAGAATAGCAAAGCCTCTCTCTCTTTGCGGAGCAATCAACACCCATAACTCATCCCGCAATCCGTCTTCGAATCTGACACACCTTTCATAATTAGTAGCCACGATCCCCTTGGCGTACTAACTTAACCGCAGAAATTTTGCTTCATACTCTGCTACCGACTTACTTCCTTGCACCAAGTTTAGAAACGCTTTCCTCTGCGAGTCTAGGTAACTAGCTCCAACGTATTTCCCTTCAAACTTAACCTTAAAATACCCCCAATCCACTCGATCTGCAGGGGTACCTTCTCTGACAGTGAGCCACCACTGATAGGCGTCGTCTCGAAGTAGCGAAACAGCACCTTTCAGCTTTTCCTCCGCCGTGCAGTCCAAATCATCCATGATCCTTTCGACTGCCTCTAACCAATACTCTGCTACATTCGGAGCCACCCCAGATACTCCTCTAAAGACGTCAGCTCCGTTTGACCTAAGTCTCTCCGACACTGACTTCCGAGCTCCATTTCCCACACCAGTTCCTGCCACTCGCTCTAGCACCCGCAGCATAGCCTACGATACTGCGTCATCTCCTCCCGTCTGATCTTGATCCTCCGCGCCCACCGCTGGCGGCAGCAGCACATCATTCTCTAACCCATGGCCAGACCCTACTGGTTCTGACACAGTCATTCCGCCTCTACCGCGTCCACGACGACCACGTCCCCTAGAACTCATATCTAACATCTCGATTTAATCTGATTTAAGAAATTTTATGCATTAATACTTTGTTCCACTGATTATCCGCGAACAATTTTATGAAAAGAAGTTTTTAGCAATAGTTCTTTCGATCAACCAAAGTTTTCAGTTCAAGTTCACTATTCTAATTCAGAGAGTCACATTCATTCATCAATAACATTCGACACACTACTTTGGGCATCTTTGTCTATTCCCAACCCAAGGGTAATTTCGTAATTCATCCTACAGGGGTATTTTGGTAACAAGTCAGGGTCAATTCAAAAATCTTTACAAATCTAAGGCATTCCAGAATTTACAAAACTCGGGGCTACTTTGACAATTATCCAAATCAAAGGTATCGCAAAAATTTCTGGAATCGGGGTTATTTTGGTAATTTTGTAAATCAGGGGTATTTTAGTAAATTTTTCAAACTGGGGTGTTTTGGTCAAAACAGTGTAGTTTTTACAAAACTAAGGTTTGTATTCAGTCTAAGGTAGTTTTTGCAAAACTGTGTAGATGGTCCTTTTCGAGTTTTAATTATCAGTTTAGCCGGTGAATAAGTCCTCTTGGTTAGGGTGAACCGTTACCACGCACCAGGTAGGATTCGAGTGATGAGGAGGTGAGTCACTAGGACTGCTTAAATACCAAGCTCTTACCGAATCCACTCCTAGACATGCGCACAACTGTTACCACACCCTAACTCGGTGACTTACTCACAGGTTTGTTTGGTTGTAATTAAGTCTTATGCATTTTGTGTTGGAGTAACTAATCCTAGGGTTCAATAGCCCTAATCTACTAATCTACGAACCCATCATGCCCAAAGTATTCCACATACCAATCACTTCAGTAGTTAGGGGTACTTACCTGGTGGACTTCGGGCCGGAGGTACACGTGCCATGCCAGAATAAACCTGAAAAAGTTCACAAAAGTCAATATTTTTAAAAAGCCCATCTTTGAAAAATGTTTTTGGGCCCAAAACTGTCAAAGCCGAGTTTTGAACCGGGCTCTGATACCAACCTGCAACACCCCAAACCCGGCCCAAACACCACGACCGAATTCAGAACGCTACTGAGGAAAAAGTTTGAAAAAGAGATTTACTTAATGGTCAAACCATAAAAATTTGTTGTAATTTGTAAAACATTGTATATTTAAAATCCTAAGTAAAATTAGGTTGTTACAAAATATCTGGATTTAAAACTTTAATATAAGTTTTTAGGACGTAAATTGCTTTTATAAATAAAAACATTCTCAATATTAGCTCGATCGTCAATCCATCTTAAACATAATAAAAATCCTCAAATACTTTAAGTGGTCCTTATTACAACAACCATTATTCAAAAATACTGAAAATATAAAGTGCATGAATTAAATAAAAACATCTTCTACATGGCCACCTCGTATCCGCTCCAACCCGGTCCAAGCATCATGTATCACCTGCGATGTTTGGTAAAAATTTGGGTGAGTCAACAAACTCAGTGTGCAATTAGTCCACAGCTTTCCACACATGGGCTTAGCCCAGAACCACACCAAACCACATATCAGATAATAAGGCAATTAATCCACACGGTTCAACAATTGGTCTTGGCCCATATCTACACCAATCCACATACCACACATGAATATGCAAAGTGCACCCAACCCAGCTTAGGGTCCATCCTCTACACACCCCCGTATCCAGCCACCACACACCAGGGGATTACTAAATCAACCCTCCAACCTCTACACACCAATTTGGCAATCAATGCAGACCACGTGAAATAAATCACAAATAATCCACAACGCGACCTCAGTCAACGCCAATCCACGATGCAGCTCATAGCTAACATCAAACCACGATGAGGCACATAGCCATCACCAACCACGATATGGCACAAAGACGATACCAGCCACGATGAGGCACAGAGCCACTCATCAGTCCACGTGAGGCTCGTAGCCATCACTAAACCACGTACATAAAGTACACCCTGTCCTTCTTTCATATATTCAATCCCACCCCATGCACATGCAGCATACGATAGTATCATGATGAATAATGCATGAACATGTTATTCGGCATACAATCATATTTTTACTGGTATAATCACTGTCTCATCAGTAATTAACACTGACCTGGTTATCAGCATACCCTTTTTTAGGGTAACCATCTCATTAACGCCACTACATTTGTCAACATATACATAACACATGCAAATACAACACACAACCGGGAAAATCTGCGAATTAATCACACACCTGATAACCTGAAGTACTACGCTCTGAATACCGATGCTATCGCTAAGCGAAACTACCGCTATCTGCCTATAATCCTGCCCTGCCGCTGGCCCATACCCCAGTGGCCAATCCCGAACTGCAGAGATTGATTGCTTCTTAAACTTAGGGATAGGGACTACCCCTTTCTCTCCTTGACTGGTATTCGCCTCCATCAACAATACTTAATCAGAATCAAATGGTTAATCGATAACGTTAACAACTAGACAAACCAGATCTAAACTCACTAAATATCCTTACCGAAATGATCTTGAAACCCGAAGGCTTTGCTTACTTCTTGCTTATCTAATTCCCGGAAACCACCACTTGTTTATGGAGTTGACGAAATCCCTGCCTATCAATTGTTAGAATCGGCTTCTATACCAAAAAGCATAAATAATGGCCTTCGGCCTACCACTACCATAACTTCTCCCCAATTATCTCCTAAAAATACTACCTATTAACCCACTAAAACACAACTCCTCAGTACTCCAATTTAATTTGAACTCCACCATGCCACACGCCTCAAACAAAAATTAATTCCCCTGCTTGCGCAAGGACTCAAACACAGGACCTCCTACATACTAACACTCCACTTAACCACCAGACTAGCGGCCTATTCTGATATATTTTTACAAACAATCAAATAAAAGCCGACTGAACAAGGGTAAGGCCTAATTCATTCAAAATACCAAAATTTGCCCAAGCGAAGGCTTGAACTTGGGACCTCCCAAACACTCCCCGAACACATAACCACTAAAGCTGACAGATATTTGTATCATATTTTCACAATAATAAAATTAGAAATTTTGAGGCGTTACAATTCTACACCTCTAAAGGAAAATTTCGTCCTCTAAATTTACCAGATCAGAATAGGTGAGGATACCGCTGACGCATTGCATCCTCAGGTTCCCATGTGGCCTCCTCGGTGCTGTGATTACGCCATAGAACCTTTTCCAGAGGAATAGACTTCCTAATCAGAACCTTAACGTCACGATTAAGAATCTGAACAGACTCCTCCTCAAAGGTCAAGTCTGGCCTAACCTCAATTTCCTCAATAGGAACGGTGTGAGTAGGATCAGATCGATAGCGCCTAAATATTGAGACATGGAAAACATCATGAATACGATCTAACTCTAGAGGTAGCTCCATCTGATAAGCGACCGGTCCCACTCGCTTCAAAATATGGTAAGGTCCAATAAACCTAGGGCTTAACTTTCTCTTATGACCAAACCTCAGTACCTTCTTCCATGGCGAGACCTTAAGGAATTAAAAGTCCCCCACTGAATACTCAATATCTTGACCCTTTAAATTCGCATAGGATTTCTGTCTATCAGATGTCGCTTTTAGACGATTTCGAATCAGTCTAACCTTATCCTCAGTCTCCAATACTAACTTAGGGCCCAGAACAGGTTGCTCGCCCAACTCAGTCCGACATAAAAAAGTGCGACACTTACGCCCATACAGTGCCTCGTAAGGTGCCATCTGGATGCTAGACTAGAAAATGTTATTATAAGCGAACTCTGCTAGCGGTAGATAATCCTCCCAACTGCCTCGAAAATTAATAGTACAGCTCCTAAATCTGAGCATTAAGCTCCACAAGCTCTTTCGGTTCCATTCGATAGGGAGCGATGGACATCGGAGCTGTAGCTGGAAGTAGCTCAATCCTAAATTCCAACTTGCAATTTGGAGGTAACCCCGGTAGCTCCTTCGGAAAGACGTCTGAAAAATCCTTTACCGTTATGATATCTTTTACTGTAGAATCGCTAGAATCTGAAACACTTACGTAGGCCAAGAATGCCTCAAATCCCTTACAAACCAACTTCTCTGCCACAAGTGCAGAGATCACATTAGAAAAGTAATTTCAACATTCTCCAATCATGACTACCTCCTTCTCCTCCTCAGTCCTTAGTATGACCCTCTTAGTCGTACAGTCCAAGCTAACATGATGCTTGACCAACCAGTCCATCCCCATAATTAGGTCGAACTCCCCAAATGGAAGCTTTATCAACTCAGCCAAGAAGATTACCCCTTATACCTCTAAAAGAACATCCCTATACAGTTTGCTAACTCTAACAGATTGCCCTAACAAGCTTAGTACCGTAACCTCACTCGTATTGCTTTCAACTAAAATCCCCAACTTTCCATATATGTTGCTAGCTATGTATAAGTGAGTAGACCCTATGTCTATCCAGGCAATATACGGTACATCAAGAATAAAAAATGTACGCGTGATGATGTCCGGAGCATCTCCATCCTCTCGGCGACAAGTAGGATAAACTAGGGCCAGCTGTCTCGCCTCAGCCTGTCCAGTACCTCTGCCCGGTGCTCCCTACCCACGACCCATACCATTACCACCTCTGGCCTGTCAACGGCCCCTCGGTGGCTGCTGCACTACGCTCTGTGGCTGTGACATACCAGTATCTAGAGCTTGCATCTGATCAGCCCTCAGCGGACACTCTCTAATACGGTGCTCCAATGACCCACACCGCAAGCACACCCCAGTCCTTCTCCACCAGGGTAGAAAATCACTCTCCCTCTGCGGAGTTATCAGGACTCTCAAATTATCTCTGAGCCCATCCTCAAAATGAATACATCGCTCATACTCAGAGGCCACCATATGTCGCGCATAACGACTCAGTCATAGGAACTCTGCCTCATACTCAGCCACTGATCGATCTTCCTTAGTCAGATTCAAAAATTCCCTCCTACGGGCATCCATGTAGCTCGCCCTGACATATTTCCCCTGGAAGGCTGTCTTAAAGAACTCCCAGGTTAGATGTTCGGGCTGAGTGCCCTCCTTAACAGTGAGTCACCACTGATAAGCCTCATCCCTCAACAGTGAAACTGCACCCTTTAATTTCTGCTCTAGGGTGCAGTCTAAGTCATCCATGATCCTTTCTGTGGCCTCAATCCAGTACTCAGCCACATTAGGGGCAACTCTAGTGACACCCCTGAAAAGCTCAGCTCCATTAGGTTGGAGTCGTTCTGTAACCTACCCTTAGCCCCCAGATCTAGTATTTGGCCCGACGACCCTCTCCAAAATCCTTAACATAGCCTAGGACAATGCGTCATCCCTAGCCATGCGATCTTGAGACCCAGTCTCAGTAGCAGGTGACACTGGCGTGTCACTCGTATCCAAATTTGGTATGCTACCCAGTGAAAAGGACTCAGCTTGAGCTTATCTACGGCCTTTACCTCGGCCTCTAATACCCCATTCGTAGATACCTCGTACGCTCATTGTCTAATCACGTTTATCTATATTAACAATTTTATGAATTAGTTACAGTTCCAGTGTTTATTAATAAATATTTTATGTGAAGTAGTATCGATTATTCAGAGTTCATTTTCGTAAATCGCAGTCTCACTACAGTTTTTAGTTTCTCTACAATTTTCAGTATACACTAACTAGAGTGTTCTCAATACCTATAGTAGTTTTAGAAAATACTATTCATAACAATTTCAGTTTAAAACAAATCACAGTTTATAATACTTACAAGATTGGCGCCGGAGACTCAGTATACCACTTACTCAGTAAAAACATTTCAAATTATTTGGAAATCAATCAATTTTTCAAAAGCTATTTTTTTTATAAAACTCATAATCCACAGCCAAGTTTTTCAACATGGCTTTGATACCACTAAATGTAACACCCCAAACTCGGCCTAGACGTTATGGCTGTATCTGGCAATATCACACGATAGTGTTTTTGAAACCTTGTTGTTACGATAAAAACATTCCATGTTATTATCTTTAGTAAACCTCTGTTAAAACTTAGGAAGTCGTCTTTATTCCTTTAAAACATTTGTTTTGAAGCATCCCTCGTTGCGGAAGATTTAATAAAACAGTCTAGGTGATCATGCATTTAGTAATTACTTTAACTTTTTGAAAACCGAATTTCCTATGACCAGTAGGTATAAATCCATAAAGTAAAATAAATAAATAAATACCCAAATTTAAAATCAAAGTTCCAGAAGGTCCTTAAATTACAACAAAAATAATCAATAATAATCAAATCATAAATCGTAAATTGTAAACCATGATGTCCAAAAATTACTGTGGTCACCGCTGAGTCCTCCGTCGCACTGATCCGTCTAAGTCTGGGGATTTCCTATGCACATTAAACAAAAAGAATGAGTTTACGTAAACTCAGTGTATAATCCCACAGAAAAAACAAACAATCAGTATTTACGATTGCATGCACGCTTGAACAATCTTGGGCATAAGCCCTTTCAAGATCATCGATGTGATTGGGCCTTAGCCCATCTCGATCTGATGTCAAAATGCGAGTAGGGCCTTAGCCCATTCTGATGATCGATGAGCGATGAATGATTATGCAATAGCAAAATCCTACCCAACCAGGCTCTACACACCATCTCCATTCAACCCTACACTCCATGTGGGGATATAATCAACCCACCCATCCCTACACTCCAAGTAGTACCGAATGCGGCACAATACAGTAGTTTGTAGCTGAGCTGCCAATAAATTAGGCTTAAGGCCTTTCATTACACTTCCTCCAAATAATAACCCCAACCCAATGCAATGCAACACACAATGGATGACATGCTGTTATGCAATTTCAGTACATATATTCAGTTCAGATATTAACATACCCAGTACAGATATCATTAAGTCAATTTCATACATTTAGGGGTCTAAGTAGCGCTTACCGACCCTACAGTAGGTTCACAGTCGACTTGGGCGACCCGTGCAACCATAAAAATATTTCGATAAAAATGGGCCCACACGTCCATGTGATCTGCCCATGTGGGCCCACATGCCCGTGTGGCCCACTCGGCCCAAATTGGCCTTGGCCGTGTGATCCATTTTTAAAGTAACCCATGCTAGCTCAATACTCATATATGTTTTCACTATTTACTTTTATGTTCATTCAAAGTTGTCTACTTGAGTCATTATCACTAAATTATTTATATCTTGAGCTACAGAATTCAAAATTAAGATATGCTTGATGTTGTTGAAACTAGACTCAAATACCATTCTACCATAAAATTTTTAGAATTTATAGTTTATCAAATAAGTACATTAAAATCTTTAAAATTATCCCTATTCTGTTGTTTGATAGCTTTATCCTTTCCTTACTAAAAATTATTTATCTCTTAGTACGGAATTTAGATTATGTTTTTGATTATTTCTCTTGAAAATAGACACATTAAGGATTTAAACATATAAATTTAATCCCATAATTATTTTTTTTACAAGTTTTGATGAGTTTCCTATGTCAGAACTGGGTAACTCGAAATCATTCTGAGCTTGTCTCATAAAATTTATCATATCTCATGATTTACAATTCTATTGCTTACACTGTTTCTTCCATGAAAAATTAAGTTGAATAAACTTTAATTTCATATTTTATTCAACCTCTAAATCAATTCCCACTATTTTTGATGATTTTTCAAAGTTAGACTACTGCTGTTGTCCAAAACTTTTTAGTGCAAAATGTTGATTTCCAAGTTTATAGCGCCCTTATTTCCTTTTCTGTACAATTTTTCGCATCATTTTCTCTTATTTCTCTTATTTCTCGATAGCAAGCCATTTCAGATTTCCACTGAATCTCGTTTTCTACGTTTTGGGTACACACCTAGTATCGATTCGCTATGCAAAGTAACTCGCGCCTTCAAAAACCTATATTTGACCAATATATCCCTTAATTGATCACTTGATTCGTCAATCAAACCAAATATCCCCAACATAAAACTCGAGAAACTAATCAAGCAATGTTTCAAAAACTTACCGCGACGAATCCAATAACCAGTCGTCTCCACACACTGGAATATCCGCTTAAAAACCTTTGAACAACACTTAAACTAGATTACAACGAACCCTTTCTTAACTGCCTAATCGAAATACGATAACTAAGGGAAAAATTCCACTTACCGAAATTGATGAGGTAGAAAGTTTCACCCAAAGAGATGACTCGCAAAAAATACAGAAACGAAAAGAGTAGGGAAAAGAGAAGAGAATTTCGGCTATAGAGCAAGAGATGAACCGATCAAGAAAACAAAAAAAGAGGGGAAAGAAAAGAAACAAGATTCGGCCAAAGGGCGACAAAAACCAGAAGTGAACAAGAAGGGAGAAGAAACGGAAGAGAAACAAAAGTCTAGCATCGGAAAATTTGTTGGGAAAAAAATAGAAAACTAATAAGAAGAAAATCTTATTTTGATAACTTCTCCCGAATTATCTCCTAAAAACACTCCTTATTAACCCACTAAAACACAACTACTCAGCGGTCCAGTTTAATTTGAACTCCACCACGCCACACGCCTCAAACAAAAATTAATTCCCCTACTTGCGCAGGGACTTGAACACAGGACCTCTTGCACACTAACACTCCACTTAACCACCAGACTAGCAGGCCCATTCTAATATATTTTTACCAACAATCAAATAAAAGCCTACTGAGCAAAGGTAAGGCCTAATTCATTCGAAATACCAAAATTTGCCCTAGCGAAGGCTTGAACTTGGGGCCTCCCAAACACTCCCAAAACACATAACCACTAAAGCTGACAGATATTTGTATCATATTTTCACAATAATAAAATTAGAAATTTTAGGGCGTTACAATTCAATCACAACCTATGCCAGTCGAATTTAAGTGAGGTCCCTAGCAGCCCATATTTTTCATTTATTTCACATTTTAACCACAGTTTCTACATTTCACAATTTAATCCCTATTTTACATTTTTACCAAAAATCACTTAACAAAACTTGTATATCTATCAACAAGCATTCTTAATCTATCAAGAAACTTGAAAATACATGCTTATTCATCAATCGAAACATTCAAAATCTTTAACAGTTTTGCAAATTAATCCTTGGGCTAGCTAGAGCTAGTTGCAACGATCTCAAAAACATAGAAACCATTAAAAACGGGACAAAATACATACCTATTTAAGCAAAAATGCCTTAGTCGAATGAAACCCTAAAGAAATGGATTTTCTTCTCTTCAATATTCGGCTATGATGAAGATGAACATACCGAAATTTGGTATTGTTTTTATTTAATTAACTTTTATTAACTAATTACAATTTTAACCTTAATGATAACCTTTAAAATCACTTAAACCATGTACATAAATGTCCACTACCATTAACAATGGTATATTTACCACATAAGGACACTCACAAATAAATTCATAGCCATTTAATACTTTTAACTAAAAGAACATAAGTTTTATACCTTACGCTATTTAGTCCTTTTTATCAAATCAGTACTCAAACAATAAAATTTCTAAACGAAACTTTCACACAATCACTCAATCATGCTGTAAACATTAAAATAATAATAAAATAATTATTTCAACTTCAAATTTGTGGTCCCGAAACCACTGTTCCAATTTGACTCAAAACGGGCTGTTACAATTTTTAATTATATTAAACTAACTTAAGTATGCTTAAAATTAAATTAAACAAAGAAAGAAATAAGTACGCAAGTTTTAAGAGTAATCACAATAGCGTGCATGTGTTAGGATAATTAAACTAACCTAAGTATGCTTAAAATTAAATTGAATTATTAAGTCTAGCATATGTCTATGTCAAACAACTTAGTATTTTAATAAGCAGAAAACAAATTATGTGAGGTAACAATAATATTTCTATACTGAAACAGTTTAATCATATTAATCCCCAGCTTATGCAAGGTAATAATGTTCTTTCGATATTATTACTAATCAGACCTAATTTCATCATAAATAGATCAAACACGCACCATTAAGATATTGTGTTAATTAATTACAATCTGGTTCTAATTTAATAATTAATTCAATTGCATACCTACATATATAATGCATGAATAAAATGTCCATGATTTTATTTGAATGAATAAGCAACAAAGGCACATAACATAATTAGCAAAATTAAATAATCTAGGCTACTGAATTTAAATCATTCTAGCAATGAAAAAAATTAAACAACCATGATTATATTAAAAGCAAAAAACTCAGTTGCAATCATGTTTCTTGAATTGAACAAAAAATAAAAGATTGAAGGGTAAAGAGTGCAAAGCTATTTTCCGTGGTTCTCCGAGGCACAACTCACTTTGCTCCTCCTTCGTTGTTCTCTTCTTGCTGTGACTACAAAGCTTGAATGCTCCTAATATATGTAACATCCCGCCCGACGAAGCCCTAATTTTCAAATACTGTTCATGAGAAATAGGAGATTAAGGGAAAGTTTTGAGGGTGTGTAGTGTTGGAAACCTACCTAGAATAAGAATTTCTTTTAGCATGCTTATGATGCCTCAACGTTGGCGGGCACGAGATTTGGTGCATAAGTTTAGAGAAGTATGATTGGAAGAGTAGTGTTCACCCAAATTAAGGAAAATTCAATCTTCACCGTTGGATCAAAACCCACCCAGCCGTTTGATCTATTTGAGCAGGCACAATTCTTATTGGACGCAACTCTTCCCACACGTTAGTCATGTCACTGTGTCAGTAGAAAGGAATTGTACTCTGGGGAACTAAAGAAATTATGGATAATAAAGGTCCAATTAATGAAGCCTCTGTCGAGAGAATGACTAGTGGCATAGAAACACCAATACTGAAAGAGGTAGGAACCAGCAAGATAAAGAAGGGCAAAGCCAAAGGTGATCAAGTTTTTGAGACATCCTTATGGCGTAAGATGAAAGATGTTGAGAAAATGATTACTTCCATCAGCAATAGCAAGTCAAACTTGTCGCTACAATTAAGAACATGGAGAACTCTCAAAATTTGTTTTATGCTTATACTAAAGCCTGGAACAGTTCCGTCGTAGCCACATTTAGCCAATTGAGCCCATCTCCAATGCCAAACATCCCAGTTGTAATGCCCCAAAATCTAGGTATTTATTTTTGTACGTTTGTAAAATAAATACATGTCTGCTTCAGTGGTTAAGTGATTTGGGTGTGTTTGGGAGTGTCTACGAAGTCTTGGTTCAAGCCTGGGCTTGTGAAAAAAGTTTTGTTTTTAAAGAATAAACCCTTTCCTATAGTTAGTAGGCTTTTAAATTATTGTGTGTATAACAAGACATAAAAAGCCTGCTGGTCTAAAGGGTAAGTGGCGCGTTACCTATGCCAGTGGACTGAGGTTCGAATCTTGGTGAAGGCAAGGGAGTATTTGTTTTGCTGCTGTGTCGTGGGGGTGTTGTAGTTTTACTGAAACACTGAAGTGGTTGAGAAGAATTCAAATTGTGTGGTTGAGGGGAGGTGTGATCGGGTGGAGAGATTTGAGGAGGGATTTTAGGAGAAAATCAAGGAAAGTGAGGGGAGAAGGAGTGTTGTGCCAAAATTGGACTCTGGCACTCAAGAAATTCGGCCAGAGTGGTATACTCCTTATTGGGTATACTCCTCATTTCAGGTTTTGTTTGTATTTGTTTTTTTTCTCTTTCTGCTTAAAGGCCGATTGTGGTAGGCCCTCAAGTTCCGTTCAGAGGCCAAATAAAAAATCCAGAGTGGATGGGCCGGTCAGAGTTAGGGCCCCTATTGCTACTACTGGACTATAGCCATGTGTTGACTATGGTAGAAGCCATCAGGGCGAGTGCTGGAAAAGGATTGGGGCATGTTTGAGATGCGGATCATTAGAGCACTATATCAGAGATTGTCCATGAAGGCCCGATCAGATGCAAGTTACTGGCCGGGGTACTGTTCAGCCTCAAAAAGCTGTTCAGCAGCCACCAAGAGGCCCTGGTCAAGCCAGAGATGGAAATGGTACGGGCCGTGGTCGTAGAGCACTGGGCAGAGGTACGGGTCATACTGAGGCAAGGTAGCTAGCTTTGGTTTATGCTGCACGTCACCGAAAGGATGGAGATGCCCCAGATGTTATTACTGGTACGTTCTTTGTCTATAATGTACCTTATACTGCACTGATTGATGTTGGGTCTACGCATTCGTATATAGCATGCTCAGTGTTTGAGACTTTGGGTTTAATGGTTGGAACTACTTCGAGTGAGGTTACTGTGTTGAGTCCTTTAGGGCAGTCAGTTAAAGTAAACAAATTGTTCAGAGACGTACCTTTGGAGGTGCAAGGAACCATCTTTTTGGGGGACTTAATGGAACTTCCTTTTGGAGAATTCGACTTAATACTGGGCATGGATTGGCTGGTTAAGCATCAAGTGAATTTGGATTGTGCTACTAAACGGGTGGTACTGAAAACTATGGAGGATGATGAGGTGGTAGTAATAGGGGAGCGTCGGAACTATTTGTCAAATGTGATTTCTGCACTGAGGCCTGAGAAGTTGGTTCATAAGGGATGTGAGGCATATCTAGCCTACATCAGTGGTGTTGATTCTAAGGTTCTGTCTGTTAAAGATATCAGAACAGTTAAAGATTTTCCAGATGTCTTTCCCAATGAACTACTTGGACTACCTCTAAACCGTGAAGTTGAGTTTAGGATTGAGCTCCTACTGGGTACAGCTCCAGTGTTCATCGCCCCTTATAAAATGGCACTGAAGGAGCTAGTTGAGCTTTAAGGCTCAGATTCAAGAGTTACTGGATTGAGGGTTCATCCGCCCTAGTGTGTCCTCATGGGGAGCACTGATGTTATTTGTGAAAAAGAAGGATGGATCCATGCGTATGTGCATCGACTATCGGCAACTGAATAAATTGAATATTAAAAATAAGTACCCCCTGCCGAGGATTGGTGATCTATTTGACCAGTTTCGAGGAGCTTCGATCTTCTCTATGATTGATTTCCGATCGGGGTACCATCAACTGAGAGTCAAAGAGGTTGATGTTTACAAGATAGTGTTTAGGACTCGTTATGGTCATTACGAGTTCCTTGTGATGCCGTTTGGACTGACAAATACACCAGTAGCTTTCATGGTTCTGATGAACCGAGTGTTCCATCCTTATTTGGATCGATTCGTAGTGGTTTTTATAGATGACATCTTGGTGTATTCAAAAACTAAGGATGAATATGACACACATCTTTGAGTTGTTCTGTAGATTCTGAGGGAGAAACAATTATACGCTAAGTTTAGCACGTATGAATTCTGGCTACGTGAGGTAACATTTCTTGGCCATGTGGTATCGACTGAAGGGATTAGAGTTGATCATTGGAAAATTGAAGCAGTTTTGAATTGGAAGTCGCCTAAGACAGTATCTGAGATTCAAAGTTTTCTAAGTCTGGCAGGGTATTATAAACGTTTTGTTGAGGGGTTTTCGTTGATTGCTGAACCTCTGACGAAATTGTTGAGTAAAGGGGTAGCGTTTGACTAGACTGATAAGCAGTAAGAGAGTTTTGAGTAACTTAATAGGGTTTTTATGGAGGCCCCTATCTTAAGATAGCCAGAGTTTGGGAAAGAATTCACTATCTACAGCGATGCATCACATATTGGTTTGGGATGTGTGTTGATG
Organism: Gossypium bickii; assembly: GCA_025503065.1. Taxonomy (NCBI): domain Eukaryota; kingdom Viridiplantae; phylum Streptophyta; class Magnoliopsida; order Malvales; family Malvaceae; genus Gossypium; species Gossypium bickii. The sequence goes on along the minus strand of CP106712.1, from coordinate 38,227,312 downwards.
CAAGAGGGTAAGGTAGTGGCATATGCGTCTCACCAGCTTAAGTCTCATGAGGCGAATAAACCGACGCATGACTTGGAGTTGGCCACGGTGGTATTCGCACTGAAAATCTAGAGGCATTATCTGTACGGTGAAAAATGCACCATTTACACAGATCACAAGAGCCTCAAATACCTCCTTACTCAGAAGGAGCTAAATCTTAGGCAGCGTAGATGGATTGAGCTGCTTAAGGATTATGACTGCTCGATTGAGTACCATTCTGATAAGGCCAATGTAGTAGTTGACGCACTGAGCCGTAGGGCCATGACGGATTTGAGGTTGATGTTTGCTCGCCTCAGCTTATTTGATGATGGTAGTTTGTTGGTCGAACTTCAAGTTAAACTGTCGTGGATTGAACAGATTAAGGGTAAACAGTTGGAGGATGGGTCCTTGGGTCCTCGATTCCGACAGATTGAGAGTGGGAAAACTTCAGATTTTGGATTTAATAGCGAAGGGGTACTGTGTTTTGGTGGGAGAGTCTATGTACCAAGGGATACTTATTTGAGGCAGTCTATACTACGAGAGACGCATAGTAGTTCTTATGCTATGCATCCCGGCGGGAATAAAATGTACTGAGACCTTCTTGAGTTATATTGGTGGCCAGGTCTCAAGCGTGAAGTTACCGACTTTGTGAGTAAGTGTCTGACTTGCCAACAGATTAAGGCTGAACATCAGTTACCTTCAGGGTTGCTTCAGCTAGTTAAAATTCCACTTTGGAAGTGGGAGAGAGTAACTATGGACTTCGTTAGTGGGCTGCCCCTAACGCCTACTAAGAAGGATGCAGTATGGGTCGTAATGGATCGGTTGACCAAGTCAACCCATTTCATACCAGTTCGTACTGATTACTCTTTGCAGAAGCTGGCTAAACTTTATGTGGCTGATATAGTGAGACTACATGGGGTACCGGTTTCCATAATATCAGATAGAGATTCTCGCTTCACGTCTCAATTTTGGAAGAAGTTACACGGGGCTTTGGGTACAATATTGGACTTCAGTACTGTGTTTCACCCCCAGACAAATGGTCAATCAGAGAGGGTGATTCAAATACTGGAGGATATGTTAAGGTGTTGTGTAATAGATTTTTGAGGCTGTTAGGAAGACTATTTACCATTGGTAGAGTTTGAATATAACAATAGCTACCAGTCTAGCATATAAATGGCACCTTATGAGGCATTATATGGCCGTAGGTGTCGTACTCCTTCGTGTTGGACTGAGTTGGGCGAGCGGCATGTTCTGGGCCCTGAATTGGTTTCTGATACTGAGGACAAAGTTAGATTAAATTGGGACCTATTGAAGGCAACATCTGACAAATAGAAGTCGTATGCAGATTTGAAGCTCAAGGATATTGAGTATTCTGTGGGGGACTTCTTTTTTCTTAAGTTCTCGCCATGGAAGAAGGTACTGAGATTTGGACGAAAGGGCAAGTTGAGCCCTAGGTTTATTGGGCCTTATCGCATACTGAAACGTCTGGGACTGGTTACCTATAAACTTGAGTTATCTCTAGAGTTAAATCAGATTCATGATGTGTTCTACGTCTCTATGTTGAGGCGTTACCGTTCTGATCCCACACACTTGATTTCGACTGAGGAGATTGAGGTTAGACCGGACCTGACTTTTGAGAAAGAACCAGTTCAGATTTTAAATCATGATGTAAAAGTTTTGAGGAAGAAGTCTACCCCACTAGTAAAGGTACTTTGGCGCAATCACAGCTCAAAGGAGACCACGTGGGAACTCGAAGAGGCGATGCATCAACAATACCCTCATCTTTTTTGATCAGGTAAATTTCGAGGCCAAAATTTTCTTTTAGGGGGGTAGAGTTGTAACGCCCAAAATCTAGGTATTTATTTTTGTATGTTTGTAAAATAAATACATGTCTGCTTTAGTGGTTAAGTGATTTGGGTGTGTTTGGAAGTGTCTGAGAAGTCTTGGGTTCAAGCCTGGGCTTGTGCAAAAAGTTTTATTTTTAAAGAATAAACCCTTGCCTATTGTTAGTAGGCTTTTAAATTATTGTGTGTATAACAAGACAGAAAAAGCCTGCTGGTCTAGGGGGTAAGTGGCGTGTTACCTATGCCAGTGGACTGAGGATCGAATCTTGGTGGAGGCAAGGGAGTATTTATTTTGCTGCTGTGCCGTGGGGGGTGTTGTAGTTTGACTGAAACACTGAAGTGGTTGAGAAGAATTCAAATTGTGTGGTTGAGGGAAGGTGTAATCGGGTGGAGAGATTTGAAGAGGGATTTTAGGAGAAAATCAAGGGAAGTGAGGGAAGAGAGAGTGTTGTGCCAAAATTGGACTCTGGCACTTAAGAAATTCAACCAGAGTGGTATACTCCTCATTGGGTATACTCCTCATTTCAGGTTTTGTTTGTATTTATTTTTTTCTCTTTTTGCTTGAAGGCCGATTGTGGTAGGGGTCTTTGGGTATTCTTCTTGTAACGCCCAGGAATTTGGGCCTAAAAGTATTGGGCCTTGAACAAGGGAACGGTTAGGAAACTGTGCATAAAAGTTTATGTGAGCTAGGAAATGACACAATTAAATGTCTACTCAAGTGGTTAAGGGTCCTGAGAGGAGTTGGAAAAGTCATGGGTTCAAACATGGGCTTTAGCAAAAATTTTGGGTTTAAGTGGATAAAACCTTGGATGCTTGGATGTAGGCCTTTTAAATTATTGTGTTAAAAAAATGACACAAGGAAGCATATGGTCTAATGGTTGTGGCGTCATTAAGGTTGCAAGGGAGCTTGGGTTCAAGTCTTGGCTCTTGCAATTTAATTTCGTTTTTATTTTAAAGGAACCTGGACTTTGGCCTTTAGACCTTTTAATTAATTGAAGATTAAATGTGACACAAAAGAGCTTTTGGCAAGGAGACAAGTGGCGTGTTGAGCTATTGAGGGGGGCTTGGGTTCGAATCCCATTGCAAGCAAAAAGGATATTTATTTTTCTAACATGAGGCAACAGGAGTTTGAGGTGGTTTCGAACTCTATTGGGTAAGAGTTTGAATGGGTCTTGGAGAGTGTTATGGATGACATTAAGGAGGGATAATGAGAGAGATTTTAGGAGAAAGTTAAGGAAATCAAATTAGGGAGTGTTGTAGCCGATTGGGAGACTTGTTTGTGCAATTCGGCTAAAGGGGTCTTTATATGCATTTTCAGCATTTTGTGAGAGTGTAGAAGCCGATTATTCTCTCTGCTATTTTGGGTTCTTTCCTTTTTGCATTTCGGGTTTTTCTCTCCTTGTGGCTTTTGGTGTAGTGTTTCTGACCATTCGGGTCTTTCTCTTTTCAATTTTGTATCTCAATTGTTGTTCACTTTAGCCGAAACACAAATACCAAGTGTTGAATTCTCCCTTGATACTTTTCTTTTCTTCTTCATATTTTCTCTCTGTCGAAATGGGCATTCTTCTTCTTCTCTTTTGCTAAATCGAATTAAGTTTCTTATGTTTCCTTTCTACTTGAGTAATAGCCGAATACCTTGCCTTCTCCTCACACATTCTAAAACTCTGACAAGTCGATCACTGCATAGACCTTCTACTTTCATTTTGTCATTCCATTTCTGTTGCGAATCTATTATTATCCTTTCTCTTTGCCACCAAGCCGAATATTGGGGTAAGTAATTGGGTTGTTTCTTGTTACTTTGCTGTTATCCCTTTTAGGATTATCGTTGTTACTATTTAATGATCTCCTTTCGGTTTATCCTCTTTGATCGAAGGTAATATTCCACTCACGTGTGCCGCTCCCTTAAGTTAGCATTCGATTCTGAGGGATTCGGTAAGTTGTTCTCTATCTTACTTAAGTTAATGTGGATGGGTGTAAACTACATCCTTAATCAACCCTTTAAGGAGATCTGTTGCTATACAGTGAATGGTCAATCAACAATTGTGGGAGTCTAGCCAAGCGATTTTAGAGTTAAAGGCTATACTCCTGTTTACCAAGGTTAGTGGTAAGGGTAGTGTAGAGATTCAGGGTTTATAAATCTTATTAACGATTTAAGGATTGATTGAATTTTTGGATTGAATCTAGGTTGGTGCTTTTGGAATTTCGCAAGTGGTCGCTAAAAGGTGTGTAATCATACACCCAGTATTGTTACTATCAAAACAATGGACAATGGTGTGTAACTGTTTTTCGTAAATGATAAGCGGCTTAAAAGCTAAAAAGGGTGTGTAATTGTACGCCCTATTTCGTGACTATCAAACACGGGAAAAAGGTGTGTATTCACACCCCTGTCTATCTGTGAATCGGCAAAAGTCGATAAGCTGAAATGCCGGAACCTCGGCATTCGAGGCCTCACGAGCGTGTAAATGCACGTGGGGCTAACCGAGCCCCAAATCGTGGGTAGCAGACTGCAGAGGCCACCACGTGCATTTTCGTGGACTGGGGTCGTTATGGCCTCGATGGGTCGAAATGGGCCGCATGGGCCCAATGGCCTTGTGGGCCCACACGGGTAAAACCCTCGGTAAGTGATCATTGATAGATTGGTTTATGAGGCTCACGATGTCGTATGTGAATCTGGACTAAATGGGCCACACGAGCGTGTGGGCCCATTTGGGCCCAATAGCAGGTTTTGGGCCCATATACACTATTCTGGCTGTGTAGGTTATCTGAGTCGCTCGAAGCGATGATAAACCCTCTAGGAGGTTGTAATAAGTACCGTGACCCTAATATTTGTAAAATTACTGAAATACCCCTGTAGGACAAAATGATTGTTTTGCCCTTGTAGGTAAATGACTGACTTAGATTATGAATTTGACTGATTTGACTGTGATCGTATGACTCTATTTTAACTGACTTGACTGTGGTCGTGTGACTAATATGCTTTTAATATATGTTTAAATGACTGTTACTAAGCATGGCCATTCTGCATACACTTGTGATGATTGAGCATGACATACACGACATATTGCATAGGGTTGGGACATTGTTACAGAGGAAGTGTATGGCCCATTGCCATTCTGTACAAGGCTTCCAGCCTTTCTGCGATATTTATGGATTTTAGCCGTTCTATCTACGGCGCCGAGCCGTTCTGTTCACTTAGTGCTTCAACCGATGCTAAGCTTGGTGTATTGGCTGGGTGGGTCGATTTTATCCCCACATGGTGTGTTGGTTGGTACGGGTGGTGTATTGGTTTGATTGGGCTGGATTTCTATCTGTATATCTGCTTCTGATACTGATTCTGTAATGGGCTTAGGTCCACCTGGTTCTGTTATGGGTTAAGGCCCACCTAATACTGTGTCTGTGATGGGCTCAGGCCCAGTCTGTCTCTGCATACCATATATATGACTGTTTGTATTATAAGGGATTACACACTGAGTTTTCGCAAACTCACCCTTCTGTCTAACTATACAGGTAATCCCCAGCCTTAGGCGATTTGGAGACGCGAGAGACTCGGAGGTGGCCACACGACCGCTGATGCTCTGCTATAGACTTTTTATTTGAATTTTATATTTTGGGTTTTAATTCTGTTATAAGGCTTTTGAGGGATTAAATTTTTAAATGGGCTGTAGATTTCCTTATTTAAAACTGCTAAACACGAATTTTCAAAATTAACAACTATTTTCAAAAACACATTAAAACAGAAGTTTTTATATTTCAAACTTTAGGAGCTTTCGTGATTGGAATAACCTAAAGTATCTATGTTAGACATTAAGTAAACGTTTTTTACAAGATGATTTGCTAAACTCGAGGAAAAGGATTTAAACATAGAAATGAACTTTTAACGACAAACTCAGTTTTTGAACGATGCTTTGATGTGACACGCCAGATTCGACCATAACTTTTGGGCCAAGTTTGGGGTGTTACACTTCTGTTCACTCTTTTTTTCATTTTGCACAACCTTTCTTTGACCGAAAGTACTCCTAGTGCTACCTTTCTCTTTTGCTTTCTTTTGCAAACTTAGTTTTATTTGTGCGTTCTCTGCTCTCAAGTCTACCATATCTCTCTTTCTTTCTTCTTTTTCTGAATTGTGTAAGGTGTGTTCGGCTAGACCATTGTTCTTTTTATTTTTGCCCTTTTTCACAACAATTGTTTTTCCTCTTTTCTTCTTTTTCTGTTATTGGCCGAATATACCTTCTTCCCCTCCTTCGTTTTATTTTCTCTTTCTCCCTTAAACTGATTCCTCTTATCATCTTGGTACCCAGGCAGATTACTTCATTCCTCAATCGCTATTGTGTCTTCAGTTTAGCGACTATTCTCTAACAAATTGGTAAGAGCACTCGACTTCTTCTTGTTTCTCGTAATCTATAACAAGTCTTTCCTTTCCTCCACTGTTAAAGTCGAATACCCATTTGTTTCTTTAAGTTTTTTTAGAACTTCTCGAGGAGTGAAGGAGTCGCAAGTGGTAGTGAAGTATTCGAAACCCTTCTTTCTTCACTCAATCAAAGGTAACTATTTTGTCTTGCATTGTGGGTAAAGACCGAATGCTCTTTCCTCTACTTTTGGGGTTCTGTGGTGCTGTAAGTTATTACGTATGGATTTAAGCCATGTATAAACAACTCTGATTTAATAGAATCCGCTTGTAACACAAATATTCGTCAATGAGGTGGTAATCAACCCTCGTCAGTGGTCTAAGAGGGCTAAACCACATTTTCTAAACCAAGGCAAGTGTGGTGCTCACGGTTATTCACACGTTTTCACAAATAGGTGTGTAAACACTGCCCAAATCACAATTCGGTGAGAGCCGAAAAATATGACAAGTGACGCTACACGAGCGTGTGCTCCCTCGTGTGGTACTCTGAATGCATAAAACGTGGGTGTTTGATTATTGAGGCCATCAAGAGTGATTTCATGGTCTTAGGCTGTTTTGGGCCATGTTGGTCCGAAATGGGTCGTATGGGCCCAACAGGCTTGTGGGCCCCACACGATTAAACCACACAAACGTGTGGAGAATATTGGGCCAAACTGTGAAAAAAATCATGACCGAGACCAATTCTGAGCTATGTGGGCCATGGGCCCGCATTATGGGCCTTGGGCACATTTTCACTATTTGACTGTTAAGGTTGCACGGGTCGCCCGAGACGACTGTGGACCTACTGATGGGTTGGTAAGTATACCTTGACCCCAAACTGATAAAATGACTATTATGCCCCTATGGTATAAAATAACTGTTTTGCCCCTATGATATAAAATGACTGTATGCTATATGTTATGTATGACTGTATATGAGCATGCCACGATATATATGTTGCATACATGTGTGATATGTTGCATGGGATGGGATTATATGATTGGAGGAAGTGTACTGTACTGGCAGCTCTACTGCAAATATTGTTTAGTGCCGCAACCGATGCTAATTTTGAAGTGTAGGGATGGGTGGGTGATTTTATCCCCACATAGTGTGTTGGGCTGGACGGAGTGGAGTGTAAAGGCTGGTTGGGTAGGATTTCTGATTGCATGCCTGAACTGTTACTGTCACTAAAATAGGTAAGGCCCACACTGATACTGATACTGCAATGAGCTAAGGCCCAACTGATATGAACTATTATTGTTTTGGGCTTAGGCCCAGACTGTACTTGCCTAAGGCATGATTGGTTATTTACTCACAACGGGTTACACACTGAGTTTTTGTAAACTCCCCCCCTCTATTTATCTGCACAGTTAATCCCCAATGTTAGGCAAATCGGTGCTGCAAGGGATTCGGAGGTGGCCACACAACTACACTTGCTTTTATATTTGAGTTTTACTTCCAATAAAATTTGATTTGGGTTTTTTTTTTTTTTTTTTTTTGTAATAAGGCCTCTTTAAATTTTAAACTTTTAATTTGAGATTTTATTTCTTTTAATTCATATCTAAGAGTAGTGTGACGCGGTTTCTCAAAAGATAAATGCTTTTTAAAACACCACATTTTCATAACATACTACAAAAGCTTCCGCATCAAACCATTGTTTTAAAGTATAATAACAAACTAATAAGATCAACTTTATGCTAAAAACAACTTGAGTTTTAAATGAACAAACACACTAAAATTTTCGATAAGATCACAAATGAGATTTAATTCAGAACGGATTTTCCAATGAAATTATGTTGTTAGAAAATACTTCAATGTGATATCGCCAGATTCGGCCATAATGTCTAGGCCGGGTTTGGGGTGTTACACCAGTGTTTCCACCAATCCTTCAAAACTATAAGCATTCATCTGTGAATGACGACTTTGAAGACCGAGACCGATTGGTGGCATCTCCTCCCATCGTGTAAATCTCTGATAATGAAAAAGATGATGAATTTGGGGACATTGAGGAATATTTGTGCAAGATTGATATCTTGTTCAAGGATGGTATTTTTACTGATCAAGAGACACTATTGTTGATAAGGAAGCTACTACTATAGAAGAGGAAATTTTTGCTGAAGAAAAAGTTGCTGAAAAAGAAAAAGAAAGAGAAGAGGAAGATTCTAATGTGAATATTGTCACCACACCCAAATCTGTGGGTGCAAATATTGATAATCTGGAGTTAGAAGGATCGAGACCGATGGAAGTTGCTGAAGTCACCAGTGAGGAGCAGGATAACTCATTCGCAATTGTGGTCTATACTGGACCACTTCAGGTGGCCTCTCCCACACAAGTAGTAACCGATGATACCAGGGCTGAGCCAAAACTTGAGAAGTAATCCGAAAATCGTGCAACACCCGCAGAAAAGAAAAGGAAGCGCTCGAAGGACGAGAGGTGAAAAAATGAGGAGAAGAAAATGAGAAGGAAGAAACATTATGTAGCCACAGCAATGTCTGTGGATACTTGAGTTAGCTTTATTTTAAAGTTGTAGTTGTAGTTTTCATGCATTGCATATAGTTGTAAGTCACATTTTGTTTAGTACACATTATCACTGAATTTTTATTGTTGTTACATATTCATGTTAGTTCATTGGAGATAATGCAATCTTTAAGTTTGGGGAAATATATATGGGATTTGGAAATACACCCACATTTCATATTTTTTTTTGAAGCATACAAGGTCAATGCACAATTGTTCGAAATTTTTCTTATATTGGATGCTTAATTCTTGGATCATGTGAATTGCCATTGAATGAGTTGGATAAATTTGACGGAATGTTGTATCTTCAATACTTTGATGAATGATTTAGGTTGCATTAGTAATAAATGACTAGTAACAATCCTTGAATCTTGAATAAAACTTCCTTCTACAGCTACTTATATATATAGATAGTTATAAATAAGAGATACTCCAAAGTGGGTGCATTGTGGAATGTTAAAAAGGGAACACTCCAATACAAGCGTCAGAAAAATGAATCTAGCCAAAGGCCGTCACTGCATGAGTGTGTTTCGGCACAATTACGTACTCCCTGGGGGTATGTTGCACCCCATCGTTACTTCTTAGGAACAAGGGTACAGTAATGCAACGATGTCCCTTATTCTGAAAAATATATATATAAATACTTAGTATTGTACAATAAATGTTGTATTGGCAACTATAATTTAGGATTCGAAGCATGATGTTGGCCATGATGAAAGTGCAATCTTACTTATTCATGCTTATGTATTATTAATGCAATATTCTTTTTGTAACACCCCAAACCCGTATCTGTCGCTGGAACAGGGTTACGGAGCATTACCGAAACTATCAGAACATTTACAAATAATTCTTATAAATTACTATTTATTAATCAAGATTATTGATATCATCCCTTAAATGGACCCTCGAGGCCCAATACAAGCATTAGAATCGAGTCGAGACTTAATCAGAAACTCTAAGAACTTTTCGCAAAATTAAAAAAATTTTCCAAGTTGCATGGTTCACACGCCCGTGTGGTCCAAGGGACACGCCCATGTGACCCTAAGACACGCCCATGCCATAGGCCGTGTTCGACCCCGTGTAACTCTCTGACTCGTGAACAAGTCCACGCCACACTCTTGTGTGCTAGGCTGTGTGGTTAATTAAATTCTTTCGAAATTAGGTATAGGTTTCACACAGCGAAGACACACGCCTATGTTCCAGGCCGTGTAACACACACGGCTGAGACACACGCCCATGTCTCTGCCCGTGTACTCAACTCTGAGCATTCTGTTTCTCAAAATTTAGGTGCAGGGGACACATGGCCTAACCACACGCCCATGTACCAGGCCGTGTGTGCCCATGTGTCTAGTCGTGTGGACGAAATAAAGCCATTTCTAGCTTCATTTCTCACCCAAAAATCACACCAATGACCTACACTAATGCTTAAATCCAAGTACCAACCAATTCAAGCATTTAAATTAAGTAATTTCCATCATTCAACATGGCATACATGTTTATATTCTTACCTTGATTGTAACAACCAGATTTTGGGGCTCGTCGGAACAGTGGTTTCGAGATCGCTAATTCGAGGTTGAGGAAAATTATTTTGATATTATTTTATGTGTTATGGCATTAATATATGGCTCTATGAAAATTTTGGTGCTTTAATTTTAACGATTGGATGCTTAATTGTGAAAAAGGACTAAATCGCATAAAGTATGAAAGTTCCATTATTCAAGGTAGAGGTGTCTAATAGCTATAGAATATTAATTTGAGGTCCTTAATATGCAATTAGGCTAATTGGGAAGTGTTGGCCATCCATAGAGGCTAGGGAGACAAGGGCATTAAATTTTTTGGTTAAATTTGGTGAAATTAGGTGATGAAAAGATGAATAAAATAAGATAAAAAGAAAAGCTATCATCTTTCACTATTTACCCTCCTTATTTCACCAAAAATTGAAGAGAAAAATAGATTTTTTGGGGTTCAAACTTTCAGCTAAGCTATGTCCTTGAATGTAAGTGATTTTGATGATTATTTTTGAGGGTTTTTGTACTTTTAGAGTCCCCAAAGCTTAAGCTACCTAATGAGGGGACTAAATTGTTAAATGTTTGAAAGTTTAGGGACTTTCTATGAGAGAGTTTATGTTTTTAGCTGAGTTTTTATGGAAGAAAATGAATGTTAGTGAGATGAGAAACAACTTTTGTGAAAGGTGTTAGCCTGAAAACACTTAAATAGGACTTGAATGCAAAGATTGAAATTGTGTAATAAATGCATGAAATAATTGGAATTATGAGTATTTGTAAGAGTCATAAATGTTCAGCTAGGCTTGTTTAATGAGAAAATGTGATGAAAAATGATTTACGAGCCTAGGGGCAAAATCATAATTTTGCCATAATATAAGGGCAAAACGGTCATTTTTGCCTAAGTAGAGATTATGATGTATTATGATCATAAAATGATTAAATGAGTAAAATTTTGTTGTTATAGATCAAGAAGAGCGCGGAATTAACCTCGACCGGGGAAAAGGCAAGGTTTCAGATTAAACCGCAAATTAACGCATTTTGCACCAAGGTAAGTTTATGTGTAAACGATGCATCTTAAATAAATATGGTGTTGCTTATTGGTGCATTGTAGGATTGAGAACACTTACGATTTAAACGGATTGAATTTGGTAGAAAATGAATAAATTCTGGATGGATGTTGAAATAGATATGTAAGTGCGGAATATTATCCGTAGTAGATAATGGTTGGCTGTGTGCGATACCACCTTAATCATTCTTGTTGGTGGGTTATGTGCGATACCACCTATTTACTTATTCACAATGGGCTGTGTGCGATACCATTACTTATTATCATTTGGTGGGCTATGTGTGATACCACCATAAATACTCTTGTTGGTGGGCTATGTGCGATACCACCCTGCTAAAGATAAATGGTGGGCTAAGTGCGAAACCACCGAGTGTTTGGTATTACTAAGAATGGTTTATTGTGTAATTATGATGTGTTGTTTCATGTGATCATGTGGTGATCAAGTACAGGGATGTATGTTAAATAATAAGAGCATTTGGTTGTGATATGGTTGGATTTTATAGTGACAAAGATCCGAGTTGGGATACGAAGTGTAATATCCCGGGTTAGGGGCTATTTTTGTTATGGCATGTTTTGCATATGTTGGTATGCTATGTTGTTGTTTGTGTAGTTTCGGGACTTAATTGTAGGCTAGGTGTATGCCTGAGTGTATGGGAAAATTTTGGGTTTTGGGTGTTAAGTCAGGGGAGCTGATGGAGCTGAGGGATGTGTAGTTTATTTGGCGTTTTTGAGCACAAAAGAGGAGCTGGTGGAGTGGCAAAGCATGCGTCACTTGGAGGCTTGGAGTTGGCGTCATTTGTAAGGAGGGAGGTCCTGTGTTCAAGCTGCAAAGTGGCCCTTTTTGGCTTCATTTTTTGGACGGCATAGGGGGGGGAGAGTTGGATGTAGTTCAAATTCCACTTTGGACTAAGTCAAATGTTTTAAAAGATGGGTGGAGAGTGAATTTAGGAAGGAGACTTGTTCAAAGTGTTTGAAAGTGTGGTAGGAGTGTTTTAGGGATTGTGGCCGAATTTTTGGGGTGTTTGGAGGTGTTGGCCGTACCTTGGGAAGCTTGTTGGAGGGTGGTCGGTTTTGGTAAGTCAATGAGAAGGCTATGCCGAAATTCTTTTTGGCATGTTGAGGGGTTCGGTCAAAAGTTGATAGCTAAAATTCTTTTTGTGTCAATAGCCTAAGCCGAATTTCAAAAGAAAGTTCTCTCATTTTTTCTTTTCTTGTCATAGTTAGCCGAAACCCATCCTTCAAAACTCTCTCTTCATTTCTTCCTTTAAGCAAACCGAAACTACTTTCATTTCATCCACTTTTCTCTTTTTCTCAATTGCCATTGCCATTGCCGAAACTACATTCTTCTCATACTTCTTTTCTTTCTCTTCCACTCAAGCCGAACATTAAAGGTGATAAACACTTAAAACCGATTCCTTTTTCTTTCTTTGCAAGCCTTGGCCGAATCTCTTGTGGTTCCCTCCTAGAAGTCCTAGTTTGGCCGAATATTGGGTGTTGGTAAGTGCAAGGCCGAATGGCCATATCTCCCTCTTTTGGTTCTTTATTGGTTGTGTTCTAGTTAAGGGCCGATTATGGTCAGTTTGGAAGGGTGTTAACCTTTTGGATTATCATCTTGTGTTAAGGTCTTGGATATCGAAAAGTAGCCAAGAAGAACCGTCGACTCGTTGAACCGATTGGTAAGTATAGTAAGGGGTAAGTGATTGGTTGTTGTTAGTTTAATCTTCTGGTTTCGATTAAGTCATGAATGATAAAAGGATTAACTGTCATTCTTTTCAAGGTGGAGGCCGATTGTCTTGGAAGGGCCATTGTGGTTCGGGTTTGGTAGGAAACCAAACCAATAGCAAGGTAAGGGTTCAACGCTAACTCTTGTGGTTCATTTGGTTATGGCCGAATGGTCTTAGTGCCTAACCCTATGTTGGCCGATTGTAGGAGTTAGTCATCAAGGGGCCCTTAGATTTTTCGTTGGGATTCTAGACTCGTAGTTATCAGTGTGTAAACTAACACACTTCCGTTTAGTAATATGATTGATAACTTTGTGTGATGATTAAAGAAACAGTGATGTTTGATATGATACCCTAATGGGTATGATGCTGGACTCGGGTAAGTCAGTATTATTATTATGAGTTTAATGATGATCTATATGTTACCATGACTGTGGATATATGTGACACAGGATATGAGATTAGACATAATAGCATGAGATGCATGATTGTATGATATGCATGATTACATGAGTATGGTATGTTGATGGGTGATACGAGTGGAGGGAGCAGTGGTATTTTGTGCTGACGAGCACCAGTGTTTTGGTAACACAACTTTGTGACTTTGGGTCACCAGAGGTTTGGCACCTCCAGAGGTTTGGTACCTCAGCGTCTCGTCCCTGTGGTTAACACCACCGTGGGTTAGCCCCACTTGTGAGATACGGGATTGACGCCAGTGATTTGGTATCACACGATGGGTTGGCTCCATCACCCGATTTGTGACTACGGTCACCAGTGCTTTGGTAGCACATTGTGTCTTTGGGACACCAGAGGTTTGGCACCTCATTGCGACTTGTCCCTGTGGTTTGACCACCGTGGGTTGGCCCCACTTGAGATATGGGATCGTCTCGCTAGTGATTGGGTATCACACGATGGGTTGGCCCCATCATCATTGAATTTGTGACTTGGTCACCAAAGTGCTTTGGTAGCACAATTGTGTCTTTGGGACACCGGTGGTTTGGTACCACATTGACGGATATTGTGTCTTTGGGACACCAAAGTGTTTTGGTAACACATTGTGACTATATGTCACCAGTGGTTTGGTACCACACGGGGTAGAAAAGGTGTATGGATGGTTAGGATCGGGTTGCATTGATTATGTTGCTATGTATGATGTGTGTTAGTATGTTGTCTCATCGGGAGCAAGATTTATACACTGAGTCATTCGACTCACCCTCTCCTTTAACATTTCAGGTAACTCGTAGACGCAGACTTGGAGCCGGGATGGACTCGGGGTGCACATGCCATGCTTTAATAAAAGTTTTGCTCGATAAGTTACATTTTGGGTACTTAGTTATTTACTTTCTGGTTGGATTTAATTTTGATTTGTAAAAGGCTTTTAAATTATGCCTTATGATGTTATGTTTAAGTTAGATTTTTATATGCTTTAACAAAATAGTTGGGTTAATTTGCTAAAACTTAATATGACAACGATTTCAAAATTTCCACGATATGTTTTCAACCATACCATCGGGGATCACACTGACTTTATAAATGAATAAAAATTCATTGTCTCCCAACTTGAAATCAAATTTTTACTAAGATTAAATGTTTTATTAACGAAAGTAAACAACTATTTTTTTTTTTGAAACGGAACAAAGTTTTATGAAATCTATTTAGTGCAACCTCGAAATTTCAAACTCGTTTTCCCCGTAACATACCAGATTCGGTCGTGGTGTTTGGACCGGGTTTGGGGTGTTACAATTGTGGTATCCAGAGCCAAGTTCAAAAGCTGTTTGTGTGGGTCCGAGGCCCAAACCATTTTCAAAAGTCTGCATTTTAAATGTTTTGGGTTAAAGACATGGCATGGTTTACAAGGCATGGCACCGAGTCTCCGAGCACCAGGCCGCCTGAGTAAGTAGTTCTAAACTCTTACGTGAATTACTATTTGTAGAGGGTAGGTGATATGGAACGTAGATAGATTTATAGGACTTGAACCCTAGGATTAGGCCACTCAAACACTCGAACTAAAGCATAAGACTTAAAGCACTAAACCAATCTATGACTCACCACGGGGCTAGGTGTGGTAACTCTTGTACGCATGTCTAGGAAAGGATCCGGAAGAGCTTGGTATTTAAGCGATCCTCGTGACTCACCTCCTCTTCGCAGTATCCCACAGTGCGTAGCTCGGGTTCACACGACCAAGAAGGCTCGGTCATAGACTTAACCTAACGCCTAAAACCCAAAAGGGAATTAGCCATGTTTTCGAAAATACAACAACAACCCTAATGTTTTCAAACTTTTTGCAATAAACTCTTTCGTAATCGAGAATGTCACTTTTACAACGAATTTCTCGATTTGTGAAAATTACAAAAATGCCCTTAGGGTAAATTTACTAAAATGCCCCAGGTTTATAAAATCTCGAACTCAATAAATTTATACGAAATTCAAACACTGCTTTACAAAATATCAATCGAAAATTTTGATTTTGGAAATTTACTGAAAACGCTCGATTGGTGTGAAAATTACTAAAATACCCCGGTTTCCAAAACAAAGTATTTTACAAAATTTTCAAAGAACACTCTCAAATTTTTGGAATTCCAAAGTGACCGATTTTACGAAAGTTTTAAAATATCTTTTATTACAAAAAAAAATACCCTGTAGGGAAAATGACGAAAATACCCTTGGGTTAGAAATGGGCAGCAATGTCCGAAGAGTGAATAGGTATGGAAAGGGTTAAGGAATGGATGTATGACCTCTTTTGGGTGAATAGGATAGAAGATTGAAACCTTGGTTGCTCGAAAGAACCCCTGATTAAACTCCATCCATAAAATTTCTTTGCGGATAAGAAAGTGGAACGATACTAATGCATAAAAATCTTCTTAATCAGAGACGTAGATCGTTTAGTCATGAGTGCTCGGGGTGGACGTGGCCGTAATACTCGTGGTCGAGGTCAAGGTAGGATGACAGTTTCTGAACCCGTAGGATCTGGTCAAGGGTCAGAAAATGAGATACGGCCCGCCACCAGTGGAGGTGGTGAGTTCAAAGATCGGTGGGGATGATGCGCGGTGTCTGCGCGCGTCTTTGCGGGTGTTGGAAAGAGTAGCTGGTGTAGGGGGTGGTGCGGGAGTTAGGAAATCTGTTCCTGAGCGACTCCGGGCTAATGGGGCCGAATTTTTCCGAGGTGTATCGGGTGTTGCTCCTAGCATCTTTGAATATTGGCCGAGGCAACCGAGGCGGATCATGGATGATCTGGACTTGACGGTGAAGAGAAGTGAAGGGCATCGTATCACTTCTTTGGGATGAGTCATATCAGTAGTGGCTCACGGTTCGGGATAGTGTGGCCGTAGAAGATTTGACATGGGATTATTTGAGCCGCATATCAAAAGAAATACATCGGGGCTAGTTACATCGACTCCCAAGTGAAAGGCATTTCGAGGCTTGTTCGGGAGTAAATCATTGGTCGAAAGTACGCAGGCCGAGTTCCCGGCCGAGTAGGTATGCCGAGGGGGCATTGTAGCCACCGAGCATGAGAGGTGTGTTCGTTTCGAGGATGGTCGCGAGACGAGTTGAGGTCGCCGATTGCTCCATGCCCAGAGCGAGTTTGTTTGTCTTAGTTGAGAAGGCTAAGGTAGCCGAGGGTGTTAAAGAGTCGGTAAGACAAAGCATGGACGTAAGTAGGCTTAAGAGAGCTTTGGGTCTTCGGATCGCCCGTAATCCGCAAGAGGGCTAGACAGAGGGGCGTAATCGATCGCTAGGTTTGTTGTCGCTAAGCGCGGACCGCCGCATGTAATGTAATGTGGGAAATCTCATTGGGGTGGTTGTTTGGTGGTGGAAAAGGTTGCTTCGAGTGTGGATCTCGGATCATCGCATTAGGGACCGTCCGCGTAGAATGGCGAGGATTCGACCGAGAGTCGGCGCCGTGTCGATTTAGGGAAATAGACCGCCACCACAGAGGGGCCGTGGTAATGGCGCAGGTGGTAATGGATTTGGTCGAGGTCGTGGAGCACGGCGCGAGGTGCGGGTAGTTCGATGCCGCATACCTGGATTGGTGTATGCCGCGAGGCGCCGAGAGGAGGCGACGACCGGACGTTATCACCAGACGTTTTTAATTTTTGGTTCTCCTATATCGCTTTAATTGACTTGGGTTCCACGCATTCGTATGTTGCTAGTAGTATAGTTGAGACCATGGACTTAGACTCGTAAACCGCTTCTAGTCGATGATGGTGTATTTAGCCCTCTAGGTCACTCAGTAGTCGTAGATAAGTCAGATAAGGATGTACCCTAGAACTCCAAGGGGTAGTTTTCTTCAGCGATCCGATGGAACCGCCGTTTGGGGAGTTCGATCTAATTCTTGGAATGGATCTGGTTGGTTAAGTACCAGTGCCAAGGTGGATTGCGCGCCTAAAGCGCATGGTTCTATCGACGGATAAGGGAGATGAAGTGATTATGATAGGTAATAGGAGAGATTACTTATCCAATGTGGTATCGGCATTAAAAGTCGTGTAAAGATGGTCGGAAGAAGAGTGTGAAGCGTATGTGGTTCATGTGTATGCCTTGGAGGCTAAAAAGAGTCCATTGTTGAGAAGGTTCGTACTATTAAGGAATTTGTTGATGTGTTTCAGAGGAGCTTCCGGGTTTGCCACCGGATCGTGAGGTAGAGTTTGGGATAGAACTTGCTACCAGGGACTGCGCCAGTGTCTATTGCTCCATATAGGATGGCGCCAAAGGAATTGGTGGAGCTTAAGGCTCGATTCGTGAGGCTGTTGGATCGAGGCTTCATTAGGCCAAGTGTTTCACCGTGGGGAGCGCTGGTATTATTCGTCAAAAAGAAGGACGATGACGATGCGGATGTGTATCGACACGCTAACCGAATAAGTCGACGATTAAAAACAAGTATCCGTTACCACGGATAGATGACTTGTTTGATCAGCTGAAAGGTGCATCGGTGTTTTCAAAGATCGATTTGAGGTCTGGGTACCATCAATTGAAAGTTAAGGAAGCGGATATCCATAAGACAGCGTTTCGGACTCGGTACGGGCACTACGAATTCCTGGTAATGCCGTTCGGGTTGACTAACGCTCCGGCAGCTTTTATGGATATGATGAATAGGGTGTTTCGTTGAGATCTGGACCGTTTCGTCGTGGTTTTTATTGACGACATCTTGGTTTACTCAAGGTCGGAAGAAGAGCATGATGCACACTTGAGAGTGGTGTTGCAAATTTTGAGGGAGAAGCAACTCTATGCTAAGTTCAGTAAGTGCGAGTTCTGGCTTAGTGAAGTGACGTTTTTGGGTCATGTAGTATCAGCTGGGGGGATTAGAGTAGATCCTCGGAAGGTTGAGGCAGTTCTGGACTGGAAGCCTCCTAAGTCAGTGGCTGAGATTCGGAGTTTCCTGGGTTTGGCAGGATACTACCGAAGATTCGTAGAGGGTTTTTCGTTGATTGCGGCGCCGATGACTAAGCTGTTAAGGAAGGGAGTACCATTCGTGTGGACTGAGAAACAGCAGGAGAGTTTTGATAAGTTAAAGACGATCTTGACTGAGGCTCCTGTTTTAATTCAACCTGAGGCTGGTAAGGAATTCACAGTGTACTGTGATGCATCACATACGGGATTGGGTTGTGTGCTGATGCAAGAGGGTAAGGTTGTGGCTTACGCTTCTCGGCAGCTGAGGCCACACGAGGGCAACTATCCGACGCACGACGATTTAGAGAGTGGCACCGTAGTCTTCGCTCTAAAAATGGAAGCATTACTTGTACGGTGAGAGATCAATAGTCTACACAGCATCATAAGAGTCCAAGTATCTATTGACTCGAAGGATCGAATTTGAGGCGGCGTAGATGGGTTAAATTGCTCAAGGACTACGATCGTTCGATTGAATATCATCGGGCAAGGCTAATGTGGTGGCGCACGCATTGAGCCGTAGGGTTGTTTCGGACTTAAGAGCGATGTTTGCCCATTTGAGTTTGTATGACGACGGGAGTATTCTCGCGCAGAAGCCGCAGTTAAGCTCGCCAGGTTGAGCAGATCAAAGAGAAACAGATTGGAGGATGAGGTTACGAGTGCGCGAAGGTTACAAGTGCAGAATGGTGGTTTGGAGGGTTACTGACTTGTCTAGTGATGAGGTTCGTGTGTTTTCAGGAAGGCTTGTATGCCTAAAGATGTTGAGTCGAGGCAGAGGATTCTTCAGACGCACATAGCGATCCTTATGCTATGCATCCCGGAGGTAGTAAATGTATAGGGATCTTAAAAGCGATTTTGGTGGCTCGGCTTGAAGAAAGAGGTGACAGAGTATGTTGGGAAGTGTGTACGATTTGTCGCAGGTCAAGGTCGAACATCGATTATCGTCGGGTTTGCTTCACTGTGAAAATTCCTCGTGGAAATGGGAAAGGATAACTATGGATTTCGCGGTGGTTTACGCGCTACGCCAAGCAAAAAAAGATTTGGGTTATCGTGGACCGTCGACTAAGTCGGCCCATTTCATTCCGGTGAGAGTGGACTATTCACTTCGAGAGGTTGGCGAAGCTTTATGTGTCGAGATAGTAAGGTCGCACGGTGTACCAGTTTCGATAATCTCGGATAGGGATCCCAGGTTTACGTCGAGGTTCTGGAGAGCGTTGCATCAGGCTTTGGGTACGCGTTTGGATTTCAAAGATGACTTTTCACCCACGATCGGACGGCATGTGAAGGTTATTCAGATCTTGGAAGACATGTTGAGAGGTTGTGTTCGGACTTGGGCGATTGGGAAGAGTTTCTACCGTTAGCCGAGTTCGCCTATAACAACAGCTACCAAGCAAGCATCAAAATGGCACCATATGAGGCGCTGTATGGTAGGAAGTGTCGCTCACCTACATGTTGGACAGAGTTAGGTGAACGCGTCAGTTGTTGGGACCCGAGTTGGTTCTTTGAGACCGAGGACAAGGTTAAGTTGATTCGTCTCGTTTGAAGAAGAAGCTTGACCGGCAAAAGTCTTATGCCGATCTTAAGCGAAGAGATATAGAGTTCGCCGGAGATCAGTTTTCTTAAAGGTCTCGCCTTTGAAGAAGGTGCTTTGAGGTTTGCGCGTAAAAGGCAAGCTAAGTCCGAGGTTTATTGGGCCGTATAAGGTGTTGAGACGAGTTGGACCATGGCGATCGCCTTGAGTTGCCAGTGAGCTTAGCCGATTCACGATGTTTTTCACGTGTCGATGCTTTGGCGGTATCGTCGAGATCCATCACATGTAGTAGCGATGGAGAGATCGAGGTAAATCCAGATTTGACTATGGAAGAGGAAACTGTGCGATTCTTGATCGGGATGTGAAGGTTCCGCGTGGGAAGTCGATGTGCCTCGGTTAAGGTACTTTGGCGGAACCATGGCGTGGAAGAAGCCACGTGGGAACCCGAGGATATGATGAGACGGCAATACCCGCAACTCTTTTGACTGTGTAATTTCGTAGAAATTATTCTTAAGGGGGTAGAACCGTAATATCCCGGGTTAGGGGCTATTTTTGTTATGGCATGTTTTGCATATGTTGGTATGCTATGTTGTTGTTTGTGTAGTTTGGGACTTAATTGTAGGCTAGGTGTATGCCGAGTGTATGGGAAAATTTTGGGTTTTGGGTGTTAAGTCGGGAGCCGATGGAGCCGAGGATGTGTAGTTTATTTGGCGTTTTTGAGCACAAAAGAGAGCTGGTGGAGTGGCAAAGCATGCGTCACTTGGAGGCTTGGAGTTGGCGTCATTTGTAAGGAGGGAGGTCCTGTGTTCAAGCTGCAAAGTGGCCCTTTTTGGCTTCATTTTTGGACGGCATAGGGGGGGAGAGTTGGATGTAGTTCAAATTCCACTTTGGACTAAGTCAAATGTTTTAAAAGATGGGTGGAGAGTGAATTTAGGAAGGAGACTTGTTCAAAGTGTTTGAAAGTGTGGTAGGGAGTGTTTTTAGGGATTGTGGCGAATTTTTGGGGTGTTTGGAGGTGTTGGCCGTACCTTGGGAAGCTTGTTGGAGGGTGGTCGGTTTTGGTAAGTCAATGAGAAGGCTATGCCGAAATTCTTTTTGGCATGTTGAGGGGTTCGGTCAAAAGTTGATAGCTAAAATTCTTTTTGTGTCAATAGCCTAAGCCGAATTTCAAAAGAAAGTTCTCTCATTTTTTTTCTTTTCTTGTCATAGTTAGCCGAAACCCATCCTTCAAAACTCTCTCTTCATTTCTTCCTTTAAGCAAACCGAAACTACTTTCATTTCATCCACTTTTCTCTTTTTATCAATTGCCATTGCCGAAACTATATTCTTCTCATACTTCTTTTCTTTCTCTTCCACTCAAGCCGAACATTAAAGGTGATAAACACTTAAAACCGATTCCTTTTTCTTTCTTTGCAAGCCTTGGCCGAATCTCTTGTGGTTCCCTCCTAGAAGTCCTAGTTTGGCCGAATATTGGGTGTTGGTAAGTGCAAGGCCGAATGGCCATATCTCCTCTTTTGGTTCTTTATTGGTTGTGTTCGTTAAGGGCCGATTATGGTCAGTTTGGAAGGGTGTTAACCTTTTGGATTATCATCTTGTGTTAGGGTCTTGGATATCGAAAAGTAGCCAAGAAGAACCGTCGACTCGTTGAACCGATTGGTAAGTATAGTAAGGGGTAAGTGATTGGTTGTTGTTAGTTTAATCTTCTGGTTTCGATTAAGTCATGAATGATAAAAGGATTAACTGTCATTCTTTTCAAGGTGGAGGCCGATTGTCTTGGAAGGGCCATTGTGGTTCGGGTTTGGTAGGAAACCAAACCAATAGCAAGGTAAGGGTTCAACGCTAACTCTTGTGGTTCATTTGGTTATGGCCGAATGGTCTTAGTGCCTAACCCCTATGTTGGCCGATTGTAGGAGTTAGTCATCAAGGGGCCTTAGACTGTTTTCGTTGGGATTCTAGACTCGTAGTTATCAGGTGTGTAAACTAACACACTTCCGTTTAGTAATATGATTGATAACCTGTGTGATGATTAAAGAAACAGTGATGTTTGATATGATACCCTAATGGGTATGATGCTGGACTCGGGTAAGTCAGTATTATTATTATGAGTTTAATGATGATCTATATGTTACCATGACTGTGGATATATGTGACACGGGATATGAGATTAGACATAATAGCATGAGATGCATGATTGTATGATATGCATGATTACATGAGTATGGTATGTTGATGGGTGATACGAGTGGAGGGAGCAGTGGTATTTTGTGCTGACGAGCACCAGTGTTTTGGTAACACAACTTTGTGACTTTGGGTCACCAGAGGTTTGGCACCTCCAGAGGTTTGGTACCTCAGCGTCTCGTCCCTGTGGTTAACACCACCGTGGGTTAGCCCCACTTGTGAGATATGGGATTGGCGCGCGGTGATTTGGTATCACACGATGGGTTGGCTCCATCACCCGATTTGTGACTACGGTCACCAGTGCTTTGGTAGCACATTGTGTCTTTGGGACACCAGAGGTTTGGCACCTCATTGCGACTTGTCCCTGTGGTTTGACCACCGTGGGTTGGCCCCACTTGAGATATGGGATCGTCTGCTAGTGATTGGGTTATCACACGATGGGTTGGCCCCATCATCATTGAATTTGTGACTTCTTGGTCACGGTGCTTTGGTAGCACAATTGTGTCTTTGGGACACCCGGTGGTTTGGTACCACATTGACGGATATTGTGTCTTTGGGACACCAGTGTTTTGGTAACACATTGTGACTATATGTCACCAGTGGTTTGGTACCACACGGGGTAGAAAAGGTGTATGGATGGTTAGGATCGGGTTGCATTGATTATGTTGCTATGTATGATGTGTGTTAGTATGTTGTTTCATCGGGAGCGGGATTTATACACTGAGTCATTTGACTCACCCTCTCCTTTAACATTTCAGGTAACTCGTAGACGCGAACTTGGAGCCGGGATGGACTCGGGGTGCACATGCCATGCTTTAATAAAAGTTTTGCTCAGACTGTTACATTTTGGGTACTTAGTTATTTACTTTCGGTTGGATTTAATTTCGGATTTGTAAAAGGCTTTTAAATTATGCCTTATGATGTTATGTTTAAGTTAGATTTTTATATGCTTTAACAAAATAGTTGGGTTAATTTGCTAAAACTTAATATGACAACGATTTCAAAATTTCCACGATATGTTTTCAACCATACCATCAGGGATCACACTGACTTTATAAATGAATGAAAATTCATTGTCTCCCAACTTGAAATCAAATTTTTACTAAGATTAAATGTTTTATTAACGAAAGTAAACAACCGTTTTTTTTTTGAAACGGAACAAAGTTTTATGAAATCTATTTAGTGCAACCTCGAAATTTCAAACTCGTTTTCCCCGTAACATACCAGATTCGGTCGTGGTGTTTGGACCGGGTTTGGGGTGTTACACGAAGATAATTGGAAGATCACCCACACTATCAGCTTATCTCGGTATATTTAGAATTAGCATTTTGAAAATGGCATGTATAAGAGCTAGACTAGGTGAAATGATTTGTTATTTTGGCCAAGTGTGTATTGGCTACTTATAGATGAATCCTTTTGTACATAGCCATAGTTAATGGCTCAATACTATTAATCAATGAAAAGATGAGGTTACTCATGATTGTGTAGGGTTTATGATTGGGTTGTTTGGTTATGAATTATGCTTGAGTGAGTTAGGGTAATGAAAGAGCTTGGCAAATAGCCTTGTTTTTGTCCACACGGGTAGGTACACAGGCGTGTGTCTAGGCCGTGTGTGACACACAGTCAGTTCCATGGGTGTGTGACCAGGCCGTGTGTCCCCTTGCATGTTAAAATTTCAAGTCAGTAAGCTTAGTAGTAAACACACTGGTAGAGACACGGCCATGTGTCTCAGCCATGTGGGAGGCACGACCATAGACATGGGTGTGTTCCCAGGCCGTGTGAAGTCTGCACCTTGAAATTGGAATTTATTTCGACACACGGTCTAAGGACACGGGCATGTGACCATAGTGAGATGATGACATCATAAATAGAATGCCAAGGTTTTGGCACACGGGCTGAGACACGGGCGTGTCGAGGCCGTGTAAAGGACACGGGCCAGGGACATGGGCGTGTGTCTAGTCGTGTGAAATATGTCAGTGTTGACCACATGTGAGGGAAATGGGCGTGTGTGACCACACGGCCTACCCACACGGGCGTGTCCCATTTCACACGGGCTTGTGGCCCCTGTTTAGGTAAAATTTTCTAAGTGTGTAAAAGTTTCCGATTTATTTTCGAAACCTTCTGGAAGTATGTTTAGAGCCCTGTAGGCCCATTATAAGGATGTTAGATATGAGAATGGAAAAGTTTTAATTTGGAATTGATCTTGATAATCCAAAGTTGTATAACTATGTGAGTCAAGTACGATAACGCCTCGTACCCGGCTCCGACGTAGAATACGGGTAAGGGGTGTTACATTGATTCAATCTAGGCATTAGCATCTTTATCACATTCACTTAAATCACATGCACGATTAACATAATAATCTACTCCATAATACCAAAATAGACCATTACTAGCTATTCCAATGGCTAGGATACAAAACATCATTATCAAGCCGGTTAAGGCCAAGTTAACCTATACACGCCATTATACCAAAATGATTTGCTATACATATACCAAAAATAAGCTAGTGGATAGTGTGATGATGCTCTAATGATCTCCAACCTTCTCAAGCTTCCGAGCACTATAAAACAGGAGAAATAAAATAGAGTAAGCATTACATGCTTAGTAAGTTAGTATAACAGAAAACTAAACTTACCGATCTTGTTTATTAAATGTAAGCATACAATAACATGTTTTCAATCAACTTGACGAAATTCCCTAAATACAAACATTCAATCAAACATGTTAGTCACAAAATTTTCATATACATCAAGTAGACATAGATGAGTTCATCATGTCATATTCTTTCAAGACATTGTCATTCCATCTCATAATTCTCTCACCTTCCCAAAAGTTCTGTCTGTTTAACCTTTGAAGTTTAGATGGATGCTCAAGTGGTACACTTGAGGTGTACGATTCAATAACCCATCAATTCTTTTTCAAGAGTACCCATTAGGTCACTAAATCAAGGAACACACTCTCGAGCCACATATCATATAACAGGATTCCCAGTCCAGGCTAAATTCTAATTGTAACGCATACTTGAGAGGTATTATATCAGGATTACCAGTCCGGGCTAAATCCTTTCTATACTGAGGTCAATAGGATTACTCGTCCGAGCTAAATTCGTCAGCAACAAATGCAGGACCTCATGCATTTCGGGAAAGCACATATATTCATCGGAATTCAATATTCAATTGGGACTTAACCCTTTTTCAACCATTTCAAGCATGTTTTCATTCTTATATCGTAACATCCAAGCAATTCACATAAATAATAATCACATTTCATACAACACAACATTTAATTCAACATAATTACATGCTCGATTAAGTTACACGATTTACTTCGACACTTGTTCACGTATAAATCTACTAATCCGAAACCTTTTCTTTTCCTTAGTCTAATCTAGAATTTGTGTTGTCTAGATCTGTATAAATAACTTTAATCATCAACTTCACACATTTCATATTCATTTGGACTTAATTTAGGTTCTAGGCAAAATTACCATTTTGCCCCTTACTTTTCCATAAATTCAAATTTCATCCCTAGGCTCGGAAAATGAAATTTATGCAATGTACTCCCGATTCCAAGCCTAACTAAAATTTCAATATAGAATTTACAGCACATATTTTCTATAAATTTTAGAACTTTTTCATCAATTTTCACAACTTTACATTTTAATCCCTAAATCATGTTTTCATCAAAAATCACTTTGTAAAAGTTGTTTATCTATCAACAACCTTTCATTTTCTACCATAACTTTCAAATTTTCAGCATATTCATCCATGACCCAGATTTCATACTATGATAACTTTTCAAATTGATCTCCCAAATAGATAGATTAAGCTATCCCGGTTTCAAAAATATCAAAATTACTAAAAATGGGACAAGAAAACTTTCACAATTAAGCCATGAAAGTTTCTTCTCTCTCTTCTAAGGTTTCCATGTATTTTAGGTTGAAGATGACATAAAAATAAGATGATATCTTTTATCATCTTTTAATTAATTTAACGGTAAATTACACCAACAGTCACCCAACTTTGGGGTAACTGACAAAACAGTCACTTTGATTTCATTTCAGTCACTCAACTTTTGAAAAGTTACAAAATAGTCACTAATTAACAGTTACCGTTAGGGTGTTAATAGAATTGCTGATGTGGCAAGTTAACCACCTGATGTGGCAAGTTAACTTGCCACGTTGGTGAAGCAGCTCCATTTTCCTTTTTCTTCTTCTTCTTCTTCTTCTTCTTCTTCTTCTTCTTCTTCTTCTTCTTCTTCTTCACCACCAAAGGATAGTACCTTCTGAAAAACCTTCATGGTTATGCACAGCATCAGGTTTTAACCTATATCGCTCCATGGATCGAAAACCTAAACTTTTGGAAACTTAAGGACTCTGGTTGGAGTGAAAGATCATTAAAAAGTCTTTATTATGTGACTTGGAGGCATGGAGATCAGTTTCCTGATGAGATTGAGAAGCTTTGGAGCACAATTGCCAGCAAGCCACGGAACATTAGTCCAGTTCTAGATTCCTTTGATTACCAAAGGAATTGAGGATTTTGATTCAAATGCATCTGTTGAAATAAGTGGTGTTTTTTCCACATATTTGTCAATTTCCAAGCGAGTTAGCCTGTATCTAGCACGTGTATGTCCATAACGCACCATTGATCACCTAGTTTACCAACTATCTCAGTAGATGCTGGAAGATAGCATTGAACCAATTAGGACAGGTGCAAACAAGGGTGATGCCAATGGAAATTTCATTTTGGAATTTTCTCGTGGGTAGCAGTAGCCTAGATTGCATCTCATTGCGATGACCGACACCACATATGTCACCTTTACTTGTCCAGTGGTACGCTTGATGGTCTATTGAGAAATACTAGTGGAAGCCCGAGTTGGCGTACATCATGGTGTTATCGGGCTAAGCGCCTTAGGCCCTCTAAGTCCAATGCCCTGCACTAAAAATTGTTTCTGTGAATCGCAGTGAGTTAGGTCGATTGCTTCCGACTTTGGTAAATATTTTTGGGCGTTTAATGGGGTTGAAGTTCCATTGGAAGTTTACTGAGCCGCCATGTTTCCCAAGACAATGGAGACTACGATTGACACACCAAATTCGGTGAAGATATCTTGCATTCTGCGGTTGGTATGCATGGTGTCAATGCTAAAGAACTTCTGTCACTTTGCAAGGGCACCAGCAAAGCACTCACTTACTCGCATGCGGATATAGCATTGATTCTCTCGCAAAAATTGCAAACGAGAATGATGAAGACTATCGAGAGCACTTACCTCTGCTTCTTTCACGTAACATTTGTTTCAATGGACAGCTCACGAGGATATTGTCTCGAGCATCGCCAACATTTACTTGTTCCTCTACTATACTCACTGCGTGCGGTCGGCACTTGAGGTGTATGAGGTTGAAAGCAGTGATGGAGAGAACAAGCAGTAGGTTGTTTGTCTGATCAAGTATGTTCAGTCAAAACGAGGGAGCATGATGTGGGAGAATGAGGACCTTACAGTTACATAACCATGAAGCTTTTTTAGAAGGTACTATCCTTTGGTGAAGAAGAAGAAGAAGAAGAGGAAAATGGAGCTGCTTCACCAACTCAGCTGGTTAACTTGCCACGTCAGTAATTCCGTTAACACCCTAACGGTAACTGTTAATTAGTGACTGTTTTGTAACTTTTCAAAAGTTGAGTGACTGAAATGAAACCTAGGTGACTGTTTTGTCAGTTACCCCAAAGTTGGGTGACTGTTGGTGTAATTTACCCTTAATTTAATTATTTCAATTTCCAATTTAGTCCTTACCCTTTTTCTAAATTTCTATGGATGAGTAACCAAAATATCTAAAAAAAAATTCTTTAATGGTCTAATTACCTTATAAATACCTCAAGTTTTGAATTCCATAGCTATTTAATCCTTCTAACTACTAGAATTCAACTTTTGCACTTTATGCGATTTGGTCATTTCAATTAATTAAGCACATAATCGGTAAAAAATTTTTATCGAAACTTTCACATGACACCTTTATCATAATACAGACCACGTAATAAAATAAAAATAAATTTTATTTTCGGATCGAATTTGTGGTCCCAAAACCACTATTCCGATTTCACTGAAAAATGGGTTATTACAACTTCCCCCTTTAAGGATTTTCATCCTCAAAAATCTTACCAGTAAAGAGATTTCGATATTGCTTCTTCATAGTATCTCCGATTCCCAGGTAGCCTTTTCTATACCGTGTCGTTGCCAAAGAACTTTTACTAATGCTACCTTTTTATTTCTTAACTCCTTTGTTTCACGTGCCAGAATTTTGATTAGTTCCTCACTGTAAGTCATATCAGGCTGTATCTCAACTTCTGTTGAAGAAATAACATGTGAAGGATTCGATCGATATCGTCGTAACATAGACACATGGAAAACATTATGAATCCGATCAAGTTCTAGTGGTAAAGCTGACCGATATGCAACCGGTCCAATTCTTTCTAAAATCTCATATGGCCCAATGTACCGTGGACTCAGTTTTCCCTTACAACCAAACTGGAGAACTTTCTTCCGAGGTGATACTTTCAAAAATACCTTGTCACTGATTTAAAATTCAATTTCTTTTCGTTTAAGATCAGCATAGGACTTTTGACGATCAGAGGCTGCTTTTAAACTGTCTTGAATTACTTTCACTCTTTCGTCGGGTTCACGAACTAAGTCAACTCTGTGTAACTTTTTCTCACTGAGTTCAGTCCATTACAATGGAGTTCTACATTTGCGACCATACAAAGCTTCATACGCTACCATTTTGATACTGGACTGATAACTGTTATTATAAGTAAATTCAGCTAAAAGCAAATATTTTTCCCAGTTACCTTCAAACTCAAGTATACAACACCGAAGCATATCTTCTAAAATCTGTATTACTCGTTCAGATTGGCCATCAGTCTGGGGATGAAATGCAGTGCTAAAGTGTAACTGAGTACCCAGAGCTTCTTGCAATTTGCTCTAAAATCGAGATGTAAACCGAGGGTCTCTATCTGAAATAGTGGAGACACTCTCAGAAACATATAATTCAGCCAATCTATCCAAGGAAAAATCCATACGTACTGGAATAAAGTGTGCAGACTTTGTCAACCGATCAACAATTACCCGAATGGCATCTTTCTTTTTTGGAGACAAGGGTAACCCTGATACAAAGTCCATAGTAATTATTTCCTATTTCCATTCCTATGTCGTAACCGGCTGTAATAGTCCAGAAGGCAACTGATGTTCGGCTTTTACTTGCTGACATATCAAATATTTAGACACAAACTCAGAAATATCTGGTTTCATTCCCGGCCACCAATACATCTTTTTCAGATCGTTGCACATTTTATTACTACCAGGATGAATAGTCATGTTACCATTATAAGCTTCATTCAGAATCTTCTGTACTAGTTCTAAACTTTTCGGTACACATATTCTGCCTCTGAATAACAAACAACCATCAGCCCCGATCTACAATTCTGAGTCAGGAGTCGGTTCACTTTGTATCCGTTTTGCTTGCAACTTAGTATCATTTTTCTGATCTTCAGATATCTGCTGCAAAAACATTGGTCTAGCTTTTAACTCAACTATGATTGAACCATCATCAGATAGTGACAATCGAGTATTCATTGCTTGCAAGGTATACAAGGATTTTCTGCTCAAAGCATCTGCCACTACATTGGCTTTTCCCGGATGATAGTCAATAACAAGATCATAATCTTTCAGTAATGCAAGCCACCTGTGCTGTCTCAAATTCAAATCTTTCTATGACATCAAATATTTCAAACTTTTATGATCAGTGAATATGTGACATTTTTCACCAAATAAGTATATGTCTACCAATTCAAGGTCATGTGTCGAGTAGTTTATTTCATGTGCCTTTAGCTGTCTTGAAGCATAGGTTACTACTTTACCTTCTTGCATCAAAATGCAGCCTAAACCTTTTAATGCTGCATCACTGTACATTATAAATTCCTTACCTTATTCAGGCTGAACTAACACTGGTGCTTCTGTCAATAAAGCTTTTAATTTGTCAAAACTCTGCTGGCATTTATCAGACCACTCAAACTTTACATCTTTCTATAACAAACTAGTCATCGGAGAAGCTATCATAGAAAAACTTTTTACAAACCTCCAATAATAACCAGCTAGTCCCAGAAAACTTTAGACTTCAAGCACATTCTTCGGTGGCTTCCAATTAACAATAACTGAAATTTTATTCGAGTCTACCCTGACACCCTCAGCATATACTATGTGCCCAAGAAAACTAACTTCTCGTAGCCAAAATTCACATTTACTAACTTTGGCATAAAATTGTTTCTCTCGAAGAGTTTGCAACACTATTCTTAAATGATCAGCACGTTCATTTTCATCTTGGGAGTAAACCAAAATATCATCTATAAATACCACCACAAACCTGTCTAAATACGGGCTGAAAATTCTGTTCATCAGGTCCATAAACACTGCAGGTGCATTTGTCAAACCAAATGGCATCACAAGAAACTCATAGTGTTCTAAAAGTTGTCTTGGGTACATCTGAATCTTTTACCCGTAGTTGATATTAACCAAAACAGAGATCAATCTTTGAAAATATAGTGGCACATTTTAACAGGTTAAACAAGTCATCAATACGAGGCAATGGATACTTGTTCTTTATTGTAACTTTGTTGAACTGTCTATAATAAATGCACAGCCTCAATGATTCATCTTTCTATTTTACAAACAGAACCGAAGCACCCCAAGGTGAGAAACTAGGTCGAGCAAAAACTCTTTCAATCAATTCTTGTAACTGTGCTTTCAACTCTTTTAGTTCAGTAGGAGCCATCCTATAAGGTGCTATGGATATAGGAGTTGTACCCTAAACAAGATCTATAGAGAATTCCACTTCTCTATCTGGTGGTAAACAAGGTAATTCTTCTGGAAATACATTAGGAATTCACATACAACGGGTATTAACTGAATCTTTGACTCATATACTTTAGTATCCAACACATATGCAAGATAAGCATCATAACCCTTTCTGACATATTTCCATGCTGATATTACTGAAATCACATTAGGTAATCCATCTAGTTTATCAGATTCAACATGGAGTAATTCACCACTCTCACATTTCAATACAATATATTTCTACTTGCATTTAACCACTACATCATATTGGGTTAACCAATCCATTCCCAAAATCACATCAAATTGATCGAATGGCAATAACATCAAGTCAGCCGAAAAGCAATAACCTTTTACCATTAACAGACAGTTTTTATAGACTTCATCCACCATAACACACTGGCCTAGGGGGTTTGAAACTTTAACCACAATTTCAGTGAATTCAACAGGTATTTTTTTAACAGACACTAAGTTCGTCCATATGTATGAATGTGTGGAATCAAGATCAATCAATGTAGTAATATCAGTATCAAGTAGAGAAAAAGTACTAGTAATGACGTCTGGTGCAGAAGCATCTTCTCTAGCACGAATAGCATATGTTCTTGTAGGTGCTCGTGCCTCAGATTTAACTGTCATATCCCTTGTAATACCTTGGCTACCACTGACATTTTTGGGGTGACGAGGTGGTCTACCTCTCGAGACAAGATTACTAGGCTTTGGAGCTGGTTCTATTTCTTTTTCAACTCTTTCTGGACAATATCTAAGAGAATGATCATGTGAACCACATCCATAACAAGCTCCACCTCTAGACCGACATTCCCTATGATGAAATTTGTTACAATGATTACATTTCGGTTTGGGCTTACCAACACTACCCACAATGGTCACAAATGGAGATAAAGACCTCGGGTTAGAACATTGAGAGCCCCGCTCTCATCCAGAATATCCTGTAGAGGTGGCAACATGATCATAATACTTCTTTAATTTCTTCGAAGCAAATGATTGTGACTTGCTCATAATTCTTTTTCTAGAAACTCGAGCCTCTCTTTCAACTTGTTTCTTCTCTTTACTTAATTCTTTAGCTTTGTGAGCTCGTCCGGCCAATACCACAAATTCCCTTATTTCGAGAATTCCTATCAACAATTTGATATCTTCATTTAAACACTCGTCAAATCGTTTACCCATCTCGGCCTTAGACTGGACACATTCTCTGGCGTATTTGCTCAATTGAACAAATTCTCGTTCATACTCGGATACAGTCATATTTCCTTACTTGAGTTCTAAAAATTCTTTCTTTTTCTGGTCCATGAATCTCTGACTAACATATTTCTTTCTGAAATCAGCCTAGAAGAATTCTCATGTAACATTCTCCCTCAGTACCAATGAAGTTATGGTATTCCACCAATGATAAGTTGTGTCTTTCAGCAAAGATACTGCACATTTCAGACATTCGGTAGGTGTACAAGATAATTCATCTAAAACCCGGATGGTATTTTCCAACCAAAATTTAGGCCTTTTCGGATCATCATCTGCGGTAGCTCTAAATTCTTTTGCCTTATATTTACGAATTTTATCTGCCAGAGGCTTACTAGTTCTAGCGGGTTCAGCACCCGGTGGTACCTTAGGAACCGGTTGAGGAACAGGTGGTGGAGGTCGTTGTACGGCAAGGTTTGTTCGCAGATACTATGTAAACCATTCATTCATCATTTGAAAGAAGGCTTGTCTTTCCCCCTCACTTTGGCCCTCAGATACGGGCCTATCACTACCAGATGCAGAAGTAACTCTTTCAACTGAAGCTAAAGCATTGCTCTCAGCTTCCTCGGATTCAACTCTAGCTCGGTTGGATGACATTACTATATGAAAAACACATTTAAAATTATCAGGAGACATCACACTATCACAATTTATATAATGGCATGTATAGCTAAACTCGTGTTTTTTCTACGTTCAATCCGAGAATCGGCTAAATCGTAGCTTTGATACCACTAAATGTAACACCCCTGACCAGTATCTGTCGCTGGAAAAAGATTACGGAGCATTACCAAAATGTTCAGAACATTTACAAATAATTCTTGTAAATTACTATTCATTAACCGAGATTATTGATAACGTCCCTTAAATGGACCCTCGAGGCCCAATAAAAGCACTAGAATTAAGTCGAGACTTAATCGAAAACTCTAAAAAATTTTCGCAAAATTTCAAAAATTTTCGCAAAATTTCAAAAATTTTCCAAGTTGCAAGGCTCAGACGCCCATGTGACCCTAGGACATCCTCGTGCTACATGTCGTACTCGACCCCGTGTAACTATCTAAATTGTACACACGGCCATGCCACATGCCCGTGTGCTAGGCCGTATGGTTAATTAAATTCTTTCAAAATTAGGTGCAGGTTTCACACAGCCAAGGCTAACGCTCGTGTTCCAGTCCGTGTAGCACACACGGCTGGGACACACGTCCGTGTCTCAGCCCGTGTACTTAATTTTGAGCATTTGGTTTCTCAAAATTTAGGTGCAGGGGACACACGGCCTAACCACACGCCCATGTACCAGGCCGTGTGTCACACACAGTCAAAACACACACTCGTGTGTCTAGCCGTGTGGACGAAATAAAGCCAATTCTAACTTTATTTCTCGCCCAAAAATCACATCAATGCCCTGCACTAATGCTTACATTTAAGTACCAACCAATTCAAGCATTTAAATTAAACATTTTCGATGATTCAACATGGCATGCATGTTTATATTCTTACCTTGATTCAATCTAGGCATTAGCATCTTTATCACATTCACTTAAATCACATGTATGAATAACATAATAATCTACTTTGTAATACCAAAATACACGATTACTAGCCATTCCAACGGCTAGGATACAAAACATCATTATCAAGCCGATTAAAGCCAAGTTAACCTATACATGCCATTATACCAAAATGATTTGATATACATATACCCAAAATAAGCTAGTGGATAGTGTGATGATGCTCCAATGATCTCCAACCTTCGCGAGCTTTCGAGCACTATAAAACAGGGGAAAATAAAACAGAGTAAGCATTACATGCTTAGTAAGTTCGTATAATAGAAAACTAAACCCACCAATCCTATTTATTAAATGTAAGCATACAATAACATGTTTTCCATCAACTTGGAAAAATTGCCTAAAAACAAACATTCAATCAAACATGTTAGTCACAAAATTTTCATATACATGAAGTAAACATAGTTGAGTTCATCATGTCATATTCTTTCAAGAAATTATCATTCCATCTCATAATTCTCTCATCTTGCCAAGAGTTTTGTCCGTTGAACCTTTGAAGTTCAGATGGATGCTCAAGTGTTACACTCGAGGTGTACGATTCAATAACCCATCGATTCTTTTTCAAGAGTACCCATTAGGGAACTAAATCAAGGAACACACTCTCAAGCCACATACCATATAACAGGATTACCAGTCCAGGCTAAATCTTTTATTTAACGTATGCTCAAAAGAGCTCAATTAGGATTACCAGTCCAGGCTAAATTCTAATTGTAATGTATGCTTGAGAGGTATTATATCAGGATTACCAGTCCGGGCTAAATCCTTTCTATAATGAGGTCAATAGGATTGCTCGTCTGACCTAAATCTGTCAAGAACAGATGCAAGAACTCTTGTATTTCAGGAAAGCACATATATTTATCGAAATTCAATATTCAAACGGGACTTAACCTTTTTTCAACCATTTCAAGCATGCATTCATTCTTATATCGTAACATCTAAGCAATTCACATAAATAAGAACCACATTTCATACAACACAGCATTTAATTTAACATAATTACATGCTTCATTAAGTTACATGAGCTTACCTCGACACTTGTTCGCGTATAAATCTAAATCCGAAACCTTTTATTTTCCTCGGACTAATCTCAAAATTGTGTTGTCCAGATATGTATAAATAAATTTAATCATCAACTTCACACATTTCATATTCATTTGGACTCAATTTACGTCCTAGTCAAACTCACCATTTTGCCCCTAACTTTTTTCATACATTCCAATTCCATCCTTAGGCTCTGAAAATGAAATTTATGCAATTTACTCCCTATTCCAAGCCTAACTGAAATTTCAATATAGAATTTATAGCACATAATTTCTATAAATTTCAAAATTTTTAATCAATTTTTAATACTTTACATTTTAGTCCCTAAATCACGTTTTCATCAAAACTCATTCTGTAAAAGTTGTTTATCTATCAACAACCTTTCATTTTCTACCATAAATTTCATATTTTCAGCATATTCATCCATGACCCAAATTTCATACTTTGTTAACTCTTCAAATTGATCTCCCAAATAGATAGATTAAGTTATCACGATTTCAAAAGTATCAAAATTACTAAAAACGGGACAAGAAAACTTACCCAATTAAGCCATGAAAGTTCCTTCTCTCTCTCATAGTGTTTCCATGTATTTTAGGTTGAAGATGACATAAAAATAAGATGATATCTTTTATCATTTATTAATTAATTTAATTATTTTAATTTCCAATTTAGTCCTTGCCCTTTTTCTAAATTTCCAAGGATGAGTCACCAAGATATCTACATACTTTTCTTTAATGGTCTAATTACCATATAAGGACCTCTTTGAATTCCATAACTATTTCATCCTTCTAGCTACTAGAATTCAACTTTTGCATTTTATGAGATTTAGTCCTTCCCGTAATTAAGCACATAATCGGTAAAATTTTCTTATCGAAATTTTCACATGACATCTTTATCATAATACGGACCACGTAATAAAATAAAAATAAATTTTATTTTCGGATCGTATTTGTGGTCCCTAAACGACTGTTCCGATTTCACTAAATAATGTGTTGTTACACTTTCATCTAAATGTGATTCATTTATTGGGAATTTAGAGGGTTCAAGTTGCTAGAATGATCATTTACCTTAGAAAAAATTTTGTAGCCTTGCTAGTTTCTGTTTTACTTGATGGCAAGTAAAAACTCGAGTTTGGGGTGTGATTGTACTAGAAAGAACATATGTTTTCTCTCTACTTATTGGTTAATTTGTTCCCATTTAGTTATCTTTAGCATACATTTTATCATTTTTAGTTTAATAAATTGCATTTTATAACCCAGTGAATCCTAGCCTATTTTATCCTAAATTTTTCTATCTTTTTGCACTAATGTCGTTGCATTAGTTAACTCCAGATTGCGTCCAAATTTTCGCCGCAGTTGACAGTTGTCTGCTAAAAGCCAACCATGTATGAGCTGTCCAATCTGGTATAAGTGCCCTGTACGTATAAGTTCAGCAGAATCCTGAGGGAAGGACACTTGTACAGTTGAGGAGAACATAAAAGGATGACGTGAGAAGAGGAAGGGGGATTTTTCCCAAAATCACCATTCTCTTACCCTATTTTGAAGCTTGCAATCATGGCAGCTTGAGCCTCCTACGAGTGAGCCAACATGAATACTGATGCAGATCCACTCCTAACGAGGAAATCTAAGTGCAAAACAAGGGGAAATAGAGAGATCCAGTCGAGTAGCCTAGGAATAGTATTCTCCATTCGATTCTTTCTTATTTCTTTGAAAACGCTAGTGATTACTCTATGTTTTCTTATTTCTTCGAGGAATGTTTTCTCGGAACACAAATCTGATCTCTGAATCTCAAACAATCATCACTATCAACTCAAAATTCTGATACAACATCTGAATCATACTGAATTCTTTTTGCTAACAACTCATTATCACTTTTCTGAGCCTTACAAATCTGTTGTAAGAACAAGGGTTTTACTTTCAATTCAGCTACCACTGCGTTATCATCACATAGATCCATCTGATTACTTAAAGCTCGCAAAGCATATAACGATTTTCGGCTCAAGGCATCAGCTATAAAATTAGCTTTACCCGGGTGGTAATCTATCACATGTTCCTAATCTTTCAACAACTCTAACCATCTTCTCTGTCGTAAATTCAAATATTTCTAAGTCATCAAATACTTTAAACTCTTATGGTCAGTATAAATGTGACATTTTTCCCCAAACAGATAGTGACGCCAAATCTTAAATGCGAATACAATCGCAGCCAATTCAAGATCATGCGTTGGGTAGTTCTTTTCGTGCGGCTTTAACTGTCTCGAAGCATAAGCAATGACTTTCCCTTCTTGCATTAGCACACAGCCCAAACCGTTCAACAATGCATCACTGTCAACTATGAACTCTTTGCCTAACTCAGGTTGAATCAACACTGGTGCTTCTGTTAACAACACTTTCAACTACTCAAAACCCTGCTGACACTTTTCTGACCACTCAAATCTAACATCTTTCTGTAACAGCTTTGTCAACGGAGTCGCAATCATCGAAAAATCTTTCACAAATCGTCTATAATATCCTACTAGTCCCAGAAAACTACGGACTTCAGACACACTTTTCGGAGGTTTCCATTCCAAAATAGAAGAGATTTTATTCGGATAACTCTTATCCCGGCAGCTGATATAACATGTCCCAGAAAACCAACCTCACGCAACCAAAATTCACATTTGCTAAACTTTGCATACAACCGTTTCTCACGTAGAGTTTGTAGCACCATTCTCAAATGTTCAGCATGTTGCGTCTCATCACACGAATAAATCAAAATATCATCAATGAACACCACCACAAAGCGATCCAAATACGGTCTGAATATCTGATTCATCAGATCCATAAACACTGCAGGAGCATTTGTTAATCCAAAAGGCATCATTAAGAATTAAAAATGTCCAGACCTTGTTCTAAAAGCAGTTTTCGGCACATCGGATTCTTTAACTCTCAACTGATAGTAGCCCGATCTCAAATCTATCTTTGAAAACACTGTAGCTCCCTTCAACTGAATAAACAAATCATCGATACGAGGCAATGGATATTTGTTCTTTATCGTCACTTTGTTCAACTGTCGATAATCAATACACATTCTCATAGTTCCGTCTTTCTTTTTCACAAATAACACAGGAGCTCCCCAGGGTGAGAAACTCGGTCGTGCAAATCCTCTGTCAGTCAACTCTTGTAACTGTGACTTTAGCTCTTTCAACTCTGTTGGTGCCATTCTATACGGAGCTATGGAAATGGGATTAGTCCCCGGCACTAATTCGATACCAAATTCCACTTCTCAGATTGGAGGTAATCCCGATAGCTCTTCAGGAAACACATCTGGAAACTCACAAACCACAGGCACGGATTCCACTTTGTTTTTCGATACTTTTGTATCTATCACATATGTCAAAAAAGCTTCACAACCCTTTCTCACATAGTTCATGGCTTTCATCGCAGATACAACATCTGGTAATCCTTTCATATCACTGGATTCAATTCGAACTAGCTCACTGTCTTGACTTCTCAATTCAATACTCATTCTGTTACAATTCACGATGGCATTATGTAGAGTAAGCCAATCCATACCCAGAATTATGTCGAATTCGTCAAACGGAAGTAACATCAAATTAACCAGAAAACATATATCACGAAACATCAATGGGCAATTCTTGCACACCTTATCCACAAAGACACATTTGCCTAAAGGGTTCGATACTCTAATCACGCATTCAGTAGACTCAACAGGTAGAGTCTTATTCAATACTAAATTCATACACGCATAAGAATGAGTTGACCCCGGATCTATCAATGCATTAACATCAATATCAAATAAAGTGAAAGTACCAGTGATGACGTCTGGAGATGATGCTTCCTCTCGTGCACGTATAGCATAGGCTCGAGCAGGTGCTCTCGCTTCTGATCTCATTGTTGTGTCATTTATCCATCTCTGACTTTCACTCACATTTTTGGTGCTTCTGGGTGGTCTACCCCTAGCTGTCACTTTACTCGGTTTTTCATTCTGAACATTTTCTTCTTCAACCATCTTTGGGCAATCTCGGATGAAATGATCTCGAGATCCACACTTATAACAAACTCTATTGTTATACTTGCCCCAGCACTCTCCCACATGTCGCCTTCCACACTGTCTGCACTCAGGTTTGTTACTCTTAACACTGCCAACACTTGGTACATTCGGAGCTTGAATTCGTGGACCAATACTCTGTCTCAAACGATCTCTACTTGGATGTCCAAACGAAGCATTGGAACGATTATTTGCATCTCTGTATCTCTTAGTAGAAGGTTGAGAAAATCTATTCATTGATCTTTTTCGTTCATCACGAGCTTCTGAGTCAGCTTTCTTCTTTTCCTTACTGAGCTCTTCAGCTTTGCACGCTCTTTCAACTAACACAACAAATTCATTTATATCAATTATCCCAACCAATAATTTGATGTCTTCATTCAATCCCTTTATGAAACGTTTGCACATAGTAGCTTCGGTCGAGACACATTCTCTCTCATATTGACTCAATCTTACGAATTCTCGCTCGTATTCAGTAACAAATAACTGGCCCTGTTTCAATTCTAGAAACTCTTTACGTTTTTTATCAATGAAGCGTTGACTGATATACTTCTTTCTGAACTCAGCTTGAAAGAAATCCCAGGTGATTCTCTCTCTCGAAACCACAGATATCAACGTTTTCCACCAGTTGTAAGCTGTGTCTCTCAACAAGGAAACTGCACACTTAATGCACTCATCAGGGTTCAACGACATCTCATCAAATACTCTGATTGTGTTTTCAAGCCAAAACTTGACTCGTTCAGCATCGTCATCGGATGTGGCCCTAAACTCTTCGGCCCCATATTTTTGAATTTTGTCCACAGGAGGCTTATTCAATCTGATCGGATCTACAACTCGAGGCACAATAGGTACTTCCGGGGGTGAAGGTTGTAGAGCGGCCGGATTCGTTCGAACGAATTCCGTAAACCACTCGCTCATCATTCGGAAGAAGGCTTGCTTAGCCTCTCCTCCCTCACCACTATCATTCGGCCTTGAAGTGGTCGGCGCTGTCCCTTGAGCGGGAGCAGGCGCATTGTTTTCTACATTGTCAACAACTGCTGGATCGGGATCCATTACTATATGTAAACACATTTTTAAATGTCAGATTTAGTCACACTATTGCAATTTCAAATATGGCATGTATAGCTAGACTCATACACACTACATTAGTCCGAGAATCGACTAAACCGTAGCTCTAATACCAATAAAATGTAACACCCCTAACTCGAGACGGTCGCCGGATCAGGGTTAAGAGGCATTACCAATCAAACGGAACCTTTAACAACCAGAAATTTCAACACAAAGTCAATCATTACTGTTCGCATTCAATTACAAACATAGTGTCCCTTAAATGAGTCATCAAGACCCTAAGCATGCTTATAAACCAAGTGGAACTAAACTGAGACACATACAAAATTCCATGAAAATTTGAAACTTTTCTAAAATACAGGGGAGACACACCCG
This sequence comes from Gossypium bickii, assembly GCA_025503065.1. Taxonomy (NCBI): domain Eukaryota; kingdom Viridiplantae; phylum Streptophyta; class Magnoliopsida; order Malvales; family Malvaceae; genus Gossypium; species Gossypium bickii. The sequence continues at coordinate 38,186,940 of CP106712.1, read as the reverse complement.
TGGGAGGAGGCCGTGTTCCCTCCACGGCTTCTAGACACCCCCGTGTCCTTCCGTGTCTATACAACTATACCAATAAGGTTATTAGGCACGCCCATGTGCCATGGCCGTGTACTTTTCGATCATATACTGACTTCCCCTCCACGGCCACCAAGCACGCCCGTGTCTAGGCCGTGTAGTTTTATGTTAGCTACTGACTTACACACCACGGCCAGATGACACGCTCGTGTCGAGGCCGTGTGATTTTAGGCTGCATCCTGACAATTTACCTACGGTCTAAGGCACGCCCGTGTGCCACAACGTGTGACATTATAGGCCATTTACAAGGCCAACTTGCCAACCAAATGATTCAAACCTATAAGCATCATTTACCAACACATATCAAGCATATATGGCAACCAAAAACATACCAAATTGCCTTTCAAATCATGCATTCAATACCAATTCCCACCATGTCAATATCAAAGACTAAAACTCATATCATCACAAGCATATTACAATCAATACTAAACATCATTTCTTCTCAATTCACTAATTCATATTAGCAATTTATCAACACCAAGTTACCATTCATAAATCAACTTCTCAAACCACAAACCATGCCAAAAGATGCATCACATATATACCAAGTCATTCATGCTAAAACTAACACATATCTAGCCACATCTCATGGCTACAACAAATCTCAACCATGATTCAAATGACTAGCCTATACATGCCATATCTTAACTATATACATCTTTCCAAAATACCCAAAAATAGATTACCGATAGTGTGACTGAGAAGCTGACGATCCCCTGATCCGAGCTAGCTTTACTGACACTGCAAAGCAGAGAAACAAATCACACAGTAAGCTTATAAAGCTTAGTAAGTTCTTAACATAATACATAATATCATCAATTCAAATTAACATATACAATAACCATCACAAAAATCAATTCTCACATACTCATACCATATCATCAATAGTTAAAATGCTCATTTCTTCAATCATAGTTCGATTATACTTATCAACCACAAAGGTTCAATACATACCTTAGCTACACATAGTTGTTAGACCACCAAACTATTCAAAGCTCAATAATACTTGTTGATCATCCCTTAATTTCCATTCAATATAATCGCACACATAGTTCTATATGCATAATCGTAACATTTTTGTTATCGCACACTTAGTGCCTAGTCTCTTAACCGACTGTCTCTTGTCGCACACTGATGTCAAGTCAATAAGTTTGTAGCTTTTCAGATCATCGCACACTCAGTGCCATTCGTTTTTTGTTTCAATTTTTCATTTCATACACTTAGTGCCATCAGCTTATCCTTGCACATAGCATCTCGATTTCATCCACATATACACATTTATCTCATAATACTAGACATATCTTAATAACATGTATTATATCCAAACTTACCTCGGACGTCGACTATCGATACGGTCGATTAATCGAGCACTTTATCTTTGCCTCGATCTCGACCCAAACCTCTTCTCTCTTGGTCTATACACATTTAAAATCAATCCATTCAATCACCATTTCATTCAATTTAGTCCACACACACACAATTAGGGCATTTTTCATAATAGCCCTTATATTTTCATATTTCGACACTTTAGTCCCTATTTCACAAAATCATCAAATACACCAAATTTCAATATACATGTGCTTAGCCGAATTCTTCTTATACCTATACAAATCCACACATTTCATTTGTTTCACATTTTAACCCTTCAATTTGCTATTTTCACAATTTAGCCCTAATTAGCTAAATTCATCAAAAATTCAAAAAGCAACACATATTAATCCAACACCAAGTTCTCATATTTTACTACTAACTAGCACATAGCTCATATGTTCATCAATGGCTCATCACAAAACATCATCAATTCATGAAATTACAACATGGGTTATCTAGAGCACAAAGCAACGATTACAAAAACGTAGAAATTATCAAAAACCGACTCAAAATCATACCTCAATCAAGCAAATTCCTAGCCGAAAATCACAAAGTCTCAAACCCTCCTCTTCTTTTCTTATTTCAGTGAAAGATGTATGAATAATATGAGCATTTTGGCTTTATTTGTTTATTATAACATTAATAATCAAATACCAATTTTGCCCTTAATGAAATGTTTATGAAAATCATTTAAACTATGGGCATATTTGTCCATCAACCACTCCACTACTAAATAATGGGTCAATTGCTTCAAAAGGCCTCCTTAAGATAAAGGCATCAACACTTAGGTACTTTTAAATAAGTACATAGCTTTTACTCTTTACACGATTTAGTCCTTTCTCTTAATTCGACACATAAACGATTAAATTATCACACTGAATTTTCATACAGACTATATCACATATCATTCACATAGAAAATATCATTAAAATAATTTTACAACCTCAAATTTGTGGTCTCAAACCACTGTTCCGACTAGGGTCTAAACCGGGATGTTACAATTTATACTTTTGAGGAGCCCCCTGAGTTTACTAAAAATAGCATCTCAATCCCTCATTTTTCTCTCATGCATGGTCAGCCCCTTGAGTTGAGGAATAAAGGTGGATGACATTGATAAATTTAGCTAGTCAAAGCTTGATTCATGAGAATGAGTTGAATGGTCACATGGGGAAGTTGTTGTGGCTGATTTGTGAGTTTTTAACAATTCTTGGGTGCCTAATTTAATTATTTTATGGACGATTGGGCTTTCATAGTTGAATTGGGCTCTTTTCCTCCTTAGTGGACAGTTTGGGCTTCAAATTAAGTATAGGCTTGTCCATTCAGTGATCCAATAACTAATTTTAGGATGCCTTATGCTGGTCAGCCATCAACCCACATCTGTATGACCTTTGCTGCAATAAATGTTACAACATTGAACATCAAACAGGTGAGCTTCAAGATTAAATTTTCACCTATTACACCAAACTATGTCAAATAGGAAAAAAAATATGTCAATTTAGCATGTAAATAAGTAAGATTACAAATTTACCTTTAATTTTGTCCTACTTTACAAATTTGTAATAAAAATACAAAATTTGCTGTTAAAATACTCAAAATTTTTATGAATTATTGGTTAGAATGTGCTATAAATGTCTATATAATTTTGAGTTATCACAACTCGAGGTCGAATTAGGACAACATGGTAAAGATTTTAAAATCTCAAGTTAATGTTACAACTTTAAGGGTTCCTCAACATGACGCAACATACTGACTAAGATCGTAACAAACAAGGGTCCGACGTCACAACGTGACCATCTATTTGCAAAGGGTCCAATTTGGTACCTATTCAATTTACTCCTATTTACACAAGCCAAACCTTTATTGCATTAATACCATAATCCAATGTTCATTCATAAACATTTACACAACTTACACATTTTCATTACATCAAAACACCACTCCAATTTATTTACTAACAACATTTTACACCTACCAACTATTAGCTTTAAGATACCAACTCAATTCATCCACTTTAAAACCATATATAAATATCAACTTCATTCCAATATCATTAATCTCAAAAACATAATTTGAAATATACTATCATGCCATAACTAGCTAGCCATTACTAGCTCAACTTCAACATGATCGTATTATGCAAAAAGATGTAAATAGCTAATTTTGTGTAATTATGTAGTGGATGAATGAAAATGATAATGGTTCATACTTAGAAAAGGTCTTTTGAGTTTGAGTTATATATATTTGAACTTATTGATTGTGTTGAACTGTCATTTTGGGTCTTAAGACCAACCATATTTGTTAAATGTTAGGTTGTAACCCAAGGAGATTGGAATTGTTTTATTCTACTTATAGAGTCACGACACCACCCTATGGATGTTGCGACACCAGTCTTCATCGTCGCGATGTCCCCTGTTTGATGTCACAATGCCAACTCCATGAAGTTGGAAACTTTCAATTTTAGTCCTCAAGTTATGAAGCCAACCTATAGTTTTGGAGGTCACGACACAACACCCCTAAAGTCAAAACTCCAACCTGAAGTATTTTGAAAGCTTTGTAGTTTAATCCTCCAATGGTCTCAAGTTATCAAGAGAGCTTTCGTAAGCTCAAATAAACCTTAAACCAAATTATTTATTATAATATAATGATGAAATTAACATGTTAGTGAATGTAGAGTATTGAATCGATAAAAGTTGTGATTGTAGTTGCTCCAAGAGAAAATGTGGCAACTTGTAGCTCGAACTTGATGATCCGGTCGGGTATGGGGTGTTACATATCAAAACTTTTGGATTTGAGCAAAACATTAATGAAGCTTGTGTTTATAAATGTATTAAGGATTAAAAGCCTGTCTTTCTTGTTGTACAAGTTGATGACATCCTACTAATTGGGAACGATGTAGAGGCACTATTGTAACAATCCAATTTTGGGCCTTGTCAGAATAGTGGTTTCGAAACCACTAATTCGAGGCCAAAAAAATTATTTTTAATATTATTTTATGTGTTATAACATGATTATATGAGTGCATAAAAATTTTAGTGAATTAATTTTAGTGATTTCATGCTTAATTTTGAAAAGGGACTAAATCGCATTAAGTGCGAAAGTTTTGTTCTACAAGCTAAAGGTGTCAAATAGCTATAGGACCTTAAATTGGAGGTCCTTAATGTGCAAATAGGCCTTAAGAGAGTGATGGTCGGCCATAGGGGACAAGGAAATGAAATTGATCAAAGGTTAGGTGGATTTTAGGTGACTTAATTGATAAAATAAAATAAAATGAAGAGAAAAAGATATCATTATTCATCTTCCTCCTCTCCACTGAAATTTTTAGCAAAAATAAGGGTTTTGGAAGCTTGAAATTTCAGCAACTCTTCACCCTTGCAAGTAAATATTTTTTTATGGTCATTCTTGATGATTTTTGTATTTTTATGACCATTGTAGCTTAAGCTAACTAATGGAGGGACTATTTTGCAAAATGGTTGAGAGTCAAGGGTTTTACCGTGTGAGTATTCATGTTGATTTCTAAAATTTTATGGAAGAAAATGAATCTTGGTTGTTAAATAAACAACTTTTATGAAAGGAGTTTTCATGAAAACACCTAAAAGGGACCTCTTTATAAAAGTTGTAAAATGGTTAGCAAATGTGTGAAATAATTGAAATACTGGGTTGCTATAATAGTAATAAAGGTTCAGCTAGGCTTGTTAAAGGATGAAATTTTATTAAAATGATTTTACGAACCTAGGGGCAAAATCATAATTATGTAAAAGTCTAAGGGCAAAACGGTAATTTTGCCAAAGTAGGAATTTTGGAATGTCTTGATTAATGTGGTGATTAAATGAGTGAATTTTATCATTATAGATCAAGAAAAACAGAGTCCGAACTTAGACCGAGGGAAAACCAAGCTATTGGACTAAATCGAACTAGTCGCTCATATTTTGTATACCGAGGTAAGTTGTACATAAATAACACAACTCTATTGTTGTTATGCATTAAAAAATTGATATTGCATAAAATGTTTGATTATTGTTGTGAATAAGCATAATGAGAATTGATGTAGTAAAAAACTCCCGGTTGAACCTTAGGAATAGATCAGATATCTATGCCATAACATTAGGGATATATGAAAGCCAGTGTAAGACCATGTCTGGGACATAGCATCGGCCTCGATGTGTTAGCCAGTGTAAGACCATGCCTGGAACATGGCATCGGCCACATTATGAGAGCCAATGTAAGACCATGTCTGGGACATGGCATCGGCCTCGATATGTAAGCCAGTGTAAGACCATGTCTAGGACATGGCATCGGCATCGTTGTAGTAGACCGAATTTGACCCTAATTAGAATGGTGGTTTCGACACCACGAATCCGAGTTTGAAAAATATTTAAATATTATATTTTGTGTTTATTATATGTGAATTAATGTGTGTGAAAGTTTCGTAGAAAAATTTAATTATTTGTGTGCTTAATTAAATAAAAGGACTTAATCATGTAAAGTGTAAAAGTTACAAACTATAGTAAAAAGTGCTTATTTGTTAGTGGTTTCTAATATGAAGTCCTTAAAGTAGAAATATGCCATAAATATGATAGTGGATTGTTGATGTACGGTTTTAGACATAGTTTATATGTTATACTTATTTATTATAAAGGTTAAATAAGTAAAATAATTAATAAGTAATATTAAACAAAACCAAAGGCCATTATCATCTTATTTTTCCTATGACCAAATGTAAAAGGAGGAAGAACTTAGAGTTTCTTCAACATTTCAGCATTTTGAAGCTTGATTAAGGTATGGTTAGTTTTCGGTTTTTGATAATTTTTACGTTTTTGAGATCGTTGCTTCGAACAGTAGCTGACCCATGTTAAAATTTTTAAATTTAAGCATGTTTGATGTCAGCCATTGACATGTTCTTGGGGTTTTTGATGTTTGATGATTTTATATTAAAGATATGTTAAAGATTAGCATGTTTTGTATTTGAGATTTTAGTGAACTTGAGTATTTTGGGCTAAATTGCAAAAATGAATTTTTGAGGGGACCAAAATCCAAAATAAATGAAAGAAATGGACTTGTATAGTCCCTATGAAAATTCGGCACTAAGGTATTATAGTGAAATTTTGTGTATTTTGTGTTTTGTGCAAATAGGACTAAATTGTAAAAATGTGAAACATTAGGGGTAAAATGGTAATTTGCCCATTTATGTGTTTTGGGACTAAATTGAGATGAAATGTGCTTGAATGAGCTAAATTTTAATGTGTTTAGATCAAGAACAAAGAAAAATGGATTTGGATCGGGGAAAGGCGAAGGTTACCGAATAGCCGGTCTACGTTGTCCGTCGACAGTCGAGGTAAGTCCTTAAGCCAATAAATGTCAAAGAATTAATTATGAACTTAGTAAATGATGAAATTTGGAAATTTAAAGCATAAATATAGGAGATGGCCGAATATGAGGGTATGTTATTGAAGTGAATTTATTTTGTTTAATGTAATGTGAATAAGTATGTTCAGTTTGATATGTGAAAGTAATATGAAGTATATGAGATGTTTGTGATTTCAGTATTAAGTAATGTGTATTGAAATGTTAAATGTGTTGATATTAGGGCTTCGAGCCAAGCAGGCCTTATGCCGATGATTTATATCGCGCTTAAAGCCTAGCAGGCCTCGTGCCGGTGAATTATTCCGAGCTTATTGCCTAGCAGGCTTAATGCCGGTGTTCAAACTTCGGACCTTTGGTCTAGCAGGCTCAGTGCCGGTGTGTAATTCGGGCTTAAATACCTAGCAGGCTTAATGCCGATGATATGCTATAAACGGAGAATCCGAGAATTAAACGAGGTGAGGCATATATTTAATGCAATGTGCCATTAGCTCGGGTAAGTGCTATTCTACTAGTGTAGTAAGGAATGAAGTGAGTAAGTATAATATCAATTGAGTTAAGTATTATGAGACCAAGTTGATAATTCAAATAGAATTTTTATTATGTGTAATTGAGCTTAATGTATACATTACTTTGATGAATCGGTTATAAGTGGAATTGTTAATGGAAAGTAAATTTGTATGTGTTTGCATATATGTACAAAAAAAAAAAAGATGAAATGTGACTAATATGCATGATATTTTCATTCGACTTGGAATATACAGATACTTATGATTAATATGTAATTTAATGGTGTATACATTCATGGTAGAGAAATGTCAATACTTAGATTAAGGGTATTAATGATATTCGGCTATGACTAATTTACTTAATATAATGTTTATAATCTTTGCCATGAATTGAATGATTAAAAGTTTAAATGTATGAATATTATTTTGTATTTGCTTAAGACTTACTAAGCTAGTAAGCTTACTCCGTTTATGTTTAATGTTCTGTTTATAGATTTTGGTCAAGCTACGGGCTCGGGGAAATTGTCAGCAAAGTCAACCACACTATCATCTTTTTGGTACAACTTTATTTTGTCTTATTTTGGATAAAGGCATGTATAGGATGGTAAATGTCTTTTTTTGAGTTGAAAACTTTGTTATTATATGTAATCTAGCCATACGAATATGGCTTATATTCTATGTTAGTTGAAGTGGAAATATACAGTTTATCTAAGTGATCAAATAGTGCATATGGATATGTTATTATGATGCATGGATGATATGGATTTTATTTGGTTATATTCGGCTATGGTCTGATCCTTTTGGTCAAGTATATGTATTGTGCATTTGATGTGATTACTTGTTTATAATGCTAATGTTTGAGTTAGTTTAGTCATGTATTTTGGCATTAGATTAATGGTTGAATTTCATTTAAAGGCTAATCGTTGCATGTACTAGGTCATGGTTTGAAATGTTGTAAAAAATATATATTATCCATGGCTATACTTTTGAGATGGTTGTTTAAGTAAATTCTAATTAATGGAAATGCTAAGGTTAGTTAGCTTTGTAAATAAATTCATTTGGGATTCGCATATATGATATGGTTTAAGTGTAATATTTGAATGGAAAGAGAATGCAAACAATCTATGATTTGGTTATGCATTTTACCAATTGTTTTGGTTTCAGAGTTCACAGGTGTAATTGGTTGTTAACAGATATGATATAATGGATTGTATAATTTCACACATGTAATTTAATACAAATTTTATATATATATTCGAATAGGTAGTAGATATATTTGTTGAATGCGCATATTTTATCTATGATGTTTGGTTATTTGTAATAAATGTAGTATTAATTGTACATGTGTACAAAATGCTTAGAACCACCATGGTATATAAATATATATATGCATAACCTTGAAATGCTTTAAAATGATAAAGTATACGATAAGTTTGATATATTTTCTTTGGATTGATTATAAAGCAAACGAATTTTGTATGATATGAATTATTCTTTATGTTCATAAATGTATTATATAATCATATAGGTATGCAATGTATGTACCGCATAGACATCTTAGATTCATTTATATGCATGCAAATGAGTTCATGTAAGCTTTGAGTTGATGGACTATTTGGTTTATTCTGAATTTTGGTATGAACTATTAGTTGGATACTGGGAGATTAAATATGCGTTTTTGGATTTGATAAAATGTATGAATTGCGATAAATGCCTGCGATGTTCTGAGTCTAGTTAGGTAATGCCTCATAACCCTAATCAGGTGACGGATACGGGTTAAGGGTGTTACAATCGTACCCTCTTGTATGGGGCTTGTCAGGTATCCTTTGGTATTCCAACTGGTTCAACGGGTAATTTAAAACTTGTGTCAAAGGTGAGAAAAGTTACGACTATGTTGTAAGTGATACAGGTACCTACATGAAATTCATAAGAAATGAGCTCGAATTATGTTGTGTCATTAGTAGGGATGAAAATAAGTAAGTTATGCCTTTAATCATTCGAGAATTATATGCAAGTTTATAATATGTTATGAGTATATAATGCATGGAAATCGTTGTTAATTATTTACATGCGACTTACTAAGCTTTATGCTTACTCCCTCTCCTTTCCATTTTCTTATAGTATTGCCAAGCTAGCTCAGGGATCAGCAGACGTCGGAGGCATCGATCACACTATCAATTGAAGCATTTGGTATAGTTAGCCTTAGTATTTTAAGTATGGCATGTATAGGGACTGGGTCTTTTGTTAAGTGTCATAATGTTTTGGCCATATGTGTTGGTTTGTCATGAAGTTGATCAATTTTGTCTAAGTCCATGGATAATGGCTAATATTTGTTATTGATATATGTAAATGATGATGTTTTTGATGAATGTGCAATTTGCATGGCGAAATATATGGTGTGTTAATGCATGAATGAGTAAGTTGCATGATTGGATTGATAAGTATGTGATAAGTTTTGCATGTGAATAGAGTGTAGTGGCCTTGATGTGTGTATGTCTTGATGTGGCTTATATTGGTGCAAGTAAGGGTGGCAAAAGGGCTTGCTAAATAGACTTGTTTTTTGTCCACACGGGTAGACACACGGGTATGTGTCTAGGCCGTGTATGACACACGGTCTGCCCCATGGGCGTGTAGTCCGGCCTTGTGTCCCCCTGCACCCTAAGTTGGCAAAACAAAATGCCCAGTAGTAACCACACGGGCTGAGACATGACCGTGTGTCTCAACCGTGTGGAAGACAAGGCCATAGAACATGGGCATGTGCCCAAGCCGTGTGAAGTCTGCACCTTGAATGTGAAATTTAGAATTTCCACACGGTGTGCCTTGGCCGTGTGACCTCATTTGGTTGATGACGTCAGAAACAGAATGTCAAGGTTTTAACACACGGGCTGAGGCACGGGCGTGTCCTGGCCGTGTGAAGGACACGAGCCATAGACACTAGCGTGTGCCAGGCCGTGCGAAAACCCCTGTAGGTTCGAATTGTAAAATAAATCCACACGAGCAAGGGACACGAGCGTGTCCCTATATGCTGAGGCCGTGTGAGTTTCACGGTTCTTCAACATGGCCATTCTATTAGGTCACACGGGCGTGTCGCCCTACCACACGGGCGTGTGCCCCTATTTTTAGTGACATTTTCCAAAGTTTTTCTAAAGAACTCGATTTGGTCCCGAACCATTTCTAAAGTTGTTTTGAGCCTCGTAGGCTCATATTAAGGATTTTAAGACAAGCTTTGAAAAGTTTAAAATTTGAACGAAATTTCATAACCCGAAAATGTTGTATGCATGTTATTAAGTTAGGTAACGCCTCGTACCTTGTTCCGGCGTAGGATACAGGTAAGGGGTGTTACAACTATCATAAGTTAAATTGTTTTTAACTCAATAGTTTATCATGAAGGACTTTTTGTTTTGGGTCTTTGAATCCTAAAGGATCAAAAGAACAAAGTGATAGCTTTATCATAGGCTTCATATATAGACAAGATATTGGAATGTTTCGCAAAAATCGATTCAAAGAAGGGATCTCAACCTTTTATATCAAGTTTTCATCTTTCTTTAGATGACTATCCTAAGATAGCAGAAGAAAGAGAATAAATGAGAAAGGTTCTTTATGCTTTGGCAATAGGAATGTAACAGCCCGTTTTTAGAGGTATCAAAAATAATGGTTTTGGGATCACAATTTTGATGAGTGAATTATTATTTTATTATTTATTTAGTTTATATGGGATATTATTAAGGTCACATTAAAGTTTCATTAAGAAATTTTGATGTTTAAATGGTTAATTAGGAAAAAAAGACTAAAACATAAAAAGTGTAAAAGTTGAGTTCTACTAGTTAAAAGGGCTAAATGGCTTTAATGGACTTGAATGGTAATTATACCATATATGTTGATAGTGGATGTACATGGATAGGTTTTAATGAAATTATGAAAGTTTTTAATGGGTTAAAATGGTAATTGAACAAATAAAACCTAAATTAAACAAAACAAAAATTGCATCAACTTCTTTATTCGTCTTCTCCATCGAAATATTGAAGAAGAAAGACCATTTTTGTTTCTTTGAGGGTTCGGCCAACATAGCTTATGCATGTGGGTATTTTGAGGTTAAATTTTAGTGATTTTTATGTTTTTGTGATCGTTTTAGCTTAATCTAGCTAGCCCAAAGGTTAATTTGAAACATTTATAAAGGTTGAGGAACTTTCCATGAATGTTTTTAAATGAGTTTTGATGTTAGTTGATAGATTATGAATCCTTGGTGAAAAAATAAACAAGTTTTGTTAAGTGATTTTTGATGAATTTTGAAAATAGGGATTAAATTGTTAAAAGTATAAATGCTAGGGTTTTGTTGTGAAAAGATAGTAAACATGGGTTGTTTCAAGGTCCCTTGCATCTTTAATTGATATGGATTTAGATTAAAATGGTTAGATTTTAAGTTATCATATTAAGGACTAAATTGTGAAAAGTTACACGTTAGGGGCAAACTGATATTTTTGCATAAATATGAAATGTGAATTAAATTGAATACTAGAAGTATTTAATTGATTGAAATTACCTATTTAGATCAAGACAAATCACGTTCAGACTTAGATCGAGGAAAAGCTAAAGCTTTGGATTAGTTTGATTTAACTTCTACACCTCTATTCATCGAGATAAGTTCGTATGAACAGAAATCGTGTTAATGTTATTTAAATTGAATGCTTACTATGTTATTTTTAATGTAAATGGATCGATATATAAATGTATCAATGCTATGACGAATTGACAGATATTAAGTCTCGGTTAAACCTCAGGAATTCTTAGGATACAAATGACATGTCATTAGGGATTTCATGTTTTAGGTGTTAGTCTTGAATGTCCTACCGATGGCTAAGGTCCTGCATTTGTTGCGGATTCTCTACAACTCGTGTGAGCAGCATCGTATAGCTTACATTCTGACCCGCAGCTCATGCGAGCAGGCTCATTTCATAGCTCGTGTGAGCATTGATGTAAAGGAAAGGTTACAGTTATATGTAAAGGCACACTTCGTGTGAGCTTTCCCAAGTATCCGATGTAATTCTAGATGGCTCAACAGGCAAAAAAAGGGAACGAAATGGTAAGTATGCAAATGGATTGAATCATGACTTAGTGAAAATATTTATGAACTAAATGATTTTGTACATATGGAAATTTACATATCACATGTTGATTTCAATTATGTTATGGATTGATACACTAACTTGTAAGTTGGTGGTGTTGATTAGGATTTACTAAGCTTATGGCATCATGTTGAATTATGTTTAATCTATGTATTGTATTATTGAAATGGTAAGTTATGTTTAAGGTTTATACAAGCTTACTAAGCACTCGTTGCTTACGTAGTTTCTTTCCTTTGTTTTATAGATTATCTAGTAGTCAATTTGATAGTTTTTGAGCATTTTGGCCAAGGTTTATAATGGCATGTATAGGGTGACTTGTAATGGTGTTTTAATGAATGTGTTGATGTTGTTTTGGCATGTATAAGCTTTTGAAACCTATGTTGGTTTGGTGCATGAAACACCCCACACCCGGCCCACGAGCCTGAACCGGATCTGGTATGTTCCTTGAGTAAACCGATTTTCAAATTCTTTGTTACTTAGAGAAAAATTTGTAAAATTTAGAAAAAATTATTGGTTTGGGTTGGGCTTAGGTTGGAAACCCATTTAATCAATTTTTTTAAAATCCAATTTAACTAGGGTGACAAAATAATTTTAGGGTTTATTTTTAAGGAAATAAATTTTTACTTAACTTTAAAACAACATAGTTCGTAACATAATAATTAAACGTAAAGTAAAAGTATAGAAATCCTCTTGGGCCTTAGGGCCTTATTACATCAAATAACCCAAAAATAAAATTAAAAGTACTTAGAAAATGTGAAGTCCAAATTCTAAATAAATTCTTCAAGTGATGCATGGCCACCTTTAGCTCATGACCCGGTCCATTATTGCTCATCACGAAAAATAATTCCCCAACGAGGTGAGTCAACAGACTCAATGTGCACACAAGATACTAATATTCAATAAATCGGGCATACAAGTTCAAATCAATTCATATTCATATGCAATACATGATGATGCACCCCAAACCCAATCCTAATGGTCCATCCGCTACACACCTCCGTGCACCGCCGGTCACACCGTGGGGACTACTAAGTCAACCCTCCATCCGCTACACACCATCGGCGATCATTTGCGATCGACGTGCTCATCGCCCATATACATTGTGTCATTAGACACTATATTCAAATAATGTAACCGGTTACCAATTTGAGATAATGTAACCGAAGTTACCATATTCAAATAATGTGACCGTAGTCACCATATTTCGTTGGTGAGACCGAAGTCAACACCTTCGTTGGTGAGACCAAGTCAACACCTACTCTTCCCCTTTCACAAATATCCCATATGCCCCAAATATTTATACATATCTTATTTCTCATTCATATTACATATTCAAAATATATATATAACATATTCAGTAATCCTATCGGAAGTAGGAAACGTGCACAGGTACTTTTTTTACCACATTTGTGGCACTTAGCCACATTCTTATTCGCATGCACATTTATATATATATATATATAAATAATTCTTTGTAATATATTGAGAGTTAGTGTGGGTACACACTGATTCGCTAAGGTTTCTAATCCAAATCTGAAAAGCTTGATCTAATGCCTTAGATCTTAATTCTCTACATTCAATCATTTAATACTTAGTAAAGAGCCATTCGGCTATAAATCCAAATCCTAGTAGGATTAGTATACTTAAAACTTACCTTGAAACTCTCAAATTCTGAAATCCTTGTATCCCTCTGTCGAAATCCCTATAACTACATGTTAGATCAATTTCTAACATTTATTCACAACAAATAACCCTTAGCCGAATGTTAAATATGACTTACCTTAGATTCTTAAATCTCGAAATTCACCGAATAACTAGGGAACACGCGGCCTATGGTGTACCTTCGGGAAAAGAACTTCTCCTTCCTTGTAGTCGACACTTAGTAAATCCCGAAAGATCGCTTCAAGGTTTCGGCAACCATGAACTTTAATGGAATTAGCCTTAGATTCCGATAAGTCTAAAGTATAAAAGAATGGAAACCAAACTTGGATCTTACCCTTATTTGAAGAAATCGATTGCACCTTCACTTCAACCTTCGGCTATGGCCTTGATCTTAGCAAGCTTTCGGCTTTTGGAATATTGAGAGGAGAAGAATGAAGAAGAAAAGAATAGGGGTTGCAGAGAGAAAATTCGCAGAGGTTATCAAGAAAGAGTAAATAATCTTTGAATGGCCTCTCTTTTCCTTTTATAGCCAAATTTACTAGGCTAGAGTCCCTTACTTGGCCACCACTCTTCTATTTTGATAACTTTATCCTTTAATTATCATAAATAAAAGAGTTTAATCCAACATTTATCTCTTTAAAATAATCCAATTTAAAAATCCTTTATTTATCACCTTTTTAATCGAATATTTATGAAAATAAAACACCTCCTTTCTAGAAGCATGTGCCGTCCACCTCGGTCTTCTGGAAGCAAAAATAAAACCTCCCTTATTTGCTTCCCAAGCGACTCGAACCAGGCCCATTCCTCTTGCATATGGCGCCATTTCCATAGGCCCTAAGTGACATCTTTGAGCCACTTTTCCAAGCCTGTTTGTGTGTCAAATTTCACCAACTTTTTCTTTTAAGGCCACCTTGCCTTAATTTCCTATTTTAAACTTTAAAACTTGACATTTCTAAGTCATTTCTAAATTTCCTAAAATTTTCGATCGGCTCAGTAAACTTGCCATTTTCTTACATTTCCAAGTTTCAGAAATGTTCACTTTCCATTTTGAATCATTTCCTTACATTTCCTAGTTTCCATAAATGTTCACTTTCCTCTTTATTCCTTTACATTTTCAGGACATTTCCCTACATTTCCAAGACAAGACATTTCCTTACATTTCCTTGCATTTCCTTACATTTCCATACATTTCTCACATTTCTTACTTACATTTCCTTACATTTCCATACATTTCCATACATTTCCATACATTTCTTACATTTCCTTACATTTTCTTACATTTTCTTACATTTCCTACATTGCCTTACATTTCCATACATTTCACACATTTCCACACATTTCCATACACTTCCATACATTTCCATATATTTCCATACATTTCCTTATTTCTAGAATTCACATAACACATTCATAATTCATAAAACATGCCATTTTACCACATGGTTCCTTGTGTCATGCTTCACACGGAGTTTCTTTTAAAGCCTCATTTACCTAGCTCCCATTTTTACTTAAAAACCAATAATTTTCCAAAGCTTTCTTCTTCCATCCTAAAATTCTAAAAACCCTTAATACACTTCCAACACTGCCAAAACCTACTAACTCATGAATTATGCACAAACGCATAACCTCTAATCTAGGATGTTACAGTACACTTTGATGCCTTACTAAGTTATATCATTTTGGGTACTTCAATATGCTTGTCCTTTTTGGTATGTTGATGTTGTTTTTAGAATGATCTATTGAGACATGATTTAGTACTTATTTGAACTAGGTCTTTATGCAAGAAATGAGGTAAGGTTAACTTGATTTGGTAAATTATGTTTGATGCAATTGTGGTACCCTTGAATGACACATTGGTTAGGTAATTTAAGATGATTGAAATGGCATGTTTGTGTATGTTTGAATGGTATTTGAACCTCTTGAATGTGTGCCTATATGATTTAAATGATTAGATATGAAATGGACTTGTAGTGGTTGAACTTTAGGTACATTTTGGGTTCACACAGCTTGGGACACGGGTGTGTGACCCAGCCGTGTGAGGCACACGGCCTTGTGTCATCTGAGAGTTTCTTAGTGTACAAGTCAGTGAGTTACATAGCCTAGCACATGGCCTGGCACACAAGCGTGTGGGGCTACTCAGAGAGTTACATGGCCTGGCACACGGGCGTGTAACCCTACTTAGTGAGTTACACGGGTGAGGACACATGCTAGGACACGGCCGTGTGTCCCTATTTCGAAAGTTACATGGCCGTGGGCCATGTCTCACGGCCGTGTGACCCCTGCTTTGCAATTTTTGCATGTTTTTCTTAAACTTTTTGTTTTGTTCCAAATTAGTCCCGAATTGCTTCTATGATATTTTTATGGCCTCGAAGGCTCAATTTAGGGACAAAATGTATGTGAATAAGTGTTTATGGTATGTTCAGTATAATTAAATATTATGATGTTAAATTTTTTTGATTGTACGGTAATGCTTCGTAACCCTAATTCGGCGACAGAGACGGGTTAGGGGTGTTACAAGGAAGTCCCATGTATGCTATGTTATGCACACGTCCAAATATCTATTTCGTAGTAGGGTTGGTGAGTCGATATCAGGCGAATCTCGGTCCAAGACATTGGCAAGCAGTTAAACATATACTAAAATATTTATAGAGAATAAGGGATTATATGCTTGTGTAATCTAGAGGAGATCTTACTCATTTCAGTTATACCGATCCTGACTTCCAAACGTGTTGGGATTCGAGGAAATTGACATGGGCTGTGTCTTTACCCTATGTGACGGGTCCATAGTGTGGAGAAGTGTCAAGCAGAGTTGTATTGTTGACTCCACTATGGAGACCAAATGTGTGGTTGCTTCAAAAACAACAAAAGAAATAATATGGCTTTGGAAGTTCCTTTCAGATCTCAAAGTCTTTCTGGTATGGAAAAAGCCATCACATTGTATTTTGATAATAATGTAGCAATAACTAATACCAAGGAAACCAGAAACCACAAGAGGACAAAACGCATTGATAAAAAGTATCATATTATTAGTGAGGAAGTAGCAGACGAAACAGTGGATGTAGTCAAAGTCACATCAGAGGACAATATGGTGCATCGTTTACCAAGACTCTGATGGTTAGGAGTTTTGAGAAATATGTAAAAGGCATGGGAGTACAAAATATGACTCATCTACTTCACTAGGGTAAGTGGGAGGCTGTTGGAATTAGTGCCCTTAGTGTAGTATTTTCATCTATGTATACTTGTATTTTTCAAACAAATTGGCTTAATATATATATTGATTACATTAATATTCTTTGTATATTGTCCTCAATGATTTTTGCACACAAAGCAAAATGGAAGAATATTTTGGCTCATTAATTATCTAACATTTAACTAATTCTAAGTGATATTATATGATTGAATCGTAATACGGAAAGATAGCTTATATTAGTAGATAATCTATACATGACCTTGTCTAATTGGAAACGAGCAAACCGATTGAAAGACTAATATTTCATCTATCAAGTCCAATTGGAAAGATACATTATCTTGAGTATCGGAACGGGTGACTCCTAGAAGATAAAGACATGGATGTGATTGATTGGACTGACAGTACATCGGGCAAGACCAAAGTAGAATATATCTTAAATTCATTTGTGGATTTATTCACTTCTGATGTTCATAGTGTGGCATACCTTAATCTTGAATGGGTGATGGACTATGTATGTGTGACCCATATACTTTAATGTAAAAAAAAGTCTAATTTCAAATAGATAAGAAACTGAAAGCTAATACATTAAGTATACGACTTCAGCCGTATGTAACATCATTCCACAATAGTGAAATTTATAGCCCATCTAAAAGGTAAAAGATATCCTCTCGTCGAAATTACATGATAGATGAAAAGTAAATGTGGTCACAGGTCACAGGTCATTTGTGATAAATCATTTGATTACTATTTAATAGTAATTGACTTTTTATGAAGGAATATGTAATAGTTACTATGAGATAAAATAGGATCATATTGGGAGAACGGATTTATCTCAAAGAGATTAAGGATATCCTATGAGGGTAACACACTTACGAAAATGTCATTGAATGAGCACTTATTAAGTAGCTTTCATAATAGTATATAATAAGAGAGAGCTTAGTCACGATACTATAATGGAATGACTTCATGACTAAATAAGTTTATAATTAATAGGCAAAAAGCGAAACTTAATTATAAATTATTTGAGCCCTAATTATATATGTCCAATCAGTCCTTCTGCTTGCTCATTGAAACCAAAAATGAATTACATATAGAACTAAACAAATAGAAATGAATGAAAACAATTAAGTAAAAGAGATATCGTATTCACACTGAATGTGTTTTCTCGCTAAGTACAGAAATAACTAAAGAATAAATTTAAGGCTTTCAAATTATTATTTATAACTAAATTATTAAAGTTCGGAAATTAAATTAAATTAATTAGTCATTATGATTCTATTGAATAAGTAAATTAAATATATTTCCTCATAGATTTTATTACGATAAAGTTGTTATGACTTTAATGGAATTAGAATTGGATTAAGAAAATTATATAATTGAGAAATTAATTTAGTTAATTTACTTAATTGATTAAATAGTATTTATTTTGGGAAATGGAAAATAAACATTCGGTTGGTTTAAATTATAAAGTGTTAGATTAAAAGTCCAATAAGCACATATAATTGGATTCAATACATGAGAGACCCAACTTGTGCCTTGTGTGAACACATGGGGTGTCAACCCACCCCCTCCCATATCACTTAGAGTGGGATTGTGTTTTCTATTGAAATAATATCATTTGTCAAGGGCTTATTAAATTAGGATTCTTGTACTTTTCCCTATAAATAGAGAGCACTGGTTGACCTAAAAAGACACTTCATATAATATTGAGATATCGTTATTTTGCTAGAAAGTAGTGGTAATTTATTTACTAAGTGAATATTATATTTTCTTGGAATTATGATCTTTACCGATTTTTATAGACAGAACTTGCTTTCCTATTGAAAGTAAGTAAATCGTTTTCTTTTTTATGTTTTGGTTCGTCCTGCTCAAACCCACACTCAACGTGATTCATGGTACGAGGATAACGAAGAAGGTCATTCGGTTGAAAGTCAGGATCAACTAAATCCGACTAGCACAAAGCACAGGTACTATTCTGGTTTAAGGTTTATCACTATAAATATCACAAAAGACTTGACTTTGAAATATTTTTAAAACTTTTAATGTAATAGTAAAAAATGTTTTCTTAACCGATTTTTTCAACACTCCCTCCCATGTTTGCGAATTTTCAAAGGGAGAATATGAGTTAAATACTCATCTTCCTCATTTCAAAACCCCTAATTGGTCAAAGCCTACAAGTTAAAGTCCAACTTATAAAATGAGTGGTCTACATTTAACCCTCAAGTTAAAAATCCAATCCAATGGCTCTAAATTATTCTCGACAATTTAATATCTCATAAAATAATATTTCCAACATCACTTTCATGAGAAATTATCAAAATGCCCATTTTGTGGAAAAGTTACACTTTAGCCCCTTTTTCACTTGCTAACTTTCTTTCTTCCATTTGTGGCACCTAATACATCGAATTTTCCTTAATCTACACTTATCAACCATGATTATTGATTACTCGTGCAAAAATTCACATTTATGACCTTTCTTAATAAAATGAAAAAATTACGATTTAATCCTCATACTTCTCCATCTCTTCCAATTTAGACCAAAAAGTGATCCTTACAATACCAATACATATTCCAAGTCATCAACATGCCAAATAATCATTATTAACTCATATTTCCTCAATTTGTATTTTAATCCTCGAACTTTTCAAAATGTATGATTTGGTCCTTTATCTACATTTTCTTGTTCACAATTCTCCACATTGATTTTCACCTCAAATATCGATTTGATTCCTTGTGAATCCCCTTAGTTTTCCTTATTAATGAATTTTCTCAAAATTCTCTAAACACGATTCTTAGAACAATACCCGATGTAGTACCAGAATTTTTGGGCATTACACAATTATTTACTTTTATCTCCTTTTTAATCATGTCACTTTTTTTCATACCCATTTTAACACTTGATATCATCATGAGTCCAATGAACACTTATTATATACCACTTAGCCCTTAGAAAACTCTAGGTATAATAAGAGTCGGATACTCGGAATTCCAACTAAACATCACGCACTTGTTGCACTAAAGGTGCAACCCAACCATCACACCAAACACTAGAGCCTTCACTATGCATTACATGTAATGCCTATCGTTGTCTTTAACAAAGCGTTGTCTTCCAACACAAAGCGTGCACACTAATCCCTATTACCATACGAATTGCACCTTCACTATTTCACTACACTTGCAATGGCAACCCACTTATAAAATTATTTATTACATCGCAAAATCTATATCACACCATTTCCACATGGAAATTCATATACATGTAGATTTATAACATGTCCCATATTTATTTCTAAGAACCATTTATTATTACTTATTTATCAAGAATTACTTTGTGCACTTTCACTAGTTCACTAATCACCTAGGTGAGGTAAATCACCTATTCATGTTTACGCACTTATTTGTACTTTAACCATAAGTTTGTCATATTCTCATTCACCTTTCACACCTCTAATTATTTCACATTACATTTAATGTTTCATGTCAATGCTCAAATTAAACTTTTATGCAAAACATTTCTCTTTTCCATTTCTCTTCTTTTTTTCTTTTTTCTTTTTTTGTCTATTTTTAACAGTTTTGTAGTTTACGACGTCAATTTACTATGCTTTACTCGTTAATAATTAATCACTTTCCATTTTTTAATATCCAATTTTACACTATATCATGGCATTATAATTATTACTTTTCTTTTAACAAATTTTCACTTACAAGAAGAGTTTATTATTAATAACACTATAACTACTTCAACACTACAAGCCATGGACTCAAGATTCCACACGCTCATTCTTTCACAACTATTAATTACACTATTTTATTTAACTCAAAATCATGTACTTAATCAAGTAAAAAGTTGGAAAATCTAATGCTAATTCCTTAGATGAGCCAAAACACTTTAAAGGTTTTTTTTTCCCTTTCTTCACTAATCACACTATATCAATTTTTGTCATTCTTGGGAACTTTTTTCCAACTTGTCCCACCATTTCCTCACATAAACATAAACATAATACAATCTTGAAAATCATTCAAACAGAAATATGTCCCACCATTTCCTCATTTTTTTTTACCTTGATTGAAGCTTTCCCTCTCTAACCATAATTTTCTCTCACTAAACTCATAAACCCCAAGTTGAAAATGATGGATTTAAAGATGAAATGAACCTTTCTACAAGATTTTTGTGAAAATAACTTGGGTTCTAGGTAGGGTTTTGCTTAAAAAAGAGACGGAGAAGAAATGCGACCTCTCCTCACCCTCCCTCTACCCCACCCCCCACAAAAAAAAAAAAATTGTTGCTTCCGTTTATGAGGAGAAAAGATGAGAAAAAAGAGCCTCCTTTTTTCTCATTTTATTCACCATTTAAAATTGGGTCAAAATAAAAAATGAAAATGTTCGGTTCACATTTATTCCTCATGTTAAAATCCAATCCAATGATTAAATATTCATTCCCAAGATTTTAATATCTCACAATATAATATTTTCAATTTCAACATAAATTCCATGTGAAATAATCAAAATACCAATTTTACAACTAAAAATAATTACCCTTTAATCCCTTATCAAATTTTTTTATTTCCATTCAAGGCAATGAATACCTCAAAGAATTATTAGTTAGCACCTATAATCCATAATTATCAATTATTCACATAAAATTTTGCATTTGAGTTTCTTTGATAAAAAGAAAAATTATAATTTAATCCCTATACTTTCCCATCTTTTCTAATTTAATCCTGAAAAGATCTTTATCAATTTAACATATTCCAAGTCATTCTCATGCAAAACAAGATCTTTATCAATTTAACATATTCCAAGTCATTCTCATGCAAAACAATCATTATTAACTCATATTACCTAAATTTGATCAATTTACATTTTGTTCCACCAACTTCTTAAATGATCCACATTTTCACATTCACAAATTTCCTACATTAATTTTCACCTCCAATATCAACTTAATTCTTTATGAATTCCCTTTTTCTAACTTATTTCTGAATTTTCTCAAAACTCACTAAACACAATCTCGTTATGTAATTTTACATTCCATTAACCAAACATCAAATCTCAAAATATTTTAGATTTTAATAATCTTATTACCATAAATAATATTACATTTTGTAAACCAAATGCTTCCTTTAAAGATTTAACCGAATAGAAGCACATCTACTTATTTGGACTCAACATATGTCGCTCAATTACATCTCTACTTATAATGGCATCGGATATTTCAAGAATTGGTTTGATTGTGATTAGAAAAGAATGTCACAGGTGCAGGCATTTTCTTCTGAACAAAATAAAAGATTCTTTGACAAGGAATTCAGCACCACAAATAAGAAGCTGCATGTATCTGATAATATGAGATATTGAGAGGGGAACAAAAACAAAACTTTGGGGGGGGGGGGGCGCAAAACAGAAGTAAAAAATAATAATGATACAAGACAAGCTAAGACATCATGACCTGATTGCTTGATTCTTGTGCTTGGCTGGCGAAAAACCTGACATCAACATCAGGATCCTCACTCAATTCAACTAAGCATGGACGGATTTTCTTCTCCACTACCTGTATTGTTCAAATCCAAGAATACAAAATTATATTCCAAATCCAGGAATATAGTAAACCACCATAACAATATCCTTATATATATAACCCTAAAAACAAATATGTTCTTCCATTACAACCAGGAGAGCTAAATAAGATGATAAGTCTTCAATTTTACCAATTGCCAGTAACATCAACGAATTAAAATAATTCAGAGATGGGAAACCAAGGTGAGACAAGAGGAACATAAAGAAATGAAAAACAGACACAATAGGTGGCATTCGTATAACATCACATGATTTGCAGGAAAAGTATAAACCCTCATTTTCTGCAAGACTCAACAAGATTCAGATGGTTTTTTTTCCTTTCTTTTCATCTTAATTTAATATTTCTTTTCTAAAATAATAACAAAAGCTACTCTGAAACATATACAGATTTTCCGCTCCTATGATAGATACTCCACTAAAACTCTACATGTTTAGAAAAAGAAAGAAAAAAAATCAAATACTAGAATCCTACCACGTGACAGCTATTAAAATAAGAAAAAGTTTACTCACGGATTGATCAACAATCGGAATAAGTGACTGCAGCACCTTGGCCACGTTAAACTTGATGTTGGGTACCCTGTGTTTCGAAATTTTCAGTCTCTTAAACCAAGTCAGAATTCAAACATATAACCTTTCAAATCAAAATACATCAGCATTACCTATCTTTTGAAGCATTAATAACCACTGGTAGAAGTTTTGAACAAGTAATATCTGAGCCCATAACAGGGGCAAGTAAAGAAATTGAATGTAGAATGGTCATCCGATGCAGATAATGAGGATTGTTAATCATGTCCAAAACCTGTCAATAGATTACCCAAAAAGGAGAGGCCATAGTGAGAACCAAAGTCTTCAGATGTCTCCTGTTCACCCATTAAAAAAAAGAAACAGAGGTGGCAAAATGGGCCTGAGCCTGAGAACTCAACCTGAAAAACCCGAGCCTAAACCCGTTTAAACTTGATTTGACCTAAAAGTCAAAACCCAAACTTGAAAAGGCTCGAACACAAAAAAGTATGAAACGAAAAAAATTCAAATCCGAGGCTAACCCAAACCTGAACCCGATTTTAGTAATAAAGATTATTTAATATTTTTATAAAAGCTTTAATTATTAGTTTTATTCAAATATTTTTCTTAATAAATTAATTAATTGTTTTATATATAATGAAATAGTAATTTTTTAGAAAATGAAATTGTCAGATCACACAAACACAAAAGCTCTGTGATATTGGTCCCTAATTTTCAAGTTCTTTTCTTTAATTATTTGTCATTGCATTTAGCTTCTGATTCTTGGAGTATAAATTTATAAGGGATGATTTAATTCCTAATTTAGATCATTTAGATCTAAAAAATAGTTATATATTATCAAGTAACATATTGAATGTAAAACAAACCCAAACTGAACCCGAGACCGAACTCAAAAAAGCCCAAACCAGAAAAAACCGACCCGAACCCACCCGATTGCCACCTCTCGTTAACAAAAGCATACTGACCTGAGGAACTATGTGCTGCATTGCCCAATCTGGTCCAAATTCTTCTGCCAGACGCTTCACATTATTAGCAGCAGCATCACGAATAGAATAAACCTAAAATGAACAATGTTGTTAACAAAGTTTATTTTGCAATATTACAATAAGTTCCTAGTAACACCTCTTAAAGGTAGACTAGCAATTCGTAAACTGCAAACAAAACCTAAAGCACACAGAACAGATTTGACATGCACAAATATTTCATTACAAGACAATTAAACCGGAATATAATGACTCAGAAAGTAACAGACAAACTCCATTGAATTTTGCTCCATATCAAAGTTCTTTGCACCTTATCTTTTAACCACTGCATGCAGAGTGCACCAAGTTTGTCATCAAAAAATCCAACACCCAACTGACTTGCCAATAAAGGAATGTATTCTATTATTGCAAGCCGAACCCTCCAGTGCCTATCCTCTGCAAGCTCCACAATTGCTGGCAATAGGGACTGGGACAGCAGATCAATTCCAATCACCTGCAATGATAGATAAACTATAAAGCTATTCACTAACATGCTCAGAGTTTGTAATGCTGCCAAGCCACACTGTAAAACAAATGACTAAAATAGCAAGGTGAGCAGTAAGGAAACTGCATGAGAGAACTGCTAAACAACACACCGTGAGGCTTTTATCAAACATGGTATTCTAAATACTCCTAAGGTATTATACTTTTGAACTTACTTTCCAATTCATTGTATTTTTTCACGTCATATTTTCTTAATTTTTTTTGCAGTTACAAAAATAAGAAGGCAGTTGCAGTTGGCTCTAGCCCCAACTCTTCCTCTTTCTTGTCATCTTCTTTGTGTACCCCTTTCTCTTTTCTAGTTTCCCAGGTAATGGAGGAAAGCTTTATTTATTATATGTCAACATCTTTTTTTGTTCCAAAACAGTTTTACTAATATAAGAATGATATTGAGAAAATCTTCCTTTATTTTTCCATTTTACTTTTCAAATATATAATGTTGTTGTTTTCATTATCTTTTGATGTATTAGAAAATTAAAATGAAAAATGTGTTTGAAACTATATATGATTCAAAGTGTAAAATAATAGTAACCAATGGAGAAGAATTGAAAGTAGTTGTAATAATCAGAATAAATGTCGGTTGTTGACATCCAAAGAACTTTTCTTTTTTTAACCAATTGCAGCAGTATGATCAAACAAATAACTTTATAGTCATTGTGACCAAATTGAACAGTTATGTGGCCGAATTATTTGGACTCAGGTGTGATCGTCCAACAGAGGTATATTCAATTTTTCTAAGTTTTTCCAACTACCCATATCCATGTCAGACATGGGTACTACGAGCACAATACAAGTTACCATATATATTGGTGTTTTCTCCAGCAGCCAAAATAAAATCAATCTCTCAAACTTTAGTTGAAAAACAAGGAGTATCTGAGATTGATTAGCCTCCTTTCACTTTTGAATCGAACATAGAAATATAAAAACCATTGTCCTTTATTATTTTGCAATCTAAGATTGATTAAAATTGTCGAAATCTTAAATTAATGTAGAAAACAATAAAAAAAATATCATTGCTTTCTAATAAATCTTAACTGACAACTTAACAATTATAACAAACCTGGTTCACTTGATCAAGCTTGCTAATGATATTCAGTCGAACATCTGGAAATTCATCTTTCAAAAGAGAAAGAAATATGGGAAGCAATTGCTCTATGGTCGCATCCTATAAACATCAAAGGAGATTGTGTTATATGCAGAGAAAAAAGAAAGAAAAACTTGCAACCCATGTATAGCATGAATGCAATTCTATTTATAATGTAATAGAACAATAGGTAACAATGCCTTCTAGAATCAATGAGACCCAACAATACAAAACCAGCAAAACATCTAAAGCATCTCCAGACAATATGGAATAACCTATGCCAATTCCAAGGAAAAACAAAATTCCATTTAAGGTGAGCTATCCAAGCACAAGACAAACAGAATGTTTACCTTCCCTAAAACAGGTGCCATTCCCATTATAACTGAAGCTAAAGCAGAACGAACATGCTGGGATGAATCTGTTGATAGTTCCTACAGTAGGCAATGTTAATCAGACAGGACAATGCTAGAGACTGGAAGAGCTAAATTACAGCAATATATGAAAACAGAACCTCAACAAAGTAGCCAAAGTACTCCATGAGCATTTTTACCTTGACACAAGGAAGAATATACTGAATTGCTAATTCCGGGTTCAGAATTCGGCAAAACTTGGTTACTTTTCCCGCAGCAGCTATTCGGACTTCAGCTTCATTATCACGAAGCAGGCGAACGTATGCAGGAACTAGGTCCAACCTAAACATGTAAAGTTACAATATAATTCAAATACAACTCAAGAGCATCATCCCAAGAAATGCAAGAGTGTAAGAAAAATCGGCTTAAGATGGTTGAACTATGGATTTGATAAATAAACTAAGGTCCGTTTTAGGAACTTATATTTGAGTAAAAAGAGTTGGCTCTGGATTACAAATCAAACTTTTTGTTAGGATATCAAATAAAAAGAAATAAATTTGGATTCGGTAAATCCCACATCAATTTTAGATAGTCCAAAACAAGGATTTCAAATTACTATTGAAAGTAGGAAACAAAATCTATCAATTTTCTCTTTATCATTTTTTTACTTCTATGTAATGATAATTTATCCTTTTTATATTATGCCAAAAAATGTCCTGTCTAATTGAAAATCTATACTATTATTTAATATTCTCAATGATTTGGTGTCAACCTTCAACCAGATTTCCATTTGGTGGGAAATTTACCAAAAGCCCTTTATTTTTACAAAGTAATAGTTATTATTTTGAAGGCAATTTTGTCTCTTTATATAAAGTCTAGAAAAATATTTACATATGATTCGAACCCAAAACATTATAATTATTTATAATTCAATTTTACCATTTCAACCAAAGCTATATTTAGGTGTAATATAAAATTTTTTGAATGTCACAAAAAATTTTCACTCTCATCGTGAATATCCCATAATCTAGTATTAAAAATACTCTCATATTGGCCAATGAGGCCTTGGCTCAATTGGCAAAGACGAAAGCCCTAGATCTTGGGTACCCAAGTTCAAGACCTACCATGTGCAATTGCCATGTGTGGATTTCAGTCCAGTTAGTCTAATTTGTAAGCTTTAGTCTGGATTATATCAATTCGTAGTCCGTTTGTGTTTGTAATTGTTTGATTCTACTTTGTGATTACTCGAACAATCCATGCCATAATAGTTTGATACTTGTGGTCACACAAACATGTATTTGTCTTTAAAAAAAAATCTCAATGGAATCAATCTATGAAAACTCCCATATTGTTTGTATTATTGTTAGAATTGTTTTCTAGGAAATATAAATTTATATAAACTTTTAATAATTTGTTTTTATGTAAATTTTGACAAGTTTTTCTATTCATGTCATGTCCATGTTCTTTTTTCATATTTTATCGTGTTTCAATTATTGGTTGTTGAGATGAATGTATTAGAGAGTTAAATACAAACCTAGAAGTTTTATTTAAATCCAAATCAAAATCTAGAAATTGAAATTTTATATTCTCCCAAACAAATAATTTTAAATCTATAAAAATTCTACATTTATATGGAATTGAACCAAAGTACCAGATTTGATATTTAAAAACTCCTGAAAAAAAAATATTTTTGCATTTAAGTTTAAACTAGGGCCAAATTATTTAATGCTAAAAACCCTTGTTTTAAACATTTTCAATTTTAAAAAGCATTTTTAGTGAAAACAATGAAAATTATTTATTATTTTCTAATTTTCACAAATTCTTTTTCATTTTCCAAAAATCATTTTTAAAATTTTAAACCAAACATGTTTTCTTCAATGTTTTCCATTTTCCAAGTAAACAAAAATAACCAGAACCTTTGTTTCCTAAAATCAAACAGAGCCTAATTTTCAAATGTTCTCATTTTAATTTTTCGAAAATCATTCTAAAATTTTCAACCAAACACATTTTCTTTAGTGATTTCTATTTTCCAAGAAAACAAAAATGAAAACGGCCTCTCTTTTCTGAAACCAAATGGAGTCTAAAATTTTTAAATCAAAATTTTTTATATTCAAATTTAAGCTCCCATACGCTACCTAAGCCAATTACACGGATTTCAAATTAGATAGAAAGGAAATTCATCAAAAGATAAGGGAAAAGGGAAAAATAGGAAAAAAAATATTTAAAATGGAGCAAAACAACCATAGCAATAGATATCATGAAAGCAAAAATAATAATAATAATGAGGAATTCTTACACGATAGATATTTACCTAGTAGGCTCAGGACCAACCGCTTCACATAGCTCATACAATTGATTAGCAACCATGTAACGGACACGCCAAGACTTATCCTAAAAGCAAAAGTTAACACCCCCAAAAAAAACACAAATATTAATTACTAAACTAAAGAATGCAAGAGAGGATAAAAGGAAAAACTTAAGACAATGATTTTACATTTCATTTCAGTCTTAGAAGCAAGAGCTAAATACTTTGCCTTAAAATTAACTATCCATCAAAACAAGCACAATATATATATTCTAAAAAATGAAAATAAAAAAAGAGTTGTGAAGAACATAACATTTACAACCTTGAAGTTAATCAATTTTTGGCTGGTGAATATAAATCTCAATTCAAGAACTTGGTAAACCCTAAAGATATGAGGGATCCCTATAGAGTAGCATACCACAGATTGAAAGCCCTCGTGACAAAATGGACATGATGCAGTTTGAGATGAAATAACAAAATGTGATAATCTATTTCCTTCAAAAGCATGCTGGAAGGAATCATTTACAGATGCAATATGTGCAAGCAAGATGGTCAAAAAGTTTATGACATTAGTGCTTTCTAACACAACTGTGATCTAGGAATGTCATGCGATCAGAAGAACATTGGATAAGTTTTATCTTCAACGACTGTGAAAAGGTAAAATAAATCCCCAACCTCCTCAATTAAAATTTTCAAATACAGGAGAAAAAAAGACTCATAATTTTTTTTTTAAAAGTGCCAAGAGCTTAAAAAACATATGTCGATAATGTAGGACTCAAGCAAAATAAAACAACAATACAGAGTTTACCCCAACTTCCTCAATCAAAAAGATGGGGGGAAATGGCAAAATAAGACAAGGAATCTTAGAGACTGTAACATGTTTGTAACATAATATTTATCAAATGGTCTTACCTGTGAGAAATTAACTATGACAGGGAGAATATGTGCTGCACAATCTTGGGGTTCCAACAACTTTCCAAGAGCTGCACAACCCTCAACAGCCAATAATCGAACAGAATCTTGGTCTGCAGGAATGAAATTTTAGTAAAAAAATTAGCATTAAACCATCCTATAAAAATTGAACCTGACAACAATACTGGAAATTTAACATGGATGATAAAATGCATTAGTAGAGACAAATGATAATAGACAGTGTGTTTTTCTTTCCATTTACAAAATAAGGTCAAAACCCGAAAAAGTACATCATGGACCTTAGTTAGCTTTACACGAGACACTAGAAATTTCACAGACTTTAAAACATAATTGTTTGAAAAGATAGGAGGAAAAAAAGTTATAAGTGCCTTTAGCTCTTTGCTAATGAGACTGTTCAAAACGATACTCTTGCTCCTAAGCAACACACCTTGAATTTATCAGATAGATGAAGTTGCAAAACGGGAAAACACATTCTTTTAATTTTTTTTCTTTTCTTCTTTAGTGCTAACATAAAGGCAAGTTTCCTTGGAGCTACAAGGGAGCAGCCCGCTATACATGTCCCAATGCCTCTTCATTCCTCCATATTTGCACCTAAACCCCTTCTAAAAGGAAGAAAAGCTCCATAAGGCTACAAACTCTTTCCTTAGGATTTTGACCAGGTTTATCACAAATTAACTGTTCTGCATTTTTGAAGTATATAATTAAAGCTACTTTCAAATCAAAAGATATTTAGCTTATCTACATACCATCTTGTGTCAGATCATCAAACATAGACATGATGTCCACCTTCAAATGAGGTGCTTCTACAGTAGCAGCAAAATTTCCAAGATTTGTTGCAGCAGATCTCCTAACCATGGGCATGTCATCTTGACAAAGCTGACTGTATATCGCTCTCAGTTCAGTTTTTAATACCTCCGGGGCACTTGGGTATGCAATATGAAACAAGCCACACGAGGAAACTCGAGCCGTAAACCACTCACCAGCAGCCAATCTCTGATGTTTGAGACATTCAACAAAAAGACGCAGTTATTCTATTGTACTGAAGTAAAACTAAATCAAGAACTAATTAGGATCAAAAATTAAAAGTGAATTAGATTATATATCCAAGATAACGTGAAGTCCTAGTCAGAGCGGAGGCAGTGAAGTCCTAGTCAGAGCAGAGGCAGAACATTATCATATTGTAGGTAAATCCGATTCAGAACACGGCAGTGCAGTAGAACATGCAAGTTGGTATGGCAAACAGTACATGCTAATTTAGAATCACAAAACACATAATGCAAGTACATTTTTGTCAACTGTCTGATTTAGAACTTTTTTATTCTTCCACTAACAATTTTTGGGCCAAAAACCTTAAAGCCACGATTGAACTCTATATCAAATTCCTGTAAAACCTTGTTGCAAAATGTTATTTCATCTTTCCCAACATGCATCTGCATTTCAAGGTAATCAACTTCCTAAATCCAATAAATATGCAAGACTATTGGAGATATATTTATTGTATGAGGAATATGAAAGCAAATAGCAGAAGCCAACCTTCACTAATGGAATAAAGGACTCAACCAAGTCCTGCTCCATCATCTGGGCACCAATTCTACACAATGACTCCACAGCCTTCTCCCTCACACAAGTTTCCTCAACAGTGCACAGAGTCTCCAATGGAGGTAACAATACATTAGCATATTGCACACCTCCAACATAAGGAATAAAAACTCCGAGTTCTTCCGCCATGGCAAGGAGAACTTCATCATCATCATCGTTGTTCTCACTCAGAAATGGAATCAACTCTTTCCGTGTCCTTTCTTCACCAAGTGCACGTGCAATCGTAGAGAGTCTGCGGATAGAGTTCAAACGAAGCTGGATATCTTCATTCTTGAGCTCATCAATCAACACAGCAATGGGATACAACGGCTCATCAATCATTGCCATGTTAACTCACAAGATCTTACACCTGTAAAGTATACCAATATAACTATCTAATTCTATCTCAAATTCGAATTTCTGAAGAACTAGAAATCACCGTAAAGAAACCCGAAGAAGTATTTACCCTAACCTAACCTTTTATACCTTTTCCTTCATTTTCCACCAAACAAGGGGTGAAGACGAAACCCTGATAAATGCTAAAAAAAAATGTTCCTTTCTATAAAAGAAATTGAAAAATATTTGAAACTTAAATAGACTGAAGCAGAAAATGACCGGCGAAGAAATCTATAATTGGGAGAAGCCAAATTTCATACAGTTGAAAAGGAAAAAGTGGAGTACCTTTAGAGGGTTCGTGTCCAGTGCGGAGCTGTTCAAGTTCGATCGGATCTTAAGCGAAGCAGGAAGAGAGATGGACAAAGGTATCGATCTGTAAAAGATTAGAAGGTTGGTTAAAGTTTCGCTTTTGTAATTGAGGGTTCCTTTTTTTCTTCTTCTTTTCAAAACAATGGGGCTCTCTTTGACTACTATTTCTCTCTCCCGCAATCAATTTCTACTATTTCAGTCCTAAGGTAATTTAGAAGGTACGGAAAGTGGTAATACTATACCACTTGCATTTTGGTCCGATATAAGCAAACTCAACTTTGAAGATTAGATGATGATGTAAAATAAGAAACATTTATACGGTTAAAGGTTTGTTTTGTGTCGCCTAAATTTTTATATTTTATCTTTATTATTGTATTTTGACTTTTAATATTTTATTTGTCAATGAATAATTCGAAATTTATAAAAATTTAAAAAATATCATTCCAAAAATTATAAAAAATGTTAAAAGTAAAAATGAGAGTATAAAATTTTTCAAATTTCTAACAAAGAAATTCTAAAATTTTGTTAAAATAATAGAAATGTAAAAGAAATCTAATTTTTTTCAAATATTCTTAAAAGAACAAAAAAGCTATTCAAGTCTAGTCAACTAAAAATACAAAATTTGTCCAAATTTTTACTTAAAAAATATAAAATTTTAACAGATGTCCTTTAGTTTCACAAATTCAAAGTTGAAACTAACACACATCATGCGTATTATTATGTGTTTTCGTCCTTTGGATTATTTGTTGGCTTAATTCAATTTGAGAAGCATGTATGAATGTCCGTATTCAAGTTTCAAGAGGAAGCCACGCCACTTTATTCTTTAATTATTACTTGGACATTTGTTGTAATTTCTTCAATTTCTAGCCAAGTTCGCAATTTAGTAGTCGACTAACATTCAAGTTTTGTTTAAATGGAGTTATTTATAGGAAAAATTACAAACCATAGCATTATATAATAAAAGCAATAGTGACTTAAAAGAAACCTACTCGTGTTTTGAATTTTTACTAATTGGAGTTTACTATGATACTTAAAATCAATGAAAATACATATGGTTTCTAAATAGTTTTCATGAAAAATTTTGATTTTCGGGCACCACTAATAATGTATTAATGATAAACCTAAGCCTAATTTTTGAAAAATCAAAATAAATCAAAGGAAAATTTTTTAGTTGGTCACTTTTTTTTTTTTATTTTGGTTATCCAAAAAGTAATCCCTGTAATTTCATCATTAACTTTTAGGGCTCTTTTCATGGCGCTTGATTATACACATCACATTAAATTTACACTTTCATTTTGGTCACTCTACTTCTAAATTGCTTTCATTTTAGTCATCTCAAAAAAAAATCTTTTTTTTTATATGGGTAAAAAAAGATATTAAAGGATTAAAGAAAAAAAAATATAGAAACTAAAATAATGCTTAAAATTTATGTTACCCCTTGCTAAAAGTTCTAAATTTACTCCCTTTTTTTTTTCAAAATTGAAATTTTAATGTTCAAAATATCAAAATCAAATAAATAAATTGTTGAAAGAATTTTATGTCTTGATAGTGTGAATGGATTTTTTACTATAATATATAATTTAATTAATTTAATCTGATTCATGTTTCCAAATTAAAATGAAATATTAAAATGAAATCAAATATCTCTTCTTTAAACCAATATAAAAATTCAAATTTTTATAGATAACCAATAAAAGCGTCATAAAATTTGATTCACCAACTGAATAGTTTACTCTAAATCAAAATAACACTATCAAAAGAAGAAGAAAAAAAGTGAATTGGTTTTATTTAGAAAAAAAAAAGTCTAAAGATCGGATAGAAAACAAAATTAAAATTCTTGAATCTTTTAAAATTTTTGTAATTTGTTTTGGAAATTTTTAAAAGTTTTAAAATTTATTAAGAAAATAAAATTCTGTTGCATTTCTAATTTTTATGGAAAAATAAAACTTCTAGACTTTTTATTAAGAATTTGAAATGGTTTTATAATTTTTACAATTTTTACGTATTTTTTAAAATTTTTGAATAGTTTTTACATAGTTTTTGAAATTGTAATATTTATTTTATTATATTTTACATTTGCTGATTTTTAATAATTTTTAAATTAATAATTTTTTAAAGGAAAAAATCTTATATTGATCAAGGTGCGATTACAATAAGATGGAGCATAACACAAAATAAATTGGCAAGACGACCCTAGAGAAAAAAAACAAAAATAAATCAAGGAAAAACGTAAAATCGTCCAAGGTCTAAAAGTTGCAAAACAAAACAAGGAACCTCCCAAGCTTTCCCTCCAATTGCAAACGACATCAGCTTAAGATGATCTCACTAAGTACACCATCCTTAGCCAACTTGTTCACAAATTCATTGGCTTTCCTATTGATGTAAACAATGTCTCACGTATAATCAGGATTTCTAAAGATAAGAATGGAGTCCACGATACCTTTGAGATGAGAAGGTGTTAAAATAGATTCTTTTATCCAATTGACAGAATTCAAACCATCTGATTTGATGATAAGTTTATGTGAGATAAACCATCTCGATTTAGTGAAGGAAATACTTGCGACTCTAATTGTAAGTAATTATGCCATGATGGAATCAACTTCCCCGATTGCTCTTAAGAAAGGCATTAAAACTTCACCAAGTTTGTTATGAAGATTACCTCCAATACTTGCGAGGTCGTCCCTCCTTGATGCAACACCATCAATGTTGAATTTAAGGAAACTGGACTACGGAAGTTGTCATCTTTTGGATGATCTATCAAGTTTCTTGCCAATAAGAGATTGAATAAGATAAGGAAACATAAAATGTCGTCGAATGAAGCCTTAGAGACAGACCACTTAATTTTGAACCACAAAGCAACCCTAGCAAATTAAACATCAATGACTTGAACCCTATCCCATATTTTTTTTATTAAAGATCATCTTATTTTTGTGAGACCAAATAGACCAAACAACAACAAAGAATAACATAAACCAGATCTTGTTGCAACAATTGGGGTCAATAGCACAAACCCATGCCATGAAAAACATATCAAGATTGTTTGGGGCCACCCAAGGATCTCCCATAATGAAGCACAATGCTACCGAATAGCCCAAGACTTACGACAACTAAAAAACAAGTAATTAACAATCTTTTCCTCTAAACCACACAATGGTTAGCAACAAGCATTAGATGGGATAATTTTCATCTTAGAAAGCTTTACTTTAGTAGGTATTCTACCATTTAACAATCTCCAAACAAAGATCTCGATTTTTGGTGGAGCATACCATGCGTAAATGTAATGACTCAAAATTTAATGGTGTTGAAAATGCAGTTTCAAAATCCCATTTTCGTAAATCGAGTTTGTAAATATAAAATAGGAATATTTATGGTGTTAATATAAAAATATAATGAAGTTTGATTAAGTAATTTAGCCGAAAAAGTGGTTAATTAAAGCTTAGGGACTAAATTGTAAAAAGTCTAATCACTATTGAGTTTTAATTAAGAAAAGGTTTGGGGACTTAAATAGCAATTATATAAACGATCAAAATGGTAAATAAACCAAATATTAGCATGATTTAGTGGATGATAATGATGATAGGCATTTGGAACCAAATTAATAGTAAATTAATAAAATAAAACATAAGGAAACTAGTTAATTAAGATTAATTAAAGGCTAATTGAAGTATAAATAGCCTTGTAGTGGAAAGAAAGATTATAATATCTTCTTCTTCCATCGTCCAAGGTTAGAAAAGAAGGAAAAAATCCATTTTTGGAGCTTGATTATTCGACCAACAATTTTAAGGTAACTAAACCCTTTTTCTTTATAATTTTTTTAATAGATTTTTATCATGGGAGCTTGATTTTAGCTATCCTTTGTATCAAATTTTGAATTTTTAGCAAGTCAACATTTTTGAGAAATTGATGAATTAGACTTGAAATTGATACAAATTTTAAGCTTAGATTATGATAAGGACTAAATTATAAAGCTTAATAATCTTGATAGTTAACTTTGTAACATTAGGGACCAAATTAAATAAATTGAAAACTTGTCATGAAATTATACTAGGAATAGAAAGTATAGGGTCCCTAATGAAAGAATGTGAAATCAACCTTTGATCTGAAGCTAAATATTAAAATATACATATATCCCGAGTTTAGGGAATAAATTGAATAAAATGAAAAATCTGCTTTGTAACACCCCTTACCCGTATTCGATGCCAGAACAGGGTACGAGGCATTATCGAGGAGTACGGAACACTTATAGATGATTTAAACCATTTATCGCTCAAATATCAAAATTGATTATAAAAGTTCCTTTAACGAACCCTTGAAGTCCAAATCATGCATTGGGATTGGGTCAGGACTAAATCAGAATCGTATGAAATTTTTTTGCAAAATCCCTAAGTTTATCTCATTTACAAGGGTCTCACGCCCTTGTGGCTCACATGACCGTGCTTCTGGGGCATATAACTCTCTGACTTGCATCTATGAAGGAACTTGGGTCACACAGCCTTAGTATACACTCGTGTTGCTAGGTCGTGTGGTAAGGTTAATTTTCACAAATTAGGCTATTTTCCAAGCCATATTGCTCACTCATTTGACCCTTATTCTTCACCCACATTTAATACATACAAAAACCAATTTAAGATATTCAACTGAGCCTTATACTTAATACCATTTAATAGTCGTACACTTCATATAAATAATAAGAAACGTATATGAGCTCAATTCTCACTAAATTTCTCCTGTACTTTATACTTTTTCACACTATGTATTCATATAACAGATAACAATCATACCTCTGTATTTCATATACATTTTCATAACAAATTGTCTTGGTTTCAAACTACTTCATATTTGAGATTTACTTATCAAATCATTTGAAACATCATCTTTACACATATAGTGCACTTGATATGCACAATTCTATAATTATGAATGAGCACATTTATCAAACATATTCCATGTTTTCATATATTATAATCTCATATTTCCATGTATCAATTACCATTATTTCCTCGTATTTTGACAAATACATGTAACAATTCATAAACATGCAATTCACTAACTCTTCCTGCCAATCACAATTTAAATTGACAAATCACTTATTGAGCCCAATTTCAATGTTCACTAAAATCTATTAGGATGTACATAACCACCAATAAATTCCATGTACAGGTATCATCACCTCATATTTTCACATACATTTACTTTCCATATTATGAACTCAAATAACATATACAAGATATACCAATGTATTCCAAGTACGTTTTCATAATATTTCATTTCGAATTTAGATTATGTCATATTAGAACTCTTCTCATTAACTCATTTGGAATACTAATTCATACGGATAATACACTCAAGGGTGTACAATATATAATCACAAATGAACTCATTCATCAACCAAGTTCTATGTTCATGTCTCATCAACTCATATTTCCTTATATCACATAATTCTATGTAACACTTACCAACCGTCAAATTAGTGAATGTCTTACGGAATTGTTACGCACTTAGGTATGCATTGAATTTCACTGATAATCACTAATGCCATAACATAGCTATGGTCTTTTCACTAGAATGCCATAGCTCAGCCATAGTCTTACATCTTCACTATCATTATGCCATGGTGAAACCATGGACTTATCCATCAATTCATCACTTTTCACTAGAATGCCATAGCCTAGCTATGGTCTTACATCTTAAACACGTATCACATCAATGCCATATCCCAGATATGGTCTTACACGGAAATCACTCGTCACTTGTAGCCGAAGCTACCACTATTCACTTATCAGGTAGCTAGAGCTACCACTTTTCACTGATCAGGTAGCCGGAGCTACCACTTTTCACTGATCAAGTAGTTGGAGCTACCACTTTTCATGGTCAGGTAGTCGGAGCTACCACTTATCACTTTCACTTGTCCTTGATCAGATAAGTGTAGCCGAAGCTATCACTTATCACTTTCACTTGTCCTTGATCAGATAAGTGTAGCCGAAGCTATCACTTATCACTTTCATTTATCCTTGATCAGATAAGTATAGCCGAAGCTATCACTTATCACTTGTTGCCATGGTTCAACCATGGTCTTTTCCGTCAATTCGTCTTGTCACTGAACTGAAGTGCTCAATTTGATCATTTATTCAATTTTCATGCTTTTATATTATTCACGATTTTATCATCAATACATATGAAATAAAACATCATGAAGTTCATAAAATTAACAAATGATCACTAAAATTTAGCCATATAAACTCAAAAGTTCAATTTTTATATTATAACGATAATCATAAGTTCATAATAAATATTCCAAATAAAACATTATATCATTTCTAATTCAACATTTACCAATTATAATCGAGCATGTAATCAATTTATACAAAAGTCATTCATATATTATTTTTCCTCCTCCTCCTCTCCATCCACATCCTTAGTATAAACAACACACTTGTAAGTAACATTATCTATAATTTTCACTATTTACTTATGTGAATATTCAAGCTGTCCATCCGTGTCATAGTCACTAAATTATTTTTATCTTAAGCTACAAAACTCTAAATTAAGATCTGTTAATTTTATTCAAAACTAGACTCACATATCTTCTTACTATAATTTTTCCAGAATTTTTAGTGTGGCCAATTAGTACAATTTATTAGTTAAGTTCTCCCCTGTTACACAGTTTGATGGCTCTAACCTCTCTTCACTAAAAATTAATTATCCAATATTACGATTTTCATATAGTGTTTCCGATTATTTATAATGAACATAGACTCAATAATTAATACAAACATATAAATTATAACTCATAATTATTTTTTTACAATTTTTAGTGAATTTCTAAAGTAAGAACAGGGGATC
Organism: Gossypium bickii; assembly: GCA_025503065.1. Lineage (NCBI taxonomy): Eukaryota > Viridiplantae > Streptophyta > Magnoliopsida > Malvales > Malvaceae > Gossypium > Gossypium bickii. The sequence goes on along the minus strand of CP106712.1, from coordinate 38,148,232 downwards.
ACGAAGTTATTCTAAACCAGTCTTACAAAAATTTAAATATCTCAAAATGTAGACTTCCTTTGTTTGCTCTGTTTCTTTTATATGAAAATAGACTCAACAAGCTTTAATTCTATATCTCACTCAACTTCTAATTCAATTAATACCATTTTTGGTGATTTTTCAAAGTTAGACAACTGCTGCTGTCTAAAACTACTTTAGTATAACATGTTGATTTCTATTTTGTCCCAAATTTCACATTTCATACAATTCAATCCTTTCTCAATTAACCCCTCAGTTGAGATAATTTTCTCATTTAATACTATTCTCTATCATTTTAAACTACTTCATAACCTTTGAAAATCAGAATTTTAACTCTAGGCCTTAATTTCAACTCTTTCACAATTAGGTCCTAAAACCAATTTCCATCAATTTTACTTGATAAAATCATCATATAACAAAATTAAAGCTTCAATTCAATATTTATTCATCATATTCTTCCAGCACTAATCCACATCAACTTTAAAAATTAGCCATAGAATCAAAAACTAATGAATTAATAAGTTGGACCCAATTGTAAAGTCCAAAAACATAGAAATTTTAAGGAGAAAACAAGAATTAAACTTACATGAAGCTTGAGTATGAAAACCAGTTTGAACTCTCTCCCATGGCTGTTTTTCAGCTGAAGAAAATGAAGAAAAATGAAGAGAATTCTAGATATTCCAATTTGGTCCCATTTTTATTTAACTAATTTTGGCAATTTTCCAATTTTGCCCTTATTTCACCCATTTCCTGATTTTTCTCAGCTATTGCCGCCCAAAATATCTCCTTTAGGCTTATTTGCACTTTAGGTCCTTCCTCATTTGACAATTAAGCTATTTAATCCTTCTAGAAACTTTTATACCTTTTTCAATTTAGTCCTTTTTATTTAATTAACCACCCAAACGTCAACATTTTCTAACGAAATTTTTATACCACCTTATTGACATTCTGTAAATATTCATAAAAATATTTATGACTCAGTTTATAACACCAAGATCTTGATACCTCTTTTTCTCGATTTCTTGACCAAATAAATCTTTATAAAACACAATTTACTATTTCAAAAATCTTTTAAAAGCTACATTTAGCTCGTAAATATTAAATAATACAATCTACGAGTTCATTTGTCAGATTTGATGGTCTCGAACCACTATTTCTAATATCACTTAAATTTGGGCTATTACATGCTTGGCTTTGCATTTGAATATGAATTGGATGAAAATTGATATTGTATATTTTTTGTATTATCGTACATGGCTAAAGATGACGTTGGGTCATTGAGAAGGAAAGGAAAAGCGAAAGTTGGTGATAAGTGATGTGAGAATTCGGTTTGTACTTTTATGATTCTAAATCAATCTATTTATTTGCATATTCATGTTAAATTGCATGATTTAGTATTGAGGTGAGTTAATAATGGTTGTATGAATTGATTTTCTAGGATTGATATTGAATATCGAGATAGTGGGCTGAATTAAATAAAATAGAAAGTAGCATGATTTAGTTGAAACATGCTATGTGATATGAAAATGGATTTAAACATGTTACATGATATGTGAGTACAAAAACTTACATGAACTCCTTAATCCTCATCAGCTTAGCCTTTTCAAATGCTAGAGCTTCCATTATCTTGGCAGCTAAGCATGACAACCATATATCAGTTAAATCAAAGGCATTCAAACCTTAAAACCTCAAACCCATGAGTATACAAAAGCTTATCAAGAATTCTTATACCTTTTTTCCTTTAATTCATGAGTACAGTGAGGCTTATGAGCTTACCAACTTATCAAAATTTTTGCTTTCCAAACTTGAGTCTCAAATTTACCGCCTCATAGAAAGCTTTCTTTAACTTCTTCTTCTTCTTCAGAACAATCGAAGACGTAACACCCTTACCCGACCCGATCGTCAAATCTAGGTATAGAGTACCACAATTGGACCGATTAGACCAATCACAAATTTTAAACTTAACCATTTGAGGATTGATTTTATTGAGTAACAATAATACTTTGTACATCAGAAACTTTAAATTTAATGTAAAAACTAATTATTGTCCCTAATTTAAGAGTCCAAGGGAACTGTTTAATACAATATGTTCAACCCCGAAGCGTAGCATTTAAATTTACCCTTTTGTTCCTATGTGTATGACACCTTACTAACGATGATCTTTAATTTAACATAGTCTGGCGTAGTCCTTCCTTAAGTCCCTTATTCCATGAATCCTACAACCACAGGTCAGAATTCTGTAAGTTCTAAAAGAGCTTAGTGAGTTTCTTAATTAGATTACTCATACATAGACCTTGTCTCGTAGGGGTAGTAAAAGAAAGGAAACTAAATACAATTAAATCCATGCTCGTTTTAAGGAAATTTCTCTCCACTCGACACGACGGTCTCTGATTTTTTTTTTTGAACTTATCTATTGGCAATTTGATCGTTAAACGGTCTTTCCTTGAACCATCCTATCACCTTTCAACTAGATTCAATAGTTCCTTGGATGACTCACCATATTGGCGGACTCTGCCCTACTTTTACTTGTATTCTTTCTTCATCCATACCCCTGTGTGGATTATTTCTTCCACCATAAACTTATAGGGTAGTCTTTCTGCTTACACTCTTTAGTTATGTCCTCCTTGACGGTCATTCCAAATCTGATTAGTCCTGTAACATCCCGAAATTGGGCCTAGGAGAATTGAGCCCAATGGGCCTTAGGCGTAGTAGCGTTTAAATTTTTAGAGAACAAGAGATCGGCTTAAATGTAAGTTAGACCTATTGGATAATTAATTTTGGAAGGTTAGAGGGCTTCTATGAAGTCCCGGGATCAAATATTGGCTTTGGGGAAATTTTAGTTTTAGGTGAAAAAATAAATGAAAGTTGGCAGATAGGCCTTAAGAATAAAATATGGAGGAAAATGACACAAGTGGAGTATGTGGTGTAGTGGCAAAGTGACGCCACTTAGGGGACAAGGGAGTGACGCCACAAGAAAGGAAGGAGGTCCAAGGTTCAAGTCTTGGCTTTTACATTTTGGTTTCTTTTTACTTGGATCTTAGAATTTGGGCCATAGTTTATATTTAGTTGCGCATGGTTTAAGACACAAGAGGAGCTTGTGGCCAAGTGGTTAGCGGCGTGGATTATGTTGCAAAGGAGCACGGGTTGAATCTCATGAGAAGCGAGGAGTATTTATTTTTTTGATGCGGACGGTAAGAGTTTGATTGAATTTAAACTCTCTCGACGAAGGATCCCACATCGAAAAGACACAAAGAATGAAGGTGAAGAGCTAGCTATATAAGGAGCATCTTAGGAAGAGAGTAAACACATCTTGGAGGGTGTTTGGGCACAAGAGTGGTCTGGGCGCGGATTAGCCCCTGAGTCTATCGGTGTGTGTAACTCTCTACTCTAGGCGTAGAGGCGTCAAATGCCGAAGTGCCGATCACGGCAATAGTAGTTACACGAGCGCGTGCGGCGCGCGTGTGGGGCTTCGACGTGATAGTTGAGGCCATCGAGTAGTATTCTTGTGGGTTGGGTCGCTTGGGCCCACGATGGGTCGAAGTGGGCCCAATGGGCCCGTGGGCCCATATGAGTAAATTGTATGATTGGTTAGTATTTGTTGAACTAGACTAGATGGAACTTATATATGTGGCTAGATTCGTGCTAGGTGGGCCATACGAGCGTGTGGGCCCGGATGGGCCGAAATCGAGTTTTAAGCCCAATCGTCCGATACGATCGGAAATGGTAGCTGAGTCGCTAGTGGCCACATTAGGCCTTCGGAAAGGCCATTGTAGTGTGAATTTACGAAAATACCCTTGGTGGGTAAATTATGAAAATGCCCTTGGTAGGTAAAATTACGGTTATACCCTTAGAGGTTGATTAGCATGATTATGTTGTTTAGTTTTGGCCGATTGTAGGGGAAGGCTTGATCTCGCATATCTCGGGTTGTGACTAGTGCTCGAAAAGCGTTAAGAAAGGGGGATCTAGTGCGTTAGATCTTGATCTACGGGATTTGATAGTCGCGTTAGTAACCAGGTGTGTAACCTTACACACTTCATTAGTATTACATGTTATTGTGTTAACTGTTATTAGCCGATTAGCCATTGAAACCCCTGTGTGTGCCTTGTGGGCATGAGCGTGGACTCCGGGTAAGTCATCTGATTGTGGATCTTGATATATGCTATCATGTCGTTGTTGAATGCTATGCCATATGTTATTTTGCATCATCATATGTTATTATGCCACGATTAATTTTGGACATGATGGTGGGATTGTTGAGAGGAGGGGGATGATTTATTTGGACTGTCACCAGTGGTTTTGACCACAAGATGGCTTGGCCCCATCATTTGATTTGTGACTACGGTCACTAGTGGTTTTGACCACATTACTATTATGATTTGTGACTAAGTCCCAGTGGTTTTGACCACCAGTGGTTTTGACCACACTATTGATATTTGTCATGCGGTCACAAGTGGTTTTGACCACAAATGAATATTGTGACTCGTCCCGGTGGTTTGGTACCACAGTGGGTTGGCCCCACATGATATATTACGGGATTGTCATCAGTGGTTTTGACCACAAGATGGGTTGGCCCCATCACTTGATTTGTGACTACGGTCACTAGTGGTTTTGACCACACCGATATGATATTGTGACTTCGGTCATCAGTGGTTTTGACCACCAGTGGTTTTGACCACACGGGGTAGAGAAAGGAGTTCGGATGGTTAGGTTATGGGGTTTGCATGATTTGCATGTTTTATCAATGATCTGTGTAAGTGCTTGAATTATCGGGTTGGGGATTTATACACTGAGTCTTGGTGACTCACCCTTTCCCTTATATTTTGCAGATGAGGCATAGATCGAGGATATGGAGCCGGGGATAAGTCGGGGTGGCCATGCATGTTGGTTTCGGGTTTTGACTATGAAATACCTTCTCAGTTTTATTTATTTTCTTTAAACTTGGTATGATTTTGTAATAAGGCCGCTGGTTATTATTTTGGGTTTTGGTTATTTGATTTACTTCTGATTTTGTTATGCATGTGATTAGAACTTAATTGCTTAATTAACCTGTAAATACAGCGTTTTCAAAACTATACCTCTTCGGGTTTTCCAAACGTTACAAGATAATAAAGGTAACTTGGATGTTTTTATAAACTCTCATCTTCAAATCACTTTAAAGGCAAATGGTTCTAAACTTGATTTTTCTTATCGCGTTCAGTTTTAACAAGTGTCCAATGTTTTCTAAAATCGACAATCACAAATGGGTTTTTACTCACGAGTTTTCCAAGTATTACGACAACTCCTAAAACAAACTCAGCATCAATTATTACTAAGTTTTCTAAACCCTAAAACAAAACAAGAGTCTTCTTTAAACATTTCCGACAAACTTATGATTTTAAGATGTTTTCACTTCGTAACATGCCAGATTCGGTCGTAATGTTTAGGCCGGGTTTGGGGTGTTACAATTATGGTATCAGAGCTAGTTTCAACAGCTCGGCTGTGGGACTGAGGCCCAAAAATGTTTTCAAATGGGTTATAAAAGTTTTTACGGAACGGTGTAGTTGGAAAAGCATGGCACCGAGTCTCCGGCACCAATTCGCCCAGGTAAGTACCCCTAACTGAAGTTTGCATATGATCCTGATGATGTATGATATGAATGAATAGTGATAGTAGACTACCCTAGAGACTGAAACCTATAGGACTTTGTGAACTCGCGAAAACAAAACTCTGTAATAAGAACTATTTATAAGATTGTGCCTTAATACACGGTGGAATAAAGACTGACGCATAAAACCTTTAAATCTGATAAGTCGAGACATTAGACATAGAGTTGGGAGCGTATGAGATACTCTCTCATTTTAATTGCTAAGTGTTTTTCAAGATGGGTAGGAGTTTTAAATTCTAGTTAAAAGTATATTAGTTTTATTAAGATCGAATGCATGCAAAGAGCGTAGTATGGTAGGTTAGGATGTACGATTTGTTAGTTAGTTGGAAATTTCGAGGACGAAATTTCTTTAAGGAGGGTAGATTTGTAACATCCCGAAATTGGGCCTAGGAGAATTGAGCCCAATGGGCCTTAGGCGTAGTAGTGTTTAAATTTTTGAAGAACAAGAGATCGGCTTAAATGTAAGTTAGACCTATTGGATAATTGATTTTGGAAGGTTAGAGGGCTTCTATGAAGTCCCGGGATCAAATATTGGCTTTGGGGAAATTTTAGTTTTAAGTGAAAAAAAAATGGAAGTTGGCATATAGGCCTTAAGAATAAAATATGGAGGAAAATGACACAAGTGGAGTATGTGGTGTAGTGGCAAAGTGACGCCACTTAGGGGACAAGGGAGTGACGCCACAAGAAAGGAAGGAGGTCCAAGGTTCAAGTCTTAGCTTTTACATTTTGGTTTCTTTTTACTTGGATCTTAGAATTTGGGCCATAGTTTATATTTAGTTGCGCATGGTTTAAGACACAAGAGGAGCTTGTGGCCAAGTGGTTAGCGGCGTGGATTATGTTGCAAGGGAGCACGGGTTCGAATCTCATGAGAAGCGAGGAGTATTTATTTTCATGATGCAGACGGTAAGAGTTTGATTGAATTTAAACTCTCTTGACGAAGGATCCCACATCGAGAAAGACACAAAGAATGAAGGTGAAGAGCTAGCTATATAAGGAGCATCTTAGGAGGAGAGTAAACACATCTTGGAGGCATTTGGGCACAAGAGTGGTGGAGCGCTGGATTAGCCCCGCAGTCCTATCGGTGTGTAACTCTCTCTACTCTAGGCGTAGAGCGGCAAATGCCGAAGTGCCGATCACGGCAATAGTAGCCACACGAGCGTGGGGCTTCGACGCGATCGTTGAGGCCATCAGTAGTATTCTTGTGGGTTGGGCTGCTTGGGCCATGATGGGCCGAAGTGGGCCCAATGGGCCTGTCGGCCCATATGAGTAAATTGTATGATTGGTTAGTATTTGTTAGTATTTGTTGAACTAGACTAGGTGGAACTTATATATGTGGCTAGATTCGTGCTAGGTGGGCCATACGAGCGTGTGGGCCCAGATGGGCCGAAATCGGGTTTTAGGCCCAATCGTCCGGTACGATCGAAAATGGTAGTTGAGTCGCTAGTGGCCACATTAGGCCTTCGGAAAGGCCATTGTAGTGTGAATTTACGAAAATACCCTTGGTGGGTAAATTACGAAAATGCCCTTGGTAGGTAAAATTACGGTTATACCCTTAGAGGTTGATTAGTATGATTATGTTGTTTAGTTTTAGCCGATTGTAGGGGAAGGCTTGATCTCGTATATCACGGGTTGTGACTAGTGCTCAAAAAGCGTTAAGAAAGGGGGATCTAGTGCGTTAGATCTTGATCTACGGGATTTGATAGTCGCGTTAGTAATCAGGTGTGTAACCTTACACACTTCATTAGTATTTCATGTTATTGTGTTAACTGTTATTAGCCGATTAGCCATTGAAACCCCTGTGTGTGCCTTGTGGGCATGAGCGTGGACTCCGGGTAAGTCCTCTGATTGTGGATCTTGATATATGCTATCATGTCGTTGTTGAATGCTATGCCATATGTTATTTTGCATCATCATATGTTATTATGCCACGATTAATTTTGGACATAATGGTGGGATTGTTGAGAGGAGGGGGATGATTTATTTGGACTGTCACCAGTGGTTTTGACCACAAGATGGCTTGGCCCCATCATTTGATTTGTGACTACGGTCACCAGTGGTTTTGACCACATTACTATTATGATTTGTGACTAAGTCCCGGTGGTTTTGACCACAGTGGTTTTGACCACACTATTGATATTTGTGGATTGCGGTCACGATGGTTTTGACCACAAATGAATATTGTGACTCGTCCCGGTGGTTTGGTACCACAGATGGGTTGGCCCCACATGATATATTACGGATTGTTATCGTGGTTTTGACCACAAGATGGGTTGGCCCCATCACTTGATTTGTGACTACGGCCACCAAAGTGGTTTTGACCACACCGATATGATATTGTGACTTTGGTCACGATGAGTTTTAACCACCAAGTGGTTTTGACCACACTGGGGTAGAAAGGAGTTCGGATGGTTAGGTTATGGGGTTTGCATGATTTGCATGTTTTATCAATGATCTGTGTAAGTGCTTGAATTATCGGGTTCGGGATTTATACACTCGAGTCTTGGTGACTCACCTCTTCCCTTATATTTTGCGATGATGAGGCATAGATCGCGGATATGGAGCCGGGGAGAGTCGGGGTGGCCATGCATGTTGGTTTGGGTTTTGACTATAAAATACCTTCTCGCTTTATTTATTTTCTTTAAACTTGGTATGATTTTGTAATAAGGCCGCTGGTTATTATTTTGGGTTTTGGTTATTTGATTTACTTCTGATTTTGTTATGCATGTGATTAGAACTTGATTGCTTAATTAACCTGTAAATACAGCGTTTTCAAAACTATACCTCTTCGGGTTTTCCGAACGTTACAAGATAATAAAGGTAATTTGGATGTTTTTATAAACTCTCATCTTCAAATCACTTTAAAGGCAAATGGTTCTAAACTTGATTTTTCTTATCGCGTTCAGTTTTAACAAGTGTCCAATGTTTTCTAAAATCGGCAATCACAAATGGGTTTTTACTCACGAGTTTTCCAAGTATTACGACAACTCCTAAAACAAACTCAGCATCAATTATTACTAAGTTTTCTAAACCCTAAAACAAAACAAGAGTCTTCTTTAAACATTTCCGACAAACTTATGATTTTAAGATGTTTTCACTTCAGTAACATGCCGATTCGATTCGTAACGTTTAGAAGTAGGGTTTGGGGTGTTACAAGTCCCAATGAACTCTTTTTTCCTTCTGCGACTCTAAAGGATTTGTTGACATTCCATTCATTGGGTTAAACTAATGAAGACCCACACCACTCTAGCGAACTAAATCTCATTTCACCCTACACTCGGGTTGAAAAGTTGTTTTAGATTACTTCTTCATAATCTTCCCCATTTGCGATACCTTGGTTTTAAAATGTAATATGTTTATCCGTCGTAGATCGTTTGGACTTATAATTTCTCACAGACTGTTATTAGATTTACCATTCTAGTTACTAATCTCCTTTTATGACAGTTTCCCATGGAACTACTCATTGGAGGATATACTCACAATATATTTTCCTTTAAGAAGAATAGTCTTGATAGACATATCTATCACTTGGACTAACCTTCTTAGTGCCTCCTCTTGTTAATGGGTTCTAACTAACCCCTATTTACCTAATAGATTATCTAACGTACTTATTATCAACCTCTAATATTCGAGGTTTCAATAAGCACTCTCTAGCAGTTCTTAGTGGAAGATCATCATCTGTGATCCTTAGATAAATAATCTTTCATTTGTCTATACACTAGGCACCACTGACACATCATTTCTCATGTTTGATTCTTGTTGAGTTACCACCCATACGCCCTACCGACTTTCTATTACTTTCTGTTTGGCGGATTTTACCTTTCTACTACTTTTGTCACACTTCAAATCCAACGGATCTAAGATTTTGGCATATAGTGTCAAAATAATCTATTTGGTGTATTGTAATCCACCCATATATTTCTTTTGGCACATAAATGTGGGAGTATAGTAACTGTAGTGTGAGTAAGTGACTTTTTTTATTTTAGATTATTCTGCTATTTAAATAGAAATATTTAGTTAAGTGAAAAGGTAATTATGGTTTGGGTTAATGCCAAAGATATAGTACGCCTTGTTTATTTGAAGTACTGTGTTAGTAAGGTTGTAGAGTAATATGGTTGTAAAGTTAATAGGTTAAACCTTAATGCATTGGATACTTTAATTTGATTATGGTTGATTATGTTTACATATGTTAATTTGGTTATTTAGTATTGGTTTAATATGTAGGTATGTTATAAGTACAATTAGGTGAGGTTTGAATGATAGAAAATGTACATTTTAGGCCATTTAACCATTAAGTTTCAAGATAGTGTAACAATTTGTTTTTAGTGGTGTCAGAAACGGTGATTTTGGGACTACAATTTCGACCAATGAGTCAGTATTTTATTATTTATTTATTATTTTCAGATTTATTAAATTGTTGTATTAAAATTTAGTTAGAAAATTTTAACGTTTAGATAGTTACTTTAGGAAAAAGGACTAAATTGTAAAAGCTGCAAAGTAAGCCATTATTACTTTATATGTGTTAAATGGATATAACAACATGAATTGAGGGTTTTAAATAGTAATTAGACCATAAGTGTTTATAATGGACGGTTTAGGTAAGGTATGTTTTGAAATTTCAATTATTTTTAAAGGGTAAAATGGGTAAATAAATTAATAAGTATAAGCTAAAATAAGCAAAACATGTTCATCTTCTTCAATTTTGTTTTTGGCAACTGAAAACCACCATTGTTAAGCTTCCTTAGGTTCGCCAAGCTTTAGTTGATGCATGGTATGTGTTTTTCAATCTATTTTAAGTAATTTTTATATTTTTGAGATTATTATAACTTAATTTAGCTAACCCAGGGGCTTATTCGTAACACTGTTAAATGTTTAGAATTTTTCCATGGATAAAATTGTGATGTTCTTGAAGTTTGATGATAGATTATTAATCTTGATAGTTAAATAGACGATTTTGTAAAGTAATTTTTGTTAATTTTAAAGTTTAAGCACTAAGTTGTTAAAATTGTAAAATAACATGAAATTCTTGTGATAAAGTGGTAAATGTGGGCTTTTTAGGGACCATATAGAATTCAACACAAGGGTTTTTGGTTTAGTTTGTGATAATTGTGATAATTTTGATTTCAGGGGCTAAATTGAATAAAAGGTGAAAGTTTAGGACAAATGTGTAAACTTTCATTAAAGGGTTAATTGTATGAATTTAAGTATTTTAAGATGTTTAAATTGGTTAATTGAATTAAACTATTATATTTAGATCAAGAAACGGATCAGTCGATTGATAAATGCGGGAAAGGAAAAGTCGTCGAGTAATTGTCGTCACATGTCATTTAGCTATCGTATTTTGGTAAGTTCGTATTACATTTATTATGTTGTTAATGTTTTAACTTATTTCATATTGACAGTATAAAGTTTGTACGATGTTATGTTCTATTGGATGAATAATGAAACAAAAGAATAAAGTTGAGTATGAATGTCTTAGAGAAATAAAATAAGCTCGTGTGAACTTAGTGAATAGCTAGGATACAAATGACATGTCATAGGGCCTAAAAAATTTGTGGCGTTGTATATTTAGCAGGTTTTGTGCCGTTGTATATTTAGCAGGCATTAGTTACCGGTGTTTTATTTAGCAGGTACTATGTACCAGTGATGGATACCGTACCGATGGCTTAAGGTTCTGTATGTGTTGCAGATTCTCTGAAGCTTGTGTGAGCAACATCGCATATTGATTAATGTCCTTATGTTAGCTCGTATGAGTATTGCCCTCCGGTGTATCTGAATTTGATTTACTATTGTTCTTTTAGCAAAATAGTGAACTATTATGATGGAAATGAAATAAGATGATGCGATTAATTATATGTTGGTACATGATTATTTGACATGTTGTGTTTTGATGATATGAATAATCTAGGCTTAATTATTTCAGGTAGTTGGAATGATGAGAAACAATAAAGGAATTATTAATTTCATTATTATGTACGATTTATATTTAATTTACAGGGATGATATGTTTGATTTTACGAACTTACTAAGCTTTATGAAAGCTTACTTTATTTGGTTTTATTTCTCTGTAGATTGTCGAACTTTCAATGTCGATTGGAACGTATCACACTATCCAGTAACTTATTCGGTAGCTATTTGTTTATTTTGACCCGGTTATAAGTGGCATGTAAATAAGGTTTTGGATATGTAAATTATAAGCATTATGGTCAAATGTTGTATGTGTTGATGTAAATCCTATTTGGTAAATTGGTTGGTTGTGGTTTGTGATGGTGAATGCATGAATTGATATCTAGATGCATTTAAATGGTTGTTTGGTATGTTTAGGTTAATAGGCAATCTTGGAATGCTTTGAGCTTGATGAATGGTCAAATTGGTTATGTTAGGTTATGCATTTAGAATAATATATATGATCATTTAATGGTTTAATTTATGGATGAACTTTGGTAATTGCTATCTAAAGTTTGAATGAAGCTAACTTGTGGTACATGCTTTGAATGAATAATTGTTGTATATATGTTTAAACCGTGATGTTAATGAGGGCATACCGGTTAGGCACATAGGTTGATTATGAATAGGTATATTTTGGCTTGTTTTAGCACATTTTGAATAGGTTTGAAAGTTGGTTATTGCATAGCTTAGTGTCTAAGTTTTGGTATATGAAATGGCTTGTGTTAGAAGGTTTTTTTGGGCACACATGACCTAGTGTAACACCCCAAACTCGGCCTAGAAGTTAAGCCCGAATTTGGTGTGTCACATGGAAGTTTTTTTTTTTTAAACCATCTTTGAGATTGTTAAAAACTTGTTCGAGATTTACGGCCTCTTTGTTAAAACCCAAAACACTTAAGCAATTGTTATCTACTTGAAAACGTAATTATCTTTAAAGACCTTTTTTGTTGTGAAAACATATTTGAAATAAACAATTTACGAAAATGGGATGTTTGGGAATAGAGTTGCAGAAGCATTTTGAAAGAAAATCTTAGGCCTTATTACAATATTTAACCCAAAATAGTAGAGTAATAAAATAAACAAGAAAGAAGTCTGAAGTCCAAATAAACCATTTCTGAAGTATGGTCTCCATCGAGTCATCCAAGGCCCAAGTCCACGTCACTGAGCATTACCTGAAAAGGTTGAGAGAAAGGGGGGTGAGTTACAAGAACTCAGTGTGTAATCCCCTTACCATCATCCACTGGCCTGAACACACATAGCAATATTTTGGGCCTAAGCCTATTTACAATTATAACATAATAACATGTATATAATATGCATATGATATGCAAATCCCAAACCAAACCTAATTTCCATCCGCTACACACCACCCGTACCAACCAGCACACCTGTGGGGATCAAGTCAACCCACCCCGCCAACACACCAATCACAGGCATAAAGCCATTTAAAACGTAGGCACGAAGCCTTTTAATAACATGGCACGAAGCCTTTTAATAACATGGCACGAAGCCTTTTTATAACATGGCACAAAGCCTTTTTATAACATGGCACAAAGCCTTTTTTATAACATGGCACAAAGCCTTTCTATAACATGGCACAAAGCCTTTTTATAACATGGCACAAAGCCTTTTTATAGCATGGCACAAAGCCTTTTTATAGCATGGCACAAAGCCTTTTTAAAATGATTGTAGCAGAGCCACCGAACTAGATTTTGGCAACATGCCTTTCATATTGTGGCAGAGCCACCGAACTAGATTTTGGCAACAAGCCTTTCTTCTCTTCATCAATTATCCCAACCCATGCAATCATGAATGCATATACAAAGCATAACAATATTCATAGAATAATTTCAACATAAGGCCCATAACACAAGTTGGCCCATTAAACAATCTAGAAAATTTGGCCCATTAATCAATCTAGCAAATTTCACATTTGGCCCATATAACAAATATCACATTTGGCCCATATATCAAATATAACATTTGGCCCATATAGCAAATATCACATTTGGCCCATATAACAAATATCACATTTGGCCCATATAGCAAATATAACATTTGGCCCATATAACAAGTATCACATTTGGCCCATATATCAAATATAACATTTGGCCCATATAGCAAATATCACCTTTGGCCCATATAACAAATATCACATTTGGCCCATATAGCAAATATAACATTTGGCCCATATTACAAATATCACATTTGGCCCATATATCAAATATCACATTTGGCCCATATAGCAAATATAATATTTTGGCCCATAAAGGGTATTTTCGTAGTTTGGTCCATAGGGACATTTCGTAATTCGACCCATTAGGGGCATTTTTAGTAACTTCTACCGTAAGGGCATTTTCATAATTCGGTAATCGTACCCACTAAGGGTAATTTGGTAATTTACTCTCTAAGGGTAATTCATAAATTTTACCCACCAAGGGTAATTCGGGAATTTTCGCCACCCAAGGGTATTTCAGTAATTTACCCTCTAAGGGTATTTCGGTAATTTTGCAACCGATGGGTATTTCGGTAATTTACCCTCCACGGGTATTTCGATAATTTCGAAACCTAAAGGTATTTTGGTAACTTACCCTCCAAGGGTATTTCGGTAATTTCGCAACCCAGGGGTATTTCGATAATTTACCCTCCATGGGTATTTCTATAATTTCAAACCCAAAGGTATTTCGATAACTTACCTTCCAAGGGTATTTCGGTAATTTCGCAACCCAGGGGTATTTCGGTAATTTACACTCCACGGGTATCTCGATAATTTCAAACCCAAAGGTATTTCGGTAACTTACCCTCCAAGGATATTTCGGTAATTTCGCAACCCAGGGGTATTTCAGTAATTTACCCTCCACGGGTATCTCGATAATTTCAAACCCAAAGGTATTTCGGTAACTTACCCTCCAAGGGTATTTCGGTAATTTTGCAATCCAGGGGTATCTCGGTAATTTACCCTCCACGGGTATCTCGATAATTTCTCAACCCAAAGGTATTTCGGTAATTTACCCTCTAAGGGTATTTCGGTAATTTTGCAACCTAGGGTATTTCAAGAATTGCACAACCTAGGGTATTTTGGTAATAATCCCTCTAAGGGTAATTCAGTAGTTTTACCCACCAAGGGTAATTTGGTAATTTACCTTCGAAGGGTAAATTTGGTAGTTTTACCCACCAAGGGTAATTCGGTAATTTACCCTCCAAGGGTAATTTCGGGAATTTCATATTCTACGGTATTTCCGAAGGCCTACTATCACCTCAAATGATACAGAACTCTATTTCGGTCTCTGCGGAACTATTGGGTCCAAATCCATTTTAGGCCCAAACGGGGTAATTTCGCAACTAAAACTTAACTAGTAATTTGGGGCATAGAAATTTAAACTGTCCATTTGCGTCATACTGACTAAATTGGCTATAACTCGAGTTAGAAAACTCAGAATCTAGATCCGTAAAATTTCCTTGAAACTAGACTTATGTATCTTCTTACTGTAATTTTTCCAGAATTTTTAGCCTAGCCATTTAGTACAGTTTATTCATTAAATTTTCCCTTGTTTCACTGTCCAATGATTCTGACTTCTATTAACTTAATCTCAATTATCTTACTATACGATTTTCATATACTTCTCCCACTTGTTTCTTTTGAAAATAGGTTCACTAAGGAATCAATACATATCAATTATAACCCATAATTCATTTTGTACAATTTTATAAGATTTTTCCAAAACAGATTAGTGAACCCCGAAGTTAATCAGAACCAGCCTCACTAAAATCAAGATATCTCAGAATATAGAATTCCTTTTCCTTCTCTGTTTCTTCCATATTAAAATAGATACAGTAAGATTTAATTTGATATCTCATTCACTTTCTAATTCCACTTATCTTATTTTTCATGATTTTTCTAAATCACATCACTGCCACTGACCCAAACTGTTTTATTACAAAATACGATTATCACTACGATCATACGCACGTCCGAGTGATCACGGATACCGGTTATCAGTTTTCTTCGATATTTCTACCGAATCACAGGATATTTCATGTAAACTTTCAGAGAGATTTGAGATTTACTCACCATTTCAAACGTATATTCGGAAGAGTATGAGATTACACACCATTTTCAACATATATTCAGAAGGGTACAGAATTACACACTTTGATTAGGATTCCCTAAGAACCACTCTTCGTTGCCCCTAGAACAATACCAACCAAAAGTTAGCCTCGGATTTCCAAAAGATTTCGTATCACTCACACTTGAATCACTTACCACTATGTCCGAAGGTAGAATATATCGAGTGATTTGTCCCTAAAACATATAGTCAATTATTTCAAATTATTACTCCGTTAGCAACCAATCGAATATTGAATAATATCAATAATCCATAAGAACTCCTTACCTTATTAATATTGGATCTGATTTCCCCCACTTGACTTATGGCTAGAATGATACACGGCCATCCACTTAGAACACGATTTAATCGAAGAAAAGAGTGTCTACCCAAATGAGAAAGAATTTATGAAGGAGTGATCATGGATTGAGAGGTTCGGTATTGACTTGAAGTTGTGGCAATGATAGGAGAAGTTGGAGAAATGAACACAAAAGGATGCCAAAAGAAAATTAGGTGTATCAAGCACCAAAGATCCTACCAAATGACTAAAACAAATTCAGCTCCCCTCTCATTCACCTCAACCGTCCATGCCTTTGCAAATAAGCCAAAATTTACCAACCCAAAACTTTAAAAAAAAAAAAAAAACAAACCAACATGCTCCCTAATTCACTCTCCATCATTCCTTTTTTTCTTACCTACTCCATTATTTCAAATTCCATCATTATTATTCTTTTATTTCTTTTTCCTTGTTTTCCTCCTTACCTTATCTTTTTAGTCATCATTTCATTTTTCTTTTATTTCATTCCTTTAATGATGTCATGGATGACACTTGGAAGAGCACATCAAAATAAATCCAAAATTTGCAAAAGATGAGATTTGAACCCCTTCCCTCCATGCTCTCCACTTGATGCCATAACCTCTTTACCAATAGTTCATTTATGATAACAATTTACTCACTTATTTCCATAAGTTTTGATGCCTCTTACTATTTCTCCTTAATAAGCTTAAACAGTAACTTTCATTAAGGCCCAACTTGAACCCGAAACTTCATAGAACCCTGTAACTTTCTAAAATCATCTTCTTAATAAGTCCAACTTGAAATAATGCCATTCTCAAATTCCCATAAATTTTAAACACTCCTACGCCCAAGGCCCATTGGGCCCATTTCTACTAGGCCCAATTTCAGGATGTTACACCTAGGACACAGTCTGTCACATGGTTGTGTGTCCCATATGGTTGCATGACACGGTCATGTGGCCTTTTTAATTTTTTGTGTAGGATTATCCACACGGTCTCAGAGAGTTACATAGCCTGGCAACACGGCCGTGTGACCCTGAGTTACATAGGCAAAAATTATTACACAATTTGGCCACACAACCATATTCTTGTGCTACACGGGTTGAGTCCGGTCACACAGCGGTCACACGACTGTGTGACCCATGTTTTCACTTTTTACTCAATCTTTTAAAAAAAGTTTCATTTTAATCCAGAGTTGTTTCCGATTGTTTTAAATGTTTCGTGAGCTCGATTTAGGTCTCGAGTTGATTGAATAGTATAGAATTGAATGGTTATAAGTTATTTATTTATTTTTAAATGATTTTATGATAAATGTTCAAGGTTTAATGTCGTAATGCCTTACAGTTCGGTTCGGGCAATCGGACTAGGTATAGGCTGTTATGGACAGCAAGAGCATGCCTCTAGAACTTAGAACAAAACCTTATCTTATTATGCATTCAATTGCTTAATATCTCGAGACATGTTAATTTGTTCTTAAGACAAACTCATCTAGGTCTTGAGACTAGTGGCTTTTGTCTAAAGACAAGGGCACATCGAACCTAAATAATTTTTACCCTGCTCCAGGTCTTGAGATAAGAGCCTCTTGTCTTGAAACATGCGAACATCAAAGCTAAAATAGGAAAAAAATGGAGGTTTGTCTTGTGACCCAATCTTGAGACTTGAGGACTTTTTTCTCGAGACATGAACTTCATTGTCTAAAGACATGTAAACATTGATGCAAAATTTCAAAACTTATGATGAGGACTATGTCAAGACAGTCGAGACATAAAGTCCATGTCTCGAGACATATTGTTAAAATTTGACAAAAAGAGTTTGAATTTTATTCCTAATCTCATATTAAACCTCTTTTAAACCCAAAATGATTAATCCCAAAATGATTATATTGTGACTGAAATGTGTTTATGTACTTTAATTATATGAAATGACATGTATGTTTAGTATGAGTTGTTCCAGCAACGAATGTGACATATCATATTCGGATCTGGCGCCCTGGTCGATATGGGGATGTTATATGGACAATTTCCATCTGAAATTGTCCTTAGTAAATCGATTCAAAGATGCACCATCAAGAACCTGCAAGAACTCCTCCTAATGTTACTTTTCTGAATCAAAGGTTGGTCTTGGGAGTTTGAGAGGATAAGTTTTCTAGTGATATTTCTCCATACCCATGATATATTACCCAAAGTATAAATAGAATGAAGGATATTTTTTGAAATAGGATCATATTTGACTTGCAACACCTTTCTCCATAACCTTTCGCCCTTTCGTTTCTATATCTCCAAAGCCATTTAGTTAAGAGTGACTTGTTTTTAACTCTTAAGTCAACAATTCCTAAACCACCAAACTGAATAGGAGCACAAACGTCAAACTATCTAACCATATGCATCCTTCTTTTGGTAGAGTTGTCGCTCCAAAAAAAGTTGCTCATAATACTATTGAGTTGATTGTAAACCAAGACAGACAATTCAAACATGGACATGTAGTATAGTGGAAGATTCATCAAAATAGACTTTGTAAGAGTTAATCTTCCCGCCATTGAAATAAGCCTTGACTTTCAATTTGCAAGCCTTTTCTTGATTTTATTGATAACCAACTTCAAAAGGGAAACAAAATTCTTTTTACAACCTAGAGGTAGCCTAAGATAATCTATTGATAAAGAACTCACTGCACAATGGAGTTTGTTAGCTAGGCAAGAGATTTCAGAACTATCCATCTTGATCCCTAATAACTTACCTTTTTGTAAAGACCCTTTTGATATTAGTTAACAGCTCCTTACCCCCTTCAAAAAACACAATTGTGTCATCTACATATTGCAGTTGAGATATAGCAAGCTTGAAGGCCCGCCTGAAATTTGGGAGGAGTTGGACAAAAATATTAAGCTTGAAAAATGGATTTGGGTAAAAAATTGGGCCCGCTTAAAATATGGATTGGGCTTGGGCTTGAACATTCAAGGTCCGGTCTCGGCCTAGCCCGACTTGTTTTTAAATTTATAATACTTTATATTATGTTATTTTTATACATTATGTAATTTATAACACATTAAAAAAATAAACTTATACTAAATATATAATATTCATATAATGTAAATATCAAAATAATAAGATGATTTTATAGAAAAATTTAATAAATAAAAATATTAAATATTAAATTAAAATAATATAAAAAATTAAAAATAATATGGGTGGGTCTAAAATGGGTTTGGGTTAGTCTTTTACAAATATGGGAGAGCTTAGGCAAAATTTTAGATCTATATTTTGGGTCGAGCCGAGTTTGAAAAAAGTATAAATATATTAATATCATGTTTAGGCCCGGCCCGAACTTGATCCGGCTTATGAGCACCTCTAATAAAGAGTAAAGGTCAAATTAAATAAATGTGTAAATGTTTAAAGTGATGAAAAAAAATTACATTTTACGCCTTATTTAGATATAAAGAAATGAAAATATTAAAAGGGTGAAACATTATTAAGACAATGGAGAAAATTTGAAGAACAAAAATTTATGCAAGATATGAATCTGGAATATATTCAAAATCTTTTTAAATGTGTTTTGATTTTTTTTTTTTAAAAGTTATATATTGTTTTTGAACTTTTTTAGAAGAGTTTCGCAATTTTTTTTAAAATTAGGTAAAAATTGACATTAAATTTATATATATTTGAAGTTTAATTTTTTTATATAATATTTTTGAACTTCTTAGACTTTTATACATTTATTTTGAATTAGGATCAAATTGATAAAAAGTGTAAATGTTGAGGATTAAATTTATTGAACTTATTAGAGTTAGAATCAAGTTGACAGAATGTTTAAACATTGAAAGTTAAATTTGTTATCTTAACAATTAAAATTATGTAAAATTAATAGAAAACATTAACATTGTGATTAATTGTCCTTAAATGCTCAATATTGAAATAGATAGAGATTAAATTGCTTTAGTTTTTTTTAAATGGATTAATTTGTTCAATATTGAAATTGAGAGGGACCAAATAGGTTTTTTTATTGATACAAATATGGAAATTATATCCATATTCATGTTTTAAATTTTTATAGTTTTAAAATTTGAATTATTTATGTTTTATATAATTTATATATTATAAAATATTTCAGAATCGTATTTGGTATAATGCCAATGGAGTTTTTAGACTCCACAAATAAGGCTAGGGGGTTGACAAGTGTGTAACTGTAATAGCCCGTTTTTGGGTTAAATCAGAACAATGGTTTTGGAACCACAAATCCGAAGTTAAAATATTAATTTTATTATTTTATTAAAGTTTACAGCATGATAGGATTATTATGTGAAAGTTTCGTAAAGAAATTTTACCATTTGAATGCTTAATTCGGTAAAAAGGACTAAATCGCGTAAAGTGTAAAAGTGGAGTTCTAATAGCTAAAAGTATCTAATAGCTATAGAACATTAAAGTAAAGGTCCTTAAGTTTGTAAATATGTCATTTATGAGTTAGTGGATGATAGTGGAGTGACATTTGGTTTAATTACTAATGTTTTTAAAGGATATTTTGGTAATTAGTTAATAAAGTTAATGTTTAATAAAAACAAATTAAAATAATCATCTTTTCACCATTTCTCCACCAAAAATTAGAAAGAATGGCAGTCATGGGAGAAGCTTTTGGTTCGGCCAAGCTTCAAATGCTCGATTAGGTACGGTTTTGATATCATTGCTTCGTATTCTAGCTAGCTCGTACCTTAATTTTCGAAATTGTTAAAGATTTAACATGTTGCCATTGTTGAATGTTTGAGTAAATTGATGCTTGATGATAGTTTATGAAAGTTTATTGATAGATTTACTAGTTTTGTAAAGTGATTTTTGACAAAAATGTCAAAAAAAGGGTTAATTTGTGAAAATGTGAAATTTAGTGGTTAAAATGTGAAGTAAATTGAAAATATGGGCTGATAGTAATATATGGAAAATTTGGGTAGCTTGGGTTTGTGTTTAATTTCATGAAATTGTGATTTTATGTGATAAGGACTAAATTGCACAAATGTGAAATTATGGAGGCAAAGTGTAAATGTACTTTAAAGTAAATTTTGGATTAAATTGAATAGAGAGGTAATTAAATAAGCTGATTTTAATTATAACTAGATTGAGAAAAGTGAAATATGGGTATAGATCAAGGAAAATATAAAGTATCGGACTAGTCGATCTGTTCCGTCGTTTTAACGATCGAGGTAAGTTCGTATGTTAATAAATACTGTAAATTGTGCTATAAATTTATTATTGTTGTTGAATTGAATTATAATGCTGATTGGAAATGAGTACGAGCACAATCGATAGAGATATGACGTCCGGAAGTCCCGTACGAACCTTAGGAATAGCTTAGGATCTAAATGTCATGACATTAGGATTACCGGGATATGAGATTCGTGTAAGTCCATGTCTGGGACATTGGCATCGATATGAGATTCATGTAAGACCATAGTAGGGCTATTGCCATTGATATACTATAACATGTAAGACCATATCTGGGATATGGCATTGTATGAGTTATACGAGATTTCCAAGTATCCTTAGCGATTCTGAATGGTTCAACGAGCATAGTCAAGACAAGAATGAAAGTATGATCGAAATAAGTAATACAGGTAGGTACAAAACTTATGTGAGAATCGAATGAAAGTGGTGAGCTCATATTGTATCATGTATATGAAATGAGAAAGATTTGTGTATAAATATGTTTTATGCCAAAATGGGTTCCTTTGGCTATATAGAGGTATGAATTGGATGTTAAATGAGGCATGAGATATGTTTGCTTTAACTATATATACATAAGGTATATAACGTGTGAAATACTATTATTTGGTGATAATTAACACGATTCACCTTGGCTAAAGAAAAGTGAGGAATGTTGGTTTGAATGAAGTTATATAGATAGTTGATTTTTATATATGTAAATGTGATCGAATTAATAAGAATGTTTTTGATCCGTATGAGCATAGAAATAAATAAACTTGTGAAGCTTTGTTAATTATGTGATTGGAATTATGGTATAAAGGTGAAATCAAATAAATTTATATTATAGTATATGTAAATGCTTAATATGTGTTTATTCAATAAGATAAGTTTAATATAAGACAAGCTTACTAAGCTTTATAGCTTACTTTGTGTTATTTTTCTATGTTTTATAGTGATTCAGACGTTCACTCGGGTTGGAAGTTGGTGGAGATCGCATCACACTATCCGGTTTTGATTTCGGTATTTATACACTTGTTACTTGGTTATATGGCATGTATAGGCTTGAGTTATGTGGACATGTGTTTTGGTAATGTTGAATGTGAGTTTGGCTTATGATATGTGCTCATATATGTGTTTATGGTGTATATATATTTGGTTTTGTGTTTGGCAAGATTATTATGGAAATGGTGAATTGGTATGTTTGTAATATTGGAAATGGTAGTTAAAGTGATGATAAAATGCTTGTATTGGAACTAGGTGAAATGGATTGTTTTGGTATATGGAATTTGTATGTTTTGGAGTAGTAAATGTGTATTAAATTGGTTGATGTTTTTAAGCTATGGATTGGGCATAATTTGTTGATGTTTTGGGCTGCCTTTTGTGTATGAATTAGCGCCACATTTTGAGTTTTCAGGATAGATCATTATGGGTGGCGAATTGGCCTTCCAAATTAAGTTAGTTTCAGCTCGGTTTAAGTTTATTTCAGCTCATTTACTTTATTGATTAAATAAATTCAGTATTTAAATTAAGTTAGTTAATTTGTTACAGCTCATAATTATGTTTTGAATTATTACATGCTTTTAATGTGTCATAGCCGAATTTAATATGTCTTGTTTAAGACTTTATTAAATTTGTCTAGTTTAATTATGTGTTTATTTAAAGTGTCTAAGGTGTGTTTTAATTATGTCCAGTTGAATTTGGCTTGATTTAAATGGGTTCATTATGTTTATAGGTTCAGCCGAATTTGGAGAGCATTAAAGCAAGGTGCATGTAAGGCTCAATTCAAAGAATGATGAGGTTCATGCATGACCTGTTTCAATGAAAGGTGTCTGAGTTGATTGGCTTCCCCAAGCACCTATTCAGCCAAGGAATAGCTGCCCAATGAATTCCCGAAGCTTGGTCGATTATCTCCCCAAGGAAGCATCATTCCGTTCACATTTGGTGTTCACACCAAATGACCAATCGACTGGTCATGTTTACACCTAAAAGACTTCTCAAGCTCTTTGTTCACACCTCAAGTGGCTGTTGAAGACCCTCATTAATACTCATACTTATTCAGCCAAAGATTGCAATTTTAATGCTCCCATTAAAGCTCCAGCCGAAACTAGACAATGCATTGCACTCATCCAGTTTCCAAGTGTATGCAAGGTGATTTGTTTAATCTAGAAGCTATCCATTGGAGCTCCCATTTAGCCGAATCTTGCTTTAGTGTTTTAATGATTTATTCTAGAATATTTTAGAACATTCAGGGCTGAATTTCCTAGCCATTAAGTTGACCATTCGGCTAGTCTTATGTTAGGCTATAAATAGTTTGTTATTTCATTTGTAAAAGGACTTTTTGCCAACTTTTTATATGAACTTTGTGTTCACGAGTGAGTTTACCTCCTCTCTTGTTTCGTACAAGTTTCGATTGACTTATCTGGCTTTGCTAGTTGTGTCTTCGACTTGTTTTTGAACTTATCACCTTAACCGGTTTCTATCTTTCCATCCAACCACCTTAACCACATAAGAATTGGGGTGACACTCTTTTATAGTTTTGAATCGTTCTTCAAGTTAAGTTCGATTTCCATTTCCATCAATTTTCAAAACTTATCAAACTCTATTTTATTTGTTAAATCAAGCTTACATCATCCAAATCTATCCTTAACCCTTTGTTAGACTTCCGCTACCTTAATCGAAATTATATTTTTCAACGAATCGAAACTCTCCTCATCGATGATCGGGCAACTACGTGAAATGACTCAACTAGACTGAGACGGATCACTCATTTGGTATCAGAGTTTGGAAATAAGGGGCGGCGACGTACAAATCAATCCCGGAGTTGATTCATGAATTAAAAAAATTCAAAATTAAGAAATATATTTTTGAGTTGTATTCGAAATTCCCTTGTACTTAGCCATTGTAATTGAAAAAAAATATGAAATTATAAAAAAAAGGTGTTGAAATTTTTTTGTTCATTTATCATTTGTATTCCCGATCATCGAAGTTTCAATTCTACCATCATTTCACTTTCCCCACCCCAACGCCACACTCAAACCTGATTTTATTTTTTGTTTCAGCCTACCCTACACCAAACTCAATTATCCCTTGTAACCCTTTGAAACTGACACCGAAGCAACCAATTAAGTCTATTTGAGACGAAGTACGAAATTGTGAGAAGAGGTCGAGTGGAAAAAGGCAAGAGTGGTGAGTCTATTTGAGTGCAAAAAAAAAACCTAAAATGAGTGCAAACACGAGCGGAGTGAATATTATTATTTCTTTCCGAGTTACTTTGTGAGAATTTTGTGGTGAGCTCTTAATATTCTTATGTCCCGAAGTCCCGAAAGGAATATGGCGGAGCAAAACGAAAGGCAACATATTCGGAACTTCACGGACTTGAATCTACAAGCTTTATTACGCGAGGTTGAACGTCTATTTGACCGGAAGTTGGAACCAATTCAAGAAAGACTCGATCATGTGGAAGGAAGAGCCCAATGAGAAAGGACTCCCTTAAGCCCCCGAGAAATCGAGGACGACGATGAGTTCAAGACGATGAATTATCCGAGCCAAGTGATCCCGAAAGCGATTAAGGATCCAATGTAAGCGACCGGAGGAGAGGCCAACGCAACTGAGGCCAACGAGATCGAGAGAGGTTCGATGACGACCAAAAAAGTATCAAGTTATCCATCTCTCCATTCCAAGGCCGTTCGGATCCGAAAGCTTATCTCGAATGGGAGAAGAAAATTGAACTCATATTCGAGTGTCATAATTATTCCGAGGCCAAGTAGGTCAAGTTGGTTTCCATAGAATTTTTCGACTATGTTATGATTTGGTGGGACCAACTCACAATGAGCCGAAGACGAAATGACAAGCGTCCCATTAGCACTTGGGCCGAGATGAAAGCTGTGATGCGACGAAGGTTTATCCCCTCCTAATATCATCGGGAGTTGTATCAGAAACTCCAAAACCTCTCCCAAGGATCCAAAAACATGGAGGATTATTACAAGGAAATGGACGTTTCCTTGGTTCGAGCGGACATACAAGAAAACTGCGAGGCGACTATGGCTCGATTTTTGGCCGGATTAAACCGCGAGATAGCCAACATTGTCGAATTGCAACACTATGTGGAGATCGTTGACATGGTGCATATGGCTATTAAAGTCGAGAAACAACTCAAGAAAAAAGGTTCTGCCTGGGGTTACTCCACTTCAAACATGTCCAAATAGAGTCAAGGTGCGAATAAGACTTCTTCAGCAAGTCAAGCAAAAGAACCAGTGGTGCCGGTGAAGTCCATCAAGCTTTTGGCTGAATCTAGCAAAGGTAAGTCCATTGAAAATGTTCAAACCCGATCCCATGATATTAAGTGTTTTAAGTGTCAAGGGAGAGGGCACATTGCGAGTCATTACCCAAATCACAATAAATGGTGATTCTTCCTAACAGTGAAATCGAATCAGAGGAGGAAATAGAAAAGAATGAAGAAGATGTCGAAAACCCCTCTAATGACGAAGACGAGTTAGAATATGAGGTTGAAGGCTAGATGCTCGTCGTAAAAAGAAGCCTTAGTACCCAAAGCTCCGTAATTGAACCACAACGAGAAAACTTGTTGCATACCCGTTGTCATGTTCAAGGAAAAGTTTGCAGCATTGTTATCAGTGGCGAAAGTTGTACAAATGTTGCAAGTACACTCATGGTGGAAAAACTTGCTTTGCCAACTATCAAACACCCGAGTCCATACAAGTTGTAATGGCTCAATGAAGGTGTCGAACTAAAGGTGACCAAACAAGCTTTAATTTCGTTTTCAATCGGAAAGTACCATGACGAGGTACTATGTGATGTAGTGCCCATGCATGCGGGCCACTTACTACTTGGAAGACCATGTCAGTTTGACCGAAGAGTCAAACGCGACAGATTTTCCAACCAATACACCTTCAAGCACAATGGTAAAAACGTCACTTTGGCCCCTTTAACGCCACAACAAGTGTTGGAAGATCAACAAAGATTGAAACGTTCCATGGAACAATTGCGAGAGAAAGAAAAGAATAAAGATTCAAAAGAAAAGAGAGAAGAAAAATTGAGTGAAAAGAAAAAAAATTGTGAGAAAAACATGAGTGGAGAAAAAGAAAAAGAAGATCAAAGAGAGACGAGTGAAAAAGAGAGGAATTTTGATTAATCAACGTGCTCGATGTTTTTGTGTTTTTCCTTCGTTTCTGTAACACCCCAAACCCGGTCAACATACCACGACCGAATTTGGCATGATACAGGGTGAAATCATTTTGAAGAAAACAAGTTTCTCGATTTATATATATTGAAAACTCTTTTTGTCGTTTTAAGGTTTAGAAAGCCCTTTATAAAGTGATGTTGAAATCGTTTTAATGTTGCTTTTAAATTCAGAAAATATGTTTAGGAAAATCTGTAGATACTTATTAACAACCGAGTGGGTTGAGCATAGTCAAGTTTGAAATCATTTATTTATTTTTTAAAGCGGTTGAAAATTTAAGTTGAAGTCATTCTTATTTACGTTGTTATCACCTTGTGAGTAATCTACCCCGTGTGGTCAAAACCACTGGTGGTCAAAACCACTGGTGACCGAAGTCACAAATATACATAAGTGTGGTCAAAACCACTGGTGACCTTAGTCACGAATCAAGTGATGGGGCCAACCTATCGTGTGGTCAAAACCACTGATGACAATCCCGTATCAATCATGTGGGGCCAACCCACTGGGGTACCAAAGCACTGGGACGAGTCACAATATCCATAGGTGGTCAAAACAACTGGTGACCGTAGTCACAAATATCATCAATGTGGTCAAAACCACTGGTGGTCAAAACCACTGGGACTTAGTCACAAATAATAATATCAAAGACGGGGCCAACCCGTTGTGTGGTCAAAACCACTGGTTACAGTCCAAAATAAATCATCCCCCTCCTCTATCAATCCCATCATCATGTCCATATCATACGTGTCATAATATCGTGCAATCATGCAAATAACGCATAGCATAGCATTTAGCAGAACATGGTGATGTATATCAAAAACCACATAACAGGGAACTTACCCGGAGTCCATGCTCATGCCCACAAGGCAAAATCACTGATTTCAATGGCTATAACAGTAGCGTAATAAGCATATCATACTAATAAAGTGTGTAAGCATTACACACCTGACTATTCGTAGATCTAAGCGAAATCTCGAAATGATGCCTTCACTTTTCCTTCAATCAGCCAACATCACACTTTTAGATCTAAAGCTATTTGGCTTATTCACAAAATCCCGAAGGATGTGTCGCACAAAGGTAGCACTCACCTTAATGCCGATTTGGTTTCCAACCAAATCCCGAAGCTACGCAATGAATCCCCCTTACAATCGGCCCAACGCTAGTACACACAAATGGTTAGCCTTCGGCTTTTGAACAATTAAGAAATAGATCCAACGCTTCCTTTACCTAGATCGACAATCGAATCCTGAAAGTTCACTGAATCAGGTTGTACTCCTCCCTACAAATCGACCTTAACACATCATTAGAAACTAAAAGCCATGCGGCCATGGCATGAATCCCAAAACCAAAAAGAATTGTCGCACCCTTACCTTAATGACTGATTCGGCCCCTTCTCACCAAAGATCGGCACACCCTAATGATGTTAGGGGTTTCGGCTACCATCACCATTTGGAACAAGCAAAGAGTTACGATTCCGATTACTCACGATTGAAGAAATATCAAAAGAAAGACAGAAGAGATTCCGCATTACTCAAATCGATCAAGAAGAAAAGAAGAGATCACTTACCAGGAGATTCGGCTATATCCGCAAAAAAAAGAAAACTAGATTTCGGCACTTAAGATGATGAGGTGAAAACGCAAGAGCAGAAGGGCTTAAGAGCAAAGTATTCGGCTTTCCAAGAAGTGGAAAGATGAAGCAGAGAGTGGAGTAGGAGAGAATAGATTCGGCAAAGAGATTGAGAAAAGAACAAGTGAAGAAAGTCGACTGAAGAGTGGTGTTGGTTTCGGCTTTGAGCAAAAATAAGAAAAGAAGAGGTGTCCAAGGTGATTTCGGCAAAGAGAAGGCTAACAAAGGGTGAACCGAAAAGAGAAGAAGATAGCTATTGAAGTTTCGGCTTTTACAAAGGGATGGTAATATTTGGTTCGGCCAAATGCCCAAATTGTCGAAAAGGAAAAGAGAGGAAAAGCACTTTGGTGTTTCGGTTTTGACACTACACGAAAAGGACAGAACCCCCTAAGCTAGTCGAAAATGCACTCTCCCCTTTGCTATGAAGATTCGACCTACCTAACTTCCCAAACCGACTACACTTCCTCCCCCCACAATCCATGATTCGGCCAACTCCTCAAAGCTCTCCCATCCACTCATTCAAATCGGTTTGAATGAGTCAAATTCCACCTTTTCCTCCCCTTCATCCGTTTAAAATTTGATAGCTTAATCCTCATCCATCAAGAGAGTCCCACCTGAGCACACCTCTTCCCTGCTTCTGGCGTGAAAAAGAAATAGCAAAGAAGGGATCTCTGCAGCTCGAACCCAAGCTCTCCTTCCCCTGCTTGTGGCGTCATCTCCCTTGTGCTTAAGTGGTGCCTCCTTGCCACTTTTCCAACTGATTTCTTGTGTCACAACCTCCCAATAAATTCTCTTAACCCCTAACTCACCTAGCTCCTTCTTCCTAAACACTAAAATAAAATTTTAGCCCTAACTCAGGCCTAACCTAGGGTCATGTCTAAACCCCAAAACATCTAAAATAGACACAGTAGACATACCATCACATGCAAACACATGCAAAATATGGAGACCCCGATTCAAGGATGTTATAGTTCTACCCCCTTAAAAATAATTTTGGCCTCAAAATTACCTGGTCAGAAAAGTTGAGGGTATTGCTGCCGCATCACATCCTCTGGTTCCCACGTGGGCTCTTCCGTACCATGGTTCTGCCATAATACTTTCACCAAGGGAACTGACTTTCTACGCAAAACCTTGACATCCTGATCCAAGATCTGTACTGGCTCCTCCTCGAAAGACAAATCAGGGCTCACCTCTATCTCCGCAACTGGCACAACATGTGACGGATCTGATCGATAGCACCTAAGTATTGAAACATGAAAGACATCGTGAATCTGACTTAACTCTGTTGGTAACTCGAGCTGATAAGCTACCGGTTCCACTCGCTTCAATACTGTATACGGCCCGATAAACCTAGGGCTTAGCTTGCCCTTCCGACCAAATCTCAACACTTTCTTTCAGGGCGATACCTTCAGAAAGACCTTATCACCCACTGCATACTTTATATCCCTGTGCTTAAGATCGGCGTAAGACTTCTGCCTGTCCGATGCTTCCTTAAGATGAGCCCGAATCACCTTAACCTTATCCTCTGTTTCTGCCACCAACTCAGGACCCAACATCATGCGCTGCTCACTCGATTACGTCCAACACGTAGGAGTACGACATTTTCGTCCATATAGTGCCTCATATGGTGCCATCTGAATACTCGCTTGATAACTATTGTTATAAGCGAACTCGGCCAGAGGTAGATACTCCTCCCAACTACCGCTGAAATCCAGAACACAACCCCTTAACATATCTTCCAGAATCTGGATTACCCTCTCAGACTATCCATCAGACTGTGGATGAAAAGCTGTGCTGAAATCCAACCTTATACCCAAAGCTTGATGGAAAGCTTTCCAGAACCTCGACGTGAACCTGGGATCCCTATCCGAAATGATTGACACTGGCACCCCATGCAACCTTACTATCTCTGCCACATACAACTTGGCTAATTTTTGGAACGAATAATCGACCCTTACCGGAATAAAATGAGCTGACTTAGTCAAACGGTCTACAATCACCCAGACTGAGTCCTTCTTACTAGGCGTAAGGGGAAGCCCACTAACGAAATCCATCGTAATCCTTTCCCACTTTCACTACGGAATCTTTACTGGCTGCAACAGCCCTGACGGCAACTGATGCTCAGCTTTAACTTGCTGGCATGTCAAACACTTGCCCACAAACTTTGTTACTTCCCACTTAAGACCCAGCCACCAGAACTGTTCCCTCAAATCACGATACATCTTACTGCCTCCAGGATGCATAGCGTATGGGCTGCTATGAGCTTCCTGAAGAATCCGCTGTCTCAACTTGACGTCCTTAGGCATACATACCTTCCCTTGAAAACACAGTACTCCATCACTACCCAAGCTGTAACCCTCAGATTCACCATTCTGCACTTGCAACCTCCAAGCACTCAAACCCTCATCTGTCAGCTGTTTCTCCTTAACCTGATCAATCCAATTCGGCTTTACTTGCAATTCTGCCAAAAGACTCCCGTCGTCATAAAGGCTAAGGTGAGCAAACACTGCTCTCAAGTCTGCTACCACCTTACGGCTCAACGCATCAGCTACTACGTTAGCCTTACCCTGATGGTACTCAATCGAGCAGTCGTAGTCCTTCAACAACTCGATCCACCTTCGTTGCCTCAAGTTTAAGTCTTTCTGAGTCAAGAGGTACTTCAGACTCTTGTGATCCGTGTAAACTATCGACTTTTCCCCATACAAGTAATGCCTCCAAATCTTTAAGGCAAATACCACTGCAGCCAATTCCAAGTTGTGCGTCGGATAGTTACCTTCATGAGGTCTCAACTGTCGAGATGCATACGCTGCCACTTTTCCATCTTGCATCAGCACACACCGTAAGCCAGTATGCGATGCATCACAATACACCGTGAATTCCTTCCCTGCCTCCGGCTAAATCGAAACCGGAGCTTCCGTTAAAATCTTCTTCAACTTGTCAAAACTTTTTTGCTGTTTCTCAGACCAGACAAACGGAACCCATTTTCTCAACAACTTAGTCAGCGGCGCTGCAATCAAAGAAAAACCTTTCACGAATCTCCTGTAGTATCCTGCCAAACCCAGAAAACTCTGAATCTCTGCAACCGATTTAGGTGGTTTCAATCCAACACTGCTTCGTTCTTACGAGGATCCACCCTAATCCCTTCAGCTGATACCACATGACCCAAAAAAGTTACCTCCTTAAGCCAGAACTCGCACTTACTAAACTTGGCGAACAACTGCTTCTCCCTCAAAACCTGTAGAACCATCCGAAGATGCATGTCATGTTCCTCTTCAAATTTCGAGTACACCAAGATGTCGTCGATAAACACTACGACAAATCGATCCAAATACTACCGAAACACCCGATTCATCATGTCCATGAATGCTGCCGGTGCATTAGTCAACCTGAATGGCATCACCAGAAACTCGTAATGCCCATACCGAGTACGAAACGCCGTCTTATGAATACCAGCCTCCTTCACCTTGAGTTGATGATACCCCGACCTGAGATCGATCTTAGAGAAAGTCGATGCACCCTTAAGTTGATCAAAAAAGTCGTCAATCCTGGGCAACAGATACTTGTTCTTTATCGTCAACTTATTCAGCTGGCGGTAGTCTATACACATCTGCAATGTACCGTCTTTCTTCTTAATAAAGAGTACAGGTGCTCCCCAAGGAGATATGCTCGACCAGATGAAACCCCTGTCCAACAATTCCTGAATCTGCACCTTTAACTCCACCAATTCCTTTGGCGCCATCCTATATGGAGCAATAGACACTAGCGCGGTCCCTGGCAGCAGATCTATACCGAGGTCCGGAAGCACATTCCCTCACGGTTCGGGCATTCTTCACAGCTGAATCCTTGGCTTCCAGAGCACAGACATGTACCATAAATGCCTCACAACCTTTCTTAACCATTTTCTCCGCCTTCAGTGCAGAGACCATATTGGATAAGTAATCTCTCCTATTACCTATCATTACCACCTCCTCACCTTCCATTGTCTTCAACACCATGCGCTTAGCTGCGTAATCCAAACTAGCTTGATACTTTACCAGCCAATCCATCCCGAGAATCAGATCGAACTCTCCAAACGGCAGTTCCATCAAGTCAGCCAAAAACATGACCCCTTAAAGTTCTAGGGGTACATCCTATACAGTTTACTTACTTCTACAGAGTGACTTAGAGGGCTTATCACTGTCATTTTCCTAGAAGTAATCTCAAGGTCTAAGTTCATGGTTTCCACTATGCTACTGGCTACATACAAGTGCGTCGATCCCACATCTATCAAAGCATTATAAGGTAGTCCAAAGATTAAGAATGTACCAGTTATGACGTCCGGTGCGTCGCCCTCCTCTCGATGCCTCGCTGTGTAGACCAATCCAGGCTGTCTCGCCTCTGTTCCAGCTGCACCTTTGCCCGGTGCTCTACGGCCTCTACCAATCCATTACCTCCCCTGACTGCACCCTGGCCCCTCTGAGGCTGCTGACCATCCCTCCTGACCTCTGTGGACAATCCCTCACTCGATGCCCCATCGATCCACACTCAAAGCATCCTCTGTTTCCAGTCTTTCATTCCCCCGTGTGTGACTTTCCACACCGAGCACACCGTGGCGGCCACTGAGTATTAGCAGCAGTAGTAGGCCTAGCAGCTTGACTCGGCCCACTAAATCTACCTCGTTTCTGCTGATTCTTGGCAGACCTAGATGATCCAGAATTTCTTTTGTTCCAACCCTTGTCCTGATTCCATCTCACTGATTGTTTCACTTCCTCAGCAACTTTGGCCTTTTCCACTAAGACCGCAAACTCTCTTTCCTACTGTGGGGCAATTACCATCCGCAACTCATCTCTCAGCCTATCCTTAAATCTGACACAGCGCTCATGCTCAGTGCTCACAATACCACGTGCATAGCGACTCAGCCAAAGAAATTCCGCCTCATATTCCGGTACAGTCTTATTACCTCAGACCAAGTTCAGGAACGCCTTACGCTGCGCATCAATATAGCTAGCCCCTATGTATTTTCTCTGATAAGCTGCTCTAAAGAATTCCCAAGTAAGATCATCCACCATTGCTCCGTCCCTAACTGTGAGCCACCACTGATATGACTCATCTCGCAGCAGAGATACTACCCCCTTAAGCTTCTCCTCACCTGAGAAGTCTAGATCATCCATAATACGTTCTGTTGCCTCCAATCAATATTTCGCCGTACTAGGAGCCACACCGGAGATACCTCTGAACACCTCGGCACCATTAGCCCGAGTCGCCGCACGCGATTTCGAACCCGCCGCTCCAACGCCTGCACTAGCAACTCTCTCTAACACTCGCAGCATTGCCTGTGACACTGCGTCATCACTAGTTTGGTCCTGTTGTTCCGCGCCCACAGCTGGCGGCGGTGGTACCTCATTTTTCGATCCATGACCAGACCCTACCGGTTCCGAGACCGTCATCCTATCCCTACCTCGTCCACGAGTGTTACGCCCACGTCCACGTGTACTCATGTCTACCGATACGTTACTAGCTGATTAGAAGTTTTATGCGTTAGACTTTTATTCCACTGTCTATTAAGGCACAGTTTTATGAGAAGTTTAATAAGGGATTGTTTCGCGAGTACATCCATCCTATAGTTCAAATCTCTAGAGTAGTTCCTACTACTATTAGTCATACCAATATCATCATAATCACATCATCAAAGCAACAGTTTGAGGTACTTACCTGGGCGAATTGGTGCCGGAGACTCGGTGCCATGCCTTTTACCACTATACTTTTCCCATAAAACCTTTTCACAATTCATTTTAAAACATTTTTGGGCCTCAGGCCCACAGCTGAGCTGTTGGACCTGGCTCTGATACCAAAATTGTAACACCCCAAACCCGGTCAACACACCACGACCGAATTTGGCATGATACAGGGTAAAATCATTTTGAAGAAAATAAGTTTCCCAATTTATATCTATTGAAAACTCTTTTTGTTGTTTCAAGGTTTAGAAAGCCATGTATAAAGTGATGTTCAAATCGTTTTAATGTTGCTTTTAAATTCAAAAAATATGTTTTGGAAAATCTGTAGATACTTATTAAAAACCGAGTGGGTTGAGCATAGTCAAGTTTGAAATTATTTTTTTTAAAGCCGTTGAAAATTTAAGTTGAAGTCATTCTTATTTACGTTGTTATCACCTTGTGAGTAATGTTACCCGATGGTAACGTTTGAAAATTTCCGGTATAAAGTATAGTTTTGAAAATGTTACTTTTTACCCGGTTGCTTAAGTTTTATCCAATTGTTGTCCACATGCATAAGATAATCAAAATAAAATCAAGAAATAAAAACCCAAAATAATACTTAGAGGCCTTATTACAAGTAAAAAAAACCAATCATAAGGAAGCAATTAAAATCAGAAATAGTAGTTTAGAGTCAAAACCAAAATTAAGATGCATGGCCACCTCGAGTCCTCCCCGGCTCCATATCCGCGATCTATGCCTCATCTGCAAAATATAAGGGAAGGGGTGAGTCACCGAGACTCAGTGTATAGATCCCCAACCCGATGGAATAGCAATTACACAAATCATTAATAGAACATGCATATCATGCAACCCCATAACCTAACCATCTGATCTCCTTTATCTACCCCATGTGGTCAAAACCACTGGTGATCGAAGTCACAAATATACATAAGTGTGGTCAAAACCACTGGTGACCTTAGTCACGAATCAAGTGATGGGGCCAACCCATCGTGTGGTCAAAACCACTAATGACAATCCCGTATCAATCATGTGGGGCCAACCTACTGGGGTACCAAACCACTGGGACGAGTCACAATATCCATATGTGGTCAAAACAACTGGTGATCGTAGTCACAAATATCATCAATGTGGTCAAAGCCACTGGTGGTCAAAACCACTGGGACTTAGTCACAAATAATAATATCAAAGATGGGGCTAACCCGTCGTGTGGTCAAAACCACTGGTGACAGTCCAAAATAAATCATCCCCCTCCTCTCATCAATCCCATCATCATGTCCATATCATACGTGTCATAATATCGTGCAATCATGCAAATAACGCATAGCATAGCATTTAGCAGCAACATGGTGATGTATATCAAAAATCACATAACAGAAAACTTACCCGGAGTCCCTGCTCATGCCCACAAGGCAAAATCACTGATTTCAATGGCTATAACAGTAGCGTAATAAGCATATCATACTAATAAAGTGTGTAAGCATTACACACCTGGCTATTCATAGATCTAAGCGAAATCCTGAAATACTGCCTTCACTTTTCCTACAATCGGCCAACATCACACTTTTAGATCTAAAGCTATTCGGCTTATTCACAAAATCCCGAAGGATGTGTCGCACAAAGGTAGCACTCACCTTAATGCCGATTTGGTTTCCAACCAAATCCTGAAGCTACGCAATGAATCCCCCTTGCAATCGGCCCAACATTAGTACACACAAATGGTTAGCCTTCGGCTTTTGAACAATTAAGAAATAGATCCAATGCTAGAGCCTTTACCTAGATCGGCAATCGAATCCCGATAGTTCACTAAATAAGGTTGTACTCCTCCCTACAAATCGACCTTAACACATCATTAGAAATTAAAAGCCATGCGGCCATGACATGAATCCCGAAACCAAAAAGAATTGTTGCACCCTTACCTTAATGACTGATTCGGCCCCTTCTCACCAAAGACCGGCACACCCTAAATGATGTTAGGGGTTTCGGCTACCATCACCGTTTGGAACAAGCAAAGAGTTACGTTTCCGATTACTCACGATTGAAGAAATATCAAAAGAAAGACAGAAGAGATTCGGCATTACTCAAATCGATCAAGAAGAAAAGAAGAGATCACTTACCAGGAGATTCGGCTATATCCGCAAAAAAAAAAACTAGATTTCGGCACTTAAGATGATGAGGTGAAAATGCAAGAGAAGAAGGGCTTAAGAGCAAAGTATTCGACTTTCCAAGAAGTGGAAAGATGAAGTAGAGAGTGGAATAGGAGAGAATAGATTCGGTAAAGAGATTGAGAAAAGAACAAGTGAAGAAAGTCGACTGAAGAGTGGTGTTGGTTTTGGCTTTGAGCAAAAATAGGAAAAGAAGAGGTGCCCAAGGTGATTTCGGCAAAGAGAAGGCTAACAAAGGGTGAACCGAAAAGAGAAGAAGATAGCTATTGAAGTTTCGGCTTTTACAAAGGAATGGCAATATTTGGTTCGGCCAAATGCCCAAATTGCCGAAAAGGAAAAGAGAGGAAAAGCACTTTGGTGCTTCGGTTTTGACACTACACGAAAAGGAAAGAACCCCCTAAGCTAGTCGAAAATGCACTCTCCCCTTTGCTATGGAGATTCAGCCTTCCTAACTTCCCAAACCGACTATACTTCCTCCCTCACAGTCCATGATTCGGCCAACTCCTCAAAGCTCTCCCATCCACTCATTCAAATCGGTTTGAATGAGTCAAACTCGACCTTTTCCTCCCCTTCATCCATTTAAAATCTGATAGCTTAATCCTCATCCATCAAGAGAGTCCCACCTGAGCACACCTCTTCCTTGCCTCTGGCATGAAAAAGAAATAGCAAAGAAGGGATCTCTGCAGCTCGAACCCAAGCTCTCCTTCCCTTGCTTGTGGCGTCATCTCCCTTGTGCTTAAGTGGCGCCTCCTTGCCACTTTTCCAATTGATTTCTTGTGTCACAACCTCCCAATAAATTCTCTGAACCCCTAACTCACCTAGCTCCTTCTTTCCAAGCACTAAAATAAAATTTTAGCCCTAACTCAGGCCTAACCCAGGGTCATGCCGAAACCCCAAAACATCTCAAACAGACACAGCAGACATACCATCACATGCAAACACATGCAAAATGCAGAGACCCCAATTCAATGATGTTACAGTTTAAGGTTAATCCGAGTGATGATCCTTAACTTCACTACCTTGCCAATGAGAGAATATTTATGCTACTTGAAAAGGGTAAAACTGATCCTTATCTTTTCTTTTCTAATGGTGAGCAAGGTAAAATTTCTCTAACCTCTAAACAGCTTCGTTCAACTCTAGTTGATATCTTTGATCACGAATTGAATTTTGAAAAGGTCTTGCACTTTGTTGAAGATAACTGCATTCTTTGATTGATAATAGTTTATCTATTTCGATTGATGAAGTTGTTGAAACCATTGTTGGTAAGCCAATCGTTCAACGTCCATTGCAAGGTTTCATTGTGCGAGATCATGAATCAAAAGGAATTTTCCATTTATCTGTTTGTGATGAAAATTTGTGTTCATTGAGTTGTGGTGAGAAATTTGTTTGCTTGAACATTGAAACGAATTAAATTAATTGTGTCTACATTACTTTTGAAACTTTTGATTGATAAGACTTTCCTCGAAGATGGTTTGTCAAAACTGCTTGGCTGTATGCGCTATACATGATCAAATTCATTACATGATAGCTTCTCCAAACTTTTTGGTTTGTTTTCTATGCCTAACTTATTGCGATTTTGAAGATTCTATATGAACAGGTTTTTAAAAGGCCACTCGCCCCAATAGTCCCTAGCGAGCTGAATAAGAACGTAAGTTTTGAAGAGAACTAGCGATTCGACTTGAGAACAAGTCGTTTTGACGAAGAGGGAAAGATGCGAGCATGGTCGAGGACTGTTTCAATTCGAGCAAGAAATATACGAGATCATGCGAAATGACTTCGAAACTAGCTCGGGCTAGCAATTCAAGGATTTTATGCACCTTAACGCAAGCTAATTTCAGCTTGAATTCAGTTTCTCGAGCTCCATTAAGCTCGATTCAACTCACATGAGCTTAATTCAACTCGTTTAAGCCCGGTTTAAGTTTATTTCAGCTCATTTACTTTATTGATTAAATAAATTCAATATTTAAATTAAGTTAGTTAATTTGTTACAGCTCATAATTATGTTTTGAATTATTACATGCTTTTAATGTGTCATAGCTGAATTTAATGTCTTGTTTAAGGCTTTATTAAATTTGTCTAGTTTAATTGTGTGTTTATTTAAAGTGTCTAAGGTGTTTTTTAATTATGTCCAGCCAAATTTGGCTTGATTTAAATGGGTTCATTATGTTTGTAGGTTCAATCGAATTTGGAGAGCATTAAAGCAAGGTGCATGTAAGGCTCAATTCAAAGAATGATGAGGTTCATGCATGACTTGTTTCAATGAATGGTGGCTGAGTTGATTGGCTTCCCCAAGCACCTATTCGGCCAAGGAACAGCTGCACAATGAATTCCCCAAGCTTGGCCGATTATCTCCCCAAGGAAGCATCATTCTGTTCACATTTGGTTTTCACACCAAATGACCAATCGGCTGGTCATGTTCACACCTAAAAGACTTCTCAAGCTTTTTGTTCACACCTCAAGTGGCTTTTGAAGACCCTCATTAATACTCATACTTATTCAGCCAAAGATTGCAATTTTAATGCTCCCATTAAAGCTCTAGCCAAAACTAGACAATGCATTGCACTTATCCAGCTTCCAAGTGCATGCAAGGTGATTTGTTTAATCTAGAAGCTATCCATTGGAGCTCTCATTCAGCCGAATCTTGCTTTAGTGTTTTAATGATTTATTCTAGAATATTTTAGAACATTCATGGCTGAATTTCTTAGCCATTAAGTTGACCATTCGGTTAGCCTTATGTTAGGCTGTAAATAGTTTGTTATTTCATTTGTAAAAGGACTTTTTGCCAACTTTTTATATGAACTTTGTGTTCACGGGTGAGTTTACCTCCTCTCTTGTTTCGTACAAGTTTTGATTGACTTATCTGGCTTTGCCAGTGGTGTCTTCGACTTGTTTATGAACTTATCACCTTAACCGGTGTGGCGTTCACCTTTCTATCTTTTTATCCAACCACCTTAACCACATAAGAATCGGGGTGACACTCTTTTATAATGTTGAATCATTCTTCGAGTTAAGTTCAATTTCCATTTCCATCAATTTTCAAAACCTACCAAACTTTATTTTCTTTGTTAAACTGAGCCTATATAATCCAAATCTATCCTTATCCCTTTGTTAGACTTTCACTACCTTAACCAAAATTATATTTTTCAACGAATCGAATACTCTCCTCGTCGATGATTGGGCAACTACGTGAAACGACTCAACTAAACCGAGCCAGATCATATCACATATGGCCTTGATGCACGACCATGTGCCCCCTGGAAATAATTAGAAATTCAAGTCAGCCTTGCACACGGCCTAGACACGCGGATGTGTCTGGTGGCCGTGTGAGGCACACAGCCTTGGCACATGGGCGTGTGTGGCCATTTCGAGTAGGCACACGGGACAGACACATGGGCGTGTATATGGCCATGTGGCCAAGTCAGTATACCCACCAGTTTTCACACGGCCTGGCACACGGGTGTGTCCTTGGCCATGTGAGGTAAGTTAGTATGTATGCCTTGTTTTTACACAGCATAGATTCACGGGCGTGTCCATGATTATATATGAATGATGTATGTGTTTGAATGTTTAAATTTATGATATATGTATATGTTCTGATGTGATAGTTCGGTAAAACCTTGTAACCCTATTCCGGCGGTGGATATGGGCTTGGGGTGTTACAGTAACACCCTATACCCGATCCAGTCACTAGACCTAAGCTACAAAATGTTACTATAATAACCCAGTATATTCATAAGCAATTTAATCAATATCATTCAACAAATCAACATATGCAAGTTAAGTTTGTTTTAAACATGTATTACAATCAAAACCGAGTCTCAATTGAGCTTATGAAAGCTCTCAAACAATTTTGGAGTTAATCAGGACCAATCTAAAACATTCACAAAATAATAGGTAAAAAGTTAAAATAAGAGTAACATGACTGTGTGGCCAGACCATGTAACAATGCTGAGGCCTTGTGGTGCTATCACACAGCCGTGTCCCCTACTAGTGTAACAAACTAATGTCGTGTAAATTTAGGGTTACACGGTCGTGTCTCTAAGCCGTGTAACTCATTGTGACCATGTGAAACAAAAACCACCATGAATGTGTTGAACACATGGTTGTGTCATCTAACTATGTGTGACATACAGTCGTGTGGTAGCCCGTGTGCAGCATAATTGACCTATTTGTGCAAGTTTTATACCATCCAAGCCAAGTAACCTATAAAGCCAATTTATGTCATTCAAATCAACACCAAAACTAATACATTTCAAGCCAAAACACCAATTCACATAATCATTTAAACATACAACCAATATGCCCTCATTGATACCACAATTCAATAAACTCAAAACAAATACAATTCATACTAAAGCTTTTAACTATTTCATACCCAAAACACTCAACCATTTTATACCACAAGCTAAGTCACATACATATCACAATTTGAGGTTTCCTTTCACATTTGCCAAAAACACTAGCACTTACTAATTCCTATGCATAACATCATTCAAACTTTGCCATTTCATGCCACCATCTAAATCATATGCATACATTCATATATTTATATACACCCAAACTCAACCATGCCAAAACACACACAAACTTTACATTTCAAAATTTAACCCTCCTAAGTACATGCCATAAATAACCAAGCTCAAAACATTAAAAGTCTACTGAATCGGGAGACGAAAGGTGTATACTTCTCGCTAATCCGATCGACAAGTTTCGGATGTCCAAAATCTATAGAAAAGTAGTAACATGTGTAAGTATTTAAAATACTTAGTAAGCTCATAAGATATAAAAATTTAGCTTACCTTAACCACTTACGAAAAATATGATTAAATGTGAACCAATCTTACTTATCATGACATTCAAAATAACATCAAATACATAAGGTTTTAAGCCAAATCCACACACACACACACATATATATATGTAGCTTCAAATGGTAAATTTCCAAGCTCAACTCAATATATATCATGAATTCATTTTCTAATTTATCACCTTGCTCACATGAATCATTCAATTTGCAACATATACTCTTATCATAAACATCCATTATATAATACAAATATACCTATCAAGATTCCAACAACATTAACTTATAAGATTTTGAACTCAATCACATATATACCTCAAAGGTTTGTGTTTTCATTTCAAACCAACTAATACCTTATACTCAACTCATATGTATAACTTAGCCAACAATCAATGGCATACAAGCACCTTTTTATTCACAATATTACTCGATGAAACTTCATAGAAAAACTCCGTACACAGGTGAAAGTAATCCCCCCTTAGGGTTGAACCTACACAAATCATTTGCCTGGCCAGGGTTTAATATTACTGTATTCTCGAGTCCACAACACATGCAAGAGCTCAGAACCTAAACCTGTATTCTCGAGTCCGCAACATATGCATGAGCTTGGAACCTATTCCTGTATTCTCGAGTCCACAACATATGTAGGAGCTTGGAACCTATTCCTATATTCTCGAGTCCGCAACACATGTAGGATCTCGGAACCTGGGCAAAACTCATAACCTCGTATACAAGAATTTTACTAATTTCATCGTGATTTAATCTCAAATCATTTCATTTTTGTAACAATCCATTTCAATTAGATTCTATTCTCAATTTGTATACTAGTTCATAACCAAATTCAAGCTTTCAATTACACATTTAAATTATAATTCAACAACAAATTAAACTTATTTATATTGTATGTAACTTCTTGACAAAACGATACTGCTTTAGCTAATAGGGACTATTAGGCAGTTTTCCCTTTTTTGCCTAAGTCAACGACTTGATCTAAATAATTTTTAAGATTTAAAATATCAATATCAATCTCATAATAATACTCAAATTCATGCTTATAATCTTTTAATTTCATTTTATATAATTTCCTTAAATTTTACATTTTATTTAATTTAGTCCTTAAAACCGAAACAAATATAACTTTCACAATTGAGCTTAGTTTTTTATTCCAATTTCAATTATGCCCTTCTACAGTCCTCAAAAATCCAATTTTATAGAAATTTAATGTCACTTTTTACATATTCATAATTTAGTCCCTAAATGCAAAATTAACAAAATTTACTTTATCAAATAATCCTTGAACATTACATAACTCTCAAATCTACAATTTTCTATATAAAAAAATAAGATTCATTAATGGCAAGTTTTAAAATCTTTATCAGTTTTGAAATCAGATATAGGGTTTAGCTGGACCTAGTTGCAACAATCTTAAAAATATGAAAATTATAAGAAACAAATTAAAATATGCTTACCAAATTTGAAGAACAAGCTTGGCTGAAAGCTTAGTTTACTCTTCCATGGAAAATCGGTGGTGAAGGGGAAAAGGAAAGATGATCATGTCTTTACCCCCTTTTTGCTTAATGTTTTATATGATTTTACTTAACCATTTAATTTAATTTA
This sequence comes from Gossypium bickii, assembly GCA_025503065.1. NCBI lineage: Eukaryota > Viridiplantae > Streptophyta > Magnoliopsida > Malvales > Malvaceae > Gossypium > Gossypium bickii. The sequence continues at coordinate 38,105,923 of CP106712.1, read as the reverse complement.
ACATTAAGTAACGTATAATTTAACAAATAACAAGCATTGACTATCCACCCACATTCAAAAGGTGGTAATTTGTCATTTTAGACCTTAAAAAATATTAATTATGTATTTTAGCTAAATAAAATCAATAGTGATAAACTTTTGTAGTTTTTACGATTTAGTCATTTTTCCTTAATTAACAAGCCAAACGTCAAAATTATTGGACCAAAATTAAATACACCTACATAATAACTCTGTCGTAACCATTTTTTTGAAAACGGGAATCGACTAGGGTTTTGAAAACGGAAATAAAAATGGGAGTCGCCACCAATCTTTATTAGTTGTGATCGGATCACCTTTGTTTTAATAAAACGTTCTGGTTTACTAAAACAGTGTTTTTGGCCTATGAAATTCGAGAAAATGGGTTCGGGAGTCGGTTACATGCGAGGAAGGATTAGCACCCTTGTCACGCCCAAAATTGGTACTGAATTGATTAATTAGTGTCTTAATGTCGAAAGTTGAAAATTTGAAAAAGATTTTAAAAACACGATCTCTTTTAAAAATATTTGAATTTTCTCGAATTGAATATTAAGATTTTCTCGCTCCGAAGGAATAAAATATCACATCCAACACGTTAGGACATGACAATTTAAATCCTCGAATCCAAGATCATCTCACGATTCCCGGGACTCATGCATTGAAAATAATAAAAGGCTATTCGATGATTTGGCCAAACGAAAAATCGAAACCCATCACGTTAGGGCACGATTTCTCGGATTTTCAATCACCGAATATTGCCTTACTTTGAAAGCTTTTATTTTTGGATAAAATTGATAAAATATTTAAAAATGATATACGTTTGGTAGTTTAGATTTTAAAGAAACCTTATTTAAAGCGTGAATGGGGTTGTACTCGACGAATAATGATAATGTGACACAAATTTGGTGTAATGATAACATAATACACATAATACACAACATTGGTATCGTTGATCTAAAATATTAATATGCATGAATAATAATAACGATGATGGAACAATAATATAAACAATAATAACGATGATGATAATATTAATGATATGGATATACAAACAAACAAATTATAATACATACAAGAATGATAATCACATAGCTTACCCTATTTAAATGTCAACATTAATATTCAAAGGGCAATGAATTAAACAAATTTTAAAACACATAAAACAATTTAAAATAATTAACAAAACAATTTTAAGTGAAGAATACATAGTACAAAAAGTAAGTAATATATGAAATAATTTTAAAATGATGTCAAAAATTTAAAATAAACAATATATATAGTTTGATAAAAATAATATACAAAAACTCAAAATAAATAATAATAATAATAATACAATTTTGAAGAAAAATAAATACGTAAACTCTTTTAAACGGTTGGAAACTAAATTGAAATCAGAATTAAAAAATGAGGACCAAAATTGCAATAAATTAAAGTGAAAAGGGGCAGGGACCAGATAAAAACACAATAGAAATAATATGGTAAGATTTAAAAAAAGAGAAAGAATACGAAAGGGACTTGGTCAAATAGCGCCGTAAAAGAGGGACCAAGCGCGCAATTATCCCTTTTAAGGGATATGCGCAGTCTCCCTTAAACCAAACGGCGCCGTTTCATTCAATGTTAAAAGACCCAAATTTTTTTTACACATTTTAGCCCTAAATTTTTTTTTTTAAACACAGCAGCCATTTAAACAAATCCTCTCTGCCTCTCATTTCTCCCTCTCTCCGGCTAGTGAGTTCCCCTGCCGATCATCGCACCACCATCGTACTCGGTGTCCGACAACGCGCAGAGATGGGCTTTTAGCCTCATTTGAAGCCCCCACTTCGAAGGCCAGCCCTCGATGCTCCGTCCTAAACAAAGGAGGAGACTTTCAGTTTTTCTTTTGAAAACGACGGCGACGACGAATAAGCCTTCCGGCGCCGCGTCCATGGGGGGTCACGTGAAGTTTCTCCTCTCTATTCTCTTCGATTTTTGTTCATAAAGATTTGAAAAAAATAAAAAGAAATAAATAAACGACATTAAATAATAATGGAAAATAAAAATGAAATCAACCTTTAATATTCTTTTTTGCTTTTGATTTCTGATGGATCTTAGTTCGTAAAAAAGGAAGAGGCAATACAAGGTTTGCTTCGATTTTTTATAATCGATTTACAAAGATTCGATTTTTCTTTTTTCTATTTTATTTTTTGTTATGTTTGTCATTTTCTTCTTTGTCGTGTTGTTGCGTGTTCTTTGTCCTTGCAGGTGTCAGAGGCGCATGGGCGAAGGGGCAATGCGTGTGGTGGCCGTCAGACTGACGGTGGCAGAGGTGGCTAGGGTTTGAATATTTTGATTTTTCTGATTATTATGGGTTGGGGTAGTTGGTTTGGGCTTGCTGTTGGTTTTTGGGTATTGGGCTGCATTGTTTGGGTCTGGTTTAATTTGGGTTAATTGGGTAGGTTTTAGTTTGGGTTTGTAATTGGTTCGGGTCTGTTAATCTGGGTTTTGTAATTGGGCTTGCTAGCCCGGGCAAAGCTGAGCTATGACAAACTCCATAAATATTTAGTAAAAATATTTATGGTCACGGTTTATGGAAACGAAGTCTCGATACCTCATTTTCCAAAATCACTTGACTTTAGGATCGAACCACTTGTACTTAACTAATTCTCCAATTAAATAAAATTATCAAATCAAAATTCAATATATCATAATACTTGACTCGTAAATATTAAATAATAGTATTCATGAACTCACTCATCGAAATTGTGGTTCCAAAATCACTGAAAAACGAGTCTTATAAAGGTGCTCATGGGTTGGTTAAAACTGGATTTAGGCCCAGCCAATACAATGTATCTAGTTAATTTTTTAAGCTTGGGCTCAACTTGACCCAAAAAATGTGCTTACTTTTTTGCCCAAGCCCATCCCAATTTAAGAAAGGTAAGCCCAAACCTGACCCGTTCATATTTGATTTTTTTAGATTAGTTTTTATTTAATTTTTTTAGAAAATATAATACACTAAATGCACTAAAAACACTAAAATAAAAGTTTTCTAATACATTAAAAAGTATTTATATTTAAAAAAATACTACCATAAATATAGTAAATGTTTTATTATATTAAAAAACAAATAAATATAATAAATATTTTATTGTATTTAATATAATTTTTAAAATTCTATTTTTTGGGTTGAGTTATTTAGTTGGGTAGGATTTTTTTTAAATTTTGGGTTTAATTGTTATTGGGTTAGTGATTTAATATAAATATAAATACACATAATTACTATTTAACATATAGAATTAATACAATATTTTTTATAACATAATATAATAGTGTCGGATTGGGCGCTGGCCAAAAAAATCTTGCCCAAGTCTTGACCCATATAGAAAACAGACCTTAAATTTTATCCAAGCCTATTTTTTGGGCCTCGTATTTTTTCCAAACTCTCCAACTTTTTGATGGACTTTTGGGCCTGGGCGAGTGGCCTGACCCATGAGTAGGTCTAATGTCTTACAGGGTATAGTAAAAAAAGTAATAAAAATAAATATTAAAAACAACATGTCAATTTTATAAAATTGCTTGTGGAATAAAAAGAAAGTACATTATTAGTGTACCAAATACTAATCCAAATAATTATTAAAAAATTAAAAATTATTGATTTTTTTGAATAATTTTATATATTTTAATTTCATAATATTTTTGTTTTTTAATTATTTGACAAAAATAATAACACCAATGCCATGTAGGTTACTAATGTAACACCCCAAACCCGGCCCATAAGTTTCGACCAGATCTGGTATGCTACGGGTTGTACATTGAAAATTTTTGCTAAGTTGGCTTTAGAAAATCACAAGTAGACAAAATTTGAATAAACAGGTGACTTTTAAAAAGAAAACCTTGTATTATTATTATTTCGTATATTTAAACCTTTGACATAGTTTCATAAGTTGCAACTATTAAAAACTACTAGATGAAGATAAACTATGGGGCCTTATTAAATATTCCCAAAATAAAAAAAAAACTTAAAGAAATCCGAAAATAATCTATAGAAGTAAAACTTGATGGCCCCTCGAGTCCGTCTCGGCTCCCATGTCCACGACCTACTGCTCATCTGAAAGAGTAGAGGAAAATGAAAGGGTGAGTCACCAAGACTCAATGTGTAAATCCCGAAACACAATGACCTGAGGCCCACAAACACATTATGAGCCCTGACCCATACATAAAGGCAACAATCATAACCACATGATAAATAATAAATGATGCATAGCCCAGCCCAACCTAGAATTCCATCCTCTACACACCAACCCGTACCAACCATCACACCTTGGGGATTTCTACAATCAACCCTCCATCTGCTACACACCATAACGACAGTCGTACTGCCTATTCCTATTATTCAAGAATCATTAAATGTGGCATAGCCACCGATCACTATGTGACCTCATAATAGAACATGGCTCAGCCACCGATCACTATTGTGACCTAATTTTAGATTTTGTGGTTTTACCACCGATCACCAAGTGACCTATCATGCACTTCCCCTTCATTATCATAATCCCACCCCATGCATACACATAGAAAACATCATATCATCTTTAAGAAAACAGGCTTACATATATTTCGATACACATAGAGATTTCTATGATTACGTACCTGGCATCCTTGCCTAACCCTTTTAGGGTTTTATTCGACTGTCACACAGCCACTTTCCAGCTTTTTAGCCCATAACACATATAGATTGTAGTTAACTAGTGTGTTAGAGATCTACACACCTGATTATCATTAGAACAAGACTTTCTACGTCGACGCTATCCGTAGTCAACACCACTGCTATCTGCCTAAGGTGTTGTTCAGAAGCCGATCCACAACCCGGTGGCCAATCTCAAACAGCAGACACTGCTCGTTTCTTAAACTTAGGGATCCTCTTCTTTGTCTGATCCATATTCGTTTCCATCAAAAGTCCTTATCAGAACTACTACAACGAAATAGGGTTGTTAAATCATACCCTATATTTAAGATCACAAGTATGTTAGCGAATCTAACAGAAATCTAAAGAAACCCCTTACCTTGAAATCTCGAAATTAGAGACTAGCAGCTTTCGGCTTTTAGATCTAAACACAAAGAATTGAACTACCCCTTAGAGATTCCGGCTTTTTGAGAAGATCAGAAGAGAAGATGATAGGAAGGAGTCTATGTAGATTCGGCTTTTAATGAAGAAATCGGTAAAAGGAAATAGGGGTATTCGGCTATGGAGATGAGAAGAGAGTTCAAGGTTTCAGCTTTTGAAAGAAAAGATGTTGAGAAGATTGGGAGGTTTTGGCTTCTGAAGAAATCAAAAGAAAAGAACTTGCAGAGGGAGACTGAGAATTTCGGTACATGGAAAGAAGAAAAGAATAGGTTTCCAAATGCCGAAATTGATAAGCTATCCCCCCTATTTATAGAAATTTCGGCACCCCCTTAGAGTTGGAAATTCGGCCACCACTGTGCTTAGCAGATAATTCCTAAACTTCCTCCATTATCTTTATCTGATCACTCCTTCAAAAGAGGCCTAGATAGCACCACCTCTTCCTCCCTTTATCAGCACATTATCTACATGTTATTATCCATTCAATTATCCTCCTATTTACAAGCCTCTATGCCGTCCCACTCTATCCATTTAAAAGCCAATTAGCTAAAATTTAATTAAAAAAATTGAGCTTCAAGTGACTCGAACTTGGGCCCTCTTCATCTGCTAATGACGCCACCCCTTAGTCCCATGTAGCGCCACTTAACCTTGGGCCATAAGCCCATTTTGTATTTTAGAACACAGATAACATTTTTAAAGCCCTAACTGAGCTGGCTTTCCACTAGAGTGTCCAATAACTAATTCTGCTAAGGCCTTAGCCCAACCTCGAGCCCAATATGGACCCCTAACACTCTAATTACCACATTAAACATAATCACACATTAAATGCATAGGTCTATTAATTCAAGATGTTACAGTTCTACCCCCTTAAAGAAATTTCGTCTTCGAAATTTCCAACTACAAGAACAGTCATACAACCTAACCTACAACACTACGCTCACCCTGCGCACTCTGATTCCAATAACCCTCTATCCAGCAACTCCTGAATCTGCGCTTTCAATTCCACCAACTCCTTTGGCGCCATCATATACGGAGCAATAGATACTGGCGCTGTTCCCAGAAGAAGATCGATATCGAACTCCACTTCACGATCCGGGGGTAATCCCGGAAGCTCTTTTGGGAAAACATCAGGAAATTCCTTCACCATCCTAACATCCCCAACAGTTAGTTCCTTTGCTTCCAGAGCCCGAACAAACATTAGAATTGCCTCGCATCCTTTTCTCACCATCCTTTCTGCTCTTAAGGCAGACACCACATTTGACAAACAGTTCCTCCTTTCACCTATCACCAACACTTCACCTCCTTCGGGAGTTTTTAACACCATACGCTTGGCTGCACAATCCAAGTTTACTTGATACTTTACTAACCAATCCATTCCTAAGATCAAATTGAACTCCCCAAACGGCAGTTTCATCAGATCAGCCCAGAAAGCTACCCCTTGAACTCATTCTACCGATTCACGTTTATCTGATTAGAAATTTTATGAATTATTAATTTCTTTCACTGATTATCCACGAACAATCTTATGGACAGTAGTTTCAAGAGTAGTTCTTTCGAATTCGAAACTATATCTATGGGTTTCAGTCTCAAGTTTGTATCTCCTAGTTCTAGGAACCACATACATTCAACCATCACACATCAACACACAAGTAGCATCCATGAACTCACATCCATCACATAAGGGTATTTCCGTCATTTCACTACCCAGGGTATTTTCGTAATTTATCCTAGAGGGGTATTTTAGTAATTCCTCAAAAATAGGTATCTTGGTAATTTTTCAAAATAGAGATATTTTGATATATATATATATTTTTAAAACAGGGGTATTTTGAAATTTTTAATTTTTTCCAAATCGAGGGTATTTTGGTATTTTTGTAAATTTTCGATAATTTCTTATACCGGGTACTTTTGTAAATCTAAGGATTTTCAAGTAAATTTGCAAAACTTAGGTATTTTGGTAAATTTTTTTTTCCAACCGGGGGTGTTTCTGTAATTTCACAAATTTTAGTAATTTTGCAAATCCAGGGTATTCTGGGGAATTTTCACAAATCAAGGGTATTTTGGCAATTTTACAAAATGAGGGAGTATTTTAGTAATTTTTTGCAAAATAGGGTGGCTGGTCCCTTTCGGGTTTTAATTATAGATTTTGGCCCGTCAACAAGCCCTCATGGCTAAGGTGAACAGTCACTACGCACCAGGTAGGATTCCAGCAAAGATGAGGTGAGTCACTAGGACTGCTTAAATACCAAGCTCTCCCTGAATCCAATCCTAGACATGCGTATGCCTACTGCCACACCCTAATCTCGCGACTTGTTTACAGGTTTGTTTGGTTGGATTAAATCTTATGAATTTAGTGAGTGATTTAAACTAAACCTAAAGTCCATCAATGCCTACTATACTAGCCTACGTCCATCAAGCCTATTAAGCCCACATGTATATCACAACAAGAGTTTAGAATACTTACCTGCGTGGATCGGGTACCGGTAGACTCAAAGGCCATATCTTCATCCCAAACATTTTTCTTAAATTCATATCATTTTTTTTAAAACACTACTAGACCTATTTCACAGCCCGAGTTTTGAACTGGACTCTGATACCAAAATGTAACACCCCAAACCCGGCCCATAAGTTTCGACCAGATCTGGTATGCTACGGGTTGTACATTGAAAATTTTTGCTAAGTTGGCTTTAGAAAATCACAAGTTAAGTAGACAAAATTTGAATAAACAAGTGACTTTTGAAAAGAAAACCTTGTATTATTATTATTTCGTATATTTAAACCTTTGACATAGTTTCATAAGTTGCAACTATTAAAAACTACTAGATGAAGATAAACTATGGGGCCTTATTAAATATTCCCAAAATAAAAAAAAACTTAAAGAAATCCGAAAATAATCTATAGAAGTAAAACTTGATGGCCCTTCGAGTCCGTCTCGGCTCCCATGTCCACGACCTACTGCTCATCTGAAAGAGTAGAGGAAAATGAAAGGGTGAGTCACCAAGACTCAGTGTGTAAATCTCGAAACACAATAACCTGAAACCCACAAACACATTATGAGCCCTGGCTTATACATAAAGGCAATAATCATAACCACATGATAAATAATAAATGATGCATAGCCCAGCCCAACCTAGAATTCCATCCTCTACACACCAACCCGTACCAACCATCATACCTTGGGGATTTCTACAATCAACCCTTCATCCGCTACACACCATAACGACAGCCGTACTGCCTATTCCTATTATTCAGGAATCATTAAACGTGGCATAGCCACCAATCACTATGTGACCTCATAATATTACGTGGCTCAGCCACGGATCACTATTGTGACCTAATTTTAGATTTTTTAGTTTAACTACTGATCACCAAGTGACCTATCATGCACTTCCCCTTCATTATCATAATCCCACCCCATGCATACACACAGAAAACATCATACCATCCCTAAGAAAACAGGCTTACATATATTTCGATACACATAGAGATTTCTATGATTATGTACCTAGCATCCTTGCCTAACCCTTTTAGGGTTTTATTCGACTGTCACACAGCCACTTTCCGGCTTTTTAGCCTATAACACATATAGATTATAGTTAACTAGTGTGTTAGAGATCTACATACCTGATTATCATTAGAACAAGACTTTCTACGTTGACGCTATCCGTAGTTAACACCACTGCTATCTTCCTAAGATGTTGTTCAGAAGCCGATCCACAACCCGGTGGCCAATCTCGAATAGCAGACACTGCTCGTTTCTTAAACTTAGGGATCCTCTCCTTTGCCTGATCCATATTCATTTCCATCAAAAGTCCTTGTCTGAACTACTACAACGAAATAGGGTTGTTAAATCATACCCTATATTTAAGATCACAGGTATGTTAGCGAATCTAACAGAAATCTAAAGAAACCGCTTACCTTGAAATCTCAAAATTAGAGACTAGCGACTTTCGGCTTTTAGATATAAACGATCAGGTTTCCTTCAAATCCCGAAATGTCGCCCAAAACGCGAGAAGAGAGAAAGTATTAGTCTCAACCGACAGCCTTAACAAACCAAGTGGCCATTCGGCCTTGTCTCTTAAAAACCAAAAGAGAAATTGAAGAGATAGGAAAACTGGCACTCACCTTAACACAAAGAATTTGACTACCCCTTAGAGATTCTGGCTTTTTGAGAAGATCAGAAGAGAAGATGATAGGAAGGAGTCTATGTAGATTCGGCATTTAATGAAGAAATCGACAAAAGGAAATAGGGGTATTCAGCTATGGAGATGAGAAGAGAGTTCAAGGTTTTAGCTTTTGAAAGAAAAGATGTTGAGAAGATTGAGAGGTTTCGGCTTCTGAAAAAATCAAAAGAAAAGAACTTGCAGAGGGAGACTGAGAATTTTGGCACATGGAAAGAAGAAAAGAATAGGGTTCCAAATGCCGAAATTGATGAGCTATCCCCTCTATTTATAAAAATTTCGACACCCCCCTAGAGTTGGAAATTCGGCCACTACTGTGCTTAGCAGATAATTCCTAAACTTCCTCCCTTATCTTTATCTGATCACTACTTCAAAAGAGGCCTAGATAGCACCACCTCTTCCTCCCTTTATCAGCACATTATCCACATGTTATTATCCATTCAATTATCCTCCTATTTACAAGCCCCTATGCCGTCCCACTCTATCCATTTAAAAGCCAATTAGCTAAAATTTAATTAAAAGAATTAAGTTTCAAGTGACTCGAACTTGGGCCCTCTTCATCTGCTAATGACGCCACCCCTTAGTCCCATGTAGCGCCACTTAACCTTGGGCCACAAGCCCATTTTGTATTTTAGAACACAGATAACATCTTTAAAGCCCTAACTGAGTTGGCTTTCCACTAGAGTGTCCAATAACTAATTCTGCTAAGGCCTTAGCCCAACCTCGAGCCCAATCTGGACCCCTAACACTCTAATTAACACATTAAACATAATCGCACATAAATGCATAGGCCCATTAATTCAGGATGTTACAACTAATATGGAAAAAAGTGCCATGTGGCATGTTGTAATAGGCTAAGCATACCAATTGTTTTTTTAATGTTGTAAACTCTGAAGATTAAACCAATAAATGAAATGTAACATTTAAGTATCAAAATGACTAAGGGCTTGTTTCGTGTAACAGCTTGTTTTCATTGATATCAGAAACAGTAGTTTTAGGACCACAATTCTAATGAGTAAATTAGTATTTTAATATTATTTCAATGTTAATGGGATTATAGTAAGGTTGTTTAAATTTTCGTTAAAAAATTTTGATGTTTAAATGGTTAATTAGGTGAAAAAGACTAAATCGTAAAAAGTGTAAAAATTGAATTCTATTAGATAAAGGAGTCTAGTGGCTATGAAATCTTAATCTAAAGGACTTGAATGGTAAATATACCATTTAATGAAATAGTGGATGTGCATGGCATGGTTTTATTGAAATTTTGTTAGTTTTTAAAGGTTAAAATGGTAATTTAGAAATTTAAACTTAAAACAAAAGAAAAGAAAAATATGTATCATCTTTATTCATCTTCCACAACCGATTTTAGAAGAGAAAGGACACCATTGTTGAGCACAAGTTTCGGTCAAGCTTGTGTTGAGTGCATGGTGAGTTTTCAAGCCCCGTTTTTAATGATTTTTATATTTTTGAGTTTGTTTTAGGTTGATCTAGTTAGCCAGGGGGTTAGTTTGTAAAAATGTTAAAGGTAGAGGGTTATTCCATGGATGTTTTTGATGTTAAATGATAGCTGTCGAAACCATTTTTAAAATCGATTTTGAAAAAATGGGGATCGACTTTAAAAAACAAAAATGGGAGTCTCCACCAATCCCTTTTTACTTAGGTGTGATTGGATCACCTTGTAAAACGTTTCATTTTAAAACATTTGATTTTGGTCTACAAGAAAAAAAAAGAAAACATGTTCGGGAGTCGGTTATGTACGCGGAAGGGTTAGCACCCTCGTAACGCCCAAAAATTGGGACCTAATCGATAAAATCACGTCCAAATGTTTGAAATTTAAAAAGTTTAAAATAAGATCCGTTTATTAGAAGAAAAACCAAGACTTACCTATCTCAAAGAAATAAAAATACCATACCCAATAAGTTAGGATACAGTATCTCATGACTTCAAAGCTAGGTACATCTTATTTTAGAAAATTCTTACCTCGAGATACAAAACATCACACCCAATAAGTTAGGATACAACGTTTTGAATTCTCAAGAATAAGTTTTTATTTGAAACTTGAGATTTCTTTATTCCAAAAAACTACAAACATCACATCCAGCACGATTGGACACGACATTTTTTAAACCCTCGTAATTAAAGGCATCTCATAGTTTACGAAATTTATTAAAAGGGTATTTAGTTATTTAGCCCAAACGGAAAATCGCAACCCAGCACGATTGGACACTATTTCCCAAATTTCTAAATACAAAACATTGCCTTATTTTAAAAAAACCTTTAGATAAAGTATAGTAATTTTGCAAAATGCATTTTTATTTTAAAATGATGATCCTACGAAAATATCACATTGATACAAATAATAAGAATATAAAATAACCATTAAAAAATAACAATCATAAATGAATGGCAAAATATATATAAACAAATAATAATAATAATAAATGTCAAAATAACAAAATTTAATAAACATGAAAATTTCACATGCGATATTAAACCTTTCATGCAAATATATAACAAATAATAAATATAAAAATGTATACAGGTATGTTGAAAAAGAAAAGAAAAATATTTTTTAAAATAAATAAATAATTTATAAAAATATATTTATAATAATTTAATACACATAAAACTACTTTTAAAAATAAATAACATATTATACAATATAAATGATTTTAGATAAAATAATTTTTTTAAAATAATATAAAATATAGTATTATAATAAACAAAATATTAAAAAATATAGAATATAATAACTAATATATTAATCTAAAAAAATAATATGTAATAAAAATATTTTAAATAAAATAATAAATAATAATAGTTTAAAATATAAAAAATATACAATAGTTTTATATCATTAATAAATTAATATATAAATAATAAGAGAAATAATATAAAATATTTAATATGACAAAATAATTTAAATGAAATAAAATAAAAAAAAGTTATAAAAAGGATTAAATAGTAATTAAAACAGATTAAAAGAACTAAATTAAAACACGTATTAAATTACATGGGTTAAAATGGAAATAATGCCAAATTTCAAAACGGCGCCGTTCCAATTTTAACCCTTTAATAGCTCGTGGAACTGAATTGAAGCAAAGTATAAGTTTTTGGACTAATTTAAAATAAATAAAAAGTTAATTTTAACGAAATTAAACTTAATAAAATAAAAGAAGGACTAAAAGGGTGATTTTCCCTTTTTAACAAAACACGCGGACCCTTATCGGGTTTTCGGGTCAACGCGCGGACCCTGCTTAATCAAAACAATGTCGTTTCATTTTGTTTATAAAATTCAATTTTAATAAAAAAATCATTTCTGAATCTGTTTTAAAAAAAAACTTCAAGAATTCTCTGGGAGATTCTTCGTCTTCTCTTGGCACTGGTCGTTGGACCCATGGACTACCGCCTCCATGCGCGTCACGTGCCACCACGAGCGGTGGCCAGAGGCCAAACCTCTTCTTTTCAAGCTCGTCGAAAGGTAAACCTCCTCTTCTTTATTACTATTTTGTAAATGACATACACGAAGCATAAAATAAAAATAACAAAAAACAGAATATAGATCACCTTAAAAAAATTGTATTTTGTTTCAATGTATTTCTTTTTTTTGTATTTCTGTGTATTCTTTTCTCTCCTTATTTTTTTATGTTACAAAAATCGGGCTTTTATAGCCTTGAAAATGGAAAAATAAAGAAAGATTTTGCTATTGTTTTGCCTTCTTTTGCTGCGGATTGTTTCCTTTCTTTGCAGGTCAACGGAGGCTCGGTGATGATGAGGCGATTTGCGCGGTCTGTGGCGCAACTAGTGGGCGTGAAGAAGGTCTTTGGTCTTTATTGCGTGTGAAGCTGCGGCGCCTAGGGTTTTGGAAATCTTAGGTCTTCCGATTTTGGTTTAGGTTTTTGGGCCCCTTTGGGCCGTATAGACTTTGGATCTGATTAGGGTTTGTTCTGAGAGTAGGCTGTTTAGGTATTGGGCTAAGGGTAACGGGCCTCGGTTTTGGTCTGTTTGGGTTTAAGGCTAATTGTAATTGGACTATTGGATTAGAGTGTAATTGGGCTTGTAACAAGGACAGTAAATGGACATTTAATTATTTTTATTTTTATTTTAGTCTTATTTAATGCCCGGGCAAAATTAGGTACTTACAGCTGGCCCTCTTTGCTCATTGTCGTGTAACGAGAATAGAGCAAAGACTATAAAAGGACCAATTTTTCCCGGTCTTGGCTGAGCCTCGACTTTTTGATCCTCGTCTTCTTTAAATGACTTCAACGGCATTAGACCTTCATCTTGATTTAAGTGAGTTTGATAGCTTCAACTTCATGAAGGCAATATCCACTATCTTTTGATCTACTCCACTGCAAACTCAGGGAGACCAGATCTGATATTTTCAATCTGATCCCTACAAACTCAGGGATCACCAGATTAATGTCTTCAATCTGCTTCCTGCAAAGCTTAGGAATGCCAAATTTGCTATCTTCAATCTGCTTCTTGCAAAGCTCAGGAATGCTTGATTGGTATCTTCGACCTGCTTCTTGCAACTTCAAGGATGCCAGATTCGCTATCTTCAATCTACTTCCTGCAAAGCTCAGGAATGTTAGATTCGCTATCTTCAATCTACTTCCTACAAAGCTCAGGAATGCCAAATTCGCTATCTTCAATCTGTTTCCTGCAAAGCTCAGGAATGCTAGATTGGCCATCTTCAATCTGTGTCCTCCAAAGCTCAGGAATGCCAGATTTGCTATCTTTAATCTGCTTCCTGCAAAGCTCAAGAATACCAGATTTTCTATCTTCATTTTGCTTCCTGTAAAGCTCAGGAATGCCAGATTTGCTATCTTCAATCTGCTTCCTGTAAAGCTCAAGAATGCCAGATTTTGCTATCTTCAATCTGCTTCCTGCAAAGCTCAGGAATGCCAGATTTGCTATCTTTAATCTGCTTCTTACAAAGCTCAGGAATGCCAGATCTGCCATCTTCAATCTGCTTCCTGCAAAGCTCAGGAATGCCAGATTTGCTATTTTTAATCTGCTTCCTACAAAGCTCAGGAATGCTAGATTGGGTATCTTCAATCTGCTTCCTGTAAAGCTCAGGAATGCCAGATTGGCTATCTTCAATCTGCTTCTTGTAAAGCTCAGAAATGCCAGATTGGCTATCTTCAATCTGCTTCCTGCAAAGCTCAAGAATGCCAGATTTGCTATATTCAATCTGCTTCTTGCAAAGCTCAGAAATGTCAGATCTGCCATCTTCAATCTGCTTCCTGCAAAACTCAGGAATGCCAGATTGGCTATCTTCGACCTTACTACATTGTCTTTTAAAGAACATAAAATGGGTATATGGTTATGTCTAATAATTAGGATGCCTTGATTGAAATGCCTCAAATGCTCCTAATTAGACATGCTAGGAATGTAAAAATGATATGAGTATGATTCCCGCTTAAGGTATTATCACTCATTTATCTGTCAAGGTATCATCTTAGTTCCCTTGAAGTATCATTTTCTTGCTCAATTATTTTGCCCCGTGGTAATTCTCAGTCCACTCCACTTGAACCTTGGGACATGAAGTTTGTGCCTCCTACTGTAATAACATTTGACTTCTTCCATCCAATTTATTACCACTCAGAGGTACAGAACTTGTATCGTTTTCACCATTCCCTAGGTGTATAAATCTGAAATTTACATGAATGCAGGGTCTCTCGACAATGATCCTCTTTTACACTTAGCTTGACGTTATTCGTCATTTGCCGATATGGTATCACCAGCGAAATTGTCTTATCCAATAAGAATCCATAGAGATAATTATCTTCCAATATTTCCAATCCCATAGGCTTGGTGAGTTCTGAACAATAGTCCTGTTTCAGATTATCATATTATTTAGAAGCTTCCAGAGTAATATATGAAACTCCTTTTATGAAAGTGTTTTTAGTCCATTAATCATTATTTCAATATAAAATGCTTGAAAAAGGGTCACAAAAATGGACGAGAAAGAAATTAACCAGGAGCATAGCTTGAAACAAATAAGTTAACCAAAGATCAACAAGGCAATAAAAGAAAATTGATTTGGGTGTATCTTGAAAAGAATAAAGCAATCAAAGATAGCAAAAAAAAAAAAATGAGTAAGATAGGAGCTAGGTGCCCCAGATATCGCAGCCTGAGCTTCTTTATTCCAACTTCTTGAGGACCATTTTAAGCTTAATATGTGTTTAGAGGATCCGGAGTATTTTGTCGATGCCCCCAAGGCGTAACATACTTCCTCATTGCTAATTCAGACGTAGCAAGACTACTGTATGCCCCACTTTTATTCAAAATTTGAGCCGCCCTTTTCGAGTTTTCAACTCAAATCCCCTTTGGTCTCAAAGTGCCCTTTGCGGGTTTTCGCATTGGCCTCTCCTCTTTTTTTTTAGGCGCCCTTTACGGGTTTTCACCTTGATCTTTCCTCTTTTAGGCAAAATATCTCTTGACTAAACCTAAAGTCACTAGATTGGGCAAGTCTTCGCCATCCGTCTCGGTCAATATCAATGCTCCACTAGAATAGGCCCTATATAAGTCCTTCCCAGTTTGGCATATGCTTTCCTCTAAAATCATTTTGTGGAAGAAAAATCTTTTTCAACATTAGGTTCCCCTTGTGGAATTCTCTAGGATGAACCTCTTTGTCGTAAGCTCACATCATCCAACCATGATGGATAACTTTTAACCTTTTCTTCGATTAGGTTCGATTGGCAAAAACGCTTCAGTTCCATAATGGGTAAGATGTTGCCCCAGCGAAGGTTCTGGCCGACGTTCAATAAGACAGAGGGTAAATGATAGTTTCTTATGCCAATCCTTACAAGTCTTAGCCACCTTTTATTTTTTTTTGGCAACTTTGTTGCACTGCGATATGCTACCTGATTTTTAGAGAAACTGTAAACTTTGACTTTGTACAGTGATCCTTTATGGCATTCTTTGTCAGCATCTGATTTCTCCTCTTTTTTCTTTTCTTTCTTTCTTCTTTCTTTTTTTTTGAAAATTTGATGATTATCGACTTTGTAACCTTGGCATACGAAGCTACTTCCACCCTCTTAGTGAAGTAAACGATGACTACGACAATGAATCGATATCGACTAGAAGCTTTTGACGAGATTGGCCCCATAAAATCCATGCCCTACATATGGAAAATTTATGAAGAACTGGAGTAGGCATATGAATCTTGTTTCATTATATTCGGCATAGCTGATATCACCCCTTTCTATATAGATCGGCAGTGCTTGATTCTCATGTTTAGCCCGCATCTTAGTATGATCGTGCGAAAACATTTTTGATGTCTCGCATTATTTTTATGGCAAGCTGGGCTTCGATCTTTATTCCTTTCCTAGGCTCGCAATATCTAATGATCCTTTGTAGAGTAAGGTCTGTTTTTCATCTTGTTAAACCATTCTTAACAAGTCAGAAGATATGTCACAATCTCTGTCATCTTCAAAATCCTGAGATCCCCTAGACTCGTATCTTGTTCAAAAAGAGAGTCAGTAACAATGTCGCTCATGACGTTGATATCTGGGTACCTAAGTATGAAGGCAAGAAATCCAAAGAATAAATGATTCTAAGAATGATTACTTGTATGGTAATGAATAAAGAATGAAAGAGAAAAAAATGTACAGTAGAAAGAACAAAAGACTATGTACTCAAAAGATGCATTTTATTGAAATAAAATTTCAGACACAAGCCTATTTCACAAAAGGGTTCTTATTGCCTCTAGGCTTAAGGCAACAAGCATGTTTTGAATATTACTCTAGATCAGCTCTAAAAATATAAGGATCTCTTCCACAGTACCATTATTCAAACATTCCAAGTACGTAAGAGCTTGGAAACTTCATTCTCAATTCTCTCTTCGAATGTGTCATTGGAATTCCCGCATGTCTTGTTAAATCTCAATCAATTGCCCCTGCATCTGTATTTGCATTTGCTCTATTCTTTCCAATCTTTGCTCCATGTTTTCCAGGTTAATTAAAATATTTTTACCTAATTAGGGTCCTTCTTTTAAGTCTAATGCAAATGATTTAATGTAATGTGAATGCATGAATGCAAAGAGGCATCAATTCTGATTCAACTTTATTTTAGAAAACCTTATTAGAAAACAAAATCCTTTACATAAAACGGACTACTATATGCTTTCGCCCTAAGGCTCAAAATTCTGACTTTCCTAAACAATAAAGCCAACTCTTGGCCATGATCTGACTGTAGCTCATACTTCGTGCTCAATGTATCAACCTGTGCTGCCTCTCGAATCTGGACTATTGTTTCATCCATGAGGTAATCCTAACTTCTAACTTGGTCATGGGAATGATGAAGCTCTTCCTTCCAATACCCTTCTCTTGTTTCAAAAAGTTTGATCTGAAGTTCATAACTGTGCAATGTTGTTGCTAACTCTTCAATCTTACCTTTCAGGCTTGACTTTAACTTGATCGCGGAATTATGGCTTCGATGGTGATAAAGAAACCGTCTAAGCTTAGCATCGATCTTCAGAAAAGTATTGATCATTTACCCTAGCTGGTGCCATACTTAGAAATTCTTCCGCTTCCATGGCCCATAAAGATCAGAGTTTTTCTTATCAGAAAGCGGACAAAGAAGGAACTGCGGAGCTCCAGGGAATTTAGATTGTATCTGTTCAAACTTTTTTTCAACTCTAACCACAGGTGAAAGGCGTATATTCTGGTTCATCTCATTGTATATATCAAATGGGGGATCAATACGAATTCCTTTCATTTTTACACAATGAATCGAATTCCTTGCAATGTTGTTTGGATCATAACGAGGAGCCGAGAAGTTCACAACAACCCATCTTTCAATCTTAGATGGTTCCACCAATTTATTGAATGACACGGTCTTCTTAATCTCATTTTTTTAAGTCCATTTGGTTATCTTGGCCATCAGGGCTTGCATTTCCATTGTTTCTGGTAGGTGCAACATCCTCAAGTACGACAGTAAACTCAAGCTTGTTGTTTGGTAGCAGACCTATAATATATGAACATTTTTACCATCATAGGCAAAATTCTTTCCATCTAAATCATTTTTGTAGGTCTCATGTACTCTGTCAATCAATATCCTTCCAATACCTTTACCATCCCCAGGGTGACCATCTTCCTATGAAAGAGAACCGTTGTAATGGTAGAAGTGTCCATCCTTACTCCCCATGCTCACTTTGAAGTGATTGGTGAGTATAGTTACCTTCTGCCCTTTAGTTCCAACACCACGCTTTGCCATAGGGGGTCTTCTTCGTATCTGATTCTGGAATGACATCAGGAGGCATAGATGGCAGCAGAGGTAGGGATTCCAGTGTTGCCCCAATTCTCTCTTGCTCAAACGAATCCATACCCTAAAATCTTCTTTCTAATTGGTTTTGCTCTAACCATATACGAACGATTGCATTATCTTCCACTTTATCAAGGAACCCGTTCTCCATAACCAGCTTTCTAACTTAGAAACTGATCGTGAATCGATACCTCTTAAAGTATGAAATGATATGCATAAAAGAATAAAACACACAAGTTAGTACCATGGAATATAAAACAAGTAAAATAAACAAACACCTATCTGGGTGTCCACTAAGGCTTGACGTAGTTCTACTTAAGTGGGTTCCTAGGTTCTCTACGTGTGGTTCAACTCTAAAGTTGAGGTACCCGAACCAGCAGATTCCTCGATCCTCACCCATTATAGGCTCATATAGACCGAGTTTGGTTCAAGGGAATACATTTCCCTATGGCCATGCAGAGGTGAAAACCTCACGAAGACATAGGTACGGATGTATCCTGGAAGCAGTCCACTAGCCCATGCGGAGGTGAAAACCTCACGAAGGCATAGCTTCCCGCTCCCACTTAAGTGTATGACCACCACGGTCATGCAGTGCACTGCAGAGAAATATATTTAGAACCACATGCAATAAAAGGATCATGTTTTAAAAAACCAAAATTTTAAATTCAGAAAAAAAGAAATGAAATTATCAATTTTACGACTTGACTATCTTATTGTCCCCAGCGGAGTCGCTAAGCTGTCGAAACTATTTTTAAAATCGGTTTTGAAAAAATGGGGATCGACTTTAAAAAACAAAAATGGGAGTCGCCACCAATCCCGTTTTACTTAGGTGTGATTGGATCACCTTGTAGAACGTTTCATTTTAAAACATTTGATTTTGGTCTACGAAAAAAAAAATGGGTTCGGGAGTCGGTTACGTACGAGGAAAGGTTAGCACCCTCGTAACGCCCAAATATTGGTACCTAATCGTTAAAATCACGTCCAAATGTTTGAAATTTAAAAAGTTTAAAATAAGATTTGTTTATTAGAAGAAAAATCAAGACTTACCTATCTCAAAGAAATAAAAATACCATACCCAATAAGTTAGGATACAGTATCTGATGACTTCAAAGCTAGGTACATCTTATTTTAGAAAATTCTTACCTCGAGGTACAAAACATCATACCCAATAAGTTAGGATACAACGTTTTGAATTCTCAAGAATAAGTTTTTTATTTGAAACTTGAGATTTCTTTATTCCGAAAAACTATAAACATCACATCCAGCACGATTGGACACGACATTTTTTAAACCCTCGTAACTAAAGGCGTCTCATAATTTACGAAATTTAATAAAATGGTATTTAGTTATTTAGCCCAAATGGAAAATCGCAACCCAGCACGATTGGGCACTATTTCCCGAATTTCTAAGTACAAAACATTGCCTTATCTTAAAAAAAACCTTTAGATAAAGTATAGTAATTTTGCAAAATGCATTTTTATTTTAAAATGATGATCCTACGAAAATATCACATTAATACAAATAATAAGAATATAAAATAACCATTAAAAAATAAAAATCATAAATGAATGGCAAAATATATATAAACAAATAATAATAAATGTCAAAATAACAAAACTTAATAAACATGAAAATTTCACATGCGATATTAAACCTTTCATGCAAATATATAACAAATAATAAATATAAAAATGTATACAGATATGTTGAAAAAGAAAAGAAAAATATTTTTTAAAATAAATAAATAATTTATAAAAATATATTTATAATAATCTAATACACATAAAACTTCCTTTAAAAATAAATAACATATTATACAATATAAATGATTTTAGATAAAATAATTTTTTAAAATAATATAAAATATAGTATTATAATAAACAAAATATTAAAAAAATATAGAATATAATAACTAATATATTAATCTAAAAAAATAATATGTAATAAAAATATTTTAAATAAAATAATAAATAATAATAGTTTAAAATATAAAAAATATACAATAGTTTTATATCATTAATAAATTAATATATAAATAATAAGAGAAATAATATAAAATATTTAATATGACAAAATAATTTAAATGAAATAAAATAAAAAAGTTATAAAAAGGATTAAATAGCAATTAAAACAGATTAAAAGAACTAAATTAAAATACGTATTAAAGTACAGGGGTAAAAATAGAAATAATGCCAAATTTCAAAACGGCGCCGTTCCAATTTTAACCCTTTAATAGCTCATGGGACTGAATTGAAGCAAAGTATAAGTTTTTGGACTAATTTAAAATAAATAAAAAGTTGATTTTAATAAAATTAAACTTAATAAAATAAAAGGACTAAAAGGGTGATTTTCCCTTTTTAACAAAACACGCGAACCCTTATCGGGTTTTCGGGTCAACGTGCGGACCCTGCTTAATCAAAACGGCGTCGTTTCATTTTGTTTATAAAAGTCAATTTTAGTAAAAAAAAGTCATTTCTGAATCTGGTTTAAAAAAAACTTCAAGAATTCTCTAGGAGATTCTTCGTCTTCGCTTGGCACTGGTCGTTGGACCCATGGACTACCGCCTCCATGCGCGTCACGCGCCACCACAAGCGGTGGCCGGAGGCCAAACCTTTTCTTTTCAAGCCCGTCGAAAAGTAAACCTACTCTTCTTTATTACTATTTTGTAAATGACATACACGAAACATAAAATAAAAATAACAAAAGACAGAATATAGATCACCTTAAAAAATTGTATTCTGTTTCAATGTTTTTCTTTCTTTTGTATTTCTGTGTATTCTTTTCTCTCCGTATTTTTTTGTGTTACAAAAATCGAGCTTTTATAGCCTTGAAAATGGAAAAAGAAAAAGAAAGATTTTGCTACTGTTTTGTCTTCTTTTGCTGCGGATTGTTTCCTTTCTTTGCAGGTCAATGGAGGCTCGGCGATGATGAGGCGATTTGCGCGATCTGTGGCGCAACTAGTGGGCGTGAAGGCTGCTGGGTGCTGTTGCGGCGCGAAGCTTGCGGCGCCTAGGGTTTTGGAAACCCTAGGTCTTCCGATTTTGGTTTAGGTTTTTGGGCCCTTTTGGGCGGTGTAGACTTTGGATCTGATTAAGGTCTATTCTGATAGTGGGTTGTTTAGGTATTGGGCTAAGGGTAATGGGCCTCGGTTTTGGTCTATTTGGGTTTAAGGCTAATTGTAATTGGGCTATTGGATTAGAGTGTAATTGGGCTTGTAACAAGGACAATAAATGGACATTTAATTATTATTTTTTTATTTTGGGCTTATTTTAATGCCCGGGCAAAATTAGGTACTTACAATAGATTATGAATCTTTTTTGAAAAATAAACAAGTTTTGTTAAGTGATTTTGGATGAATTTTGGAAATAGGGACTAACTTGTTAAAGATATAAATTCTAGGGCTTTATTGTGAAATTATGGTAAATATGAGTTGTTCCAAGGTCCCTTGTTTACTTGATTAACGTGGATTTAGGTTAAAATGGTTAGATTTTAAGTTATAAGATTAAGGACAAAATTGTGAAAAGTTAAAATGTTAGGGGAAAATTGTTCATAAATATGAATCATGGATAATGAAATTATTTATTTAGATCAAGATAAACCATGTTTGGACTTAGATCGGAAAAAAGTTAAAGCTTTGGATTAGTTGATCTAACTTCTACACCTTTAATTATCAAGGTAAGTTCGTATGAATGGTTGTCGTATTAATGTTATTTAATTTGAATGTTTACCAAGTTTTTTTTAATGTAAATGGATCGATATATAAACATATCAATGCTATGATGAATTGACGGTTATCGAGTATCTGTTGAACATTAGGAATTATTAGGAAATGAATGACAAGTCATTAGGGATTTTATGTTTCGGGTGTTGGTCTTGAATGTCCTACCTATGGTTGAGGTCTAACACTTGTTGCGGATTCTCCACAACTTGTTTGAGTAACATCATGTAGCTTAGATTCCAACCCATAACTCGTGTAAGGAGGCCCATTTCACAACTCGTGTGAGCAACATTATGTAGCTTACATTTCGACCCGCAACTCGTGTGACCAGTCGCATTTCACAGCTCGTGTGAGCAATGATGTAATGGAAAGGTTACGGTTATATGTAAAGGCACACATTGTGTGAGCTTTGCCTAGTATCTGATGAAATTCTAGATGGTTCAACGGGCAAGAAAAAATGAATGGAAAGGTAAGTATGCAATTGAATTTAATCATGACTTTACGAATGGAAATATGAACTACATGATGTTGTACATATGGTTGATTTCATTATATCATGGAAAAACTAACTAATTTGTGAGTTGGTGATGTTGGATAGACATTTCTAAGCTTATGGCATTGATGATGAGTTATGTTTGTCTATGTATGGTAATATTGAAATGGTAAATTATGTTTAAGTTTATATAAGCTTATTAAGCACTCTTTGCTTACGTAGTTGTTTTCCTTTGTTTTATAGATTATCAGAAGCTCGATTTGGTTGGAAGCTTGTCGGAAACCTATCACACTATCCAGCAGTTAATTAGGTAGTTTTTGTGCATTTTGGCCAAGGTTTATAATGGCATGTATAGGATGATTTGTAATGGTATTTTGATGAATGTTTTGTTGGTGTTTTGGCATGTATATGTTTTGAAAGTTAGGTTGGTTTGGTACCATTTGATGCCTTGTCAAATTGTTTCATTTTGGTTACCTTACTATGCATGTTGGTATAGCTCTTTATGGTATGTTTGGAATGGTATGATAATGGTTAAATTTGTGGTATGTTTTGGTAAGTAATTAAATAGGTTATCATGTATGAAATGGTACAATATTGACATGTTTTAATGGTTGATGTCTTGGTATATTGTGGTGCCTTTGAATGACATATTGGTTAGTTGAATTAGGATCTTGAAATGGCATTTTGATGTGTGTTTGGGTGATGATTTGGTTCCTTTAAAGTGTACTTTAATGGGTTGAAAAGTTATGCATGAAATGGTTTTGAAATGATTGTTTTAGGAAAATTTTGGATTCACACGGCCTGAGACACGGGCGTGTGAGGCACACGGCCTGGCGACACAATCGTGTGTCATCTGATGATTTCCTTAGGGTGCAAGTTAGTGAGTTACATGGCCTAACACACGGCTTGGCATGTGGGTGTGCGACACGACCATGTGACCCTACTCAGAGAGTTACACGGGTGAGGACACGGCCATGAGTCCCTAGTTCAAAAGTTAGAGCTATGTCACGCGACAGTGTGACCCCTATTTTGCAAATTTTGCATCTTTTTCTTAAACTTCCTGTTTTGTTTAAAATTAGTCCCGAATTGCTCCTAAGCTATTTTTAGGGCCTCAAGGGCTCGATTTAGAGATAGTATGCATGTGAATGAATGGTATATGATATTATTAACATGTTGAATGATATAATGTTTAAATGTTTACGATTGTATGGTAATGCTCCGTAACCCTAATCTGACGACGGAGACGGGTTAGGGGTTTTACATTTAGTATTGTTGTGGAGAAACACTTTGACTTGAAAAACACTTTGGGGAGAAAAGTTGTGCTAAACAAGTAACTTTTTGTGAGATTTTTGGCTTTTTTAAAAGCATTTTTGGCCAAACAGAGAAGCTAAAACTTTTAGCTCGATTCTGGGGCTATCGGAACAGTGGTTTCGAGACCACTAATTCGAGGTCAAAGAAAATTATTTTTAATATTATTTTATGTGTTATAGCATGATTATAAGGATGCATGAAAATTTTGGTGCTTTAATTTTCGCGATTGTATGCTTAATTGTGAAAAAGGACTAAATCGCATAAAGTGCGAAAGTTCCATTTTATAAGCTAGAGGTGTCTAATAGCTATGGAATATTAAATTGGAGGTCTTTAATGTGCAATTAGGCCAATGAGAGGGTGTTGGCCGGTCATAGGGACAAGAGAGACAAGAGCATTAAATTGGTAAAAAATTTGGTGATATTAGGTGACTAAATGAATAAAATAAGACTAAATAAAGAAGATATCATCTTTTACTATTCTCATTTCTTCTTCCACCAAAAATTGAAGTGAAAATAGAGTTTTTTGGAGCTCAAACTTTCAACCAAGTTATTCTCTTACAAGTAAGTGATCTTAGAGGTCTTTCTTGATAATTTTTGTACTTTTAGAACCCCTAAAGCTTAAGCTAGCTAATGAGGGGACTATTTTACAAAATGGTTGAAAGTTTCTTGAATTGTGGTTGTTCAATAAACAACTTTTGTGAAAGGTGTTACCATGAAAACACCTAAAATGACCTATTTGTAAAGGTTATAAATTGAGTAGTAAATGCATGAAATGATTGGTATTGTGAATTGTTATAAGAGTAATAAATGTTCAGCTAGGCTTGTTTAATGAGAAAATGTGATGAAAAACGATTTACGAGCCTAAGGGTAAAATTGTAATTTTGCCAAAGTATAAGGGAAAAACGGTCATTTTTGCCTAAGTAGAAATTTTGAAGTGTCATGATTTAAAAGTAGAAATTTTGAAGTGTCATGATTTATGTAGTGATTAAATGAGTAAATTTTATTATTTTGGATCAAGAAGAACGCGGAAACAACCTTGACCAAGGAAAAGGCAAGGTTACGAATTAAGCCGCAAATTAACATATTTTGCACCAAGGTAAGTTTTTGTTTAAACGATACATCTTTAATACATATGTTGTTACCTATTGATGCATCGTATGGATGTAAATACTTATTGGTGAGATTGACTGAAAATGATAGAAAATGATTAATTTTTGAATGAACCTAGGAATAGAAATGTGGATACGGTCAAATATCCGTAATTATGTAATCGTTGGTGGGCTGTGTGCGATACCACCTTGTTATCTATTCACGATGGGCTGTTTGCGATACCATTGTTTATACTATCATTTGGTGGACTATGTGCGATACCACCGTAATTATCATTGTGGGTGGGTTGTGTGCGGTACCACCCTATTATTGTTTAATGGTGGGCTGTGTGCGATACCACCCTATTATTGTTTAATGGTGGGCTATGTGCGAAACCACCGGGTACTTTGTATAATTCCAAATGGTTCATCGAGAAACTTGTTTAAGTAAATATTTCATGTGGCTTTGTGGTGATAAGTGCAGGGCATAAGTACAAATAAATGTGAGCAGTGTATATGATATATGGTTGGGATGTGGTAAGAGTTGAGATGAGTAAGCATGATTATGAAAATGTGAATTGTTCTTACATAGTATGTAATGTTTTTGATTGATTCGCATATGGTATAATGCTTATTGTTTACATGTAGACTTACTAAGCTTAAAGCTTACTCCCTCTCCTTTCCCTTGTTTTATAGTGTCAAAGAGCCAGCTCGAGATACGAAGATAATCAGAAGATCACCCACACTATCAGCACATCTTGGTATATTTAGACTTAGCATTTCGAGTATGGCATGTATAGGGACTAGACTTAGTTGTATGTCATATTATTTTGGCCAAATGTGTTGGCTCATTCCATGATGAACTCTCTTGTGTAAGGCCATAGTTGATGGCTCTTTATTACTAATATATGAAAAGATGAGGTTATTCATGATTGTACAAGTAGCATGTTGATTTTCTTGGTTTAGTTATGCTTGTATGAGTTGGGGTGATAAAAAGAGCTTGGCAAATAGCCTTGTTCCTGTCCACACGGGTAGACACACAGGCGTGTGTCTAGGCCGTGTGTGACATACGGTCAACCTCATGGGCATGTGGCTAGGCCATGTGTCCCCTTGCATGCTAGGTTTACAAGTCAGTATGCTCAGTAGTAAACACACGGGCAGAGACACAACCGTGTATTCTGCACTTGAAATTAAGAAGACATGGGCGTGTGCCTAGGTCGTGTGAATTCTGCACTTGAAATTAAGAACTTAATTTGCCACACGGTCAAATGACACGGGCATGTCCCTAGGTCGTGTGACATTTATGGGATGATGACGTCAGAAATAGAATACCAAGGTTTTTGGCACATGGGCTAAGACACGGGCGTGTCGAGGCTGTGTGGGGGCACGGGCCAGGGACACGGGCGTGTGTCCGGCCGTGTGAAAAAACCTTATAGGTTCGAATTGAGAAATAATTCTACATGGGTGTGGAACACGGGCATGTGATATGCCACACGGGTGTGTCCCTTCTTCCACACGGGCGTGTGGACTGTTTAATGAAAATTTTTCTCAAACTTTTAGGGATCTCTTAAAGAGTTCGATTTGATCCCGAACTATTCTTAAAGCGTGATTTGGGCCTCATAGGCTTGTTTAAGTGGTGTTAGTAAAAGTTTTAAATTTGGAGAGAAAGCCAAGTCTCGGAATTGTATGATTGATTGCGTATAAGCCTAGTAATGTCTCGTACCCTATTCCGGCGTTGAATAGAGAAAGATGGATGGCTGAAAATAATGGCCAACTTTGAGAAAGAAGCATGTAAGACTTATTCATAGAGACAACTTAAAAATAGGTAGGATACCTTGAAAAAAGAATGGAAGGCTTGGGAGAAACTTAAAGGTGAAGATACTAGTCTAGGGTGGAATCCTATAAAAAGAACCGTTGATGCATCGAATGATTGGTGAGAGGGTAGGCTAAAAGTACTTAATAATTCTTAACATTTTTTTTTCTTATTTATGAGGTTACTGATAATTTCTTATTAAACTACCAATTTATACGTAGGTTGTGCCTAAAGCTCAAAAATTTAGAACATTGGGCATTGGTCCTAAATTCGAATGGAAGTTGGACCAGATGTTCATGGGGGGTAGTTGAATTGATGATAAAACTTGGACACCTTCTTCTGGTACACTCCGTAGTGAATTTTTTGAGGATGTTGACAATGACATACCTAAAGAGAATGAGGTAGAAAATGCGAGAAATGATGTTTACATTTTAAATGATGTTCTCATTGATGGAAACAATCAAAAAAGAAAAACACTTGAGATATCTACTTCACATTTTAAAACTGGGAGGAAGAAGCCCTCAAAGCAAATTGGAGGGGCTGCAAAATGTCCAGTCAAATTGAAAAATTATGCAATCCAACTGACAATATGAGCCAAGCCACATAGTTTAACTCATTCTGTGGATCCATATGGTATTCCACAAGTAGTTAAAGTGCTTGATAGCATGCCAGATGAAGTTCTAGAAGCTAGTCTGCTATACTTTTTCTGATTCAAATTATTACTCAATAAGGACAAGAGAACAATGTTTTATCAATTAATACCAAGATTAGAACTTTATGGCTTAAGACGGAAATAGAGGAGAGTTGAAAATTTTCTAGTCTTCTAGGGTCTTGAGATATCTACTATTTAACTAAACAACAATGCTAAACTAGTTTTATCAATAGTTATTTATGTTTGGTTTTTGGATATTGAATTTATCTTCTATTTATTTATGCGTAATCTAGTTTTATCAATAGTTGCTTATGTTTGATTTTGGATAAAAAATTTGTTCACAGGTGATGAGTATGAATGACAATTTCAGCGGTGATGAAAGTGATTTTAAATAGTCAAAAAACAAAAAAGATTTTACAACGCATGGAATGTTTTAATCGGTTATTTGTTGTTGCATCTTCTTCCGTGCAATTATATTATGAAAAGTATATATTGAAGCAACCATGCATGGATTCAAAACAGTCAGTTGAGGCATGGATCGGAGAGATCCTTGACGATCATGAATCACGTTGTATGATTAGTTTTAGGATGTTAAAAATTATATTCACGAGTTTGTTGAGATTTTTAAAGACAAGATACAATTTGCAAACTTCAAGGCACAAATCTTCTCGTGAAATGTTGAGAATTGTTTTATACATCTTGGGCACCGTTGTAAAAGTTTCCCAATATTGAGAAAGATTTCAAAGGTCTGGAGCAACATTAAATCGATACTTTGCAATTGTGCTTGAGAAAGTTTCAAGCATGGTCATTAATCTAATTGCACCCGATGATCTTTTTTTAGCTTAATACCCGAACAAATACGTAATGATTCTAGATATATGCTGCATTTAAAGGTTAAAATTTAAAATTATATTATTATATTATAATATTTTTTAATTTAAAATATGCATGAGACTAATATAACTATTTGTTCAGGATTGCATAGGTGCAATTGATGGTACTCATATTGCCGCTATTCTTCCACCAAATGAACAAATTCCCTACATTGGAAGAAAATGCGTCCCCACTCAGAATATTATGGCAGTATGTGATTTTAATATGTGTTTCACCTTTATTATGGCTGGATGGGAAGGATTGACGCATGACACTAGAATATTTCTTGATGCAATTCGAGATCCAAAATACAAATTTTCGCACCTACCAAATGGTAATATATTTCATTTATTTCTTTTTTTTAAAATAATAAAGTATAAGTTCTTTAATTAATAATTAAAAAATAAACAACTCTTGAATTATTTGTTTATCATATTATGACATGTAGGAAAATATTATCATGTTGATTTTAAATATCCTCAAATAAAAGGTTATCTTGGACCATATAAAGGACAACAATATTATTTACATGACTTTCGTAGATATAGGCCTATATCTGGTAAAGAAGAGATATTCAATCATTCACATTCATCATTACGTAGTGTGATTAAACAAACTTTTGGTGTTTTGAAAAAAAAAAGGGTCATTTTAAGGGATATGCCAAGTCATAGTTTTGAAAAGCAAACAATGATCGTTGTTGCTACAATGACGATACACAATTTTATCCGAAAACATGTACATTGAAATGATACAAATTTTATGAAATACAAAAATATTAACAAGGCATATGAGAATATTATTGATTCAAAAGATGTGCATGATGGAGAAAGTGATGATGATGATGATGATGATGGTGAATTAAACAATTCAAGTGGTTTTGAAAGAAAATTAACAAGAGATGCTATAGCTTCTAGTTTAATGAATTCACTTTAAATTGCAAATGCTAATGTAAAATTTTTAATATTTATATTTGGTATATAAATATTGCCCCTTTTTGAAACTTTAATTCAAATACATATAATATTTTAATTTGTTATGTTTATATTTTCTATGTTATGTTAATATCTAATGTGGGTTATATATTCAAATTACATTTTAAAATAAAATAATACAAATGTGTTAAAATCATTAACTAAAAATTAAAAAAAAAGCATTTTTTGTGTTAATATCTAATTACAAATATTTAATGGTTATATTTAAATATTTAAAATATATTTTATATATTCTAATTAAGTTTTATAAATAATTAATATTAATTGCTTAAAAATATTTAAAATTGATATTTCATATATTAAAATATTAACAACAAGTTATAATAAATTATTTTTATATTCTCACTAAAATATCATAAGATTAACTAATTTAAACATTATTTAAATGCATGTTTGTTACTTTATAATACCATGTCTAAAATGAACATTTTATTTTTCAAAGTACTTTTTGACAACAATACTAAACACTTAAAATTTAAACCAAATTTTTCAAAAATACTTTTCAAACCACTTTTCCACAACACTTCATTTTTTAAAAACGATGTTAAACTAGCCTTAAAAATAATTAAATAGACTTAAGGATGTAAGAAACCCTCAAACTTTTTCAAAAAAAGCAATTAAGCCCCTACTCTCTTTTTTTGCACTCAATTGGGTACTTGAACTTTTAAAATGCATCAAAAGACCCTCAAACTTTTTCAAAAAAAGCAATTAACCCCTGCCTTTTTTTTTTCACTCAATTGGGTACTTGAACTGCTAAAATGCATCAAAAAGGCCCTTTGACCGTTAAATTTAACTACCCTTAAATTATTTCAGTTAAAGCCACCACGTGTCAAAACCACAGCTTGACATGTGGCAAAAAAAAGATAAAAAATAAAAATCGATAAAAGTTATTAAAATTTAATAAAATATAAAAATATTTAAATTTTATTAAAAATTAGAAATTTTTTAATAAAAATCGTAAAAAAATATAAAATATATAGAAATATAAAAATAAATTATAAAATTTTATAAAGTCGTAAGAAAATTATAAAAAATGTAAAGAAATATAAAATTCGTAAAAAAATATTATAAAAATTGTTGTACCAAAAGAAGCATTTTATAATTTTTCTATAACTCTTATTGATTATTATTATTTTATCATTTTTCGCCACATGTCACGTTATATTGCGCCAAGTAATGACTTTAAGTGAAAAAAACTGAGTGTCGTTAACTTTAACGGTCAGTGATTAAAGTTAATGGTTAAAAGGGCCTTTTGACGCATTTTTATAAAATTTTAAATGATTTTT
Source organism: Gossypium bickii (assembly GCA_025503065.1). Lineage (NCBI taxonomy): Eukaryota > Viridiplantae > Streptophyta > Magnoliopsida > Malvales > Malvaceae > Gossypium > Gossypium bickii. Next base: position 38,075,131 of record CP106712.1, on the reverse strand, counting down.
ATAATTTTTTTCTAATTTTTAATATTTTTATTAAAATTTAATAATTTTTATTGATTTTTATTTTTTATAATTTTTTTGCCACGTGTCATGTCTTGTTTGTGACACGGGATGGCTTTAACTAAAAAAAATTAAGGGCAGTTAACTTTAATGGTCAACTGTTAAAGTTAACGAGCAAATGACCTTTTTAATGTATTTTAACAGTTCAAGTACCCAATTGAGTGAAAAAAAATCAGAAGTTTAATTGTTTTTTTTTTTGAAAAAGTTTGAGGGCTTTTTTGATACACTTTGAAAGTTTAAGTATTCAATTGAGTGTCAAAAGAAAGTAAGAGCTTAATTACTTTTTTGAAAATAGTTTGAGGGCCTTTTAATGCATTTTGAAAGTTGAAATACCCAATTGAGTAAAAAGAATAGAGATTTAATTACTTTTTTTTAAAAGATTTGAGAGGTTTTCACAACCTTAAACCGAATTAAATATCAAAGAAGGAAAAATGTCTTGGTCCAAATGTTGAATAAAGCTGTAGGCTTTAATTGAGCCTTTTTTTAGAGGTAGTTTTTGTTAAGGGATTGTTTAATTTATTTTATTTAAATGTTTTGTATGAAAATAAAAATACTCTTAAAACATTTAATTTTTAAAATAAAATGGGTTTTAGTTTCTAATTGAATTGTAGGGATTTAATAATATTTTTAGAGTGTATTTGGACTGGATGAGAGATTTGGAAGAGAAATTTTATTTCTGAAAGGTTTTTAAAATTTAAAAGATAGATTTACTTGTCTGGAAAAAATATAGAAAATTAATTTTAAAAAAAAATTTGAAAAGGAATTTTGAATAACTCAATTTTCTTATTCAAATTTCACTTAAAAGAGGCAAAATCACTTTTATTTAAATGTGTGGTCTCATAGTAAAATAAAAAACATTAACTTTAAAATATAATTTTTATTTAATTCCAATATATATTTTTTGAATTTTATATTATTTAAAATATTTATATATTTTTACAAATATAATGATATCCATATTAAATCTTTTATATTATTTGTTTTTAATATAATTATTATTTTTAATTTATTAAAGTTCATTAACCTAAATTTTTTTAAAAAAATATTTATTCAAACAAAATAGAAACAAAAACTAATATTTTAAAATGATGGATTTTAAAATACTAAAAGTTTTAAAGTCTTTGGCATTTTAAAATTCCTTATCCAAATCCACCCTTAGAATTTAGATAAAAATAACAAAAATTTTTTTTAAAAAAAAAAAACTAAAAAGAAATTTTGGGTAACTCAAATTCTTTATTCAAATTCTACCTAAAAATATGATATTTCAAAATTCCTTTTATTTAAATATGTGGTCCCATAGTAAAATAAAAAACATTAACTTTAAAATATAATTTTTATTTAATTCTACTATATATTTTGTATTATTTAAAATATTTATATATGTATACAAATCTAATGATATCCATATTAAATCTATTATATATATATATTTTTTAATATAATTATTTTTCTTTTATAATTGTTTTTTTAACCTAATTTTTATTATTCAAACAAAATAATAAGAAATACTAGTATTTTGAAATGATATATTTTCCAAAAAATTTCAAAATATCTATTATTCAATACGTAGTGTTTAATAATAGTAGAGAATTCAAGATCTGCTTTGAGAAAATGAATAAAAAATTCCAAATCGTGCAAATTTCTTTTTTAAGACCAAATATAAACAGCATGAACTTCTAAATAGAGGGGTCATATAATTTGAGTTGAAGAGAACAGATTTATCTCACAGGGAGAGGGAGACAACAACATGTGCATGTTAGAATAACACACGCCATGCATGTAAACTACTCACACTCAAACCATGTGCTTACATCTTAAATAGTTACCTGGTGAACCCTAGTTTCTGCACAAACCGAGAAACTTTACAGCTTACACCATGACTGCTCTTGCCTTTACACCTATTTTCATGCTGCTGCTCTTGGTTGCCAGTCTTCCCACTTCCCTTTCTCAGGACCCTATCACCCCAGGATCAACCGTATCCGACTGTAGCCCACGTCTGGTGGCTCTCATGCCATGTGCACCATTTGTGCAAGGCAATGCTCCGAGACCAGCGCAGTCCTGCTGTGACAATCTCAATCAGCTCTATGGGCTGCAGCCTGGTTGTCTTTGTCTCCTCCTCAATGACACCACTTTAAGTGCTTTTCCCATAAACAGGACCCTTGCACTGCAGTTACCTGTTCTTTGCAAGCTCCAAGCTAACAGCTCTTCTTGCTCAGGTACCATTCAGATCTTCTGAACTAATTATCTTGCATTCACGCCGGCTTTTCGATATCTGATTAATTGGTTTGATATTTTCTTTAAGGGTTGGCTTCCCCTCCGGGTTCATCTGGTTCTCAAGTTTCTCTAGGGACAAATCATAACTCTTCTGTCGCTGGTAATCAAATTATTTAAAGGGCTTGCTTTTCTTTTTAAGACCAGAAGGGTGAAAAAATTTTCTATTAAATGGATCATCATCATATTATAAGTTAAAGTTTTGCTTGTTTCCCCAGCTTCTTCTCCCATGGGGAACCCAAATGTTCCAGTGGCACCAAGACCAAGCATCATGGGGTTGGGGTTTGGCCGGAGCAAGGCTGGAAGATTGAAGGCACAAGGCCTCTTAGCAATGGTGGCTGCTGCTATTATTCTGTTTTCAAGACTCGCGCTTCCATTCTATTGACTCTGGTTAACAAAGTATTGATTCTTAGGTGTATTTATAGTTTTGAGCAAGTTATTTATTGGAACAAAGTTTATTTGGGAATGATACATATGCTTGCAATGGTTAATGTTTGTTTCATCCAAGCACAACCAAACCATTGTGGCAGTCTCTATAAATTCATATAATAATAACATAATTAAACCAAAAATCAAGCCTATTAAGCTTTAAAAGAACAGATGGAAGCAACTGTCAACTTTAACGTATGATATTATCTCAAATTATAAAGTTATATATTACATGCATTAGATTACAAATCCAGGAAAAGCCCGTAATAAATTCAAGTGATCCCAAGTATAAAGACCTTTTATATTAATATTACAGCAACTATTCCAAACTGGGTGCAACTTCAGTAGGCTTGATTCAAATACATCTGAATTTGAGACATCGGGTTCTTCTAAAAGCTCTCGAGACTGTATAGACTATTTGTTTGCTGGAGTCTCATTAAAATCTGTGGCCCCTTCGTTGTAAGTAGCCACAGAAATCCCACATGCAATTAACTGACAACATAGAGACGTCAGCTTGAAGAATCATCAATTAGTCTCGAACCAAATTTTAGATAAAGTGCAGAAACCAAGGAACAAACATATTTCACATGTACAACAGGTTAGAATTTTCCAGTATCATCACAATATAATGAAATGAATTCTTCTCATCATTCATCAAATACATCAATGGCAAGCTACCATACAGGAAATAGATTTGTAGTCTACTCTAAATGCTCCTACATTTTTTTTTTCTCAAGGGGATTTTGAATAATAAAAAAAACTAGGAAAAGCTTTTAGCAGATTCTTTCTCCACCTAATTGTCTTGAGAGAAATATATAAGCTGGGGAAAAGGTGATGAACAAGATGTACGTTTTGATCATCACAAATTTGGGGAGCAGGATGAGGTTTACCAAGGCTTGAACCCTGGCCTTTTGTATCAACATACAACTTTGCCACTTCAATTGTGGCTACTTCAACGGTGATGAACAAGATATCTGACATCTAGATCAATGATCCACCTTATTTCTCAAACCATCTTTCGAGTAATCCAGGAAATAATAAACAGTCCACAAGGATTATGAAAAAAATATGAGATATCTAATCAGACATGTTAAGAAAGGAGAAGGGTAAAGCATAAAGGGGAAAAAGTTCCACAACTTTCTATCTTTAACGATATTTGAGTAAAAGTATCGTGGAGGCTCATATATTGATAATCGAAAAGCATTTTGCCCCCTATATTAAAAAAAAAATAGTATATTAATCTCTATATGTTAGATAAAAAACCTAAACTAATTTTTTGTTAAAAATTTCATTATTTTTTAGCTATAAAAATATATTAAATTTTTAATAAAAAAATCAAATTTCTCTTTAATCTAACACGAGATTAATTTATTTATTTTTTTAAATAAAAATAATAAAATTTACCTCCATATTTTTATCCCATTTTTGATAATTAAGTCTGATCTTAAGTCACATCAATATTTCCTAAAGTGCCAAAGAAATTATATAGAAGAAAGGATGATGACTACCAATTACCATTCTACTAAAGGATGTAACATTCGACAAAATTTCCAAAATCATGCCAGATAGAGGCAGGGGCATCTATTTTCTTTGCGGTGTATGCTAATGTATAAATTTAAACCATAATCACACTGAATTCCATGGTTTTGACAACTTACAATCCTTCAAAAGCTTATATGAAAGTTTCAACAAATTTTAACCCTTCAAACGGTTTTATGAATTAAATTATCAATCATTAAAGGAAAAGGGAAAAAAAATTAAAAGGCTGGGGTAGGCGTATCGATAGATACCGCAAAAACGATGCCAAAAGCCCACAAATACTGAACAAGGAAACCAAGAACATCCCACTGGGTACCTTCCTATAAATCCAGCTGAAGACCTGGAAGTTTCGGAAACGGTTTCCCGTCAGCAGAAACCTTGGAGGAACTCACACCAACATTATCTAAACCAATCCCAACAACAACATTTTCGCCTTCAATCTCCGGCGTCCGTTTTTCCTCATCTTGTTCTTTCGTTGTGAGACTGCCCCTCCGGTTCTTGTTGTCGAAGCGTCCGGTTCAGGAAGAGAACTTTTTGGCTGCTGAAGTTAAGTGGAGGGTTCTGGGGGAGACGGGGAAGAGGACGTGGCGGCCAGGAGGGAAACGGGGATAGAAATGTTTGGAGGGTTTGTTGCAGAGGCTTCGGACTCTATTACCACCACTGCTATTACTACCATGGCTGAGCAAGATAAGACATAGGAATGTCATATTAAGATTTTATTATTTTATTTTAAATAAAATGGTAAACTATATAGATACGCACCCAATTATTAAAAAATTTTATTTTAGGCACTTAAAATAAAAAAATTACAATTTAGGCCTTCACGTTATATATTTCAATCATTTTGATCACTTCTCTTAAAATCACAAGCGTCAAGTTGAGTATAATAACAAATTTAACCCTCAATTTTTACATATTATATCAATTTAGTCATAATTTTAAAAAATTAACTTGTAAAATTTATAAATATTCTCAATTTGATCCTAATTCTAAAAAATTCAAAATAATATATAAAAATACATAAATATTTTCAAAAATATATAATAATAAATTTAATAAATATAAATAAAAATTATTGTTGACAAAAGTAATATATAAAATTTAAAAATACATAAATATTTTCAAAAAATAAATTTAAAATTTATATTAATATTAAATAATAATAATAATAAACCTTCCCCCACCCTTGTCCCTTTCCCTCTCTTCCGCACCTTATATACTCCATTTTTCTCTATTTTTTTGTCCCTTCCCTTCAAACTTTGTAGCAAATTGTTGAGTGTTTTAGAGTACTTGTCTTTCAAAGGGGGGGTTAAATTCTCTATTTATATGATACGGTCCTTGTTTCTTGGATGTGACGTCTTAAGTAGGCCCCTATGTATGCCAACACGTACCATATTCTAGGATTAACACATGTTCTCTAGGTGCGGGTTCGCCTGCATGGTGGTGCTAATCTACCTCATGCAAGTTCATGAGAGGATGCGAACTCATCACATGCAAAACCCAAGATGCGAACTATGCAAGCTACGGGTAGATCTTAGTCGGGTAACTAGGTAGCAGGTTGGTAATGGCGAATATCCACCTAGTTCAAAGAAGAGTTATAAAGTGACTATTCTGAGAACTTGGCTTCGCGAAGTGGGGAATATTTGAGAATGAAACATATCACATACGCCTTTCGCTTTAATTTGTCATATACGCTTCACCACATGTTAAGAAGAGGTACAACTATAGAAAGCTGATTGTGCCTTCATTCTCGAACACACAAATCGTCAAGGTGTGAAATTCTTTAAAATGAGGTTACCTTAACCCTAAAGATTAAATCGTTCGGATTTTTGAAATAGTTGAGAATGAACTACTATTTAGAAGGATAATCATGATTTACAGGTAAATTTCTTAAAACTTCCAAATTATCTTTATAGTCATTTTGGGTTTAGTTGGGCATGATAGTTAGGTCAAGGGGAGGTGCTCGTAGCATTTAGGTAACCATGCTGGTTCAGGGAGCGAGCTTTCACAATCCTGTGAAACGAAGGCTCCCTAGAGGTGAAATCGTCTGCTTACACCACCAAGCTCGAAGAAATGAGTTGTTACTTGGCCACTCGGGGAATTCAAATACTCAATTTTTCCTATGACTTCTCGATCGTCGAAGGGTTGAGGCGATTGAGTGACACCACCTACAAAAGCTTTCTTCTTCCCTTGCACGTATTAGAAGCTGGTTTTTATCTTCCTCTCCACCCATTCTTCTACCATCTTCTTGATGAATATAAAATAGCTTCAGGGCAGCTATTTGGTTTCTCATGGTAGGTTGTAATGGCCTATTTCATTGAATGTGGTTGGTGAGAGGAGGCCCCATTGATTTCTATTTTCTAGAATATATACCAACTCAAAACATGTAATTAAAGGGGGTTTTGTGGGCTTGTTTTACTTTACTCCTCACGAGGGAGTGGAATCGATTGTTTCCAACTGGTCTTTGAACCTTCGACTGAATTGCTTTAAATACATAAAGGTGAAGTACAAATTTGGAACTAGTTTTTATTTTCCAATCGAGAGGTCTATTCCTAGTAAGAATGTGTGCCTGTGAAGATGAGAAATTATATCAAAAGTGGGGTGGGCTCAATTTTATAGGCTTCATCGAGGTCGCGTACTGAATTTAGAGGAGGTGTTAAATGTAAGGAATGTGTTTCACCATTGCCTCATAAATCTGAGCCCTAATGGATGGCGACCAATTGATGATAACAATGGTGCAGACACCGTGACGATGTTGCCTGTGCAATTCGCGTGGCCACATGGAGCCACTGATGAATTAAGACTTATTATTTTAGGGAAAAATGAGGAGCCTAAAAATTATTTTTATACCTTTTGTAAATTAAAGCCTCGTCTGTGGTCCTCTAAACCTGCAGGGAATCAAGAAAGTGGTGTGAACCCTCTTATGATAACTATTGGTGCTGATAATAGACTTCTTGGTGATGCAGGCTATAACGGCCCGATTTAGGGCCTAGTCAGAATAGTGGTGCGAGACCACGAATTCGAGGTGAATTTATGAGTTTTTAAAAGTTTATGCCATGTTTGCATGCTAGTATGAATGTTTCATGAAGCAATTTTATTAAATTGTGATGGATTGGTCCAAAAGGACTAAATTGCAAAAGTTGCAAAATATGATTTTCTAGAAGCTTTTTGTATGAAATAGCTTTAGAATAGTAATTAGAAGTCCTTAAATAGCAATTTTTCCAAAAATATAATTTTGGACAAAATTGGCCTTGAGATGGTGTAATAGGAATTTTTAAGAGGAAGGGTATTTTGGTTATTTACCTAATAAGTGATTAAAATAGGAAAAAGATGAGAAAAATTCACTCATCTTCTTCCTTGTTGTTGCCGAAAAAGTGGAGACACCATAGCTAGGGTTCTTCATTTTTTTCAAGCTTGCTAGTAAGTTCATCTTAGTCTCGTTTTTGACATTCTTCATATTTTCGAAGTTCTCGTATCATAAATTAGCCATTTTTAGCTATTAAATGAGCTAAGATGCATATCCAAAAAAATTTACCCATGAATAACATGTATGCTAAATGATGTTTTATGGGAGTTTATGAGAGTTTGATGTTAGATAAACATATTTTCTTTAATGAATTTCATGAAACATGATAGTATGGACCATTTTGTAAAAGTTATAAAATTGGTCATACCTACTAGAAATAGAGAGAATTGATGATTGCTATAGTAGAGAAAATGATTCAGCTAAGCATGTAGTTTAAGAAAGTTGCATGAAAATCATTTTACGAGCCTTGGGGCAAAAGTGCGAATATGGAAAATTATAGGGGTAAATTAATAATTTTTGCCAAAGTATGAGTTATGAGTCGATTTAGTCAATATGTTTATTAAATGATCTATTTATGACTATAGATCAAGAGAAACGAAGTCCGGATCAAAACCGAGGCAAGAACAAAGTCGAGGACTATATTGCCTATCTACCTACATTTTGTATTTTGTGGTAAGTTTGTATGAGTTCTAAGCTTTATGATTTTATCATTTAATTGCTTAGTATAATATACATTGTTATCATGAATGGTTTAATGTTATGTTAAACAAAGAAGTCAATAAAATTAAACAAGAGAAAGTCTCGATTGAAGATGAATTACCTGGGAGATACGGTCCATTACATGAGATAAGAAAGTCCGTATAAGACCAAGCCAAGGCATGGCATCGGAAATCAAGCAAGTTATCATGTAAGCCCAAGGACTCAAGCTTGGGTTTGATCAAGTTATCATGTAAGCCCAAGGACTCAAGCTTGGCATTGATCAAGTTATCAAGCAAGTTATCATGTAAGTTCAAGGATTCAAGCTTGGCATGGAATAAGTTATCATGTAAGACCAAGGCAAGCTTGGCATTGATCCAAGAAGAAATCTTCCATATAAGTCCATATCTAGAGCATGGCATTGGCATGAAGGACATGACAAGAGATCTAGTATTCTCGGTAATTCATAGAAATTCATCGGGCAAATGAGTAAGCTAAAATGTGAAAACAAAAATGTTAAGAAAGCATAGCTATTACCAAGTTGAAATTGAATATTATTAATGTTATGAATGATGAGTTAGAAGACATAATTATTAGGTTTAAGTATGCTGATCAATGTGATCAATTGATACAGGTACCTTGTTACCTTACAAGTATGAGATTAGTAAGTACCATGAGACAAGTAAGAATCATGTATGAGTAAGTAAGCTTTATAGATGAGATAATAATACCATTCTTATGTCAAATGATTTATCTGAAGTAAGTTTATTTATTATGTGTTATACATGCAAACTTACTAAGCTAAATGCTTACGTCTTTGATTGTTTCTTTCTATGTAGTCCCGCCAAGCTAATTTGTGGATCATCAGAGTCGGAGCTCGTAGCACACTATCGACCCTTATTTTGGTATAGCCAAATTATATTACTAAGCATGGCATGTATAGGAATCATTCATTTTGAGAACATGTTTTGTGTAATGCCATTGTATAGGCTATCAAGTTTATTATTCTTTTGTACATGGCTAAGTGGTTGGCCAAACTTGTTTAAGTTGCTTGTATATAGATATCAATGAAATACGTAGTATTATTCATGAAAATATGTTATTAATGAATTGTATTGTTTTGAGTTGGGTTGATCTTAATTTCAGGGAGGCAAATGGCTTGGTAAATAGCCTCTAGTTGCCTACACGGTTAGACACACGGGCGTGTGTCTAGACTGTGTTAACCTTGCATCTTAATGTTTTAAATAAAGTTAGACCACGGATATTTTACATGGCCGTGTGTAAGGACTGTGTAAGACACACGTTCAAAGCATGGGCGTGTGCCCAGGCCGTGTGGTTGAAGTCAGTAGCTTCACACGGTTGGTAGACAAGCGCGTGTCTAAGCCGTGTGAATAAAGTCAGTAACCTCCCGCGGTTGTAGACATGGGTGTGTCTATGGGTACACGGGCGTGTCTCTAAGTAACATGGGCGTGTGAACCCTGCTTCCAAGTTGAGTGTTAAATGAAGTGTCCAAAAGAGTTCGAACAATAGTTAAAGGCCTCGTAGGCCCATAATATGCATGCTATGATCAAGAAAGAAAAGTTTTAAGTTGGTTCAAAATTTTACAGCCCTTAAGTACATGTTTAAGTGAGTTTAAGCATGGTAATGCCTCGTATCCAGTCCTAGCATCGGTCTCGGGTATAGGGTGTTACACAGGCATAGCTTGTGTTGTTAAAGAGGGTTTAGGAGAATCAAGAAATTATTCAGGGAGATCGAGGAATATATTGACGTTCGATCTTTTATGCAAAAAGTGCGAGGAGGTTCCTCTGGTGCTTCTATTAAGGAAGGAAGTGCAATTAGTCAAAAGAAACAGAAGACTACTGCTGGTGTTGGATTGCCAATATGCACTATGGCGCAGCGAAAAAAATATTTCGGCGGTCGTTAACCAAGGATCCATGTACGAGGAATGAATCAGGTTGAAATATGATTGAAAATTTACGTTATTTACTAAAAATGTTGAAAGGATGCTGCTGATTCGATGTCGATTCCAAGCCACAACAAAAACATTCCAGCCTCTATGTAGTCCACCCCATCAAAAACAAATTGTCACTTTCTCTTGAACTTTTCAGAGGAAATTAAAAATGGTTGCTAGACCTTAATTTATTAAGTTGGTAACCTTAACACACTAAGGGATTATCATCCTTTTATCCTCTTTAATATCACATATAAAAAAGAAAAACTAGGATTGTTCCCTTATTAATAGAGAAGACAAATGAAAATTTAGAAAAAAGAATTATATTCTTTCCAAAAAAATATAAGATTATTCACTTATTAATAGAGAAGTCAAATTGAATGTTAGAAAAAGAAATTATATTATTTCCACAAGAATATTAATTTCCATGCTTTTTATTTTTTGACCGAAATTAATTAATATAAGTGTTTATATTAATAAATTCGGTAAAATATATACTATTAATATTTTTTATGAATCAAATTTATATATTAATTATATTCGTTCCAAAAGAATATTAATTTCCATGTCTTTTATATTTTAACCGAAATCAATTAATATAACTATTTATATTAATAAATTCGGTAAAATATATACAATTAATATTTTGTATGAATCAAATTCATATATTAATTATATTCTTTCCGAAAAATAATTTTCACGTCTTTTATATTTTGGCCGAAATTAATTAATATAATTATTTATATTAATAAATTCGGTAAAATATATATACAATTAATATTTTGTATGAATCAAATTCTTATATTAATTTTATCTATGTTCTCTGTTTGTGTACAACAAGTTTGTACATATAATGTGTTTAATATTTAACTATCAAAATAAATTAATTCAACAACTAATTTAATTCATGTGACATTAATTAAGTACAATACCAAATGTATTTGGATTCTGTTCGTTTCAACTATAGGATGTGACTCTGTAGTCTCTTGTAACATTGGTAGTAATACTAGAATGTTTCTAACATTACAAGTAATGAGTAGCATCTAGCAATGCATCATTACCACCCAAGTTAGAAGAAGTCGTGATTCAACATAACCTTTTTGTGATAATTTTTTCATGTATTATATTCTTTTATCCTTAATATCTAGATTGGACACAAGTCATGAAATAGTCACACTTGTAGAGTCCAATATCATATTTCTTAATTTTCTGACCAGACTACAATAAATAAATAAGTGTGATATCTCATATCAACTTATTCGAGCATGGCCATGCATTTCTAGTCTCACTCCATCAAGAGGCCTAAGATATTGCTCCTATTATGTAGGAGGGATAAATCTTATCTTGATCAACCATATCCCACTACATGGATTGTGGTATATCCAACATCAGTCTTTATAGTACAACTTGTTACAGTAGACATTTTGACTGTATCAACATATACGACTCACGATGTTAGGACAATGATGGTCTCAAGTCTGAGGATCATATACATAGTTATAACTATGAGTAATATTGTGACTGTTACATAATAATCCAAGAAACATACTCATAGCGGGTCAGTCAAATATCTTAACTTGGTTGTTTTGGCTGGTGGAAAATATCTCAACATAAATTTTTCAGTCATCTGAGCCCAAGTAGTGATGGAACCCCATGGAAGTGAATTCAACCATTGTTTTGCCTTATTCCTCAAAGAGAATGGGAACAACCGTAAGCGTACGACATTATCAGTAACAGGTGATCTTAAATGTGTTGTAGATCTCCAGGAAGTTAGCTAAATGAGCATTCAGATCTTCATCTTGTAACCCATAAAACTGAACATACTGCTGCACCATCCGAATTGTGTTCAGCTTAGCCTCAAAATTATTTGCAGTAATTGTCAGTTTGACAATGCTCGATTCAGCCCCAGTCAGAGTGGGCTTAGCATAGTCATAAATAGTCCAAGGAGCAGGACGTTGCAGATTAGCAAGATTATTATCCATGTCAACAGTAATGTTCATTTCCTCTTGATCGTCTATTAAAATCTGTTAACCTTGCCTTGCTTCTTTAACTTCTCTTTGATTTCTGTGAGCAATTTTTTCGACCTCACTGTAAAAAAATAACGATTCCAACGGGTTGCCTCTAGTCATAAACCAATGGCACATGTAGGAATCAAACAAAAGAAAAATTAGAATGTTACAATTAAATTAAAAACAAAGAATATTAAAATTAAAATAAAAAAGGATAAATTAATAGAAATAAAGTTTTCCTAATATTTTAGTCCCCGACAACGGCGCCAAAAACTTGGTGTCTATGGAACTAACTAAAAAGTTGACTAACGAAAGTTCACCTATCAATTAATAGTATAACTACGATGAGCAAATATATCGGTACCATGAAAACTAAAAGTACTAGTAATTATCGTCTTTCTATTATTTAAGCGAATAATTCGAGTGATTGATTAAAAACTAAAATTAACTAATTTAATTAACTAATGAATACAAAGAAAAAATAACAAAAATAACCTATTAACAACCAAGAAGTGAAACAATACCTAGGAAAGAATCCGCCTAAATTTCATTTGTCACTACTAATCTAAATTACACACTTTATTTACTTGGTATCTTGATCCATAGAAATCTCTAAATTATGCTAATATCTCTTTCGAGCATAAGAGCAACTAACTCTAGGTTAATTAATTGAAATTTCTTTCTAATTAAAACCTCTATTATCGTATTAATTCGTACTATGGATTCCGCTACTAGATTTGACTCTAATCCAATAGATTTATGTTATCCTATGTCTAGGATTGCATGCAACTCTGCTCAATTACACAATATCTACTCTTAAACATGGTTTATTCAACCACCAATTTAAGCACATCAAATATGGATTAATAATCTAGAAATACCAAACCAAAAATTAAGCACACATAATTGAGAACAAGAAACTAAATATTTATTGCGTAAAATAAAAATCAACCAATAGAATCTATCATAAGGTTCATCTCCCCTAGGTCTTTAGAAAATTAATTCATGCTTGAAATTAAAAACATCCAAGAGATAATATAACTGTAAGAAATAAAGAAATTCATGATAACTTCCTAATAAATCAAATGGGAATCTTCAATCTTGATGGAAATCTGCTTCAAAGTCGACTTTAATGGTGTTTTTCGAGTTGTTTTCTTAAATATTCTCTGACGGTTCAGTCCTATCTTCTTATTTTTGTCATATATACATCTTAAAATAGTTGGAAAACCTAAAAATCATGATATTTCGCAATTCGATGTGCAATTCCTTGAAATTGACACGGCCTACCACACACTCGTATGTGTCACATGACCATCTGGTCTGGTTGTGTGGAATGGTTCAGCCCGTGTGTGTAACACCCCTAACCCGTCTTCGTCGCTGGATTAGAGTTACGAAGTATTACAATACAAATTGAAACAATTGATATCATAAAGAAACAATTAATCGATTTGTAAAAATTAACATTCAATTTCAGTTTTATTCATAGCAAAATACATTTATAGGCCTTAGACCGAGCCTACGATGTCTTATAAATAGTTTGGGAATAATCAAGGACTAATTTGAAACAAAAAAGAAAATTTTAGAAAAATTTGAAAATATTGGAAATAGGGGTCACACTCGTGTGACAAAGCCCAGGTTGTGTGACATAGAAACATGGTCGTGTAGCCAACTGTGTACAATTCAAAATATGGGACATAGTACTGTGTCCTAGCCCGTGTGCCCGTCCATGTGAGTATTCAAATTAACATCACACAGCGGTGTCGTAGGCCATGTGCCAGACCGTATGTGTATTTGAAGTCAGGTCACACAGTTGTGTCGCTAGGCTGTGTAACTCTTTGTGACCGTGTGGACCGTCCTACACTAAAATCAATAAGACACACGGCTATTTGGGGTGACCGTGTGTGACACACGGCCATGTGACAACCTGTGTCCCAAGCTATGTGCTTCTAAAATAACCTCTAACTTAAGCCAATTCATCAACCCTTTTTTAAGCATCAAGCCAAACCATTTCTAATTACTTTCTTATGATTAAAACACATTGAGGCACTCTAAAAACATGCCAAAATCATTCAACCTATGTGTCTAACCAATATGACATCATTTGTTACCACAATTCATACACCAAATCAATCCAAATTCAAAGCTACAAATCTATATCATAATCATGTATCAAACATTATCAATTAACCAATTCATCCACAATCCTTTCCACCATTAACTATCTACTTTCATAAGGCATAAATAAGCAACCAACACATATATACTTAGACATTTACAAACCCAAAAGCAAGGTCATATATAAACAAGTAAGCTAGACATAAGTTCAAAAATCATACCATATTGACAAAATAGCACAAAGCTCCTATTGCATGCCATTTATAACCATAAAAAATAACAAAACATCCACCAAAATGATGATGAATAGTGTGATTATCCCCCAACTAGATTCCAACCGATCAAGCTTTCTGATGATCTACATGAAAAGAAAACAACCAACATAAGCAACTAGTCTTAGTAGGCTCATATAATCATAAATGTAAACTTATCTAATAGGCTCAATTTATATAAATTTGATGCATAATTTCATTATCATGCTCATGAGTTTATTAAATCCTATACACATGATAAGTTCCACAAGTTAGTAAGCTCAACAAGGAAACATACAATCTTATCATGTCATAAAACACATAATAGTAACATATCAAATATACCTTTTATTCATCACATTACCAATTTGCATTACTCATCCAAATCAAAACATTATGCCTAAATCTTCCATTTCATCTTTCATGATCAAATAACATTTCATATAGTTAAGCTCACTTGTTTAAGTTTATATTACCCATTGAACCAAATGAAACAACATCGGATACACAGGAACTATGCTCACACAAAGTGTGCTAGTATCAGTAACCGTAATTGTATCTATAATGCTCACACGAGCTGTGGGTCGGGAGGTTAAGCTACACAATACTGCTCACACAAGCTGTGGAGAATCCATAACAAATGCAAGACCTCAGCCATTGGTAGGACATCCAAGACCATCACCCGAAACCGTATAATCCATAATGACATGTTATTTGTATCCTGGGTATTGATAAGGTTCAAACGGGACACTTTACTTATCCTTATCCTTGAACTTCATTTTTGGTATAACATTTCATACTCACATACTTGTAATCCACATTATCAACAATTTCATCAATTTATTCCTGTGGCAATTTAATCCAATTTAGCATATAACACACTAAACATTTAAGTTACCTAGAATAATTATTCATTTACATTTAACAATTCCACAAGAAATAAATTGACTATTATACGAACTTACCTTGACGAAAACAGTTGCAAAAACAAAGCCGACGACTAGTCTGATACTTTAGCTTTTCCACGGTTTACGTCCGATTGGCCCGTTTCTTGATCTAAATAATAATTTTCATTCAATTAAATAATTCAAATAGCTTACATAATTAATTAAAACCTATAACCCTTATCAATGTGAATTTACAAAATTACCCTCACATTTTAACCTTTATGTAGTTTAGCCCCTAAACTCGAAACTTACAAATTAACCACAATTACGTAAAATTCAGGCTACCCAACTTTCCTAAAGTTCTTAATCAACCCATATTTATCACCATTTCAAAATATTACCATGGAATTTTACTAATTTAACAAATAAATCCTTAAACATTAACATTACTAAAATTCACTTAACAAAATACTTCTATTTAGCTATTAAAATCAAGAATCTAACAACTAAATTCACAAGAACACCTAACTCATTCATGGTATGTCCCTAAACTTTTAAAAATTTTACGAATTGACCCTCGGGTTAGCTAGATTAAGTTAAAACGACCACAAAAACATAAAAACCATTAAAAACGGACCTTAAATTTACTCACATGTAGAGAAGAACTCTAGCCAAACCTCCAAGCCATCCCTTTAATGGTGTATTCGAGTAAAAGAAAGAATAGAGGAGATGATAGTTCTTTTTCTTTTGTTTAATTTATTTTAGTTTATTTTAGCTAATTACCATTTTACCCTTGATAATTTAACTAACAAATAACAAAACCTTGTCCATGAATGTCCACTACCTATATGCATGGTATATTTACCTATTAAGTCGATTAAATTACATTTCTATGTCAATCAACACTTTAACTAATAAATATTAACTTTTGCAGCCTTTACGATTTAGCCCTTTTTACTTAATTAACTATTTAAACGTTAAAATTTCTTAAACAAATTTATATGACTCTAATAAATACTTGTAAATATTAAATAAATAATATTTACTGACTCATTTTTCGGAATTGTGGTCTTGAAACCATTGTTTCTGACACCACTAAAAATGGGTTGTGATAGTGTGGTTCCTGTAACTTGCTCCGATGCTCCAATTTTTGCTCCTTTTGCTCCTAAGTGCTCTATCAAGCATTAAAACATGAAGTTAAAAGATTAGGAGCATAAAATTCACAATTAAAATCGAATAATCATCCAAAAACGCATTAAGAATGATGTTAAAATATGTTACTTTTAGCACTTATCAGGTCTTAAGAAAAATTGGATATGACACGAAACGTTTGTAGATGATGTTATCTGTAACGTCTTTGCTCCACCGCTCGGGATGACAACCGGGAATAGTTTTAGCATCGGCCCAACACTTGCTCTTTGCCTTTGAATTGAATAATCTTGGCCTCTCTTCATCACCATTGCTATTGCAAGAACGACGAGGTGAAGGCGAAGAACTCATCCTTCCACTGGAGAACGATTGATGTCGATGTTGATGGTGCATAGATAAACGACGATTTGAAGAAAGGTGGTGGAGGGAAGTGTTCTGATGGTGCTCGATCGAAGCTCCGATAGCTGTAGACGACAACGGTTAGGGTTCATTTGGAGGAAGAAGAAAAAATAAAAAATAAAAAGATGAAAAGGAAATTAGGAAGAAGAAAGGAAAATTGGGAAAAAGAAGGAATAAAAGAAAAAAATGAAATAGTTTTTAAAAATATTTTATTAATTTTTAATATATTTTTTAGATTATGATATCATAATGATGTAATTAATATCACGTGTCACAATCTTATTCTACCAGCTATTCTAATCTTAACAACATTTCAAAAAAGTATCAACTTAGTTAAAGAAAAAAAAGTTCATATATCAATTTGAGAAAAAAAAATGTGGACAAATTTAAATACTAATTTTATATTTAATTCTAAAAATAATAAATTGACATAATATTATACATTTAATAATATATTTCTTAAGTAAAATTTTGAAAATAATATAATTCAACTAAATCTTAGTTAAAAATTAACAGAAAAAAAAACTAAATTCAGTTTGAACTTAGAATAGTAGCGGATGTGACAGTGCGAGTGATGGGGAGAGGGAGAACGACGGCAGCCACTTGAGGATGGGAAGCAACCTCCACACGTCAGGAGGGGACCGCTCCCTTCAAATACAGTCTTAATCGAGATTTCAGAATTCAGACAGAAACCAGAAAACCGCATTCTCTCCTCTCCTGGCAGGACCACAGGGAATCCTTCGGTTTCACAATTAACCAATGGGAATTCAGGAATTAGGATGGACTTGAAAATTTCAGCCAATAAACACTGAGATAATCCCCAATTTCTGGGTCCCAAAAAAGCACAAGTGTAAGTTTGAAACTTGGCAAGCCACCGAAAAGCGCATGGACAGCTACATACTCCCCTCAACTCTGCAGCACAAAACCCGAAAGGTTTTAGGGTCGGTTACATTTAACAACTTACCTCTCAACCTCAACCCCCAATTATTGAACAATGGGCTCCTCAAAATAAATAGATGCAATTAACCCCTTATTCCTTTGTAAAGTCACTTTGCTTTCTCAGCTTGTTTCTTTCTTTTGTTGAGTAGAGCTAATTAATTCTAACTTCAGCTAAGCCTGTTGGATCGTTGTTAACGGCTTTATACTTTTACTTATTATTTCTGTCTATTCAATCCAATGATCACTGACAAGAAAGCAGCGAATGTCATGGGAGGCAAGACGGCTAGAGCCTGTGATGGTTGTTTGCAGAAGCGTGCACGTTGGTATTGTGCGGCTGATGATGCCTTTCTTTGCCAAGGTTGTGACACATCAGTCCACTCTGCTAATCAGTTAGCCAGCAGACATGAAAGGGTTAGTCTTCAAACTGCATCCTCTAAGTTCAATGCTTCGATGCACTGTACTATTGATCAAGATGCTCCACCGGCATGGCACCAAGGTTTCACTCGAAAGGCAAGAACACCAAGGCAAAACAAGCCCATGTTGGGGAAACAAAAAGGTGAGGGGACCGTATTGGCTTTGAATCCTATTGATCCTCTTGTTCCTGAGGTTGGTAGTGAAGAAGGGTCAGTTGATGAAAACGAAGAGCAGCTGCTTTGCAGAGTCCCAGTATTCGACCCTTTTTCTGAAGAATTATGTAATATGGTAACAAGTGATTGTGATGAAGTTGCCATGCCAAATGAAGATGGGAATTTAGTTGTTGATGGTTATGAACATGAAAGAACATGTGAGTTGGATGATGGTTTGCATGGCTTTTTACCGTCAGATTTGGATCTTGCCAAGTTTGCAGCCGATGTTGAGAGCTTGCTAGGAGTTAGACTTGATGAGGATTCTCGTGATATCAAAAAAATTGAATCGTTAGACTGCACAGATGAAAATGGAAGCGAGCTATTTGATGAAAGCAAAATAATGAAAGCTGAAGAGATAGAAGAAGTGGAAGGTATAACAGCTTGTTTCTGTGAATCTGCTTTTGAGGTGACAAGAGCATCCTTAAACTGGAGTTTTGATTATGACTCACCCACTATTACTGAGGAGGAAGAGAAGGGGATTCCAGTGGCGAAGACGAAGAGGAACAAGTTGCTGAGACTGAACTATGAGTCAGTGATCACTGCTTGGGCCGGCCAAGGCTCTCCTTGGACAACAGGAACCCGACCAGAACTCAACCCGGATGACTTCATGGTACTGTATATATATACTTGCACTAGCACAATTCATAGTTCTAATTGATACTTGGCCAATATTTAAACCTTGTGAATATAAAGTTTCCAATTTCAATCCATGCAGTAGTTGATTATATATCCTTGGCACTTCAGGGCTCATATCCTAAAGATAAGCATCACCAGAATGGAGGCTTAGGAGGAATAAACAGGCAGGCAAGAGCAAACAACACAGATGGAGAAAGAGAAGCAAGGGTATCAAGGTACAAAGAGAAGCGAAGGACAAGACTGTTGTCGAAGAAGATAAGGTATGAAGTGAGGAAGTTAAATGCGGAGAAAAGGCCTAGAATGAAAGGCAGGTTCGTTAAGAGGACATCCTTTGTGGGACTGGGGACTGCTTTTCCTTATACCAACTAATTAGTAACTGCCAAATCTTACTGTTGTTTCTTTGCAAAGAACTGGCAGGAGGAGTTGCTTAGCCAATACACACACAACATTGGCTAAACCCTTAAATTAATAAATATCTTTAGGTAGTTCTAGTTGGAACTATACTACTAATGTCTTCCTAACCTACGGTTGAAGCTCAAGCTACGACGCTAATTAATCGAATATGAAGTTTGTGGCCCTTTTCCATCTCTTTGGATAAACGAAGAGTTTTGTTTCACTTCTCCAGATTACCAGGGGCACTTGTTTATATTAATTTCACAGATCAATCTTGTAGGTGTAGTAGTTTAATATTGACTTGTGGTATCCACACACTTTTCATTTTTAGTAAAATATTTGACAGTTCTACTATATAAGATTGAATATATTGTTATTTCACCCTTCATCTTCATGCATGAATTAGATGAATAAATTTTTTATATTTCCTTAAAATCTGTGAATTAAAAATTTAAAGTGGGTTTGTGAATATATATAATATATTTGTTTCATGGAAAAAGGTTTTGTCAACATAAAATCATTTTTTTAATTGACTTTTTAAAAAAAAAAACGTAAATTCTTTTTTGGAAAAAATTTTTTTATGCTTAAATTTATATAAAAACTAATCTTCTTCCTCACATGCACGTTTTTGTAGTTTTCAAATAAAAGATAAAGAAATGAAAAAAAAAAAAGGTGGTTGCATCAAACATCCATAAACATCCATAAACTATAAATGTTAATCTAATTATTCCCGAACTTTAAAACGTTCTAATTACATCTTAAACTATCGATGTTATATCAATTCTTTTGTTACTAAAACCATTAAATGACACATCAAATCTTATATAGTTAAATTTTAAAAAAAATTAAATAAATACAACGTTATCACATAACTTTTAAAAGTACAAACTACAAATAAAATAAAATTGAAAAAAAAAGAGTGAATGATAAAGCTTCTGTAAAAGCTTCGGAAACCTTAAAACTAAGATATTTGAAACATCTATTTTTACAATATTCATTTTTATTAAAATTTTCATTTTAAGTTATGTCACAAAAGGTTTAACATGTCGTTTAACAATAAATCAATGATTTTAGTAATGAAAGGATCGAATTAATATAACCTCGATAGTTTAGGGTTGTAATTAGAATAAATCGAAGTTTAGGAGCCAATTTAAAATGAAGGTCATAGTTTGGGGATGTTTGGTGCAATTAACTCAAATAAAAAATATACCATTGCAAAGTGAAGCTCTCACGTTAGACTATATAATTATAGGGTTTCATTAAAATCATTTTCAAGAATCTCTCCACGAAAAAACAAGATACAAAATAAAATATTGTAGATTATATAAAGTAAACTATTAATTAATACCAAGAGACGATATCATCATTGAACGTCATTGATTGAATTTTAGTTCTTTGAAATAAATTATGTAACACTCTATACCCGGTTTAGTTGCCCGGCCCGAGCTATAAGGCATTACGACAATAATCTTTAGACATTATTCATAATTTCAATCAAATTCAACAACAATAAAAAGTTCAGGTAAAATCATTTCCATGCATTTCAATCAATTTTGGACCTAACTCGAGCTTACGAAATATTTAAAACAAATTGGGATAAATTCGTGATTAAATTGAAACTTCTACGAAATTTTGAGTAAAAAGTGTATAAACAGGGGGTCACACGACCGTGTGACCAGGCCTTGTGACAAAGGCCAGCCCGTGTGGCCCCACATGCTCGTGTGCTCAGATTGTGTACAATTCGAAAATAGGGTCACACGGCCATGTCGCCAGGCTGTGTAACTAACTGATGCCATGTGGAAAATCCTACACCTAAAAATCATAAGACACACGGCTGTGTGGGGTGACCGTGTGTAGCACACGGCTGTTACACCCCAAAATTGGGCTTAGGAGTTTTAAGGGTATTCTAGGAATTTTGGCTTAGATGAGTTCGAAATTTCATAAGTTGGGTAATCGATAATGTTTTCAATAATGGTTTTCATAAAATTAAGTCAATTCCTGAAAACGAGTTTTAAATGTATTCAATTTAGTAATAGTACTGATTTGTAAAGGTGTCAAAACTGGGAGTCTTTATGAAGGAAACAAACCAAAATTTTAAAATCAACTCAATAAACCCCAATTCCATTTTGCTTTCACGTTAAAATTTTCTCTTCTTTTTGCTTGTGTCGTTTTTTGCTCTCCTCTTGCGCTTCTAAGTGATTTTGAACTTTGATTCTTAAATCTCCTTGATTTTCATTACCCTTGAACCTTAAACCTCTATTAAAACCAGGTAAATCACCCAAAAGCTACATCATCTTCTTCATCTTCTCCAAAAGGTGGATTTTTCGGGTTGTGTCAAAATAACTGTTTTCTGTATTCAAGGTAATTAATCACCTTTTTATTAGTTTTAAATGTTATACAGTTCTTTAAATCAAATTATTAGCTTATAAAATGCATGATTTAGGTAAAAGCCGAAATTATGGTCATTAATGGTGGATTTTGGATTTGTGGATAAAAACTTGATTTTAAAGTATTTTTCAACTTGTTTTAACATAATTAGAATCTTTCTAAAGATACTTTGAAGTTTCGTTAAGAAATTCTTGAGTTTTAATGAATTCTTGTTCTAAAGGCTAAAACTTGTCGAAATATTATGATACCTTAAAGCGTGTGGTTTTGAGTAGTTTAAAGGTTGGAAATTAGTCGTAGATGAACATGTAGGTGAACGGAAGTCATTTTGTGCGAAAAGATTAGGTGTAGGTTGAGATATTTGAATCTAAAGTTTCTATGTTAAAAGTTTCGGTTAAAAGCTAAGGTAGTTTAGGCTTGTGTTTGTGACTGTTTCAATGAGTTGATGGTTGTTTGGTTGATGGTGTATTTGTATGGTTTGCCTTGTTGAACCGTCAAAGTCAGTAGGACTTTCAACGAGTAGAGATAATGGCAAGAAAAAGCTTACCTAAGCTTTCAGCTTTTGGCAAAAGCGTGCAATTTGGTGAGTGTTTTGGAATAATCGCTCGCAAGCAAATCGCTATGTATTTGGGAATTTAGAAGTAGCCTAAACTTCTACTCTAAATTCTGAGTGCAAGTCTTCTCACATTTATGACAGAATGGGTTGTATGTATGTTGGAGAAATTGAGATTGTGGACTTATGAGTATAAATGTAATGCTAGAATATATGCCATGAACATGAGATGACTATTGTGTAAGTGATTATGAGGGTATGTTAAACATGCCATGTGACAGAGATTATAAAGTGATATGAATGTGTATGTGCAATGAAAATGTACAGAAAAATCAATACGTAATTATGTGTTTTTATTATAGATATTTTGGCCTTGTGATTTAATGAGACCGTTGGATATAGTTGGCATGCCATAGTATTATGAGTACTCATTTACATGTGTTGTGATATTGGGGCACTGAGGCCTAGGGATAGGACTCAGAGAGATAAGGGAATGTGATTCAAGCTCCATTCATCGAGATATGTATGTGTGGTGTGTTGGAGAGTGTTAGCTATACGCTTCACTTATGAGATATGATCGGCTCAATGAGTCTATGTGTGGTGTGGTGGAGATCCGTGTATCTGAAGTGTGGTAATAAAGTCCACTTTATGTTTCATCCTCTCAAGAGCCAATCTATCATAATTTATACTTGTAGGTGATTCTTATGATTAAATGCATGATTATGGGTGTATATATGAAATTGTATGCAAGTCGTATATGTTAAACAATATGCTATATGTTGCCTTAATGTTGCTAGATGACATGTTTGCACAAGTTGTTACTCTAAGCATTCACTGAGCTTGTAAAACTCATCCACTCTATTTTTACCATTGTAGATACTTAGTGCTGGTATGAGCATTGTGGCCATCTAGGGATTGATTCAAGCAATTTTTTAGTCGTTATAGTAGGTGTTATTAATTATTCTTGAGTAAATAAGTTAAGGCAATGGGATAGATGTTTATATTGGTTTTGTTCAGTATATTTTGGATTAATTGTTTTCATGTTAAATATG
This sequence comes from Gossypium bickii, assembly GCA_025503065.1. Classification (NCBI taxonomy): domain Eukaryota; kingdom Viridiplantae; phylum Streptophyta; class Magnoliopsida; order Malvales; family Malvaceae; genus Gossypium; species Gossypium bickii. The sequence goes on along the minus strand of CP106712.1, from coordinate 38,051,487 downwards.
TTTAGAAGCATTTGGATTGGGACATGGTATTTTGGATTATTGTTTTAGTTGTTTTGATGCTTATTTGATTAAATGAATGAAATATGATGTTTAAGAATTAAGTTTGAGTGATTTAAGTGCTCATATATGCTGAATTTTTGTAATTAGAAGCAGGGGTATCGATATATAGGTTAAAAAATGATACCTCTGTATTCACGAAAGTGTAGGGGGTCAGAATAGGAACTTGGTATCGTTACCATGGCCTGAGTATCGATACTCAAGGTGTAATTATCGATACCCTGAGAGAGGTACTGATATTTTCCGATAAGTTTGGTTTCAGGTGGAAAACAATAAGCTATTTTGGTATCGATTTTCCCATGTGGTATCGAAACCACTAAGAAAAAAAATATCGATACTTAGATTTAGTATCGGTACCTACATACCATTTTTGGGAAATTTTTCTATGAGGTCCCAATGTTTGATAAATGGTCAAATTAAGTTTGAATGTTGCATGTTTGCTTGAGTAAGTTTCAAATTGAGTCTGCATGACTCGTAATTGACTTCTAAGTACTGTCTTTTAAAACAATTAAGAATATGCATGTTCACTTAACAAAATGTAGTCTTGATGAATAAGAAGTGAAATGGTGATGTAACGTCCTAGTATTCGGGCTCGGCGATTGAGCCGATTATAGGGTGTTACAACAGCTGTGTGGCAACTCGTGTCCTAGGCTGTGTGCATCCAAAATGACCCCTAATGCAAGCCAATTCATTAACCATTTCGTAGGCACTTAGGCAAACCATTTCCAATCAATTTCACATGTTTAAAACACATTCAAACATACTTCAAACATACAAAATTCATTCAACCTATATGTTTAACCAATATACCCTCATTGGCACCACAATTCAAATACAATCTAAATTCACATTCAAAGATCATCAAATAAACATGTTAAACATCCAATTCATCCATTCCATTCACATCTAATGAACCAAACATCAAACCATTTTCATAAGGCATATAGAAAATGGTCAAAAACACTTATATAGACATACCATTGCTATCACATACCAAAATCAACCAAAATACTAATTGAGATTCACATCAATTAACACATCTCATACTTCAGTTAACACAAAACATATTCATAATGCTTATAACATATATATACCAAAACCCTATTTACATGCCACTTATAACTAGACCAAAGTGAACCATTAGTTATTGATTAAGTTGTCGGATAGTGTGATATCCAGAAGTAATTCAATTGGCAGCTCTTATCCGACGATCTACAAGAAGAACAAAAACCAAAACGAGGTAAGTTTGCGTAAAGCTTAGTAAGTTCGTAATAAACTTAAACTTTAACTTATCGTAAAGGTTGTAACTTAAACATTTTGCAATTAAAATTCATAAGCAAGGTCATGAGTTCATTATTAGCCTATACATATCACAAGTCTTACAAGGTTTGTAACACCCCAAACCCGGCCCATGCGTTTCGACCGGATCTGGCATGTCACATTTTGTAAATTGAAAACATTTGCCTTGTTGGTTTGGAAGTCGTAAACTAATTAGACATTACTTAAGTGATATTTTGGAAATAAAACCTTGTATTTTTATTACTAAGTATAAGTAAATATGTCATAAAATCATAATTTCCAGAACATTGAAATCTACTTAATTGGAAAAAACTATGGGGCCTTATTACATTGATAATTCAAAATAAAAATAAAATAAAATAAAACTTAGAGAAATCCTGAAAATAAATTGTAGGAATAAAACTTGATGGCCCCTCGAGCCCGTCTCGGCTCCCATGTCTATGATCTACTGGTCATCTGGAAGAGTAGAGAAAAGGAAAGCGTGAGTCACCAAGACTCAGTGTATAAATCTCAAGGCACACATCGACCTGAGCCCACAAACACATTATGGGCCCTGGCCCATACATAAAGGTAACAATCATAACACATGATAAGCAATACATAATGATAAACCCAACCCATCCTAAGTTTCCATCCTCTACACACCATCCCGTACCAACCATCACATCTTGGGGATTTCTACAATCAACTCTCCATCCGCTACACACCAAAACGACAGTCGTACTGCCTATTCCTATTATTCAGGAATCATTAAACGTGGCATAGCCACCGATCACTATGTGACCTTACATTTAAATTATGTGGGATTTCTACCACCGATCACCAAGTGACCTATCATACACTTCCCCTTCAATATCATCATCCCCACCCCATGCATACATACATAAAGAAAACATCATGCAGGCTTATATATTTTTTGATATACATAGGGAGTTCTATGTTTACGTACTTGGCATCCTTGCCTAACCCTTTTAGGGTTCCATTCGACTGTCTATACAGCCTCATTCCAGCTTTTTAGCCCGTAACATTTATAAATAGACATACAAACAGATTTATTAGTAGTGTGTTAAAGATCTACACACCTGATTAATGTCGATCCCTCGCTAAACTGATCTACAACTTTGCTCAAAAAGCCGAAAAGATGCGAAACTAGGGCCTCTCCTATATTCGGCCATGGTTAGTGTTCTACCCAATTTTGTATATTTGAATAACAAATCTTCTTACCTTAAAATCCCGAAATTGGAGATTAGATAATTTCGGCTTTTAAATCTAGATGACCAAGCTTCCTTCAAATCCCGAATTGCCGCCCATCATAAAACCATTAAACTATTAGCTTTCGGCTTTTGCCTTTCAAACCGGGAGTAGATCATGAGAACTAATCAAAAATCAACACTTACCTTAGCATAGGAGATTCGGCTAACACTAGAGAGAGTATTCGGCAATGCCAACGGAAGATTTAAATGCCGGAAGTATAGAACTAATTCTCAAATAGGATGAATAGAAGAAAAGACTATGGATGCTTCGGCTTTTTAGAGAAATCGGCACAAGGAGGAAAAAGTGGAGAAGAGTTTCGGCTTTTAAAGAAATTGGAGAAAAGAAATTGAAGAGGGAGAGGCTAGGGAATTTCGGCACAATGGGAGAGAAATTTAGGGTTTTCAGTGTCAGAATCAAGGAGCTAGCCCCCCTATTTATAGATATTTTGGCACCTACTGCTAAAAACTGAAAACGCCCTTAAAATTCAAGCTAAAAGAGAGGAAAAATTCGGCACCCTCCTTGCCATGCAGTAGCCGAATGTTATACTCCTCTAGGTGGTGGATTTTCAGCCAACACTTCCCTTGATGATAAGCTCTTAACTTTTCTCCTTTTTATCTATGATATTATCACTTAAAAATCCACATAAATTCTCCTATTTTATAGCCTTGTAGCCAGTCACACTCTACTAAGCCTAATGCCAAATTTAACTCACTTAAATTAAAAGATTTGGGCCTCATTAAACTTAATACTTGGGCCCCTAATTCCTTGTGTGTGTGCGCGCGCCCTCTCTTCATTTAAAGTGACGCCAATTTGGCCTAAAACATGGGCTCATGCGACCCAAAACTTGTTCCTTTTAATTGTTAATGATGTCACTTTAAAATAATTTAATCTGGGCCTTTTGCCTAATTCTAAGCCCAAATTTAGACCCTATCAAATTAAATTATCCTATTAAACTTATCCCTACACTAAATGCATAGGCCCATAAATTTAGGATGTTACAGTTCTACCCCCTTAAAGAAATTTCGTCCTCGAAATTTCCAACTAACTATTAATCATACTACCCAAATCTTACCACTATGTTTTCGCTGCGAACTCTAATTCTAAAGCCAAAAGAAACACTTAGTATACTATGATAGAGTACGCACCGGTATTTGCATCTAGAGCGTCCTCGTCCCCTTGGCGACGTACTGCATAGACCAAAGCTGGCTGCCTCGCCTTAGCATAACCTGGACCTCCACCCGGTGCTCCACGACCATGTCCTGTGCCATTACCACCATTGGCTTGACCACGGCCCCTTGGTGGTTGTTGACCACCTCTTCCCGGCTGTGCATTCCCTTGACCTGTGAGCCCTTCACTGCCCCGTTGCTGCGGACAATTTCTAACTTGGTGGTCTGTAGATCCACACCTAAAGCACTTTCCACTGCCTTCCCAACACTCACCTTCATGGAATTTACCACAGTGAGCACACTTCTGTGTCTGACCAGCAGCAGCAGGTTTCTCATCTCATCTCGACCCGTCTGACTAGGTCTTTTCTGAGTTTGCCTAGCTGCCCCAGACGATCCAAAATTCCTCTTACTTCCACCTCTATCTCTATCCCGATTCAGTCTCTCTGTCCGCTTTACCTCCTCAGCTATCTTAGCCTTTTCCACTAGGATAGTAAATTCCCTCTCCCGCTGTGGGGCTATCAAAACACGCAAATCATCCTTCAGACCATCTTCGAACCGAACACAACGTTCATGCTCCGTGGCTACCATCCCTCGAGCATAGCGGCTAAGGCGTAAAATTCGACTTCACGCGACCACCGACCTACTCCTTGAACCGATTTAGAAATGCTCTGCGCTGTGCATCCACATAACTCGATCCAATGTACTTATTCTGGAACGCCGTCTTAAAGAAATCCCAGGTGATACGGTCAGCCACAGCACCATCCTTAACCGTAAGCCACCATTGATATACTTCATCCCGCAGGAGAGATACAACTCTTTTTAACTTCTCCTCTTTCGTGAAATCCAAATCATCCATTATGCATTCTACCGCCTCTAACCAATACTCAGCTGAACTTGGGGCTACATTGGAAACTCCCCTAAACACTTCTGCCCCATTGGCCCTGAGCCATTCAGGTACAGATTTCCGGGCTCCTGTGCCCATACCAGCCCCAGCAACCCTTTCTAAAACCCTTAACATTGCCTGAGATACCGCGTCATCTCCGATAGTCTGATCCTGAATATCCTCCTCCGCCGCTGGCATCTCGTTACCAGATCCATGGCAAGATCCTACTGGTTCTGACACGGTCATTCTACCCCTACCATGACCATGCGGCGGACGTCCTCTTCCCCTTGTACTCATTCTACTGCTTCGTGTTTATCTGATTAGAAATTTTATGATTTATTAGTTTTCTTCCACTGTTTTAACCACGAACAGTCTTATGAATAATAGCTTTAAGAGTAATTCTTTCGGATACGCATTCACCAATCAGTCTCAAGTTCATATCCTCAAAAAAACACATACATTCAATCATCAACATCCATGAACTCACGTTCATTACAAAAAAAGTGTTGTTATTATTGTTGTTGTTGTTGCTTTCACTACCCAGGGGTATTTTTGTAATTTTATCCTACAGGGATATTTTTGTAATTTTTCAAAATAAGGTTCCTTGGTGATTTTGTAAAATAAGGATATTTTGGTAATTTCACAATCCAAGGGTATTTCGATAATTTTGAAATCTGAGGATATTTCAGTAATTTTGTGATCCGGGGGTATTTCGGTAATTTTACAAATCAGGGATAATTTGGTAATTTACAAACCAGGGGTATTTTGGTCATTTTATAAAACAAGGGTAATTTGGTAATTTTACAAACCAGGAATATTTTGATATATTTTTTTTCAAAACAGGGGTACTTTGGAAGATCTAGTTACTCTTGTAAACATAGGGTTCTTGGGTAAATTTTTCATAGCTGTGAACATTTTCAAATCAAGTATATCTTTTTTTTTTCGAAATGTACAAAACTTAGGGGTTTTTGTTTACAAAATAGGGTAGTTAGTCCCTTTCGGGTTTTAATTATGGGTTCAGCCCATGAACAAGTCCTTATAGCTAGAGTGAACAATCACTACGCACTAGGTAAGATTCCAGCGAAGAGGAGGTGAGTCACTAGGACTGCTTAAATACCAAGCTCTCCCTGAATCTACTCCTAGACATGCGTATGCCTATTACCACACCCTGTCATGGCTAAAGTGAACAGTCACTATGCATCAGGTAAGATTCCAGCGAAAAGGAGGTGAGTCATTTGGACTGCTTAAATACCAAGCTCTTCCGGATCTACTCCTAGACATGCATATGCCTGTTGCCACACCTTAGTCTTGCGACTTGTTTACAGGTTTTATTTAGTGAAATTAAGTCTTATGGAATTGCAGAGTTGTTTGTTTAAGCCTAAAGTCCATCAAGTTCTAATCTAGATAGTCTACGTCCTATAAAGCCCATTAAGCCCACATTTATATCACAATCAGGAGTTTAGAATACTTACCTGGGTGGATCGGGTGCCGGTAGACTCGAAGGCCATATCTTCATCCAAAACATTTTTTTTTCAAAACACAACTAAACCCATTCACAGCCCGAGTTTTGAACTGGGCTCTGATACCAAAATGTAACACCCCAAACCCGGCCCATGCGTTTCGACCGGGTCTGGCATGTCACGGTTTGTACATTAAAAACTTTTGCCTTGTTGGTTTGGATGTCGTAAACTAATTAGACATTACTTAAGTGATATTTTGGAAATAAAACCCTGTATTTTTATTACTAAGTATAAGTAAATCATGTCATAAAATCATAATTTCCAGAACATTGAAATCTACTTAATTGGATAAAAGTATGGGGCCTTATTACATTGATAATTCAAAATAAAAATAAAATAAAATAAAACTTAGAGAAATCCTGAAAATAACTTGTAGGAATAAAACTTGATGGCCCCTCGAGTCTGTCTCGGCTCCCATGTCCACGATCTACTTCTCATTTGGAAGAGTAGAGAAAAGGAAAACATGAGTCACCAAGACTCAGTGTATAAATCTCAAGACACACATCGACCTGAGCCCACAAACACATTATGGGCCCTGGCCCATATATAAAGGTAACAATCATAACACATGATAAGCAATACATAATGATAAACCCAACCCATCCTAGGTTTCCATCCTCTACACACCATCCCGTACCAACCATCACACTTTGGGGATTTCTACAATCAACCCTCCATCTGCTACACACCAAAACGACAGCCGTACTGCCTATTCCTATTATTCAGGAATCATTAAACGTGGCATAGCCACCGATCACTATGTGACCTTACATTTAAATTATGTGGGATTTCTACCACTGATCACCAAGTGACCTATCATACACTTCCCCTTCAATATCATCATTCCCACCCCATGCATACATACATAAAGAAAACATCATGCATACTTATATATTTTTCGATATACATAGGGAGTTCTATGTTTACGTACTTGGCATCCTTGCCTAACCCTTTTAGGGTTCCATTCGACTGTCTATACAGCCTCATTCCGGCTTTTTAGACCATAACATTTATAAATAGACATATAAATAGATTTATTAGTAGTGTGTTAAAGATCTACACACCTGATTAATGTCGATCCCTCGCTAAACCGATCTACAACTTTGCTCAAAAAGCTGAAAAGATGCGAAACTAGGGCCTCTCCTATATTCGGCCATGGTTAGTGTTCTACCCAATTTTAAATATTTGAATAACAAATCTTCTTACCTTAAAATCCCGAAACTGGAGATTAGCTAATTTCAGCTTTTAGATCTAGATGACCAAGCTTCCTTCAAATCTTGAATTGCCGCCCATCATAAAACCATTAAACTATTAGCTTTCGGCTTTTGCCTTTCAAAAACCAGGAATAGATCATGAGAACTAATCAAAAATCAACACTTACCTTAGCATAGGAGATTCGGCTAACACTAGAGAGAGGATTTGGCAATGCCAACGGAAGATTTAAATGCCGGAAGTATAGAACTAATTCTCAAATAGGATGAATAGAAGAAAAGACTATGGATGCTTCGGCTTTTTAGAGAAATCGGCACAAGAAGGAAAAAGTGGAGAAAAGTTTTGGCTTTTAAAGAAATTGGAGAAAAAAAATTGGAGAGGGAGAGGCTAGGGAATTTCGGCACAATGGGAGAGAAATTTAGGGTTTTCAGTGTCAGAATCAAGGAGCTAGCCCCCCTATTTATAGATATTTTGGCACCTACTGCTAAAAACCGAAAACGCCCTTAAAATTCAAGCTAAAAGAGAGGAGAAATTCGGCACCCTCCTTGCCATGCAGTAGCCGAATTTTACACTCCTCTAGGTGGTGGATTTTCAGCCAACACTTCCCTTTAAGATAAGCTCCTAACTTTTCTCCTTTTTATCTATGATATTATCACTTAAAAATCCACATAAATTCTCCTATTTTATAGCCTTGTAGCCGTCCACCTCTACTAAGCCTAATGCCAAATTTAACTCACTTAAATTAAAAGATTTGGGCCTCATTAAACTTAATACTTGGGCCCCTAATTCCTTGTGTGTGGCGTCGCCCTCTCTTCATTTAAAGTGCCGAATTTGGCCTAAGACATGGGCTCCTTGTGACCCAAAACTTGTTCCTTTTTAATTGTTAATGATGTCACTTTAAAATAATTTAATCTGGGCCTTTTGCCTAATTCTAACTTTAGACCCCTATCAAATTAAATTATCCTATTAAACTTATTCCTACACTAAATGCATAGGTCCATAATTTTAGGATGTTACAAGGTTAGTGAGCTCACATATACGAAACTTATAACTTTATCATGTCATAATAAATACACAAGTAAACACATTGATATACCATTCATTCAACATTTATTCTTTTAACAATTCACATTTCCATTTTGAGTGTTCATTTCAGATGTCCCTTTTTTACATATTTATCCATTAAACATTTCATATAACCCTTCATATAATTATTTCCATATAACCGATTCATATAATTATTTCGTTTATCTGTTTTCGTGTAACTGATTTATATAATCATTTCATATATCTATTTCTATATAACCAATTCTTATAATATCATTTTACATAACCAATTCATACAACCATTTCTTATAGCCATTTCAAAGTGTTAACCTTAACACAACATGATTCAACAATTCCAAGTCATTAAACAACAATATATGGATTTCCAAAATTCATATTTTTTATCCATTTAATGAAACAATTTAACATTGCACGATCTTTGTTTTTCCGATTCGGAACTTTGTAAAATAATTCAATATACAAGTCTAGAAAACAGATAAAACTCATATGAGCTAATCTAATACAGAGATATATGTGTCAGGTTACCTGTTTGAGCTAAACCAATGACAACACAGAAGAAATATAACCTGGTCAGGGCTATGTAAATATGTAAGGTTACCAGTCCAGGCTAAACCTTTAAAATGATAACAGATTACCAATACAGGCTAAATCTATGTCACATGTATATCCAAGTCCACAACAAATGTTGGAGCTTAGTCCAAAATGGGAATCATTTAGAAACCTTGTATACGGTACTTTTACTCATTCCATTGGAAATATTTCAGAAATCTAGTTTATTACTATAAAGTTCGATTTTCCATTTCAGCAATATATAATTAACAACAATTAATAATAAATTTTAAACTTAGAAGGTAGTATGAACTTACTTACTCAAAGCGGGGATGAACACGACACTTTCGCTAATTTTCTTTTCCCACAATTATTATCCAATTAATTTGTTTCTTGATATAGAACCACAAATGATCATCGAAATTTCAAGCTCTCCATGGTGTTTTTGTTCCTCCATTTCGGTAGAAAATCTCAAGGAAGATGATGACCCCCTTTTTTTAATTTATGTTTTTAAGTTTTATTATTATTAATTAAACATAACTTTAACATATAATTATATATAAAAAAAATTAACACACTGTCCATCATCTTTTAAAAATGGTTATTTGCCTTTTAAATCCTTAAACCATTATTAAATAAACACTTTGATTAATAAAATTTAATAGAGAATATTTTATGATTTTTACGATTTAGTCCTTTTTCTTTAATTAACTAATTAAACTTTAAAATTTTCAGACTAAATTTCAATACACTTATATAATCGCTCTGTAAATATAAAATATTTACAGGCTCGGTTTACTGAAATGAGGTCCCGATACCTCATTTTCCAAAACCACTTGACTCTAGGGATAATCCCTTGTACTTAACTATTCATCCATTTTGCAAAAATTATTAAACCAAATTTCAATATAATATTATAATTGACTCGTAAATATTAAATAATAATATTTATGGACTCACTTATCGGATTTGTGGTCTCAAAACTACTGTTTTTACTGCCACTAAAAAATAGGCGGTTACAAATTACATCAATTGTAAAATAAAAATTAAATAAAAATGATCAACTAAAATTGAATTAATAAATGCCAACAACTTCTTAGCCTAATGGTAAAAGTATTATGTTGTACGCATGTAAACTAAAATTCAATCCTAAGCAATCCCATCCCCACCCTCAATTATTAAAAAAGTTTAATACATACTACAATTAAAAATAATTTAGAAATAATATTATATTACATCATCGTGAATTAAAAACTAGGCACGATACTTTTAGAGCTAAATTTAAACTTTAATATCAATTAAGTAATAATTAATATATAAAATCTTTTACTATATTTTAGACTTAGAATTTTATTCAAATTAAAAATAAATTGTCTATTTTTTTAATTGAGCTACTATAATTAAAATAAAATAAAATTCTCATATATTTTTAATTAATAATAAATTAAATTATCACATTGTGTATTTTTTGCTTAGAATTATATTCAAATTAAAACTCAATTAATAATAATTTTTAATTTTTTTTGTAATTAATAATTTTAAATTAAACTACCTACAAATAAATTATGAATTAAATTATAATTATTCTTATATGTCAATTTAGTGATATGATAAGAAAAATAGAATATTCTCGTTGATTCAAAAGTTTCTCTAAACTTGCCCTTTTATATATAATAAATATAGATTAACTTCAATTAAACCTAAAATATTATATTAAGAATAATTTTTATTTTTAATATTTAAAATATTGATATTAAATATTATAATTTTTAATAGTGTTAATATTATAATTTTTAATATTTTTAAACATACATATGTATATTAAATAATAAAATAAATTGTCGATAGAGTCTTTAGCTCGATTGGCATCAGCATGATTGCCAATGCAGGAGGATGTGGGTTCAAGTGCATTGAAGCGCATTATCCTCTTATTTAAGGGTTGAGGAGGGACTATGGGTAATTCTAGGCATTGTATCAAAAAGAGCATATATGATAAGAATCTATAATGAGATTAATGTTAAAAAATAATAAAATAAATTATGAATGTAATTAATATTATTTATTATTTTTGTAACACCTCTAACCCCTATCCGTCGCCGGAATAGGGTTACGAGGTATTACCGATCATTCACTTCATAACATATACATATCTCATACATTTAGACATTCAAATACATATGTTATTCAAACACAGTCATATTGTCCCTTATGAGGCTCTACGAGGCCTTAAAACATGCTTAGAAATGGTTCGGGACTAAACCCACCATATATAGAAATTTCTGAAACTTAGAATAATTTTCACATTTTCAAACGTCACACGCCCGTGTGGATAGCCCGTGTGCCTATTCGAAATGGCCACACACGCCCATTTACCAAGACTGTGTGCCACACACGGCCACCAAACATGCCCGTGTGTCTAGGCCGTATAACTCACTGACTTATTTTATTAAAGCAACCAGGGTCACACGGTTGAGTCACACGCCCATGTGCTCAGGCCATGTGGCACGAAATTAGGCTTGATTTAAGCCATATTTCTCACCCTCCTCATGCATACCTAAACCACATCATTTTGTACCATTTCAATACCATTTGCTTAACCAAGAACATCCCAAATACACAAGCTATAATTATCAATATAACCTATTTCAATTGTACAATATTTTCCAATTCAAACATCAATCCATACCTAAAAAATGAACCAATTCATCAACTCAATTTTATGCATTTCTTAAGCAAATACTCATCATTTATCAAATGATCATATGAATAACTTAAACCATTATTAAAATGGCTATATACACTTAGATCATATCAATCCAATCTTATAACAATTCTAAGCTATTTAGCCAATATCAAGTTTATCAAAATATACTAAATTTCACAACTACATTCATAATCAACCATCTCAAATGACCAAAAACATTCCAACCCTAATATCAAATACCATAGCCTATACATGCCATATAACCAAGTCGTAAAGGGTATAAATACCGAAATCATTAACCAGATAGTGTGATGCGATCTCCGCTGACTTCCAACCCGAGCAAATCTCCGAAAATCTATAAACATAGGAAAAACACATAGAGTAAGCTTTGAAAGCTTAGTAAGCTCGTAACTTAATAAACTTAATATAACAAATGAATTCATTACAATGCCATAAACATAATATAACAAATGAATTCATTACAATGCCATAAGCATACTATGCTATCACAAATGTCATAACACAAATTATCTCAAGTTTATAACATGATTTCATACCAAATCATCACCATTCAATAATATACTTACTTACTTACTAACTTTAACTTTTACAAGTTTATTCAATTCGATTATCATATAACATTAAAGTCTCACTTTCATATAACCAAATGAGCACATTATGGAAAAAACATATTAAATCACATATCTTTCTCATATGAATCACATATCATCACTTATACCCAAATTCACCTTGCATTCATATATTATCTGACAATTTCACATATGCCACTTTATAAATCACATCTTGTTCATTTATTCCTGTTTAATTTGCACATATTCACATTTCATTTGCATATAAAACACATAACAATCTTTGCACATATATATACTTACCTTTCATTATCAAATATTGTATACATTTCAATGTACCTGAATCGGAATGTCATTCACTTAATCACTTATTTCTCGGAACACTTGTTGAACCGTTTGGAATCAATAGGATACTCAGATAACTCGAAAAGCTCGTATAATGCCAACGTCCTAGACGTGGTTTTACATGTAATCAAATATCGATACCACTGTCCCAGACAGGGTCTTACACAAAATCATATACGATGTCGATGTCCCAGACATGGTCTTACACGTAAATCTCAAATCGGTGCCAACGTCCCAGACATGGTCTTACACGATAACACATATCAGAATCCTATGTCATGACATATGTATTCTAACTATTCCTATGGTTCATACAGGGCTTTCAGATGTCATCACATTGTCGATGCTTTCTCATATTCATATAATTTGCTTCTTGAACAATTCAATATCATAATAATATATATAACTTTTTCAAAATACATATATATTAACATTACCATTCGGCATTGAATTTAATCACACAAATAATATGCATTTATAACATGATTTCGTAACGTCTAATTAAAATACGAACTTACCTCGTTCGTAGTAACGACAAATTAAGTCGACTAATCTGATATTTTAACTTTCCCTCGATCTAGATCCGAATTCCACTTTTGCCAATCTAATTAATATCAAAATTAACTTATTTAATCATTAATTCATTCATTTAAACACAATTTACATATTTTGACAAAATTACACTTTTGCCCCTACTATTCTACATTTTTGCAATTTAGTCCTTATAACATAAAATCACAATTTCATGAAATTAAACACAAACCCAAGCTAGCCGAATTTTCCATATATTACTCTGAACCCATATTTCAATTTATTTCACATTTCAACTCCTCAATTACACTTTTCACAATTTAATCCTTATTTGACATTTTTACCAAAAATCACTTAACAAAACATATTAATCTATCAACAATTATTCATTTTACATCATCAAAACTCAAAAACATCAAGCTATCATCAATGGCAACTCACAAATTCATCAACAAATTCAGAAATTAGGGCACGGCCTAGCTAGAACACGAAGCAACGATCACAAAAATATAAAAATCATCAAAAACTGAGCTCGAAACATACCTCAATTAAAAACAACAAGGGCCGAACCCTATTATGCTTCCATGGTTGTTTCTTTTATCTATATTCGGTGGAAGATGAAGGAAAATAACATGATTTTGGCTATTATTTTATTTATCATTAACTTTAATTACCTATTTACCTTTAAAAACATTAATAATTACACTAAATGCCACTCCACCAACATCCACTATCTCATAAATGGGCTATATCATGCTGTAAATATTAAAATAATAATAAAATAAAATTTTCAATGTTGGATTGTGGTCTCGAAACTACTATTCCGATTGACCCTAAAAACGGGCTATTACAATTTTAATAAAAGTATTTAATGTAATAATTTTAATTTAATAATAAAATTTAACATTAATAATAATTTGAGATTTTAAATAATATTCTTAATATTTTATCAAAAACATTTACATTAATATTTTAATAATAAATATATTACAATCTATGAATATTTAATAATAAATATTTTACAGTATAAAATATGAATATTTTAATAATATAAATATGAGTATTTATTTAAATCAAGTTTAACTTCATTTATTCCTTCTAGCTTTAGTGTGCCACTATCCACTCTCATATATGCAATATATGTAACTTCAAGTTTTAATTACATATTATTTATTATTAAGTCTATATAATGTAATTAGAAATTTATCTTATTATAAAATAAATACCAATAGTAAAAAAATAAATGCTTTTATAATATTTGTAACAAATATATATATATTTGTATTTGATTTCAACAACTTTCAAAAAATGATTTCAATAAAATTTACCAAATAATGGAGAATAAATTTGGGTGAAATCATCCAAACACAAAAATATCAGAAATTATTTTTTAATAACTATTTTCAATGAAACAAATATATCAACCCAAATTATAAGCAAACTACTTGTAAAATTTAGTATTTGGCCAAATCTACACAAAAGTAGATCAACAAGGAAAGTTTATTTATTTGTCAAGTGGAATAACAATAAGAATTCTTATAAAAAGTCTAATTCTTAAATTTAAAGTATTTTAGGCAATTGATGAACAATTTATTGAAAATAAAAACATGTAATAACTTAAACTTCAAAATATGTGAAGAAAAATATGGTGGTAACTTCTATCTTGGTTAACAAACTTTCCTTCACAAATCCACTTGAGTAGGTTGAAGAAGTTTTCATGAAATGTGGCACTACAGTTGATGCTTTCATCCTAATAAAGAGAAGCAAAATAGAGAAAAAGTTTGGGTTCATGAGATTTCGGTTCATATTGGAAGCAAAAAAGGCAATATTCAGTCTTAATGTAACATGGCTTTTTGCCACTATATAAAAGTTAATACGGTGAGATTTGGTGGGAGAACATCATATTGGAGGAGAATTCCTAATAAATCGTTGTTGGAGAATTCCAAGAAGATGGTTTCAAGTGATGCAAAAGAGTTCAACCAATATGAAAAGTCAGCATCTGAATATCAAAAGATTGAGGGTAAATTGTGTTATGATGTTAATAGTAAGGAATTCTTTCCTTACTTCCCTATTGTATTGTGGAAAAGACAAAGGGATTCTACAAAGCATATTGGTTATAAGGAAATTTTGTCCAGTGAGATATTAGGATGTGTGTGATAAAATTGGAAGGAAGCTTTTCTTAGTCGAACTTTTGGATTAAAATAAACTCACTGAACTCAAAGAGGATAATTGGGGTTGGTTAAATGAATGGTTTTCGAAAATTCAACTATGGTTAAAATAGTTCAACTTGACATCCAAGCTAGCATAGGTTTACTACTATAGCCTTCCATTGCATGCTTAGTGTTTATAGATATTCAATGACATTGCTTATATTTCGGGCTTTCTTGTTCAGCTTGTTGGAAGAACTATTAGATGCTCAGATTTAAGCAAAGTTTGTATGCTTATTAGCAATAATCAGGTTGAAAAAAAATCAAAAGTTTTTTCTTTTGTGCAAATAGCTTTTGTGTTAGCGTTGAGGAGGTTGACTCATTTCCAAATTATGGTTTAGGGTTTCATCATTGTAACAACCCATACCCTACCTGATCATCGTGTCTTAGATACGATATGTCACATTCTTAATTATAATATGTTATTCAATCAAATTTAGGTTATATACGAGCTTACAAAAGCTCTTATGATCAACCGAGGTTAATTGACAACTAAAATGTAAAATTTCCAAAGTACCAAGGTGTCATCGCGGCGATGGAACAGAGGATGCCGCAATGTTACATACTGATAAACTCACGTCACGATGTCGAGGAAACTATGGTCGTGACATTACTGTCAAGCCTACGTCACGGTGATAGGGAAACTATAGCCACGACATCACTTACTGGTGAACTCATGTTGCAACAACGAAAGACTGTACTCGCGACGTCACTTGCTGGAATTACATCACCTTTGAGCATTTACTCAAATGCCAACTAAATTCAACACCTATAATCAATCTAGTCCATAAATCAAATTCTTATGCATTCATTCAATATTAAACACCCCTTCATTAACATGGTAAACAAATAACATTTCAACTTCTAATTTTAACACATATTTACCTCCGATTCATGTTTAAGCTAACATTTTCTATTCAAGATACCAATATGACAACTCGTACAATAAAATCGACTCAACCTTAGGTACATGCCATTTATTGAAAACAAAATAAAAACTATACAGACATTGTTGAGTCGAGGGTTGTGGTCTGAATTTTGATTCACTCTACGAAACCTCGAGATCTACGAGTATCTGCGCATAGAATAAATAAACCTTTAGCTAAGCGATAATGCTCAATGATACTTTCATGATTCAAATCAATAATACAAAAGCAATAACATGTTAATATTACAACAAAATCATGAACTAGTTCTCAATTCATATCTCATGTATAAAAAAATGCATACCTTATATCATTTGATAAACTCATGTTAGTATGGCATCCCAAGTTTTCTATCATTGAATCAAATACATTTGTATCCCATTGCTTATCATTAATTCATTTCATTTTTTTATCAGCCCTCATGGCTCATTTTAAACTAATTTGCATGATCTTTCACATGCTATCATTTGTTACATTTAATATATATACATAGTATAAAAATTTTCATTATCATTTCATACCAAATATCATTTAACAAGTTAATGTTTTATAATCCCTATTGACTAGACACAGACTCAAGATGGATATATAGATCATCCAACCATCACATCAATCTGGCACCCAGTGCTTAATTAGAACGTTCAAAGTATAAATTGCACTTCGTGCCTAATCAGTATAACTGAAGTAAAATGTGTGCCGCACCTCATCAGACGTCTGAAGTATCATATGCACTTTGCCTTATCGATATAAACTAAAGTTGTAACGGCCGTTTTTAGTGAAATCAGAAGAGCGGTTTCGGGACCACAAATCCAAAGTCAAAAAATTTATTTTAATATTATTTTGAAGTCTAAAACATGATAATATGATAGTATAAAAATTTCGTTAAGAAATTTTACCGTTTGTGTGCTCAATTTGTGAAAAAGGACTAAATCGCGTAAAGTGCAAAAGTTGTATTCTATTAGCTAAAGGTGTTAAATAGCTATAGAATTTTAAAGTGGAGGTCCTTATATGGTAATTAGACCATTAAAAGTGATATTGGATGTGCATGGCTTGGCAATTTTGTTATTTTTAAAGTTTGGTAAGGTTAAAATGGTAAATAGACAATTAATGAATAAATAAAATAAAACAAAATGCCATCATCTTTCTTTCTTCAACCTACCAAAATTTTCAAAAAATATTGAGGTTTTTGAAGCTTAAAATTCAGCCAAGAGAAGTCCTTGCATGTAAGTGAATTTGGTGTTTGTTTTTGTTGATTTTTATGTTTTTGGAATCATTGTTGCTTAACCTAGCTAATTAGGGGATTAATTTGTAAAATGGTTGAAAGTATAGGGTTTTTCTATCAGAGTATTCTTGTTATTCTTGAAGTTTAATGGAATAAAATGAATTCTTGTTGTTAATTAAACAACTTTTGTTAAGTGAGTTTTTAATGAAATTGCCAATTATGGGTTTAATTGTGAAATGTGAAGATTGTGTGGTAAATGTGTTAAATTATGAAATGTATGAGCTGCTATGAACATATAGGATATTTGGCTAGGCTTGTGTAAGAATGAAATTGCATGAATTTCATTTTATGAGTTTAGGGACTAAATTGTAAAAAGGTCAAAAGTATAGGGGCAAAATAGTCATTTTGCCAAAACTTGAATTTTGGATTGTATTGAATAGAATAATGATTAAAATAGTTAATTTGATTATATAGATCAAGAAAAGCAACGAACGGAATTAGATCAGGGAAAGGACAAACTTATCGAATAAACGATCATTTTTCGTCATACAAGTTTGAGGTAAGTTCTTAAACATTAAATTGTGTATTTATATATATTAACTGAAAATATATGTATTGAATTGTGTAATTTCGATGTATAAATTATTGAATGTATAGCCGATGACGTACGGAGAATACCGAGCCCCGTTTGAACCTTAGGAATTCGTAGGATACAAATGACATGTCGTTAGGGTTACCGTTTTAGTTGAGGTCTTGCATGTGTTGTGGACTCACCATAGCTTGTATGACCTTACCGATTTTTAGCTCGAAGGAGCTTGCCGTTTTTCACACATATGAACCTACATGTTCAAAAATTGACAGACTACAGTTTTGTACACCTTGTGTGTACTACCCACGTATCTAACGAGATTCTAAGTGGTTCAACAGGCATAGTGTTATTATGAGATTATACAAGTTCGATATGAAAAAGTACAAGTATTTACATGGAAATGGTTGATATTTGATAAATGTTTACATGGATTAGATGTTACAAGTACATAAAATTAAATTAATTGATGGATTCATATATAATTCTCGGTTTTATGTGAATATATTACTAACATGATTATGGATTGTATGATAGATTTTGGCCAAATTGAATTGTGCCTTGCTTTGATGTTACTTACTTAACTTATAGTTGTAACTCCCCAATTTTCTTAATGTCGGCCTTTGTAAAATTGACATACAAATCTATATCTGCTTCAGTTGGTATGTGTTCTGGATGTGTGTGAGAGCTCCCAAGATCAAGTCACAACTTGGGTAAATTTTGGCATTTTTATGAATAAGCTCTCATTGGGGGTCTGTAGGCTTTTAGTTTAAAGTTGGTGAAAATATATCCTGTTGGTCTGGTAGTTAAGTGAAGTGTTGGAGTGTTGGAGGTCCTATGTTCGATTCCCTACTTGGGCTTTATTTTTGTGTGATTATGGGGAAGAGTTTGAATTGTAGTAAAATGCTGAGTTTTTGAGGGATAGTTGGAGTGTAGTGGACAGTTTTTAGGAAAAAAAAATAAGGGATTAAGGGTGGTTATTGTATATTCTATCAGTCTTTTCTTTTTCCCAAAAATCTGCACGTTCTTCCCTTCCATTCTCCCTGCCAAAATTCTCCTTTCAACTTCTCTATCATTACTGTCTCTTTTATTTTTATTTTTATTCAATCTTTCTGCAAGCAAGTGTTCGAGGATCATAGTTTTCAAACTTTTGAGTTTTGTTGGTAAGTTGTTTAAATATGTTTCGTATTGGTAACGAATATTCTGTTAATAGGGGGGTTGATTTTTGGTATTTAGGTGGAAGATAAGAGGCGATGGTCAGCTAATTAGGGCTTAAGTATTGTGAGATTACCGCTACTTGCTCGATGTAAGGACTTCGTTAGATTAAAGAGAGTGTTTCTTCTGATGGTAGTTTTTATAATCACGAATTAAATGATTAATTGAATAGTATTTTGGTCGAATATAGGTTCTAAAGTGTTCGGGGTTTAGTTCAGCATCAAACCGTAACAGATGTGTACTCAAAACACTAAAAACGTGTATCGGTGAAAAGCCAAAAAAGCTCTCTGTAAGCCACAACACGACCATGTGATCGATGAACCAGGCCATGCACAGATGACACGACCGTGTGATGGCCGAGCAAGGCTGCGTGCGGGACACAGGCTCGACCAATTGGGCCGTGTGGGCCAAATGAGCGCATGGGCCCACACGGGCAAACCAGCACGGGTGTGTGAGCCCAATTTCACTGATTTATTTGCCAAGGTTGCACGGGTCGCCTAAGTCGACCGTGAACCTACTGTAGGATCGGTAAGTTTACCTAGACCCCTAATTGACTGAAATGACTGAAAGACTGTTATACGCATGTTTGAGATAGATATGTATGTCTGTATGTTGAGCATGCTATTCAAACGGTACTGATTACCCATGATACCATGACATGCCTGTATGATGCATTGCATTGGGTTGGAGATTGATATTGATTGGAGGAAGTGTACTGAAAGGCTTCAAGCCTAGCTTACTGGCAGCACAGCTGCAACTACTGTCTAGTTCCGCAATCGGTACTACTTGGAGTGTAGGGCTGGGTGGGTTGATTATATCCCCACATGAAGTGTAGAGTTGGACGGAGATGGAGTGTAGAGGCTGGTTGGGTAGGATTTTCTGATTGCATATCTGTTACTGTTACTGTACTGTGATGGGATAAGGCCCTAATGCTCACTGTTACTGAAATGGGCTAAGGCCCAAATTGATACTGATTCTGAGATTGAAAAGGGTTTAGGCCAGACTAAGACTATGGGTTATTGTCTATTTGATTGCATGGAGATTACACACTAAGTTTACGTAAACTCACCCCTTCTATTTAATCTGTACATGTAATCTCCAGATATAGGTAGATCGGCGCAGCAGAGGACTCAATGGTGGCCACACGACTCTTTTTACTATTTAATACTTATTTACGATTTTAGTTTTATTTGGAATATTTTTCTGTAATAATGGCCTCTATGAATTTTTACCTAAAATTTGGATTTTATACCATTTTTTGTTTTATCTGCATGGGTTTTTAAAAGAAATGCATGTGTTTTAACAAAATACCCACAAGGACACAAAGTATTTAAAAAGCTTCCGTAACGTATAAAGTTTTGAAAATTAACGACTGAATTAAAAACACGATTTTAGAGTTAATAAGAGGTAATGAGGATTTCTAAATGGAAAATGTTTTAAGCAAAGCCACGATTTTCTAACACACTACTATGTGACATCGCCAGATTCGGCCATAACGTTCAGGCCGGGTTTAGGGTGTTACATTTAGTAGTATCAGAGTCAGGTTGCAAAATTTGGCTGTGGATTTGGCTTTTAAGATTGGATTATCTAAGAAATATTTTCTAATAATTTGAAATATTTTTACCGAACGTGTGGTACACCGAGTCTCTTGCGCCGATCCCATAAATTCTCTAAAACTATTATGTGTTTAAACTAAAACTAATACAAAAGTAAAACTACCATAGGTAGCATACTACACTGAAAACGCTCTAAGTTAGTGTATAAGAGAAATTATAGACGAACTTCAAAATTACTAATACTGTTCTGTATAAAACATTTGTTAATAAAATATTGAAACTATAAACTAATGCATAAAACTATTAATACAGATAAACACGCTTAGACAATGAGCACGAGAGGTACTCGCGGATGGAGTACAAGAGGCCGTGGTAGAGGCCGTAGAGGGGCCCAAGCTGGGTCCCATCTTTTGGTAACCTACCTAATTTGGATACAAGTGAGACGTCAGCTTCACCTATGACTGAGGCAGGGTCTCATGATAGAGCAGCTGGGGATAACGCATTGTCCCAGGCCATGCTGAGGATCTTAGAAAGTAGGCCCAATATTAGAACTGGAGGTCGAGGGTCGGTTACGGAATGACTTCGGTCTAATGGAGCCAAAATTTGCAGTGGTATTGCTGGAGTTTCCCCTAATGTGGCTGAGTACTGGATAGAGGGCACAGAGAGAATTATGAAAGAATTAGACTACAGCCCCGAGTAAAAATTAAAGGGTGCTGTATCGCTACTACGAGATGAGGCGTATCAGTGGTGGCTCACTATTAAAAAGGGCACTTAGTTCGATCGATTGACCTAGGAGTTCTTCAAAACTGCCTTCTAGGGAAAGTATGTGGGTGCTAGTTATGTGGATGCTAGTAGGAGAGAGTTCTTAAATCTGTCTCAGGGAGATAGATCAGTGACTGAATGTGAGACCAAATTTTTGAGATTGAGCCGCTATGCGCAAGGTATAGTGGCGACTGAGTACGAGTGATTTGTTCTCTTCGAAGACGGCCTCAGGGATAATCTGAGGGTACTGATAGCTTCACAGAGAGAGCGACACTTTGCTGCACTGGTTGATAAGGCGAAGATTACCGATGAAGTGAAGTGCGCTGAGCGCCAGAACTGAGAAAGAGGTAAGAATAGGAAGGATTCGGAGCCCCCGAGTTTCGTTCGCCAGAGTTGATGGGCTGATCAGATTGGGAACCCCTATTACTGCTATTGGGCAATCGCCGTGCACTGATTGTGGTAGATGCCATCTGGGCGAGTGTTGGAAAAGAACTGAGGCATGCTTGAGGTGTGGTTCTTTGGAGCACCATATTAGGGATTGTCCACCAAGGGCCGATTAGATGCAAGCTTCGGGTACTACTATTGCACCACCAGCGAGGGTAGCTCAGCAGCCAGTGAGAGGCCGTAGTCAGGCCAGAAGTGGTAATGGTGTGGGCCATGGTCAAAGAGCACCAGGCAGAGGTACTGGTCATACTGAGGCGAGGCAGTCAGTTCTAATTTTATACTGCATGTTGCCGAGAGGAAAGTGATGCTTCAGACGTCATTACGGATATGTTTTTATTTTTAATATACCTTGTACTGCACCGATAGATATAGGATCCACTCACTCCTATATAGCTTGTACTGTATCTGAAAACTTGAGTATACTGGTTGTGAGCACTACGAGTGAGGTCATTGTACTGAGTCCGCTGGGGCAATTGGTAGGGGTGAATAGATAATTTAGAGATGTTCCTTTAGAGGTCCAAGGGGCTATCTTTCTGGCTAATCTAATGGAATTGCCTTTTGGAGAGTTTGATCTGATACTGGGAATGGACTGGTTAGTCAAACATCAAGTAAGCTCAGATTGTGCCACAAAAAGGGTTGTACTGAGAACTGAGGGGGACAGCGAGGTAGTCGTAATTAGGGAACGTTGGAACTACTTGACAAATGTAATTTCTGCACTGAGGGCTGAAAAGTTGGTTTGTAAGGGATGCGAGCCGTATCTAGCCTACATCAGTGTTTCAGATTCTGGGGATTCTTCGGTTAAGGTTATAAGGACGGTTAAGGACTTTCCGGATGTTTTTTTGGAAGAGCTGCCTGAGTTACCTCCGGATCATGAAGTAAAGTTTGGGATTGAGCTCCTTCTAGGTACAGCTCCGATGTCCATCGCCCCTTATAGAATAGCACTGAAAGAGCTTGTGGAGCTTAAGACTCAGATTCAAGAGTTACTGGATCGTGGGTTCATCCGCCCTAGTGTGTCTCTGTGGGGAGCACTTGTACTGTTTGTGAAAAAAGAAGGATGGATCCATGCGTATGTGTATTGACTACCGTCAATTGAACAAACTAACCATCAAGAATAATTACCCCCTACCGAGGATCGATGACCTGTTTGACCAGTTCTGAGGAGCTTCGGTTTTCTCTAAGATTGATCTACGATCAGGATATCACTAGTTGAGAGTTAAAGAGGCTGATGTGCACAAGACAACATTTAGGACTCGATACGGTCATTACGAGTTTCTAGTGATGCCATCTGGACTTACGAATGCACCAACAGCTTTTATGGATCTGATGAAGCGAGTGTTCTAGCCCTATCTAGATCTGTTCGTAGTGGTATTTATTGATGACATACTGGTGTACTTGAGGAGTGAAGATGAGCATGACGAATATCTTAGAGTGGTTTTATAGATTTTGCAAGAGAAACAACTGTACGCCAAGTTCAGTAAATGTGAGTTCTGGTTACGTGAAGTAACGTTTCTGGGAATATGGTTTCTGCTAAGGGGATTAGAGTCGATCATCGAAAGATTGAAGTTGTCTTGGATTGGAAGTAGCCTAATATTATGTCGGAGATCTGCAGCTTTCTAGGATTGGAAAGATATTATAGAGGGGTTTTCACTGATTGCCGCACCCTTGACTAAGCTGCTACGTAGTGGTGTGCCGTTCAACTGGACTGATTTGCAGTAAAAGAACTTTGAGAAGCTCAAGACTGTACTGACTGATGCCCTTGTTCTGATACAGCCATAGTCTGAAAAAGAGTTTACTATCTACAGCGATGCATCACATGTCTATTTAGGAAGTGTGTTGATGCAAGAGGGTAAGGTGGTAGCATATGCATCTCATCAGCTTAAGACTAATGAGGTGAATTATCTGACGCATGACTTGGAGTTGGCCGCGGTGGTATTCGCATTGAAAATCTGGAGGCATTATCTGTATGGTGAGAAATGTATCATTTACACTGATCACAAGAGCCTCAAGTACCTACTCTTTCAGAAGGAGCTAAATCTTAGGTAGTGTGGATGGATTGAGCTGCTTAAGGACTATGACAGTGTGATTGAATACCACCCTGGCAAGGCCAATGTAGTGGCCCATGCACTGAGCCGTAGGGCTGTGACTGATCTGAGGGCAATGTTTGCTCTCAATTTATTTGATGATGATAGTCTATTGGCCAAACTTCAAGTTAAACCGACGTGGATAGAGTAGATTAAGGGTAAACAATTGGATGACGAGTCTTTGGGTTTTCGTCTCCGACAGATTGAGAATAGGAATACTTTGGATTTTAGACTGAATAATGAAGGGGTACTTTATTTTCATGGGAGAATCTGTGTACACAAGGATATTGAGTTGAGGCAGTCTATACTGCGAGAGGCGCATAGTTGCCATTATGCTATGCATCCTAGTGGAAACAAGATGTACCGAGACCTTCGTGAGTTATACTAGTGGCCAGGTCTTAAGCGAGAGGTTACAGACTTTATGGGTAAATGTCTGACATGTCAGCAGGTTAAGGCTGAGCATCAGTTACCTTCGAGGTTGCTTCAGCTAGTTAAGATTCCACTTTGGAAGTGGGAACGAGTGACTATGGACTTCGTTAGTGGGTTACCTCATACACCCACTAAGAAGGATTCTGTGTGGGTCATTGTGGATCGATTGACCAAGTCCGCGCACTTTATACCGGTTCGTTCTGACTACTTTTTGCAGAAGCTGGCTAAGCTGTATGTGTCTGAGATAGTGAGACTGCATGAGGTACCGATTTCGATAATATCTAATAGGGATCCTAGCTTCATGTCTCGGTTCTGGAAGAAGCTACATGAAGCTCTGGGTACTAGATTGGACTTCAGTATTGCGTTCTATCCTCAGACAGATGGTCAGTCAGAGAGGGTGATTCAAATATTAGAGGACATGTTAAGGAGTTGTGTGATTGATTTTTGAGGCAGTTCGGCGGATTACCTGCCGCTAGCAGAGTTTGAGACTGACTGTAAGCGGCATCAGACAGACAGAAGTCCTATGTGGATTTAAAGCTTCGAGAGATTGAGTATTCTGTAGGGACTTAGTTTTTCTCAAGGTCTCGCCATGGAAGAAGTTACTGAGGTTTGGACGAAAGGGAAAGTTGAGCCCTAGGTTTATTGGGCTTTACCGCATATTGAAGCGTGTGGGACCGGTTGTCTTCCAGTTGGAGTTACCTCTACAGTTAGATTAGATTCACAATGTGTTCCATGTCTCTATGTTGAGGCGCTGTCGCTCTAATCCCACGCACATCGTCTTTGTTGAGGAGATCGAGGTTAGGCCAGGTCTAACCTTTGAGGAGGACCCAGTTCAGATATTGGAGTGAGATATAAAGGTTCTAAGAAGGAAACCCATCCCACGGGTTAAATTTCTTTAGCGTAATCATAGTTTGAAGGAGGCCACGTGGGAGCCTGAGGATGCGATGCTTCAGCAGTATCCTCATCTATTCTGACCAGGTAAATTTCAATGACGAAATTTTCTTTTAGGCGGTAGAGTTGTAACTCCCCAATTTTTTTAATTTCAGATTTTGTAAAATTGACACACAAATCTGTATCTGCTTTAGTGGTTATATGTTCTGGATGTGTGTGAGAGGTCCTAAGATCAAGTCACAACTTGGGTAAATTTTGGCATTTTTACGAATAAGCTCTCACTGGGGATCAGTAGGCTTTTAGTTTAAAGTTGGTGAAAATATATCAGAATGGGCCTATTGGTCTGGTGGATAAATGGAGTGTTGGAGTGTTGGAGGTCCCGTGTTCGATTCTTTGCTTTGGCTTTATTTTTGTGTGATTATAGGGAAGAGTTTGAAGTGTAGTAAAATGCTGAGTTTTTGAGGGATAGTGGGAGTGTAGTGGATGGTTTTTAGGAGAAAAATAAAGGATTAAGGGTGGTTATCGTATATTCTGTCAGTCTTTTCTTTTTCCCAAAAATCTGCACGTTCTTCCTTTCCATTCTCCCGACCAAAATTCTCATCTCAACTTCTCTATCATTACCGTCTCTTTTATTTTTATTTTTATTCGTTCTTTCTGTAAGCAAGTGTCCGAGGATCATAGTTTTCGCGCTTTTGAGTTTTTTTTGGTAAGTTGTTTAAGTGTGTTTCGTATTGGTAGCGAATATTCTGTTAATAGGGGGTTGATTTTTGGTATTTAGGTGGAAGATAAGAGGCAGTGGTTAGCCAATCAGGGCTTGAGTGATGCGAGATTACCGCTACTTGCTCGAGGTAAGGACTTCGTTAGATTAAAGAGAGTGTTCCTTCTGATCGTAGTTTTTAGAATCACGAATTAAGTGATTAATTAAATAGTATTTTGGTCGAATATAGATTCTAAAGTGTTTGGGGTTTAGTTCAGCATCAAACCGTAACAGGTGTGTACCCGAAACACTGAAAACGTGTCTAGTCGAAAAGCCGAAAAAGCTCTCTGGAAACGCCACACGGGCATGTGGTAGCCCGTGTGGTAGGCCGTGTGTAGGGCTGTAAGCTACAACACGGTCGTGTGATCGACGAGCCTGGCCGTGCGTAGGCGACATGGCAGTGTTAGCGCCGAGCAAGGCCCTGGTCGAGACGCAGGCTCGACCAATTGGGTCGTGTGAGCCCACACGAGTGTGTGAGCCCAATTTCATTGATTTGTTTACCAAGGTTGCACGAGTCGCCCAAGTCGACTGTGAATCTACTGTAGGGTCGGTAAGTTTGCCTAGACCCCTAATTTTCTGAAATGACTGAAAGACTGTTATACGCCTATACGAGATAGATATGTATGTCTGTATGTTGAGCATGCTATTCACACGGTACTGATTAAACATGATACCATGACATGCCTGTATGATGCATTGCATTGGGTTGGGGATTGATATTGATTGGATGAAGTGTATTGACAGGCTTCAAGCCTAGCTTACTGGCAGCACAGTTGCAACTACTGTCTAGTGCCACAACCGGTACTACTTGGAGTGTAAGGATGGGTGGGTTGATTATATCCCCACATAGAGTGTAGGGTTGGACGGAAATGGAGTGTAGAGGCTGGTTGGGTAGGATTTTCTGATTGCATATCTGTTACTGTTACTGTACTGTGATGGGATAAGGCCCTAATGCTCACTGTTACTGAAATGGGCTAAGGCCAAAATTCATACTGATTCTGAGATTGAAAAGGGTTTAGGCCAAACTGAGACTATGAGTTATTGTCTGTTTGATTGCATGGAGATTACACACTGAGTTTACGTAAACTCACCCCTTCTGTTTAATCTGTATAGGTAATCTCCAGATGTAGGCGGATCGGCGCAGCGGAGGACTCAATGGTGGCTACACGACTCTTTTTCCTGTTTGATACTTATTTACGGTTTTTAGTTTTATTTGGGGTATTTTTCTGTAATAATGGTCTCTATGGATTTTTCCCTAAAATTTGGATTTTATACTGTTTTCTATTATATCTGCTAGAAGTAGGTAAAACATGAGTTTTTAAAAGAAATACATGTGTTTTAGCAAAATACTCACAAGGACACAAAGTGTTTAAACAGCTTCTGCAACGTATAAGGTTTGATAACTAATGACTGAATTTGAAACACTATTTTAGAGTTAATAAGAGATAATGAGGATTTCTAAACGGAAAATGTTTTAAGCAAAGTCACGGTTTTCTAACACACTATGTGACATCGCCAAATTCGGCCATAACGTTCAGGCTAGGTTTGGGGTGTTACAATAGTCAAATGGTAAGTCTAATTTTGTATCACATGAACTTACTAAGGTTAATTGCTTACTCTATTTGTTTTTCTGTGTATTACAGTGTTGCGAAAGCTCACTCAAATTGGGAGTTTTTGGAGATTGCATCACACTATCAAACGTTATTTTGGTACTTATGACTTTATATTTTGGGTTAAATGGCATGTATAGGTCATTTTGGCTAATGGTAGCCTTTATGTTTTATTGTATATTTAGTCATTTGATTTGGTTTGAATTTGATATATTTTGTTATGTAAATATGTAATTGGCCTTATCGTATATGATGTATGATTATCATGTAATGCCTTGTTTGTGATTTAGTATTAAGGTACCAAATGGTTGAAGTTGAAATATGGTATGCATGTTGATTTTAGGCACAATATCTCATAGGTGAGGTTAACCATTTAGGTATACTTTAGAAGTATATCTTCTAAGTTTTAAAGTGGTCATTTAAATGTGTTTAAGGATATCATGTTGAATGTATGGAAATACATGTTATAAACTTGATATTGGTTGGTTTTAAGTGCCTATTTATGCCATGGTTATATGCAAATTGATGTGTATAGGTTGGTACCAATGTGGATGAGGAATGTGGCTTAGAAAATGGCTTATTTTTATCTATACCGGCAGAGACACGGGCGTGTGTCTCAGCCGTGTGTGACACACGGCCAAATGAAACAACCTTGTGGCCCCTGATACTTATATAGAATTCAAGTCAGTAGCTTCACATGGCCTAGGACACGGGCGTGTAGCTTGGCTGTTTGGCACAAGTCAGTATACCCTCAAATTTTTATACGGCCTAGCGCACGGCCTGACACACGGGTGTGTGAGGCCATTTTGAAGGGTAACGGCCTAACACATGAGTGTGTGGCCTGACCGTGTGACCCAAGTCAGTGAGTTACATAGGCTAGGACACGGTTGTGTGACCTCATTTTGATTGCCCACACGGCCGGAGACACAGGCGTGTCTCTTGGCCATGTGAGACACACGACCTTGCCACACGGGCGTGTATCCCCTACACTTTGAAAATTTTCAATGTTTTTCTAAAAATTTCTTTCATATTTTCAATTTAGTCTCGAACCATTTTTAATGTCTATTTGGGGCATCGAGGTCTCGTAACAGGGACTGTATAAATGTATTTGAAAGGATTTTGATTTGAATGATATATGAAATGTCTGATTGTTCAAGTTATAAGTTCGGTAATGTTTTGTAACCCTGTTTTGGCATCAGATATGGGTTAGTGGTGTTACATTTATTGGTATCAGAGCTACAGTTGAGTCGATTCTCGGACTAACGTAGCGTATGTAAGTCTAGCTATACATGCCATTTATAACCTGTGATACTGTGATGACTTCTGACAGTTTAAAATCATGTTTTCATATAGAAATGGATTTCAATCGAGCAAATTCTGATGATGTAGAAAGTAATGCGTCGGCGTCCGTTCGTGGAGCGACTTCTTCTGGATTGAGACCTATATTTGAGGGTCATGGAGGAGAGGCTAAGGAATCCTTCTTCCATATGATGAATGAATGGTTCACCGAGTTCGTACGGACGAACTCGGCTGCTCAGGAACCTCCACCCCTGCCTTTTCCCCAACCAGTCCCCGGAGCTTCTCAAGTTTTTGAACCCGTACGCTTGAGCAAACCGCCCGTTGATAAAATTCGAAAATATGGGGCCGAAGAGTTTAGAGCTATAGTTGATGACGACCTTGAGAAAGCCGAGTTTTGGCTTGAGAATATGATTTGGGTTTTCGATGAATTCTCTTGTACGCCAAAAGAATGTGTTAAATGTGTCGTGTCTCTTCTGAAAGATGCTGCATACCAGTGGTGGAGCATTTTAATTTCTGTAGTACCGAGGGAACAGGTTGCATGGGAATTCTTTCAGACGGAATTCAGAAAGAAATATATAAGTCAACGGTTCCTGGATCAAAAGTGCAAAGAGAGTTTGTAAGATTGAGCAAGTATGCCCGTGAATGCATTTCAACAGAAGTAGTTATGTGTAAACATTTTGAAGAAAGGTTGAATAAAGAAATTAAGCTATTAATTGGAATACTTGAACTGAAATAATTTGTTGTGTTAGTCGACAGAGGACACAAAGCTGATGAGCTTAGCAAAGAAAAGTGAAAAGCTGAATTTGAAGCTAGAGATTTGAGGAAGAGATTTACGAGAAAGTCTCATCAATCTGTATCGAAGAAATCTAAAGAACATCACTACTGTCCTACTGGTTCTGCGAGGCATCCTAGTCGAGATAGAGATGTGAGACACTCTAGTCTTAAACCTCAGACAACATTTATAGCTAGTGAGGGTAGCATTAGGAATGCTACCTGAGTGCAAACAATGCAACATGCCACATTATGGTGCGTGTCGAGTTAATAGCGGAGCATATTTCAAGTGTGGTTCCTTCGACCACTACCTTAGAGATTGTCCTGAAAAGTCTGAGAAGGAAAAATCTCAAACCACGAGGCTGAGCAGTACAACTGCTAGAGGGAGACCACTCTGAAATACTAGAAATATGAGTGGTAGCTGAGAAGTAACAAGAGATTCTGCAGTGAGATCCGAGGCACGGGCGCCAGCCAGAGCTTATGCCATTCACGCTCGCGAAGATGTGTCAGCACCAAATATTATCACTGGTACCTTTTCTCTCTATAACACTGATGTAACTGCTTTGATTGATCCCAGATCAACCCATTCTTATGTGTGTACGAGTTTAGTGTCTAGTAAGAGTTTACCTATAGAGTCCACTGAATTCGTGGTTAAGGTATCGAACCCTTTAGGTCAGTATGTCCTAATTGATAAAGTTTGCAAGAATTGTCCTTTGTTGACTCGGGGTTATAGTTTTTCAAAAGATTTGATGCTTTAACCGTTTGATGAGTTTGATGTAATTTTGGGTATGGATTGGCTGACTTTGCATGATGCGGTTGTGAATTGTAGATGAAAGTTTATTGTGTTAAAATGTCAGAACGGTGAGACTCTTCATATTGAATTCGATGGTTCGAATTGTTTGCCAATCGTGATATCGACCAAGCTAGCGCAGAAATATGTGAGAAAAGGTTGCGATGCTTACCTTGCTTATGTACTGGATACAAAGATGTCTGAATTGAAGATTGAATCAGTACCAGTGGTTCATGAATATCCAGATGTATTTCTAGAAGAGTTACCTGGGTTGCCACCGATCAGAGAGGTTGAGATTACTATTGAGTTAGTATCCGAAACATCACCGATATCAATAATTCCGTACAGAATGGCTCCGACAGAGTTGGAAGAGTTGAAAGCTCAGTTGCAAGAGTTAATGGATAGAGGTTTGTACGATCGAGTTTCTCACCCTGGGGTGCACTAGTTTTATTTGTAAAGAAGAAAGATTAATCAATGAGATTGTGTATCTATTATCGACAACTCAATAAGGTTACGATTAAAAATAAGTATCCTTTGCTGAGAATTGATGATTTATTTGATCATTTGAAAGGAGCAACAATATTTTCAAAAATTAATTTGCGATTTGGTTATTATTAGTTGCGGGTTAAAGATTCGAATGTGCCGAAAATTACATTCGGAACCAGGTACGAGCATTATGAATCTCTTGTTATGCCGTTTAAGTTAACTAACGCTCCTGCAGTTTTTTTGGATTTGATGAATAGAATTTTCAGACCGTATTTAGATAGATTAGTTGTTGTATACATTGATAATATTTTGATCTATTCTTGAGATGAGTCTGAACATGCCGAGCATTTGAGGATTGTGTTATAAACGTTGAAAGATAAACAAATATTTTCTAAATTTAGCAAATGCGAGTTTTGGCTCCAAGAAGTTAGTTTTCTTAGACACATTGTATCGGCGGATGTCATTCGACTGGATCTGAGCAAGATTTCAGCAGTTATTGATTGGAAACCACAAAGAAACATATCTGAGATCAAAAGCTTTTTGGGTTTAGCGGGCTATTATTAGAGATTTGTTAAAGGGTTCTCAATGATTGCTATGCCGATGACTCAGTTATTACAGAAAGATGTGAAATTTGAGTGGTCTGATAAATGGCAACAGAGTTTCAATCAGTTGAAAGCACTGTTAACCGAAGCACCAGTTTTGGTTCAGCCTGAGTCGAGTAAAGAACTTTTGATTTTTACTGATGCATCATTGAACGGTTTAGGATGTGGTTTAATGCAAGAAGGCAAAGTGATAGCATAAGCTTCCGGGCAGTTAAAGTCGCATGAGAAGAATTGTCTAACACATGGTTTGGAATTGGCCGTAATTGTGTTTGTATTAAAAATTTGGCGACACCATTTGTTTGGTGAGAATTGCCGCATATTTACTGATCACAAGAGCATGAAGTATATGAAGTCACAAAAAGATTTGAATTTGAGATAGCGAAGGTGGCTCGAACTGTTGAAAGATTATGAGTTAGTGATTGATTATCATCTGGGAAAAATAAATGTAGTTGCAGACGCATTGAGTAGAAAATCCTTGTTTGCCTTGAGAGCGATGAATACGCGATTGACCTTGTCTGATGATGGTTCGATCTTAGTTGAGTTAAAAGTTAAACCGATGTTTTTAGAACAAATTTTCTAGGCTTAGAAATATGATAATGAATTTCAAGCTAAAAGAGTACAGTGTGAGTCGACTATTGATTCAGAGTTTCAAATCGGATTTGATGATTGTTTGTTGTTCTGAGGTATAATTTGTGTGCCAAGGAATTTCGAACTTGTATAGAAAATTTTGCATGAAGCACACAATGGGAGCTTGTCTGTTCATCCAGGCAATACTAAGATGTACGGTGATTTGAGACAAATGTACTGGTGGTCGGGTATGAAATATGACATTTCTAATTTTGTGTCGAGGTGGTTGATTTGTCAACAGGTTAAAGTCAAACATCAAGTGCCTTCAGGACCATTACAGCAAGTGATGATACTGGAGTGGAAGTGGGATAGAGTTACGATGGATTTCGTATTGGGATTACCTTTGCCCCTAAACAAGAAAGATGTTATCTGGGTTGTTGTTGATCGGTTGACGAAGTCCGCCCATTTTATTCCGGTTTGTACGGACTTCTCTCTTGATAGACTAGTTGAGTTGTATATTTCTGATATTGTCAGATTGCAAAGAGTGCCAGTTTCTATTATTTCGGATAGAGATCTGTGGTTTACATCCCGATTTTGGAAGAAATTGCAAGAAGCTTTGGGTACGCGATTGCATTTTAGCACCACATTTCATCCTCAAACCGATGGTCAGTCTAAGAGAGTTATTCAGATTCTCAAAGACATTTTTCGTTGCTGTGTCTTAAAATTCGAAGGTAATTGGGAAAAATATTTACCGTTGGTTGAATTCACGTATAATAATAGTTTTCAATCGAGCATTAAAATGGCACCGTATGAAGCTTTATATAGTCGTAAATGTCGAACTTCGTTATACTGACTGAGCTTAGTGAGAAAAAAATACACGGGTTTGATTTGATTCGTGAAACCGAAGAGACGGTGAAAGTGATTTGTGATAGTCTGAAAGTCGCTTCAGATAGACAGAAATCGTACGCAGATTTGAAGCATAAGGATATTGAATTCCAAATCAGTGATAAAGTACTTCTGAAAGAATCGCCTTGGAAAAGAATTCTTCGATTTGGTCGCAAAGGAAAGTTAAGTCTGCGATTTATCGGACCATATGAGATTATCGAGAGAATTGGGCCAGTGGCTTATCGACTTGAGTTAGTGTCAGAGTTGGAAAAGATTCATAACGTGTTTCATGTATCTATTTTATGACGGTACTGATCAGACCCATCGCATATAATTTCTCAGACCAAAGTTGAGATTCAACCCGACAAGTCGTACAAACGAAGAACTGATTAGAATTTTAGCTCGAGAGATCAAGGAGTTAAGAAATAAAAGAGTAGCTTTAGTAAAGGTTCTTTGGCATCGTCACAGTATTGCGGAGGCTACCTGGGAACCTGAAGTGTAACACCCCTCACTCGTATTCAACGTCGGAATAGGGTTACGAAGTATTACCTGACTTACAATACATTTAAACATACTTTTCTCATACATTTAATCAATACAAACAATCATCATTCAATCTCAATCAAATGTCCTTATTATGAGCCTAAGAGGCCCTAAACATGCTTTAGGAGTGGTTAGGGACTAAATTGATAACTTAAGAAACTTTCACGAACTTATAAATTTTTTCTCAAAACAGGGGACACATACCCGTGTGGCCAGGCCATACACGGCCAAAAGATACACCCGTGTCACAGGTCGTGTGGACATTCAAAATGGGAGTACATGGTCATGCCCCAGCCCGTGTCTAACCCCGTGTAACTCTCTGACTTGGGTCACACGGCCAGCACACACGCCCGTGTGCCCTAAAAATTGCAATACATACCCGTGTGCCAGATCGTGTACTAGGCTGTGCCAAACCTGTAGGGTATACTGACTTATGCCACATGGCCAATTCACACGCCCGTGTGTAAGGCCGTGTGGAGCATGTTGACTTGATTTCAATTTCAATAGTAGGGGACACACGGCCATGCAACATGACCTTGTGTCACACACGACTGAGACACACGCCCGTGTCTCTGCCCATGTGGACAAAAATAGGCTATTTACCAAGCCAATTTGCCACCCATAATCTCATGCACCAAAACAACCCAAATGGCACCAATTCATAGCACAATTGAACATCTATTCTAGTCACATTCAAGACAATTTCATACCATTTCCAATACTAATAACCAACATGCTTATAACTTATGTTTTTCTTAATCAAAACATACCAAAACATATATACCAATCAAATAGTTAAACCTTTATCAAACATACATCATTTTGTACCATATCACAAGCATGATACCAATTCCACAAACTTTATAATATAGGTCATTCACATATCCATCCATGAACTCAAATATTAACCATATATGCACATATAAGCATATAACCAAATCCACTAATTTAAACCAAATCTCATGGCTATATTTACAAACCAAAACATAAACATTTACAAGCCATTTCAAATGACCAAAATCATTATCAACCCATGATCAAAATGACTCAAAATACCTATACATGCCATATACTTAAAATACTAAAGTTCAAAGGTACCAAGTGATAGGTGGTAGTGTGAAACGATCTCCGATAATCCCTAAATCCGAGCTAGTTTTGAAATGACTATAAAACATGGAAAAGCAACAAAGTAAGCTATATAGCTTAGTAAGCTCGTATGTTAACAATGAGAAAATATCACTATTCATTAATCATTCAAATAATCGAAAGCAATATACAACAATTCTATTAAATCACAAAGCTATCAATGATTATTCACATAACTTACCAAGGAACTCATCAATTCCATAGTTTCAATACTCAATTCATTTTCGTACGTACCTGTACCATCTTGTACCAATCTCATACTCAACCACATCATTCATGTACCCGTTGAACCATTCAGAATAGAAGTTGGATACTTAAGAGGCTCACACGATAAGTACCTATACCATGGCCCGTAGCCAAATCAAGGTAACTTATCCGAAATACTAATATCTTGGCTCGAAGCCAAATCAGCTGATATGCATGGCCCGAAGTCAGATCAGTTTATCTCGCACACAAAGTGCTATATCATGGCCTGAAGCCAACTCATTGTATCTCCTAATAACATGTCACTAGTATCCTAAACTATTCCTAAGGTTCAATCGGGATTTTGAACTGTCGAATCATTTCCAAACTTTTCCGTAGTCAGATAATCACAATTTATGCTATATCAAAGCATATAGAATACATTTGAAATGAAATTATAACATACGAACTTACCTCGAAGGTGAAAACGACGAAATAGGTTGTTTAGTCGATAACTTTCGTTTTCTCCCTGATTTAGATCCGAATTCTGCTTTTCTTAATCTAAATGTATTCACAAAATTAAAACATGGGTTTGATAGTAGACGAAGCAATGATTAGAAAAACATAAAAATTATCGAAAACCAATCGAGAACACATACCCGATTTAAGCTTGAACCATGGCCGAATGAACAAGCTTAACCTTTTCTTTTTCTTTTAACTTTCGACACCTCCAAAGTAAGATGATAATGTTCATTTTTTTCTTTTGTTTTTGTTATAACACATATTAATGCACAAATGACATAATTAACCTTTCATACAAGTTATAAAAATCATTCATAAGATGGACATAATTGTCCACTACTATGAGTAAAGGTATAATATCCACATAAGGACTCCACCTTTAATAAGCCACATCACATTGGTACATTAACAAATAGCATGCTAGTTTTGCATTTAATGCAATTCAATCCTTTTATCAAATTAAACACATAGACAGATAAATTAACTTACGGAAATTTATTGCATGCTCAATCACATTCCAACAACATAGAAAATAATATTAAAATATTATTCAAACTCGAATTTATGGTCCCGAAACCACTGTTCCGACTAGGGCATAAACCGGACTGTTACAATTCTCCCCCCTTAGGGATTTTCGTCCCCGAAAATCTTACCGTTAAACAAGTTAGGATATTGTTGTCTCACTAAATCTTCAGGCTCCCAGGTAGCCTCTTCAATCCCATGTCGATTCCACAGTACTTTTACTAATTGAATTTTCTTATTTCTCAACTCTTTCACTTCACGAGCTAAGATATGGATCGATTCCTCTTCATATGTCATATCAGATCGGATTTCAATTTCAGATGGGGCAATCACATGTGACGGATCGGATCGATATCTACAAAGCATTGAAACATGAAATACATTGTGTATCTTTTCTAGTTCAAAAGGCAACTTCAATTTATATGCAACAGGCCTGACACGTTCAATGATTTCATACGGTCCGATGAACCTCGGACTGAATTTACCTTTCTGTCCGAATCGAAGTACTTTCTTCCATGGAGACACTTTCAGAAATACTGTGTCACCAATTTCAAATTCTATATATTTTCGTTTCAAGTCTGCATAAGACTTCTGACGATCAGATGCTACTTTCAAACAATCTCGGATTAATTTCACTTTCTGCTCTGAATCTTTTATCAAATCAACCCCATGTAGCTTATTCTCACTAAGTTCAGTCCAAAACAAAGGTGTACGACGTTTTCGTCCGTACAAAGCTTCATAAGGTGCCATTTTTATACTTGACTGAAAACTGTTATTACACGCAAATTCGATCAGTGGCAGATACTGTTCCCACGAACCATGAAACTCTAGTACACAGCATCTTAACATGTCTTCAAGAATCTGAATAATCCGCTCAGATTGGCCATCGGTTTGCGGATGAAAAGCTGTACTGAAATGGAGTTTCGTGCCTAAAGCGTCTTGCAATTTTTTTTAGAATCTCGACGTAAACCTTGGATCTCTATCAGATACAATAGACAGTGGAACCCCTTGCAATCTCACAATCTCAGAGATAAAAGCTCAGATGATTTGTCAAGTGAGTAGTCAGATCTTACTGGAATGGAATGGCAGATTTCGTTAATCTATCAACCATGAACCATATGGCATCTTTCTTTCTCAGAGTCTGAGGTAAACCAGAAACAAAGTCCATGATTACTCTATCCCATTTCCATTCGGGAATCAGAATCGATTGCAACAACCCAGACGGAACTTGATGTTCGGCTTTCACTTGCTGACAAACTAAACATTTTGAAACAAAGTCAGAAATGTTGAGTTTCATACCAGACCACCAGTAATGTTGTTTCAAATCTTGATACATTTTCGTGCTTCCCGGATGAATAGATAGACGACTATTATGAGCTTCATTCAAGATCAACTGAACCAACCCTGGATTTCTTGGAACACAGATACAATCCCGGAATCTCAAACAATCATCAACAATTTGAAATTCAGATTCAGAATTCACCTAACACTGAGCTCGTTTCGCTAGCAATTCATTATCAGATTTCTGAGCATCACATATCTATTGTAGGAACAATGGTTTTGCTTTTAATTCAGCTAACACAGAATTATCATCAGACAAATCTAACTGAGCATTCAAAGCACATAATGCAAACAATGATTTTCTACTCAAAGCATCAGCAACAACATTTGCTTTACCCGAATGATAATCTATCACAAGCTCATAATATTTTAACAGCTCTAACCATCTTCTTTGACGCAAGTTCAAATCTTTGTGAGTCATCAGATATTTCAGACTTTTATGATCTGAAAACACGTGACATTTCTCACTGTACAGATAATGACGCCAAATCTTTAGCGCAAACACAATTGCAGCTAACTCAAGGTCATGCGTCGGATAATTCTTTTCATGAGGCTTCAACTGTCTCGAGGCATAAGCTACCACTTTGCCTTCCTGCATCAAAACACATGCCAGACCATTTAACGAAGCATCACTGTACACAACAAATTCTTTACCCGATTCATTTGTACTAACACTCTGAGCTTACATTATGAGTTTTCAATCGATCAAAACTTTTCTGGCATTTATCTGACCATTCAAATCTGACATCTTTCTGAAGTAATTTAGTCAACGGAGTAGCTATTGTCGAAAAGCCTTTCACAAATATACGGTAATAACCAGCCAAACCCAGAAAACTGCAGATTTTAGATACATTTCTCAGAGGTTTCCAATTTAAAATAGCAGAAATCTTGCTCGGATCAACTCGAATCCCGAATGCTGACACAAAATGTCCCAGAAAACTAACCTCGTGCAACCGAATTCACACTTGCTGAATTTCGCATACAATTGCTTTTCTCTCAAGGTTTGCAAAACAACTTTCAAATGTTTCGCATGCTCAGACTCATCATGAGAATAAATCAAAATGTCATCTATGAATACCACAACAAATCGATCTAGGTACGATCTAAAAATTCTATTCATCAGATCCATGAAAATAGCAGGAGCATTGGTTATCCAAATGGCATAACTAAAAATTCGTAATGCCCATATCTAGTTTTGAAAGCAGTTTTTGGAATATCTGAATCTTTCACTCTCAACTGGTAATATCTCGATCTCAGATCAATCTTGGAAAACACAGTAGCTCCTTTCAACTGATCAAACAAATCATCAATTCTGGGCAATGGGTATTTATTCTTTATTGTCACCTTATTCAACTGACGACAATCAATACACATTCTCATCATGCCATCTTTCTTTTTTACGAACAGGACAGGAGCTCCTCAAGGCGAGAAACTCGGTCTAGCAAACCCTCTCTCAGTCAATTCTTGCAGCTGTGACTTTAACTCTTTAAACTCGGTTGGTGCCATTCTATACGGAGCTATCGAAATAGGTGTAGTACCAGGCAACAATTCAATACCAAACTCAACTTCTCGAATCGGAGGTAAACCCGGTAACTCTTCAAGAAACACATCAGAAAACTCACAGACAACAGGCACTGACTCAATCTTCTTTTCAGACATTTTCGAATCAATCACATAAGCAAGATATGCCTCATAACCCTTATTCAAACAACTCTGAGCTTTCAAAACAGATATTACAGCAGGTAATCCATTCAAATCATCAGACTCAATCCGTACAATCTCATCATTCGGACATCTCAAATCTATAGTCTTTCTTTTACAGATCACAACAGCATCATGCATAAACAACCAGTCCATACCCAGGATAATATCGAATTCATCAAATGGCAAGATCATCAGATCAGCAGGGAAACAGATATCTCAAAACATTAATGGACAGTTCTTACATACTTTGTCAACGAGGACACTTTTACCTAAGGGGTTCGATACTTTTATAGCAAACTCAGTAGACTCTACAGGCAAAGTCTTACTGAATACTAAATTCATGCATATATATGAATGCGTAGAACCAGGGTCTATCAAAGCAATCACAGAAGTATCATAAAGAGTGAAAGTACCCGTTATAAGATCTGGTGACGAAGCTTCCTCTCGAGCTCGGATAGCATATGCTCTGGCTGGCGCTCTAGCTTCAGATCTGACAACGTTGTCTCTCGTTGTTCTCTGACTACAACTAACATTTCTGACATTTCTTGATGGCCTACCTCTCACGGGTGCATTATCAGATCTCAAATTCTGAACAGTCTCTGGTTTGACAGACTCAGGACAATCACGTATAAAATGATCAAGCGATCCACATCTAAAGCAAGCTCTGTCATTTAATCTACAGCTTCCCGGGGGCCTTTTTCCATAATATTTACATTCAGGTCTCTCGGATCAAACATTACCAACACTGGCCACTGAAGTTGCTGGAGTTTTAGAACTCACTTGCGGTCTAGATTGATTTCTATTCGCATGCCCCACATTATCTCTAGAATGACTCTGGTTATCTCTGAATTTCTTCGAAGATGACTGAAATGATTTACTTGGAAATCTTTTTCTCAGATCGCGGGCTTCAGATTTAGCTTTTCTCTTATCTTTCCCAAGTGCCTCAGCTTTGCAAGCTCGGTCAACGAGTACAACAAACTCTTTTATTTCCAAAATCCCGACTAGCAGACGAATGTCTTCATTAAGGCCATCTTCGAACCTTTTGCACATTATAGCTTCAGATGATACACATTCTCAAGCATACTGACTTAGTCTCACAAATTCTCGTTCGTATTTTGAAACAGACATACGGCCCTGCTTTAGTTTCAGAAATTCCTTTCGTTTCTGATCAACAAATCTCTCACTGATATACTTCTTTCAAAACTCGATCTGAAAGAAGTCCCATGAAACTCGTTCTCTCGGAACAACAGAAATCAGAGTTTTCCACCATTGATATGTTGCATCTCGGAGTAATGATACAACACATTTTATACATTCTTCTGAAGTCAGAGACATTTCATCAAATACCGGATTGTATTGTCAATCCAGAATTCAGCCTTTTCTGCATCATCATCTTTAGTACCTCGGAATTTTTCAGCCCCATACTTACGGATCTTGTTAACGGGAGGCTTATTCAATAGATTCGGATGCATAACCGGTGGCACAATTGTAGTCTGAGGGGGATTAACCAGGGGCGGGGGTTGTGAAACAGTCGGGTTATTCTTAACAAACTGAGTGAACCACTCACTCATCATTTGGAAGAAAGCTTGTTTAGCTTCTCCCTCTTGACCACTCGTAGCCGGTCTCGATTCAGAGGCGCTGTCCCTTGTACGAGAGCAGGCACATTAATTTCTACGTCATCAGCTACGGCTCTTTCGGGATCCATTACTATATGAAAATCACATTTATACGTCAGAATTCATCACACTATCACAATTCAGATATATGGCATGTATAGCTAGTCTCTGACACGCTACGTTAGTCCGAGAATCGGCTAAACCGTAGGTCTGATACCAATCAAATGTAACACCCCTATCCCGAGTCCGTCGTCGGATTAAGGCTAGAAGCGTTACCGGACGGATCGAAAACATTCAAAGACAAAATCATACATTCAATCATCATTCTCAGACATAATGTCCCTTAATCGGTCATCGAGACCTTAATCATACATATAAGTCGAGTCAGGACTAAACTGAAACACATATGAAATTCCATGAAAATTTGAAACTTTTCTAAAATACAGGGGAGAGACGCCCGTGAGAGTAGACCGTATGCCCTCCACGGCTTCTAGAAACCCCCGTGTAACCATCCTTGTTATACTAACTATTCCAACACAGTCATTAGGCACGCCCGTGTACCATGGCCGTGTACTTTTAGGCCATATACTGACTTCCCCACCACGGCCACCAAGCACGCCCGTGTTGAGGCCGTGTACTTTTATGCTAGCTATTGACTTGTACACCACGGCCAGATGACACGCCTATGTCGAGGCCGTGTGATGATAAACTACATCCTACGATTCACCCACGGTCGTTAAGCACGCTCGTGTGCCACACTCGTGTGACATTATAGGCCATTTACAAGGCCAAGATGCCACCCACAAAGGGTCATACCTACAAGCCATATTCAACAAGATATTTCATGCACATAAAACCATCAAAAGCATACCAAAATAACCATTCAAACCTTACATTCAAAACCAATCCCAACTATGGCAGCCTCAAGGATTAAAACTTATAACATTACAAGACTAATTCATGCATTTGCTCATTCAAACTTGGCCATTCCACATTCTTTCATCACACCAAAAGATACATTCTATAACACATTCATTTAAACAAAGTTTCAACTCTTAAATAGCCAAATCACATGGCTAAGATCACATAACCATTTATACCAAAATAATAGCCTATACATGCCATATCTAGCTTTATACAATATCAAAATGTACCAAAATAAGTTCTATAGTGTAATGATGATCCAAGACGGTCCCGAGCTTTAGTAGCTTTGACAACCTATAAAACAGATTAAACACACACAGAGTAAGCTTTCCAAAAGCTTAGTAAGTTAATATACAAACAAACTTAGCATAAAATGCATATATTTACTTTGGTTCATATACTTTTGACCACATTAGCCATATTCACAATTCAAAGATCATATAAACACAAATCTCATTTCATCAAAACTTTATACAATATATTATCAATTCCATATTCATAGCATCATAGTAAGATCATATTGATGCTTACCTTGTATACACAATTAATGTAATATCAACATACCTGAATTGGATTTACAATCACATATTTGTTCATAGCTCAGATTTACAATTAGTATCATAGACTTCCCCTTGAACCGTAATAAATCTAATAGGATACTCAGAAAGCTCAGAATAATCGTACAATGCCAACGTCCCAGACGAGGTCTTACATGCACTCGGATATCAATGCCACTATCCCAAACAGGGTCTTATATAAACCAAAACGACGCCGATGTCCCAGACATGGTCTTACTCGTAAGTGTCATAATGATGCCAACGTCCCAGACGTGGTCTTATACTTAAATTTTATATTGATGCCAACGTCCCAGACGTGGTCTTACACATAATCAGATATCGATGCCACTGTCCCGGATAGGGTCTTACACGAATCTTAAATCAATGCCAACATCCCAGACGTGGTCTTACATGGTAAAACAGAACGGATACCTATGTCAAGGTTCATACGAGGCTTCTCAGACTTAGTCAATATACCAAACTTATCTCAGAATTCAATTACAGAATTTCTCATAAGCATTTATTATCATCATTAAACATATGAACAATTACAAACGCATACATATTCATTTATTTGTATAGTGACTTACCTCGGATTCGGTTTATCGGAATAGAAAACGGCTACTTGATAACTTTCGCTTTCCCGTGATCTAAGTTCTTTTTCTTCGGTTCTTGATTTAAACATATTCAGAATTAACCCTTTTATTAACTAACTCATTCAATTCAATCCAAGGACACACATTTAGGGCTATTTGCAAAATAACCCTCATATTTGCACAACTTAGCAATATAGTCTATTTTTCTCAAAACATCAAATTCATAAAATCCAATTATACACAAGCTTGGTCGAATATATACACATTACATACAAGTCCACACTTTTCATCAAATTCACAATTTAGTCCTTCAATTTGCCATTTTCTCAATTTAGCCCTATTTAGCTAAATTCATCAAAACTTCAAGAACAAAACATATTCATCTACTACCAACCTATCATTTAACACCTTAAAGCATCACAAAGCTCAACATAGCATCAATGGAATAACTTACAAACATCACCAATACACAAAATTAAAACATGGGTTTGATAGTAGACGAAGCAACGATTACAAAAACGTAGAAATTATCGAAAACCGATCGAGAACACATACCCGATTTAAGCTTGAACCATGGCCAAATGAACAAGCTTAAAATTTTCTTTTTCTTTTAACTTTCGGCAGCCCAAAGTAAGATGATAATGTTCATCTTTTTCTTTTGTTTTTGTTATAACACATATTAATGCGCAAATGACATAATTAACCTTTCATACAACTTATAAAAATTATTCATAAGATGGACATAATTGTCCACTACTATGAGTAAAGGTATAATATCCACATAAGGACTCCACCTTTAATAAGCCACATCACATTGGTACATTAACAAATAGCATGCTAGCTTTGCATTTAATGCAATTCAATCCTTTTATCAAATTAAACACACAAACAGATAAATTAACTTACGAAAATTTTTCGCATGCTCAATCACATTC
Organism: Gossypium bickii; assembly: GCA_025503065.1. NCBI lineage: Eukaryota > Viridiplantae > Streptophyta > Magnoliopsida > Malvales > Malvaceae > Gossypium > Gossypium bickii. The sequence goes on along the minus strand of CP106712.1, from coordinate 38,007,634 downwards.
CAACAACACAGAAAATAATATTAAAATATTATTCAGACTCGAATTTGTGGTCTTGAAACCACTGTTTCGACTAGGGTATAAATCGGACTGTTACACCATAGCTCATATGAGCTTATCGATTTGTAGCTCATATAAGCTTACTAATTTTTAGCTCGAAGGAGCTTACCGTTTATCGCTCATATGAGCCTATATGTTCAGGAACTGACATATTACAGTTCAGTACACCTCGTGTGTACTACCTGCGTATCTAACGAGATTCTAAGTGGTTCAACAGGCATAGTGTTATTATGAGATTATACAAGTTCGATATGAAAAAGTACAGGTATTTACATGTAAATGGTTGATATTTGATATATGTTTACATGGATTAGATGTTACAATTACAAGGAATTAAATTAATTGATAAATTCATATATGACTTTCGGTTTTATGAGAATATATGACTAACATGATTATGGATTGTATGATAGATTTTGGCCAAATTGAATTATGCCTTGCTTTGATGTTACTTACTTAACTTATAGTCAACTGGTAAGTCTAATTTTGTATCACACAAACTTACTAAGCTTAATTGCTTACTCTGTTTAATTTTCTGTGTATTACAATGTTTCAGAAGCTCGCTCGAATTGGAAGTTGTCGAAGATCGCATCACACTATCAAACGTTATTTTAGTACTTATGACTTTATATTTTGGGTTAAATGACATGTATAGGTCATTTTGGCTAATGGTAGCCTTTATGTTTTATTGTGTATTTAGTTATTTGATTTGGCTTGAATTTGATATATTTTGTTATGTAAATATGTAATTGCCCTTATCGTATATGATGTATGATTGTCATGTAATGCCTTGTTTGTGATTTAGTATTAAGGTACCAAATGGCTGAAGTTGAAATGTGGTATGCATGTTGATTTTAGGCTTAATATCTCATAGGTGAGGTTAACCATTAAGGTATACTTTAGAAGTATATTTGGTAAGTTTTAAAGTGATCATTTAAATGTGTTTATGGATAGCATTTGTATGTATGGAAATACATGTTATAAACTTGATATTGGTTGGTTTTAAGTGCCTATTTATGCCATGGTTATATGCAAATTGATGTGTATAGGTTGGTACCAATGTGGGTGAGGAATATGGCTTGGAAAATGACCTATTTTTGTCCATACGGGTAGAGACACTGGTGTGTGTCTCAGCCGTGTGTCACACACGGCCAGATGACATGGCAGTGTGTCCCTTGATACTTATATAGAATTCAAGTCAGTAGCTTCACATGGCCTAGCACACGGGCATGTGGCTTAGGTGTGTGGCACAAGTTAGTATACCCTCCAATTTTCACACGACCTAGCACATGGCCTGACACATGGGTGTGTGAGGCCATTTCGAAGGGTACACAGCCTGGCACACGGGTGTGTGAGGCCATTTCGAAGGGTACACTGCCTGGCACACGGGCATGGATCCTGACCGTTTGACCCAAGTCAGTGAGTTCACGGGGTAGGACACGGGCTGGGACACGACCGTGTGACCCCATTTCAATTTCCCACACGACTGGAGACACGAGTATGTCTCTTGGCCAAGTGAGACACACGGTCTAGCCACACGGGCGTGTATCCTTTGCACTTTGAAAATTTTCAATGTTTTCTAAAAATTTCTTGAATACTCGGTTTAGTCTCGAACCATTTTCAATGTTTATTTGGGGCCTTAAGGGCTCGTAACAGGGACTGTATGAATGTATTTGAAAGGATTTTTATTTGAATGATAATTGATTATGAAATTTCTAATTGTTTAAGTCATAAGTTTGATAATGCTCCGTAACCCTGTTCTAGCGTCGGATATGAGTTAGGGGTGTTACAGAAGTATATCCCGTTGACATGCCAAATATACTTGTTGGATCTAGTGCTTTAAGTGTAGAATTTTCATCAATTTACACTTGTAATTTTTTCGAACAGATTTGTTTATAAAACAAATTGATTGGTTACATAAATATATTTTGTATAATTACCCTCATATAATTTTTACACGCAAAGCAAAATGGAAGCAAATGTTGCTCACTAGTTGTCTAATGTTTAACTAATACTAAGCGTTATTACGTGGTTAGATTGTAATACAGAAAGACAACTTATATTAGTAGATGAACTTAAATATGTCCTTAGTCTAATAAAAAAGGAGCAAACCAATTGAAAAACTAACTCCTAAAAGATAGAGACATAGGTGTGACTGACTGGATTGATAGTACATTGGACTGGACCCAAGAAGAATAGATCCTGGATCTATTTATGGATTTATTCACTTGTAATGTTCATAGTGTGACATAACTAAATCCTAAGTAGATGACAAACTATGTATGTGTGACTCCTACACTTTAATGCAAGTAAAAGCATGAGTTCGAATAGATAAGGAATTGAAAGCTGGTGCGTTAGGTGTATGACTTTTGCAATATGTAGCATCATTCACAATAGTGGAATTCATAGCCCGAGACATGGGTAAATGATATCCTCTCTTTAGCATTACATAGTTGATGAAAAGCAAACATGACCACGAGTCGTTCGTCTTTTTTATGAATGACTTGATTATTATTTGATAGTAATTGACTTTTCATGAAGGAAGATGTAATAGTAACCATGAGATAAAATAGGATCATATTGGGCGAGGGTAACAAACTTATGACAAGGTCATTGGACGAGCACTAATCGAGTTGCTTTCGTAATGGTATGTCATTAGAGAGAGCCCAGTCGTGATACTATAGTGAAATGACTTCGTGACTAAATGAGTTTATAATTAATAAATGAAAAGCTGGAACTTAATTATAAATCATTTGAGTCTCAATAGCATATGTCCAATCGGTCCCTTTGCTAGCTTATTGAAACCATAAATGAATTGCATGTTGAATCAAATGAATAGAAATGGTGGAAATGGAAAAATGGAAAATCAATTGGAAATGATTATGGTTTTCTCCAAAATGAAAATTACCTAAATGTTTTTCGAACTAAATGAAGATCAAAGTGGAAATAAATCATTTGGTCATAGTGAACCATTGAATACAGAAAAATTAAATATATTTTCTCATAGATTCTTTTACGGTAAAGTCATCATGATTTTAACAGAATTAGAATTGGGTTGAGAAGATTATTTAATTGGAAATATATTGAGAAGTTTATTTGGGAAATAGAAAAACAAATATTTGGTTGGATTGAATTATAAAGTATTGGGTTAAAATCTTGGGAAGTACTTGTAATTGGACTCGATATGGCTTGTAATTGGACTTGATATGGAAGAGGCCCAAAAGCCCTTTATGTAAAAAGGGGTGGATGAAAAACCCTAGTAAAAATAGCTAGGGTTGTCACCATGTAACACCCCTATCCCCTATCCAATGTCGGATTAGGGTTAAAGGCATTACCGGACAGAACGAAAACTTTTATAAACATTTCATACAATCATTCACCAAACACAATCAAAGTGTCTCTTATATTGGTCAACAAAACCTAAGTCATGCTTTAAAGTAGGCCCGTGAACTAGACCAAACACATACAAAAATTCTCAGAAATTTAAAAAATTTTCTAAGTTATGCAGGACACACGCCCGTGTGGACTGACCGTGTGTCTTCCACGGGCACCAGACACCCCCTTGTGTCTTGGCCGTGCCAAAACAAGGCATGTATACTGACTTTTCCACACGGCCACTAGGCACGGCCGTGTACCATGGTCGTGTGCTCTTAGGCCATATACTGACTTATTCACATGGCTACCAGGCACGTCCGTGTGCCAAGGCCGTGCTCTCTTAGCTAGACATTGCCATTTCCCCACGGCCATTAGGCACGCCTGTGTTCCATAGCCGTGTAGGAAAAACAGGCCATTGTCAAGGCCATAATGCCATCCAAATTAACGTCATACCAACAAGCAAATTTACCAAATCATTTCATGCATATTTTGCAACCAAAACATATCCAAATAATCATCAAATCTTCACCTACAATCACGATTTCAACCATGCCAATTTGTACAACTAAACATGTAAGCAATTATGTATAATACATCCATCAACCTTTACCTTGAATATATCTACTTCTTTGATCAATCAAACATACTCATATTGCCAAATCTTTAACCATTTCATAAGCTATCTAGCCATGACAAAACATGCTTCATATAACACATTTACTCATGCATATTACAAACACTTATCTAGCCAACTCTCATGACTATAATAAACCCTTCAACCATAACCAAATTGACTAGCTTATACATGCCATATCTAGATATATACATATTTTTACTAGATATACTCATACCAAAAACAAGTTGAGTAGTGTGATGATGATCCTCGACGATCCCCGAGCCTTCAGTAGCTTTGACGATCTATAAAACAGAGCAAACACATACAGAGTAAGCTTTCAAAAGCTTAGTAAGTCATATACAAATAAACGTAACTTAAAATGCACATAACATATTTATACAATGACAATAATGGTTCTCATAGCATATACATCTCACATAGAGTTTGGCTCAATTGTTTAGCCATAACTTATCACATACTTCAACTCAATACCACATATACACATAGCTCATCTAAACATAATTCACATATCATCTCATCATTCCATTGCACATATTCATTTTAGTAAGTTCATATAGATACTTACCTTTCGTACACACCTTGTGTACTTATCAAATGTACCTGAAATGGATATACATTCATGCAATCGTTCGTAGCTCAGAATTTGCCCATTGAACCCTTCAGAATCTAATAGGATATACAGAATACTTAGAATAGTCGTACAATGCCAACGTCCCAGACGTGGTCTTACATGAAATCAGATATCGATGTCACTGTCCCCAACAGGGTTTTATATGAACTAATACGATGCCGATGTCCCAGACATGGTCTTACATGTAAAGCTCATATCGATGCCAACGTCCCGCACGTGGTCTTACACAAAATCTCGAATCAATGCCAACGTCCCAGACGTGGTCTTACATGATAAAACAGAATAGACACCTATGTCATGACATAGCTAATCCTATCCATTCCTAGGTTTGTGTGGGACTTCTCGGACATTGTCACTATGTCGGTCTTATCTCAGAATTCATGTACATATCATCTCGTAAACATTCATCGTTATCAATAGTCATATGAACATACACATTCAATACAAATACGTTTATTTGCATAATGACTTACCTCAGATTCGGATATTCGTTCGGACTCGTTTATTCAACTATCTTCGCTTTCCCGCGATCTAATTCCGTTTTCTTCAGTTCTTGATCTTGAATCAAAGACTCTAATAGCTGAAACCTAGCTTAGATATTTTCTTTCTCTTTTCTTCAAACTTTCAGCACCCCAAAGATAATAACATTCATCTTTTCATTTATTTATTTTATTACAAACTTAATATTATACATTTTACCATTTTATCCTTTGTAATATATAACATATAAACAATAGGCCATTAATGATAATCATCCACCATCTAAATGTTGGCTTAATTGCCACATAAAGCCTTCACACTTGTAAAGACATGACAAATAGGTATCTTTTCATAAAGCATGCAAATTTCACATTTTATGCAATTCAATCCTTTTGTCAAATTAAGCATATAGACAGACAAATTAACTTACGGAATTTTCACACATACATAATCACATGTCTACGGCACAAAAAATAATATTAAAATATTCTACTGACTCAGATTTTTGGTCCCGAAACCACTGTTCTGACTAGGGTCTAAACCGGACTGTTATACACCACCTATACTTCTTGTTAGACAAAGAGTTCATTTTTCTAGTTGTAATAAACTTCTGCAATTCAACAAGGGATCTACCTTCTTTCCCTATAAATAGATCGCACCGGTAGGGCTATTTACACACAACTTTCAAATATCATTATTTTATTCGAAAATAGAAAGACTTTTATTCTCTAAGAATTAAATATATTTTCCAGAATAATAATTCTATCGGTTTCTATTTAAGAAGAGAATTTTTGTTTTCACATTAAATAAAAGAAAACTATTTCTAGTTTTGTGTTTGATTCGATTTATTTGAGTCTACACTCGAAATAGTTCGTGGTACGAGAATAGCACAGAAGATCGTTTAGTTGAAAGTCGAGAATTACAAGGATCTGTCTATCCAAAAACAGAGGTGCAAATTCGGTCTAGTGTTTATTACTATAAAATCACAAATTGGATCAAATTTCAAATTTTTATTTTATGTTCTCCAAGAAAACTATTTTCGAACGGGATTTGTTCCGGTAATACTCGACTCTTCCCGAGACAGTTAATAGGGTAACCAATGAATCAATACATATATGTTCATGAATCACATATCATAGTTTCATATCATGCTTGTTTATGCTATGCTCACCTTTGTTCAATTCTCGACATTTTATATATGTATATATGTATATTGAACTCAAATCATAAAAGTACAAACCGTATTTTCATCACTCGTCTATGGCTCTCATCTTTCCTTACTCTCGAGACAACCCAACATTGTTTTTAGCTATTTTCGATAACTTAATTATAAAAACAATATTAGTTCACATCCAAATCACATTAAAACACATAATCCACATATTTTTCATTTTATTCATTTTAGTCCTTATAACTGAAATACTCATATATTTTTTAAAATTTAACATCGATCAAAATCTGATTTCACATCCTTTCAATAATGTAACACCCCAAACCCGGCCCATGCGTTATGGGCGGATTTGGCATGTCACACGAGCAAAACATGTTAAACCCTTTTTATTCGTACTAAAAAATATTGCTTTGTTAAAATCAAGAAAACAAGTTTGATTTGATAAAATACTAATAACCTCGAAAATTTGATTGATAAATCGATAAATTTGAACTAATGATCTTACAAAATCGTGACTTTTGAAAATGATGTTAAAAATTCGAAAGAGAATCCGAGTCTTTTGAAAATAACGTTAATAGTTCAAGAGAAAATATCCGTGTTAAAAATATTTGTAAAAGTTTATTTTGAAAATTCATTTGTTATTCGATTTTGGAAACCATTATTTAAGTTTTTAGAAAATTCCCTTTCTAAACAATTTAAGAAAAATAATAAAAACATCCCAACCACAAAGCAAAATAAAAATAGTCCAGAGGCCTTATTACAACATTTAACCCAAAATAGTAAAGTAATAAAATAAACGAGAAAGAAAGTCTAAAGTCCAAATAAATCATTTCTGAAGTATGGCCTCCCTCGAGTCATCCATAGCCCAAGTCCATATCATCAAGCATTACCTACAAGGGTTAAGAGAAAGGGGGTGAGTTACAAGAACTCAGTGTGAAATCCACTTACCGTTATCCATTGGGCCGAAACCCAATTAGCAATATTTTGGGCCTAAGCCCATTTACAATAATACTAATGTATCAATTATATCATGTGTATGAAATGTAATTCCCAAACCAATCCTAATAATCCATCCGCTAGACACCACCCGTACCAACCAACACACCTGTGGGTGATCATCAGTCAACCCACCCTGCCAACAAACCAAACACAGGCATTAAGCCATTTATAGCAAATTTAGTTGTGGACAAGCCACCAGAGTATCAGAATTTACATGGCATTGCGACTATACAAACTTGTGGCAGAGCCACCAGAACTTCTCTTCAATATTATCCCATCCCATACAAAATCATGTATATAATGCATAACAAATCACAATATAGCAACAGTAATTTATTCGGATATTTATTACAAAATAATGGCCCATTATCTCAATTAATCAAAAAGGCCCATCAAGCAAAATATCAGATTTGGCCAATTTAGCAAAATATCAAATTGGCCCACTTAGCAAAATATCAGATTGGCCCATTTAGCAAAATATCAGATTGGCCCACTTAGCAAAATATCAGATTGGCCCACTAATCAATATGTCCATTCGACCCATAAGCAATTTCGTATTTCGGCCCTTTAGGGGCATTTCCATAATTCGGTCCGTAAGGGAAATTTTGTAATTCGGTAATTTACCCACTAAGGGTAATTCGGTAATTTCGCAATCCAGACTAACTACTAATTTGGGCATAACAATTTAAAACTGTCCATCTGCGTCGTACTGACTAAATTGACTATAACCTGAGTTAAAAATCTCGAAATCTAAATCCGTAAATTTTCCTTGAAACTAGACTCATATATCTTCTTACTAAAATTTTTCCAGCATTTTTGGCTTAACCATTTAGTACAGTTTATTCCTTAAAGTTTCCCTTGTTTCACTGTCCAACGATTCTGGCCTCTCTTACCTAAATTTTAAATATCTCACTGTACGGTTTCCATATATTGCTCCCACTTGTTTCTAATGAAAATAAGCTCACTAAGAAATCTATACATATAAATTATAACCCATAATTCACTTTGTACCATTTTATACGATTTTTCCAAGACAGATCAGGGAAACACGAAGTCAATCAGAACCAGTCTTACTAAAATTAAGATATCTCAGAATATAAAAATCCTTTTCCTTCTCCGTTTCTTCCATATTAGAAATGGTAAGCTTTAATTCGATATCTTATTCACTTTCTAATTTCCTTTATCCTATTTTTCAGGATTTTTCAAAAACACGTCACTGCTTCTAACCGAAACTATTTTATTACAAAATACGATTACCACTACGATCATACGCAGGCCCGAGTGATCACGGATGCCGGTTTTTGGTGTTCTTCGGTATTTCGACCGTTTCACAGAATATTTCATACAAACTTTTAGAGAACTGTGAGATTACACACCATTTCAGATATGTATACGGAAAGTATGGGATTACACACCTGATTTCGATTTCCTAACGAACCACTCGTCGATGACCTAGAACAATACCAACCAAAAGTTAGCCTCGGATTTCCAAAAGATTTCATATCACTTACACTTGAATCACTTACCACTATGTCCGAAAGTAAAATATATCGAGTGATTTGTCCCTAAAACATATAGTCTATTATTTCAAATTATTACTCCGTTAGCAACCAATCGAATATTGAATAATATCAATAATCCATAAGAACTCCTTACCTTATTAATATTGGATCCGATTTCTCCGTTTGACTTAAGGCTAGAATGATGTTCGGCCTCCCACTATATCACTACGAAGAAGAAAAAGATATTGTTGAGAGAGAATAAGTGATACGAGCACGTCCGGGGCATCAACGAATTTTAATTTGTGGAGCTCGTTATTAGCTCATCTCTTAGCTCATTTTAATAAATTAATTGTTGGAATAAAATTTAGTTAACTTAGTTTAAGTTAATTAAATAATTTAGCTTGATATGTCCTAGTTATTACGTGTTTTAAAATGTTTGTGTTAGCCATAGCCAAATTTAATATGTCTTGTTTAAGACTTTATTAAATTTGTTTTAGCTTAGTTTATGAAATAATTAGGGTGTCTAAGTTGTTATTAAATTTATCTTGGCTGAACATACATTTGAATTAAAATCTGTTCTCGTATTTTTCTTTATAGGTACATTGACCATGGCTAGCATATCATGAAAGACAGCCAAAATAATAAAGCCATGAGAGATATTCACAATGCTTATCAATGTACAAACAATTGGAAATGGACAGCAACTTCAAACATGCCTTGGCCGAATATTGAGGGAATAAGTGGGATGAGCATGGATTTGATGAATAAAGAATGAATTGATGAAGGAAGGGGCTTGGGTATGGATGGCATATGGAAGATTATGGAGCATTAAAATAATCAATTGGTAGAGAGCATGTGGGAATTAAATTTGACAAGCTTTGAATTAAATAATGAATTGGTGAAGGCATATAAGGAACCATGCGTGAATTTGAACAAGAGATAGTGGCCATAATGTTTTAATGGGTTGGCCATAATGTTTCTTATATGGACGGCGCACAGAGAAAAACACATCCATGAAATTTAGTTTCCTAGCATGGATGGCAAGTTGGATGATGCATGGTGAAGGAATATTTTATGCATGAAATTAAATGGATGAGTGGAGGATATTTGAATGTTGGACGGTAAGCATGTTTTTTTTTAGAATTGAATGAATAAATAATGGGTGGCAATTAAACTCATGGAAACTATAGAATAAATAATTGAAAAAATGTGCATGTGTGCTTTGTGAGTGGAGCATCAAACGGCATGAAGACTTGGAATATGCTAAAGGTCAAATTAAAGCATGTGGAGCATGGGCTAGGCGTGTGACTTGGAATTAAGATTGGCATGAGAGTGGCTTGGGAGATCAACTATTTGGACGGCAAAGGTGAAGCCAAATTATGAAGTGGATTCTTTTAATTGACTAGCATGGACCCAGGGAAAGCAAAGCATGAATTAAAATATTGCATGAGTGCAACTAGTGGGATATTGGACGGCATGTTAATGGAAGCTTGGACGGCCACAATTTGGAGAATGGATTTTTTTTTTTATTTTGTTTGAAACATTTGGCTACCTAGTTTTTAGGCTATAAATACCTGCTATTTTTATTTGGAGGGACAGAATTTTTTTCAATGAAATTTTATGAACCTTTGTTCATTTGAGTGAGTTTATCTCCTCTTCGTTTTCGTACAAGTTTCGTTAGACTTATCAAGCTTTGCTTGTGGCGTCTTCGGCTTGTTTGAACTTATCACCAAATTCGTTTGGTGTGGCGTTCATCAACCTATCTTCATCTATCCACCTTAGCAATATAAGAAACGGGGTGACACTGTTATATAGTGTTGAATCTTTCTTGAAGTTAAGTTCGTATTTCCATTTCCATCATCGATTCCATTCATCCACTTTAAACAATATAGAACCCGGGGTGACACTCTTTAGTGTTGAATCGCTTCTCGTTTAAGTTCGTTTATCCATCTCCATCCAATTATCCTATTATCTATTTTATATTTTTATCAAAACCGAACCAAATCCTATTTTATTTATTTAAGCTTCTGCAAACTCATTTATATTTTCCAAAATATCTTCCAAAGGCTTGATTCCTCCTCGTAGACGATTGGGTAACCCGCATACGTTTCGACTCACCCCGAGCCAGCCCGTATCATCTGGTATCAGAGCTACAAAACGAGAAATTCCGACGACCATTGTGAAGCCGGAAGTTAGTCCGTAAGTTAAAAAAAATTCAAAAAAAAGTTCAAAAAAAAATCAAGTTGTAATTTTTGTTCCTTATTTGAAGTTCAAAAAAAAATTTCGTATAAAAAAATATACGAATACAAAAAAAAAAGGAGAGTAGTAAAAAAAAGGATTTTAAAAAAAAAAAAGTGTGTGGAAATTTTTTTGAAAATTTGCAAGTTTTGTTTCATTACTTCTTTCCTAATCTTCAAGCCACCCTTCTTCACCCCAACGCCATTATACCGAAAATTTTTTTTTCTCAGCCGACCTCCACCCCATAACATCATTTTCCCTTGTACCAATTTTGAAGCCGACCCTCAAGCCGCAAATAAGTCTTTCAAAACAAAGTATGAATTTGTTAGACGAGATTGAGTGGTAAAAGGCACGAGTGATTCATTAAAAAAAAAGCCTTATACGAGTGAAAATACGAGTGTGAACGATTTTTTTTTTGAGTAACTTGTGAGTTTTTGTGGTAAGGTATTTTTAACTTTTTATATTTATTTTATTTTATAACATCTTTCTTTAAGCAACGATAGCATGTCTCTATATTTTAAAAAAAAGAAGTATTGTAGATGGCGATTGGTTCGATCCATCATACAACCAAGGTGAAAGGCGACGCGATCAAAGAAACTGAGGCTTTAGAGATCAAGGATGTTTTAATGACGTCAAGAAGAATAACAAAAACATTCCACCTTTTCAAGGTAAAGCCGATCCAGATGCATACCTTGAATGGGAAATGCGAGTAGAAGAGGTTTTTGGGTACCACGATTATTTGGAAAGCAAGAAAGTAAGGCTGGCGGAAAATAGTTTCACCGATTATGCCATGACTTGGTGGGACCAATTTACCAAGAGTCGAAAACAAAATGGAGAGTATCCAATATTAACGTGGTCTGAAATGAAAGACGTGATGCGCAAACGGTACCTCCCATCCTCCTATCATCGAGGGGAACTTCTTCAACTCAAAGGACGGAGTTAAGAGCAGTACGGCAATACCCGACCAAGGACTATTCTAGAAGAGATTATTACCAAGACTCCTACTCAACGCGGTCTTCAAAACGGAGAGAAGAAAGTTACGAGCTCGATTCTCTTCAAGACGACGGACAAGAAAGCACGAGTTATTCGACGTATGATTCAAAGAAATCCTACATGGAGTATTCTTCCCGAAGCAATTATCGTGATTCATTTGTAAATAATTTGTCTTCTTTTCGAAATTCTTATTATTGTGATTCTTTTGTAACTTCATGTAATAAAAATAAAGAAAAAGAAAAAGAAATAAAAAGAAAAGAGGCAAGAAAGAGAGAAAATGAGCAAGTTTTGAGAAAGCTTGAAAAAGCCATTGAGAAGATCATTGAAAAAGAACAAGAAAAAGAGAGAGAAGAAAACGAAAAAGAGTCTGAGAGGGAAACGAGAAAACGAGATGAGTAAGTAGAAGTGAGTGTTAATTTAACTAACTCATTTGAAGTTTGTTCTTCTACTGCTTCTTCATTTCAGGTTCCCAATGTATCACACAAGAACCAACAACTTCAACACCTCCTGGAAGAGCGACGTATTTCTTTGATTAAAAGAGATAAAGTTGAAGGTGAAGTTGAACCCCACGAGCCAGAAGGTAAGCGAGGTAAGGAAATTTTAATAACCAAGTCGCAGAAATTCGATTTGACATTTGTCAATGAAATCTTTGGTGACTTAGTTTCTAAAAGCTTTCCTTATTTTCATCCGATCCATTTTTGCTCGTTACATATGGTTGATATTTTTTGTTCTTTTCAACAAAACCCAATGATTTCACAAAATGACAAGTTTTCACGAAAAACAAATAAATTGTTCAAATACGGTGGTTTAGTGAATCAATTTTTGTCTCTTGAAAAATCGTTGAATTTGTGCAATTTTGTTTTGACGAGTACAAAGAGTTTTGTACATAAGATATCGTGTATGAAAAATTCTTTTTGGTTTAACATGTTTGTTTTAATGCAACCGTTGTTACATTTTGATTTAGATAATCAAACGTGTAACATCCTAGATTAGGGGTTATGCGTTCGTGCCTAATTCATGAGTTAGTAGGTTTTGGCAGTGTTGGAAGTGTATTAAGGGTTTTTAGAACTCTAGGATGGAAGAAGAAAGCTTTGGAAAATTATTGGTTTTAAGTAAAAGGGAGCTAGGTAAATGAGGCTTTAAAAGAAACTCAGTGTGAAGCATGACACAAGGAACCATGTGGTAAAATGGCATGTTTTATGAATTATGAATGTGTTATGTGAATTCTAGAAATAAGAAATGTATGGAAATGTAAGGAAATGTAAGGAAATGTATGGAAATGTATGGAAATGTGTAAAATGTAAGGAAATGTAAGAAATGTAAGAAATGTATGGAAATGTATGGAAATGTAAGAAATGTAAGGAAATGTAAGGAAATGTATGGAAATGTAAGGAAATGTAAGGAAATGTGAGAAATGTATGGAAATGTAAGGAAATGCAAGGAAATGTAAGGAAATGTCTTGTCTTGAAAATATAGGAAATGTCCTGAAAATGTAAAGGAATAAGGAGGAAAGTGAACATTTATGGAAACTAGGAAAATGATTTAGAAATGATTCAAAAAGGAAAGTGAACATTTGGAAACTTGGAAATGTAAGGAAATGTCAAGTTTAAAAAGAGCGAACGAAAATTTTTGGAAACTTAGAAATGACCTAGAAATGACGAGTTTTAAGGTTTAAAAGGGGAAATTAAGGCAAGGTGGCCTTAAAAGAAAAAGTTTGTGAAATTTGACACACAAACAGGCTTGGAAAAGTGGCCTGAAGATGTCACTTAGGGCCTATGGAAATGGCGCCATATGCAAGCAGGAATGGGCACTGAATTGAGTCACTTGGGAAGCAAATAAAGGAGGTTTTATTTTTGCTTCGGTAAGACTGAGGTGGATGGCACATGTTTCTAGAAAGGAGGTGTTTTATTTTCATAAATATTCGATTAAAAAGGTGATAAATAAAGGATTTTTAAATTGGATTATTTTGAAGAGATAAATGTTGGATTAAACTCTTTTATTTAATGATAATTAAAGAGATAAAGCTATTAAAATAGAAGAGTGATGGCCAAGTAAGGGATTCTAAGTTAGTAATTTCGGCTATAAAAGGAAAAAGAGAGGCCATTCTGCATTATTTTACATTCTTTGAAAGCCTCTGCCGAATTCTCTTCACCAAATCTTCTTCTTCTTTTATTTTTGCCAAGCCGAAATACCTTGTGTTCTAGCCGAATCCTCCATCTTTATTCTTCCTTCTCTAATCCCTCCAAAAGCCTAAAGTTGTGAGATCATCATCTAGCCATAGCCGAATCTCTGAAGATTGAAGTGAAGGTGCAATCGATTTCTTCAAGTAAGGGTAAGGTCTCATTCGGTTTCATCCTTTTTCTTTTAAGATTTGCCGAAATCTAGGACTAACCCCATTAATATCTCACATTCTTAGAAAAGATCTTTCGGGATTTACTAAGTGTCGGCTACAAGGAAGGAGAAGTTCTTTTCCCGAAGGTACACCATAAGCCGCGTGTTCCCTAGTTATTCGGTGAGTTTCGGGATTTAAAATCCACAAGGTAAGTGTCTATATCATTCGGCCTAGGCCTATTTTAGTAGTTAGATCTATTATTATGTGTTTTAAGCCGAAAACTAACAGATTCAAGGGATCTAGTGAGTAGCCGATTTCAAAGGAGAAGAATACAAGTTTTCGAGATTTGACTATAGTCAATTCGACAACAAGGTAGGTTTTAAGAATACAAATCCTACTAGGATTTGGTTTTATAGGCTTTATGCTAACATATTAAGGTTACCAAATGTAGGAATTGAGATCTAAAGCAATAGATCAATTTTTTTCGGGATTTCAAGGAATTCGTTAAGCGAATCAGGTGTGTACCCCACACTACTTTATAATATGTATTATGGCTATGTTTATTAAAATATGTGACATTAAGAATATGAAAGTGGCTAAGGTACCATCTTAAGGTACTAAGTACTCAGGTACGTTTCCTACTTCTACTAGGAATATGAAATATGTTATTCGTAACATGAGAATATGATAAGAATGTGAACTCTGGTATATTATGCATATTAATATATATGGGGCATATGGTTGTATATTGAAAGGGGAAGTGAAAAGTGGTGACTTAAGACCACGATGTCGAAAAGTGGTGACTTACGACCCACGATGTCTGAAAAGTGGTGACCTAAGACACAGTAATCTAAAAAGTGGTTTCCTAAGACCACAGATGCGGAGCCTTAAGCCCGCAAATTGGTGTGTAGCGAAAGGAGGGTCGACTTAGTAGTCCCCACGGTGTGTTTGGCAGGTATGGGGGTGTGTAGCGGATGGACAATTAGGTTTGGGTTTGGGAATGCATCATAACTTGTATTCATTGTTCTGAATGTGTAACTCTTGTATGCCTAATTCTATTATGATTTAGTGTCGTGTACACATTGAGTCTGTTTGACTCACCCCGTTGTGGGACCATGTTTCAGGTGATGAGCAATAATGGACCGGGTCGGCAGGAGCTAAAGGTGGCCATGCATCGCAAGGAGAAATTTAAAGATTTGGACATTTATTTTACTCAGTACTTTGATTTTATTTTGGGTTTGATTGATGTAATAAGGCCATAAGGCCATAGTTGAATTGTTTTACATTTATTTTTATTTATTATGTTTATGGGTTTTATTTATTAAAGTTTAAGTAAAATTTCTTTTAAACTAAACCCTAAATATTTTGTCACTTAAACTTAAAAAAAAGGGTTTCTAATATAAAAATCAAATTGGTTTTCAACACAAGCCCAACCCAAACAATATTTCTTTCAAAACACACTATTTTTCCCAAAGTACAAAAGAACTTTGAAACCTGTTTACTTAAGGAACATACCAGATCTGGTTCAGACTCGTGGGCCGGGTTTGGGGTGTTTCAAAACGCATGTTTTTAAACCGGGAATATGTTTTGTATCATCCGGTATATTTTGTGGAAAAATCAAGTCTCAACAATTGTGTGTGAAAAATTCCCATTGATTCGATACTTGGTTTTTAAATAAGGTAACGAATTTTGTCAACCTTGTTTTCAATTTTTATTCGTTCCTTAAGCAAATTTTGTGTTTGTACATGCAATTCGTGTACATGGATTTCCCATTTTGTTTGAAAAATGTTGATTCGCGCATAAAGCATCGACTACATTACATGCCCGAGGAGAGAAAGTTCGTCTTGATCAAGCAAGATAAATTCGAATTTGAGTTTGACTTGTGAAGACAAGCAAGGTAATAATGACTTTTGTCATACATGCGTAGAGAGTAAGGTCAAATTCTTTCTTTCAACACCCAAAGGTAAGACACTTGAAACCTATGAACACATTTTGTTTTCTTCGGATGTTGACACGAATCACGTTGGTGAATCCACTCTTGTAAAATCTTTAAAATGTAATGTTCTTCATTGCTCTATCTTGTTGGATAATGGACTATCTGTTTTAGTTCTTGACAAAAAGATAATTGTTTTCGATAAGTGTCATGAAGCATTTGTTGAAACATTTTTGTACATTTTAGATGTTGAAAGAGTTCATAATGATGACTGCCATTTTGAAAAGCATTTAAATCATAAATGATTTGAATGCCCTATTTTGTTTATTAATGGTCTATTTGTTTTAAAGGAAGACAAAAAGAATCTTGTGTTTGATCATTTTTATTCATGTGCGAATACAAAGCAAGGTTTGAATGTTCAATTTCAGGTGCCATATACTTTTTCTTCATTACTTGCTTTTGACGATTATATCTATCATTTGATGTGTTATTCTCATGTATATTTTGTCTTGTGGAATCCAATTAGATCTTATGCATGCTTCGAAGCTTATCCGTTTTTGCTCCAAAATTTTGACAAGGTCTTGATCCTTTTTTATGATAAAGTGCTTATGCCTGTCCGCATGCGATTTATTTGTTTGGTGTTGTTTTTATTCGTGTCGCAAGTATGTTTAAAATATTTCTTGCTAATTCTTGAATTTTCTTTTCAGGTATTGCTATTACCATCCTTCCCGTTTGATCGAGGAAAGACGAGCAAGGAATTTTGTCCAAATAATCAATTGGTCGATTCGAGGACGAATCGTCTTGAAGAGGGAGGGGATGATACGAGCACGCCCGGGGCATCAACGAATTTTAATTTGTGGAGCTCGTTATTAGCTCATCTCTTAGCTCATTTTAATAAATTAATTGTTGGAATAAAATTTAGTTAACTTAGTTTAAGTTAATTAAATAATTTAGCTTGATATGTCCTAGTTATTACGTGTTTTAAAATGTTTGTGTTAGTTATAGCCAAATTTAATATGTCTTGTTTAAGACTTTATTAAATTTGTTTTAGCTAGTTTATGAAATAATAATTAGGGTGTCTAAGTTGTTATTAAATTTATCTTAATTTGAACATACATTTGAATTAAAATCATTCTCGTATTTTTCTTTATAGGTACATTGACCATGGCTAGCATATCATGAAGGATGACCAAAATAATAAAGCCATGAGAGATATTCACAATGCCTATCAATGTACAAACAATTGGAAATGGACAGCAACTTCAAACATGCTTTGGTCGAATATTGAGGGAATAAGTGGGATGAGCATGGATTTGATGAATAAAGAATGAATTGATGAAGGAAGGGGCTTGGGTATGGACGGCATATGGAAGATTATGGAGCATTAAAATAATCAATTGGTAGAAAGCATGTGGGAATTAAATTTGACAAGCTTTGAATTAAATAATGAATTGGTGAAGGCATATAAGGAACCATGCATGAACTTGAACAAGAGATAGTGGCCATAATGTTTTAATGGGTTGGCCATAATGTTTCTTATATGGACGGCACAAAGAAAAACACATCCATGAAATTTAGTTGCCTAGCATGGACGGTAAGTTGGATGATGCATGGTGAAGGAATATTTTATGCATGAAATTAAATGGATGAGTGGAGGATATTTGAATGTTGGACGGTAAGCATGTTTTTTTTTAGAATTGAATGAATAAATAATGGGTGGCAATTAAACTCATGGAAACTATAGAATAAATAATTGAGAAAATGTGCATGTGTGCTTTGTGATTGGAGCATCAAACGGCATGAAGACTTGGAATATGCTAAAGGTCAAATTAAAGTATGTGGAGCATGGGCTAGGCGTGTGACTTGGAATTAAGATTGGCATGAGAGTGGCTTGGGAGATTAACTATTTGGACGGCAAAGGTGAAGCCAAATTATGAAGTGGATTCTTTTAATTGACTAGCATGGACCTGAGGAAAGCAAAGCATGAATTAAAATATTGCATGAGTGCAACTAGTGGGATATTGACGGCATGTTAATGGAAGCTTGGGCACCACAATTTGGAGAATGGATTTTTTTTTATTTTGTTTGAAACATTTGGCTACCTAGTTTTTAGGCTATAAATACCGCTTATTTTTATTTGGAGGGATGAATTTTTTCAATGAAATTTTATGAACCTTTGTTCATTTGAGTGAGTTTATCTCTCTCTTCGTTTTCGTACAAGTTTCGTTAGACTTATCAAGCTTTGCTTGTGGCGTCTTCGGCTTGTTTGAACTTATCACCAAATTCGTTTGGTGTGGCGTTCATCAACCTATCTTTATCTATCCACCTTAGCAATATAAGAAACGGGGTGACACTGTTATATAGTGTTGAATCTTTCTTGAAGTTAAGTTCGTATTTCCATTTCCATCATCGATTCCATTCATCCACCTTAAACAATATAGAACCCGGGGTGACACTCTTTAGTGTTGAATCGCTTCTCGTTTAAGTTCGTTTATCCATCTCCATCCAATTATCCTATTATCTATTTTATATTTTTATCAAAACCGAACCAAATCCTATTTTATTTATTTAAGCTTCCGCAAACTCATTTATATTTTCCAAATTATCTTCCAAAGGCTTGATTCCTCCTCGTAGACGATTGGGCAACCCACATACGTTTTGACTCACCCCGAGCCGGCCCGTATCAATAAGGTGATGGTCTCGGTCAAAATGACCATCTCGAACCAAAACATAGATTCGGCATTAAGAGAAAGAAAATAAAATATTGAGAAGAATACTTACCAATTGATCAAGAAATGGATGTTAATATGGATGAGAAGAAGAAATAGAGAAAAGATGAAAGTTCGGTTATGGAGGAAATTGTATGTTGATATTCAGCTATGGTGAAGAAGAATTAGGACAAAAGAGATGCTTGAAGGATTTCGTGAAAAAGAAAAGAAATAAGAAGAAAGATGTTTGACTAGCTTAATTTTCGAGAAAGATGAAAGAACAAATTTTGGTCTCAATGGTTGGTGTACATTCGGCAACAAGAAGAAACAAAAGAAGAGAATATGCACACTCAAAGTTAAAGATTCGGCAAGAAGGAAATTTGGAGAGAAGAGAAAAATGTCATAAAAGTTGCATAAAAGAAATCTTAGCCAAAACAACACTAAAACTTTATCAAAACACCAAGCAAAATTCAGCTATCCCTCCTCACACACAAAACTGTCCACATACATGACCAAAATGGTCAAAATTAGCCACCCAAACTTTCCATAACATTTCCCTTAAAAAAAGCCACTTGTTCCCCTTAATTTCCCCTTTTTCTTGATTTCTTTCCTCACCTTCATTCTTTCCTATTCTCCTTAGCCATCTTGCCAAGAATAAAAAGTCTACCTTGCCATATTTACATGCTTGGCCGACACTTAAGGAAAGAATGCAAAAATAATAGTCAAAATTTGCACACAATGGGATTTGAACCTCTTCCCTGAAGGTATTTCACTTGATACCATAACCTCTTTACTAATTTCTCATTTATGCTAGCAATTTACTCTTTTATTTCCATAAGCCTTGATGCCACTTACTATCTCTCCTTATTAGGCTTAAACACAAAATTTTACTAAGGCCCAACTTGAACCCGGAACTTCATAGAACCCCGTAACTTTCTAAAATCACCTTCCTAATAAGTCCAACTTGAAATAATGTCGTTCTCTTGTTCTCAAAAATTTTAAACATTCCTACGCCCAAGGCCCATTGGGCCCAATCCTACTAGGCCCAATTTCGGGATGTTACAAGTAAGGACCTTATACTATTTTATCTATAGCATAATTTCATGACAGCTTTCAATTTATTCAATTTAGTCCCTAGTGTCACAAAATCTTCTAACAAGCTTAACTTAATTTCTAACTTTTGGGAAAATCTAGTTTTAAAATGGTTTGCTTGCATAGTAGAAAAATACAAATTTGAAAATCGAGTTGGTTTGTGATATTTATAGCAATAAACTTTTCCTGAAATATACTCGTGCTTTGAACAAGAAAGATCCTTATCGTTCTCGACTTTCAATCGAACAACCTTCTTCAGTTTTCTCATACCATGAACTGCTATTGTCATTCCAATGTTTTATCTATGTATGAAACTTGTAATAATGCAATGACTCTGTTTTTTCAGTCCTTTAGGATTCGAATATCTAGAACAAAATTAGCTTCTTCCAAGTCCTTCATACTAAACTATTGAGTTAACCATAGTTTAATTGATGACAATGTCGCTACATCATTTCTAATGAGTAGAATGTCATTGACATATAGAACAAGAAAGACCACCTTTCCTGTAACATCCTAAAATAGGGGTTATTTGTGATTGAATTATTTTTATGGTGTTTGAATGGCTGTGATATTATATGTGGTGCAATAAGACTTAATTAGAGGTCTCGAGTAGGCTCGGCATAGTAGAAAATTTTATTTGGAAGCTTTAAAGGTAGGGAGCCTTAGTAAGTAGGGGTTACAAGAATAAAAGAGGAACATTTGACACTAAAAGGCCTTGGAAAAGTGGCAAAAAGGGAGGCCACTTAAGGTGGAGATGACGCCAC
Source organism: Gossypium bickii (assembly GCA_025503065.1). Lineage (NCBI taxonomy): Eukaryota > Viridiplantae > Streptophyta > Magnoliopsida > Malvales > Malvaceae > Gossypium > Gossypium bickii. Next base: position 37,986,722 of record CP106712.1, on the reverse strand, counting down.
AGGGGAGTAAGGGAGCTTGTGTCGAGTCATGAGTCCCCTTTTACTCTTTATTTGGACGGCATAGGGGAGAGATTTTCTCTTTTAAACTCTTTTAAATAATAAGGATATTATTAAGTTTTAATTAGATATTATGTGAATAATCTAAAAAGGTTGACAAGGAGGAAAAATAGGCATTTGAGTGTTCAAATTATTTTGAATTGGTTTAAACTATTGGCGAGAAAATTTAGGCATGTGAATTATTCAAACTTATTTGAATTAATTCAAATGGTTGGTCAAGAAACAATTCAAGGAAGTTGTAGAAATTTTGAACTCTTCATGGGAAGAGTGGACGGCAAGCATAGGGGAGGAGATGCAGAAATTTCCTTAAAGGCTATTCATCTTTTATTTTTCTTCTTTTCTTCATTTGCAAGTAGCCAGAAATTCTCTCTTTGATTTTTCTTTCTTTCTCAGTCTTTCAAAACTGAAAAAAATCCTTCTCTTCTCCTTAGACCTTGGCCGAACCCCTATCACCCTTTTCTCACTATTTTCTTTCCACTCAAGCCGAATCTCCCTGCTATTTCTTTAGTAGCCTTGGCCGAATATTAAAGTGGGATAGATCTCTTGATTTAAGTGACAATCGATTTGGCAAAGGTGAGTAGTCATAGCCAGAATGCTTTTTTCTTCTCTTCTGTCTTTTCATCGATTTTACAAAGGGTGAAGGCTGATTCCGGCAATTGATGGCAAGGGTGTTATTTACCCCTCTTTGAAACCGTTTTATTATAGGGTCTCCGGGACTTGGAAGCAATCAAGCCTAGCCTTCTTTCTCTGTTGATCAGTAGGTAAGAGGGGGTAAGGATTTATTATAGCAATCCATTCGTTTTAGTGTACAAAGCCGAAGGCTATTAAGTGGCTACTAATGGTTGCCGATTGTAGGGTGGAAGCAGAGGTGTAAAAAGTGAACTGAAGTTAGTACTCAAAGGCATTAGGTAAGGTTTTCGGGTTCAATAATTAACCCTTTGGATATTATGGTTTAGCCGAATAGGCCATGTCATTAAACCTTTGTGTTTGGCCGATTATAGGTCAAGGGATTTAACATCGTAGATCGGATCTTCGGGATCTAAGAATTTCGGTAGAAACAGGTGTGTACATACACACTTTATGACTAATTAAATGCTAAGTATTCTGTGTATGCTAAATCTGATTTGTAGATTTGGGGATTTAATACCATAAACGGTATAAGCAAGGAATTCAGGTAAGTCCTTGTTGTTATGATGCTTTTGGGAAGCATGAAATATGTGGTATATGTGGCATATAACATATGGTTGTTTATAAATCTATTCGATGATTGATTAATAAACCTATGAGCATGAGATCTGTTAAGTGCATATTATTGATTGATGTGGGTTGATGAGAGGAGGGGGAAGTGATATTCGTGTCGACGGACACCAGTGGTTTGGTACCACATTTCGTGACTACGGTCAACAGAGGTTTGGCACCTCCAGAGGTTTGACACCTCATAGCGTCTCGTCCCAGTGGCTCAGCACCACAGTGGGTTGGCCCCACAGATTATATTAAGGGATTGACGCCAGTGATTTGGTATCACACGATGGGTTAGCCCCATCATTTGATTTGTGTCTTTGGACACGGAGGTTTGGCACCTCCGGTGATTTGGCATCACATCGTGACTTTGAGTCACCAAAGTGGTTTGGTACCACACGGGGTAGAGAAAGATGTTTGGATGGCTAGGTTGGGTGCATGATGTAATGCATGTTAATTTGTTATAATTTGTGTATGAGATTGCTTTAAACCGGGGGAAGGGTTACACATTGAGTCTTGGTGGCTCACCTTCTCCTTAACATTTTTCAGGTGACACGTAGATCGCGGATGAGGAGCCGGATGGACTCGAGGTGGCCATGCATTGGAAAATTGAATTAAACGAACTTTGAATCTTATTTTATCATATTTTATTGTTGGTTTTATTTTAATCAAGTTGTAATAAGGCCTCCTAGAATTGTTTTTTTTATTTTATTATTTTACATGTTTTGAATAATTTGGTTAAGCTATTTTATGAAATTAAAATAAGTACACATGGTTTCTCAAATTAAATCGCAACATGTTTTATCGTGCTATCGGGTACATTTGAAAATTTGTAACAAGATAACTTAATAAATATTTTTTTAAACAAACTAAGTATGGTTTTAATAAGACAATTGAAAATGAAAGGTTTTCGACAAAACATTAAATCGGTTAAAGAGATTTTTCAAAGAGTTTTATTCTGTAACATACCAAATGTGGTCGTGATGTTTGGGCCGAGTTTGGGGTGTTACAAAATTGGTATCAGAGCCCAGTTCAAAGCTCGGTTGTGGGGGCCCAAGGCCCAAAAATGTTTGGTAGGCCTTTTTGAAAAAAAATTTTGGTTTTGGAACAGCATGGCACCGAGTCTCCGGCACCAATCCACCCAGGTAAGTACCTCTAACTTTTTGTATGGATTATTACTTGTAGAAAGGGTAGGAATGGAACGTAGAATAGTCATATAGGAACCTGAACCCTAGGATTAGATTACTCAAACACAAAAACCAAACATAAGCTTTAATGAACTAAACCAACCTATGGCTAAGTCACTGAGCTAGGGTGTGGTAACCCCTGTACGCATGTCTAGGATTGGATCCGGAAGAGCCTGGTATTTAAGCAGTCCTAGTGACTCACCTCCTCTTCGCAGTAGTATCTACTGCAGTGCGTAGCTTCGGTTCACCCTAACTCAGAGGGCTCTGTGGTGTGGCAACCTCTGTGCGCATGTTTAGGAATGGTTTCGGTGGGAGCTTGGTATTTAAGCAGTCTGCATGACTCACCTCCTCTCTACTTGAATCCTGCCTAGTGCATAGCTTTGGTCCACCCTGGCCAAGGGGGCTCGGTCATAGGCTAAACAGAATGACTAAAACCCGAAAGGGAACTAGCCATGTTTCAGAAAAAGAAGAAAACAACAAAACCCTAGTTTTTCAAAACTTTTGAAATCATTCTTTCAAATTTGAGAACAACCATCTTTACAACATTTTCTAAAAGAAAAAAAAATTGATTTGTGAAAATTACAAAAATACCCTTAGGAGGTAAAATTACCAAAATACCCTTGGTTCATAAAATACCAACTACTTAATGGTTTTGCCCAAAATTTCATTATTTTATAAATACCCAAAAACCCTACTTTGCAAATTATCAAAAATACGTTGGTTTTGGAAAATTACGAAAATACCCTCAACTTGCCAAATTACCAAAACGACCTTGATATCTAAAATTTTTGCAACAGCATTGTTTGAAAAGGGGGAAACTCCCAAAAAGAACCCTCAAAGTTTTTCAACTGTTAAAATATCCCTGATTTATTAAATTTACAAAATTACCTCTGATTGGCAAAATTACCAAAATACCCCTGGTTTCCAAAAAATTCTGCTATACCTTTAAATTGCGAAATTTTCGAAAATACCCTCCAGTCTTGGGAAATTTCAAAATGTCTTGATTTATTAAAGTTTTAAAATGTCTTTTATTACGAAAATACCCCTGTAGGAAAATGACGAAAATACCCCTGGGATAGAAACGGACAGAAATGCCCGAAGAGTGAATAAGTATGAAAGGTATTAGGGAATGGATGTGCTCTTCTGTGTGAACTAGGATAGAAGACTTAAAACTTTTATTGCTCGAAAGAATCCCTGTTAAACTCTTCTCATAAAATTTCTTCGCGAATAACCAAAGTGAAACACGTACCAATCCATAAAAATTTCTTAATCAGATTAAAGCGCGATAGTTAGAATGAGCTCTAGAGGACGTGGACGTCGTGGACGCGGTAGGGGCAGGATGACCGTGTCAGAACCCCTTAGGTCGGGTCAGGGGTCAGAGAATGAGGTACCTCCGCCACCACCCCCCCTAACTTTTGGAGGCGAGGAGCGAGGATCGGGCGGGGTGAGGCGATGTGCAAGGTTGTATTGCGAGTCCTTGAGATGGTGGCTGGGGCTAGTGGAGGAATGGGAGCTCGGAAATTTGTTCCCGAGCGATTCCGATCCAATGGAGCTGAGGTATTCCGGGGTGTATCGAGAGTGGCACCCAGTGCGGCAGAATATTGGTTAGAGTCGACTGAGAGAATCATGGACGATCTCGATCTGACAAACGAGGAGAAAGTTGAAAGGAGGCGGTGTAAACACGAAGGATGAATCCTATCAGTGGTGGCTCAGGGTTCGAGATGGTGCTACGGCAGATGATCTGACTTGGGAGTACTTCAAAGCTGCTTATCAGAAGAAGTATGTGGGCACCAACTACACTGATGCTCAGAGGAAAGCTTTTCTGGGGTTAGTACAAGGAAATAAGTCTGTGTCTGAATATGAAGCGGAATTCTTGAGGCTGAGCCGCTATGCTAGAGGCATCGTGGCTACTGAGCATGATCGTTGTGTCCGCTTTGAAGACGGACTTAGGGATGAGTTAAAGTTGCTTATTGCTCCACAGCATGAGCGGGAGTTTGCAGTTTTGGTGGAAAAGGCTAAGGTGGCCGAGGGAGTCAAGGAGTCTGTAAAACAGAACTATGATAGGAATAAGCAGAAAAGAAGCTTTGGGACATCTGGATCGGGTAGTAATGTTTAGAAAAGGGCTAGGCAGAGTGGGCCAAATCAGACAGGGAGGCCCATGGGTACTAATCAGAGGCCGGCTCAGTGTAATCGATGTGGAAAGTCACATTGGGGAGGTTGTTGGACCGGTGAAAGGGGATGTTTTGAATGTGGATCTTTGGATCACCGTGTAAGGGACTGTCCTCGGAAGATAGCTAAGAATCAGCCAAAGGGTCAAAATCGTGCTCCGGTTAGGAATGTAGGACCACCACAGAGGGGTCGTGGTAATGGTAGAGGAGGCAATGGTGCTAATCGGGGTCGCGGAACTCCAGGCAGAGGTGCAGGCAACACCGAAGCAAGACAACCTGGTTTAGTCTAGGCAGCGAGGCATCGCGAAAAGGGTGACGCACCGGACGTCATAACCGGTACGTTCCTAATTTTTGGTCTTCCATATGTTGCATTAATTGATGTGGGTTCGACGCATTCATACGTTGCTAGTAGTGTGGTACAGACTTTGAACTTAGACTTTGAGACTGCTTCTAGGGAGATGACTGTAATTAGCCCTTTAGGTCACTCTGTAGTCGTAAACAAGCTTTATAAAGATGTACCCCTAGAACTCCAAGGGGTAGTGTTTGTGGCTGATCTGATGGAACTGCCGTTTGGGGAGTTCGATTTGATCCTTGGAATAGACTGGTTGGTTAAGTATCAGGCAAGGTTGGATTGCGCTGCTAAGCGCATGGTTCTTAAGATTGCTGAGGGCGATGAAGTGGTCATGATGGTAATAGAAGAGATTACCTATCCAACGTGGTGTCTGCCTTGAAGGCTGAAAAGATGGTCAAGAAGGGTTGTGAGGCGTTTTTGGTTCGAATTTGTACTTTGGAGGCTAAGGAGTCAGCAGTTGTGAAGGTCCGAACGGTAGGGGAATTCGCGGATGTGTTCCCAGAAGAACTCCCGGGTCTGCCATCAGATCGGGAAGTTGAATTCGGTATAGACCTGCTACCCGGAACGGCACCTGTGTCTAAAGCACCGTATCAAATGGCACCAAAGGAATTGGTGGAGCTGAAGGCTCAAATTCAGGAGCTCTTGGATAGAGGGTTTATTCGACCGAGTATATCACCGTGGGGAGCACCTGTGTTGTTTGTCAAGAAGATGGACGGTTCAATGAGGATGTGTATCGATTACCGCCAGCTAAACAAGTTAACGATCAAGAACAAGTATCCGTTGCCTCGGATTGATGACTTGTCAACTGAAGGGTGCATCGGTGTTCTCGAAGATAGACCTTAGGTCGGGTTATCATCAACTTAAGGTAAAAGAGGTTGATGTTTACAAGACGGAATTCTGAACTCGGTATGGGCATTACGAGTTCCTAGTGATGCCATTCGGGTTGACCAACGCACCGGCAGCATTCATGGACTTAATGAATAGGGTGTTTCAGCAGTACCTGGATCAGTTTGTCGTGGTTTTTATAGACGACATATTGGTTTACTCAAAGACGGAGGAGGAGCATGATGTGCATTTGCGTATAGTTCTACAAGTATTGAGGGAGAAGCAGTTATATGCCAAATTTAGTAAATGTGAATTTTGGCTTGGGGAGGTGGCTTTCTTAGGTCACGTAGTATCAGCAGAAGGGATCAGAGTGGACCCTCGCAAGGTGGAAGCGGTGTTGGATTGGAAACCACCTAGGTCAGTAGCAGAAATTCGAAGTTTTCTGGGTCTGGCAGGGTACTATCGGAGATTTGTGGAAGGGTTCTCTTTAATCGCAGCGCCTTTGACTAAGTTATTAAGGAAGGGAGTTCCATTTGTATGGTCGGAGAAGCAATAAGAAAGTTTCGATAAGCTAAGGAAGATTCTGACGGAAGCTCCAGTTCTGGTACAGCCTGAGGCAGGGAAGTTGTTTACGGTTTATTGTGATGCATCCCATACCGGTTTGGGATGTGTGTTGATGCAGGAAGGGAAGGTAGTGGCCTATGCATCCCGTCAGTTAAGACCGCATGAGGTTAACTATCCAACTCACGACTTGGAGTTAGCGGCAGTAGTCTTCGCTCTAAAGATATGGAGGCATTACTTGTATGGGGAGAAGTCGATAGTCTACATGGATCACAAAAGTTTGAGGTATCTTTTGACTCAAAAGGATCTAAACTTGAGGCAGCGCCGATGGATTGAACTGATAAAGGACTACGACTGTTCAATTGAGTACCATCCGGGTAAGGCTAACGTAGTGGCTGACGCATTGAGCCGGAAGGTCGTGACGGACTTAAGAGCGATGTTTGCTCACCTCAGTCTATACGACGATGGAAGTCTTTTGGCAGAGCTGTAAATTAAGCCGACATGGATCGAGGAGATTAAGGAAAAACAGTTGGTGGATGACAGTTTGAATGCACGGAGGGTACAAGTTCAAGATAGTGGGTTGGAAGGGTATAGTTTGACTGGTGATGGTGTACTATGTTTTCAAGGACGAGCTTGTATGCCAAATGATGTGGATTTGAGACAAAGAATTCTCCAAGATGCGCATAGCAGCCCATACGCTATGCATCCTGGAGGAAGCAAAATGTATGGAGATTTGCGGAAACAGTTTTGGTGGCTGTGGTTAAAGCGAGAGAATGGCGAATTCGTGGGAAAGTGTCTGACGTGTCAGCAGGTGAAGGCTAAACATCAATTACCATCAGGGTTACTTCAACCAGTGAAGATCCCTCAGTGGAAATGGGAGAGGATCACTATGGATTTCGTCAGTGGGCTACCCCTCACGCCCAGCAAGAAGGACGCAGTGTGGGTGGTTGTGGACCGTCTGACTAAATCAGCTCACTTCATACCAGTGAGAGTGGATTATTCCCTTCAGAGGCTAGCAAAGTTATATGTGTCAGAAATAGTAAGATTGCATGGTGTGCCAGTATCAATCATCTCGGATAGGGATCCCAGATTTACGTCAAGGTTCTGGAAAGCGTTGCATCAGGCTTTGGACACAAGATTGGATTTGATCTGACTTTCCATCCACGATCGACCAGGCGATCGGAAAGGGTCATCTGATTTTAGAAGATATGCTAAGAGGATGTGTTTTGGATTTCAGTGGTAGTTGGGAGGAGTATCTACCATTGGCAGAATTCGCTTATAACAATAGTTATCAAGCAAGTATTCAGATGGCTCCATACGAAGCACTGTATGGATGGAAATGCCGTACTCCTACGTGTTGGACAGAGTTGGCTGAACGACAAGTTTTGGGTCTGGAGTTGGTGACAGAAATTGAAGATAAAGTTAAGGTGATTCGGGCTCGTCTCAAGGAAGCCTCAGACAGGCAGAAGTCTTATGTTGATCTCAAGCGTAAGGAAATGGAGTATGCGGTAGGAGATAAAGTCTTTCTAAAAGTGTCACCTTGGAAGAAGGTATTGAGATTTGGAAGGAAAGGAAAGCTAAGCCCAAGGTTCATCGGCCCATATACAGTGTTAAAGCGAGTAGGACCAGTAGCTTATCAGCTCGAGCTGCTGGCCGAATTGAGTCAGATTCATGACGTCTTTCATGTGTCAATGCTTAGACGGTATCGGTCAGATCCATCGCACGTTGTACCAGTGGTAGAGATTGAGGTAAACTCGGACTTGTCTTTCGAGGAAGAACCAGTTCAGATCCTAGAGCGAGATGTTAAGGTTTTACGTAGGAAGTCAGTGCCTTTGGTGAAAGTGCTATGGCGAAACCATGGTGTAGAGGAAGCTACGTGGGAACCCGAGGATATGATGTGGCAGCAATACCCCCATCTCTTCTAATCAGGTAATTTCGAGGCCGAAATTATTTTTAAGGGGGTAGAACTGTAACATCCTAAAATAGGGGTTATTTGTGATTGAATTATTTTTATGGTGTTTGAACGGCTGTGATATTATATGTGGTGCAATAAGACTTAATTAGGGGTCTCGAGTAGGCTCGGCATAGTAGAAAATTTTATTTGGAAGCTTTAAAGGTAGGGAGCCTTAGTAAGTAGGGGTTACAAGAATAAAAGAGGAACATTTGACACTAAAAGGCCCTTGAAAAGTGGCAAAAGGGAGGCCACTTAAGGGTGGAGATGACGCCACACAGGGGGTAAGGGAGCTTGTGTTTAGTCATGAGTCCCCTTTTTACTCTTTATTTGGACGGCATAGGGGGGAGAGATTTTCTCTTTTTAAACTCTTTTAAATAATAAGGATATTATTAAGTTTTAATTAGATATTATGTGAATAATCTAAAAAGGTTGACAAGGAGGAAAAATAGGCATTTGAGTGTTCAAATTATTTTGAATTGGTTTAAACTATTGGCCAAAGAAAATTTAGGCATGTGAATTATTCAAATTTATTTGAATTAATTCAAATGGTTGGTCAAGCAATTCAAGGAAGTTCTTAGAAATTTTGAACTCTTCATGGGAAGAGTGGGGCAAGCATAGGGGAGGGAGATGCCGAAATTTCCTTAAAGGCTATTCATCTTTTATTTTTTCTTCTTTTCTTCATTTGCAAGTAGCCGAAATTCTCTCTTTGATTTTTCTTTCTTTCTCAGTCTTTCAAAACCGAAAAAAATCCTTCTCTTCTCCTTAGACCTTGGCCGAATCCTCTACACCCTCACCTTTAATCTATTTTCTTTTCTTTTCTTCTCAAAATCGAACCCCTATCTCCCTTTTCTCACTATTTTCTTCCACTCAAGCCGAATCTCCCTGCTATTTCTTTAGTAGCCTTGGCCAAATATTAAAGTGGGATAGATCTCTTCAGATTTAGGCTGACAATCGATTTGGCAAAGGTGAGTAGTCATAGCCGAATGCTATTTTTCTTCTCTTCTGTCTTTCTGTCGATTTTACAAAGGGTGAAGGCTGATTCCGGCAATTGATGGCAAGGGTGTTATTTACCCTCTTTGAAACCGTTTTATTATAGGGTCTCCGGGACTTGGAAGCAATCAAGCGTAGCCTTCTTTCTCTGTTGATCAGTAGGTAAGAGGGGGTAAGGATTTATTATAGCAATCCATTCTTTTTAGTGTGCAAAGCCGAAGGCTATTAAGTGGCTACTAATGGTTGCCGATTGTAGGGTGGAAGCAGAGGTGTAAAAAGTGTACTGAAGTTAGTACTCAAAGGCATTAGGTAAGGTTTTCGGGTTCAATAATTAACCCTTTGGATATTATGGTTTAGCCGAATAGGCCATGTCATTAAACCTTTGTGTTTGGCCGATTATAGGTCAAGGGATTTAACATCGTAGATCGAATCTTCGGGATCTAGGAATTTTGGTAGAAACAGGTGTGTACATACACACTTTATGACTAATTAAATGCTAAGTATTCTGTGTATGCTAAATCTGATTTGTAGATTTGGGGATTTAATACTATAAACGGTATAAGCAAGAAATTCAGGTAAGTCCTTGTTGTTATGATGCTTTTGGGAAGCATGAAATATATGGTATATGTGGCATATAACATATGGTTGTTTATAAATCTATTCGATGATTGATTAATAAACCTATGAGCATGTGATCTGTTAAGTGCATATTATTGATTGATGTGGGTTGATGAGAGGAGGGGGAAGTAATATTCATGTCGACGGACACCAGTGGTTTGGTACCACATTTCGTGACTACAGTCACCAGAGGTTTGGCACCTCCAGAGGTTTGGCACCTCATAGCGTCTCATCCCAGTGGCTTAGCACCACAGTGGGTTGGCCCCATAGATTATATTAAGGGATTGACGCCAGTGATTTGGTATGACACGATGGGTTGGCCCCATCATTTGATTTGTGTCTTCGGACACCAGAGGTTTGGCACCTCCAGTGATTTGGCATCACATCTGTGACTTTGAGTCACCAGTGGTATAACACCCCAAACCCGGCCCAAACATTACTACCAAATTTGGGTTGCTACTGAGAAAACATTTTGAAATCTTTTTAAAACCGATATAAGTTTTGTCGAAAACCTTGCATTTTCAAGTTTCTTGTTAAAAACCATACTTAGTATTCTTTAGAAATATTTATTAAGTCGGGTTGTTTATAGATTGCAAATGTGCCCGATAGCATTTTTAAAACATTTTCCATTTGATTGAAAAAAAACATGTGAATTCATTTTTAACATAATTAAATAATTTAAACAAATATTCAAAGCATGTAACAGTAATAAAATAATTCTAGGAGGCCTTATTACAACTTAATTAAAACAAAACCATCAATAAATTATAATAAACGAAAATTTAAAGTTCATTTAAACCAAATGTCCACTGCATGGCCACCTCGAGTCCATCCGGCTCCACATCCGCGATCTACATGTCACCTGAAAAATGTAAAGGAGAAGGTGAGTCACCAAGACTTAGTATGTAACCCTTCCCCCGGTTTAATGCCACATCATACACAATTTATAACAAATTAACATGCACTAAATCATGCACCCAACCTAGCCATTCAAACTCCTTTCTCTACCCCGTGTGGTACCAAACCACTGGTGGTGCCAAACCACTGGTGACTTAAAGTCACAATTGTGATACCAAATCACTGGAGGTGCCAAACCTCTGGTGTGCGAAGACACAAATCGAATGATGGGGCCAACCCATCGTGTGATACCAAATCACTGGCGTCAATCCCATATTATCTTCTGTGGGGCCAACCCACTGTGGTGCTAAGCCACTGGGACGAGACGCTATGAGGTGCCAAACCTCTGGAGGTGCCAAACCTCGGGTGACCGTAGTCACAATGTGGTACCAAACCACTGGTGCCCGTCGACACAAATACCACTTCCCCCTCCTCTCATCAACCCATATCAATTAATATTATACATATACAGAAATCATGCTTATCAGGCACATATCATAAGTCGCATATATCAAATATATCATGCTTCCCAAAAGCATCGAAACACAAGGACTTACCTGAACCCTTGCTTATACCATGTCGGTATCAAACCCAAATCTACACAACCGGATTTAGCCTATACAAACACTTAGCATTTTAATCAGTTATAAAGTGTGTATGTACACACCTGTCACCAAAGATAGTCCGAAGTCCCGAAGAACCAAATCGGCCACACTAGCCCTCCTTGCCCCAAATGCTTTTGAACACTAGCCAACACACTCCAAGTGTGAATCGGTTTCACTTCCCTACAATCGGCACTTATCCAAAATTAGTAGCCTTTGGCTTTGAACACTTATTAAATACTCACTAAGAATAGAACCTTACAACTACTTACCAACTGGTTGACAAAGAATGGTAGATTAGATTTCCTGCTTTGAGATCCCGAAGTTCCTAGGAACCGGTTCCAACACTCATTAGCCATCCATCAATATATTTCGACCCTTTTTCATTCAACCAAATCGACAGGGAATAAGAATTATAGGAGGAGAGTTTCGGCACTTCTTACCTTCACCAAATCGATTGACAACGAGAATCCAAAGAGATCTATACTACTCTCAATATTCGGCCAAGACTACACCAAATAGGGGAAAGAAATTCGGCACACCAAGGAGGAGTATATTCGGCTACAGGAAAGAAGGAAAAAAATAATGGAAAGGTGTTAGAGTTTCGGTTTTAAGAAGAAAAGAAAAGGGATAGATGGAAGATGATGATGTAGTGGATTCGGCCAAAGTTTAGAGGAAGAAAGAATGGTTTTCGGTTTTGATAAAGGTTGGAAAAAGAGTAAAAAGAATAACTCGAAAGATGGTAATTGCTTTAGCCGAAATTCCCAAGTAATTAGTTAAGCAAATTCGGCACTAATGCCCTATACTTGCCGTCCACTCTTCCTTTGAAGAGTTTAAAATTCAATCAATTTCCTATATATTATCATTTAACAATTAACAACTAATTTAATCCTTACCTCTTCAAATAAATAATAATAAAATAGAAGAAGCCATGTGCTTAACAAATTCTTCCAGCTGAAATCAAAATTCAAAATGCTAAGCTTATCTTTATCCCATCCAAATGCCCATATGCAGGCCAACTCCATTTTCACGCCAGCAGCAAAAAGGAAAAAAAAACCAAAGTGCTGCTTCTTTGATTCGAACCACCGACCTCACGCCCCAGCCCTCTCTTCCAACGTCCAGGCCACTTTTCCAAATTGACTTTCATGTCATAACACCACAACATTTATTTTTAAAGCCTCCCTACTTAAGCCCATCACTCCAAAATAAAATAAAAACGCAAAGCTGCTGCACGCGCTTATTAGAACTGCGCCCCCTGGAACCATAATCTGCGACCAACGCCCCACCAATTTGCCAATGCGCCATTTGTGATATAATCCCCCAAAACCTCTTTTAAGGCCTCCTTCGTCAGCCCCCTTGTCTCACGCCAAACACAAAAATAAAATGCCACTTGCTGCTGCCGTGCCTTGAACCCAGGCCCTTGCTGGCATTACTTCCAGCCCTTAAGTGGCGCATGGGAGCCACTTTACCAAGGCGCTCTTTGCGCCATAATTCGCCCAAATTTTTATTTAAGCCCTATCTCACCTAGCTCCCCCCTTTTAGGTACTAAAAAAAATTTTTAACACTAGGTCAGGCCTAACTCGGGTTTAATTCTAGACCCTAGAACACGCCAAATAAATCATAATATTTATTCTTCAAGCACACACATGGGAAATTAGCTAAATTACAAACAACCCCTAATTTAGGGTGTTACAAGTGGTTTGGCACCACCAGTGGTTTGGTACCACACGGGGTAGAGAAAGATGTTTGGATGGCTAGGTTGGGTGCATGATGTAATGCATGTTAATTTGTTATAATTTGTGTATGAGATTGCTTTAAACCGGGGGAAGGGTTACACATTGAGTCTTGGTGACTCACCTTCTCCTTAACATTTTTCAGGTGACACGTAGATCGCGGATGAGGAGCCGGATGGACTCGAGGTGGCCATGCATTGGAAAATTGAATTAAAAGAACTTTGAATCTTATTTTATCTTATTTTATTATTGGTTTTATTTTAATCAAGTTGTAATAAGGCCTCCTAGAATTTTTTTTTATTTTATTATTTTACATGTTTTGAATAATTTGGTTAAGCTATTTTATGAAATTAAAATAAGTACACATGGTTTCTCAAATTAAATCGCAACATGTTTTATCGTGCCATCGGGTACATTTGAAAATTTGTAACAACATAACTTAATAAATATTTTTTTAAACAAACTAAGTATGGTTTTAATAAGACAATTGAAAATGAAAGGTTTTCGACAAAACATTAAATCGGTTAAAGAGATTTTTCAAAGAGTTTTATTCTGTAACATACCAAATTCGGTCGTGATGTTTGGGCCGGGTTTGGGGTGTTACATTTCCATCCCCAATACATTTATAAACACAAGGTTCATCTATATTTTGCAAATCCAAATGTTTTGATCGCTTAATCAAATATTTGATTCTATGAGTAAGATGCTTGCTTAAGCCCGTATATAGATCTAAGAAGTTTGCAAATGTTATGCTCATTTCTTTTAGCTATATATCCAGCAGGTTACATCATATAAATGCTTTCTTCAAGATAGTCATTCAAGAATGCTATCTTAACATCAATTTTCTAGATCTTGTAATCGAGAGCCACTTGAATAGATAACAGTATGCAAATTGACTTGATCTTGACAATATAAGAGAAGGTTTCTTTATAATCGATACCTTCTTTCTAAGTATAACCTTTTGCTACAAGTCTGGCCTTGTAAATTTCCACTTTTCCATCTATATTTCTTTTCTTCTTATAGATCCACTTACACCCTATAGGTTTTATCCCTTCCGGTAAGTCTACGAGTTCCCACACTAATTTGAAAATCATAGAATCCATCTCAGCTTTCATAACTATTTCCCCAATTTTGGAATTAGCACTCTACACTGCTTCATCATATATGAGTGGGTCATCATCTTCTTGTTTAGTAGACTCAATGTATAAAACACTTTCACTAGATTGGAAGAACTCAAGCTTGCAAGAAACCCTCCAATTACAAAGAAGCACCCTATACTGCTAATCGTTTGCAGGTATACTATTAGGAGTTGGTTCTCAAATCGTTTCTATAGGGCTTTGTGTATTTTTTAAAAGTGTCTCGATTACTTCTTTACTTCTTGGTTTGAAGTCATTCATGTAACTTTCCTCAAGGAAAGTAGATGTTTCCTTAGTTGGTACATCATTCAGAATATAGCAAGTTTTTTGTAATGCATATCCCCAAAAGAATATTGTCATTTTCAAATAACTTAACATCGAACGAATAATGTCTAACAAATTTCGATTTCTTCTATTTGCCACACCATTTTATTGTAGAGTGCCTAGCGCAGTTAATTGGGATAGAAACCCATTCTCTATGAGATACCCTAAGAACTCATTTGATAAATGTTCCCCACCTCAATTAGATTGAAGTGCCTTTATGGGTAAACCTAGTTGTTTCATGGCTTTGTTCCTTTTGCATTAAAAGATTGCTTAGTCATCTTACCTTTTAAATAAGATTCACATTATGGAAGATTAACTTCTTTAAGAGAATTTAAAGTTCCATATTTCACAAGTTTAATGATTCTTTCTTGGTTAATATGACTAAGTCTCTAATGCCAAAAGTATGACTCATTAGAGTGAGAAGTTTCAAGTCTCTTATTCAAAATTTTAGTTTCAAGCAGTGTAAACATATTTGGTTTGATAAACTAGAGATTATTCTATATTCATCCATTACAAATAAGTTTACGATTTCTAAATATTGTAATAATATTATTAAAAGTCATGACAAGTCGTCTTTAAATAAACATGTAACGAAAATTAAATTTCTTTTGAAACTTGGTACATAGAAAACGTCTTTTAAAATAATCTTCCTAAAATGATTAAAAATAAATATGTAAATCTCTCACTACTTTAGCTGCCACACTTGTCTCATTTTTAGTTCGCAATTATAGGCTCTTATCTCTAAGATCTTTCGTTTCCTCGAACCCTTGTAGAGAAACACACACATGATTAATGGCTCTAAATCAATTACCTATCATAAAGAGTTTCATACCATTTCCTTTAGTGGCTGGGTAATCCTTCCATTCTTTGTAATTTGTCTTAAAGTGCCTTTTCTTGTTGTAGAAGAAACATTTAGACTTGGATAAGTATTTAGGCTTCTTGGTTCTCTTCCTTTCCACTTTACGTGTCCCAAAGAACTTAACATTGTTTCTTTTAATATGTTTTCCCTTCTCCTCAGAGGAAGAAGCAACAACTAAGTTTGATTCTGCTATTTGAATAGATTGACTACCATTCAACTTCAACTAATAGGATTGAAATTCCTTTATGAATCGTGTAAGCATTAAATTCTTGTTCCCAAGGTTATATACGGGTCTAAAGCATGCAAAATCCTTGGACAAAATTTTGAACACCATCTCTATTTCTGTGTTTTGGTCCATATTGGCCTCATTATCCGTAGCCTCTGCAAAGTATCCTATATGAGTAATCATATGGTCTTTTTCTG
Organism: Gossypium bickii; assembly: GCA_025503065.1. NCBI lineage: Eukaryota > Viridiplantae > Streptophyta > Magnoliopsida > Malvales > Malvaceae > Gossypium > Gossypium bickii. The sequence continues at coordinate 37,970,797 of CP106712.1, read as the reverse complement.
GAATGCTAGACTTTTGTTGGGCATTCATCAAACTAGTTATAGTTGACTGTCAAACCAAGGCACTAGAATCCCTTTAGCAGTCGTATAACTCTCTAGATACTTATAAAGGGTGATGGTCACACTTGCCAGCATATAGCAATGAGCTAGCTCATCAGACTCCTCCCAGCATTTTCTAGCCTCAGCTTGTGTGGTCGGAGGGCATTTATTATTAAGGACCGATTTGAGTTTCTCACAACATAGGATAATCATATGGTTTCTTTTCCATTCATTATAGTTATTTACGTTCAATTTTTTCTCAATGAATGTGTTTAATAATGGAATAGGTGTCATTTTTAATGGAAAATAAAATACTCATTTATTAATATCACTATATTAAGAAAATAATTTGAAAACATTTTGCAACATATGATATGTATTAAGATGATGCATGTGTCTTACATTAAACCTTGAAAATATTTGTAAGCCGTTGTAACGATAATTACTATGCCCATTGAATTAAGTCACCATGGGGTAATCTTAATCAACTAGTAAAAACATGGATTTCCATCCTATTAGTACATGAACCTAATTCCTTAAGAATTCACACGTACTAATAATCACTTAACGTTTTGCCATCATTCTAACTTAAGTAGAGCTTTGTAGGAAGTTACTTAACTAGAAGATCTTGAGTGCATAACCATCAACTCAACACCTATCACATCATGTACCACAAATGGGTCATCATGGAACAATCTCACCAAGTGACATGTTGTGTCTAGTCCTTTTTGAAGAAAATTTCTTGTTATATCACATGATAATACCTACAACATGGTTGGTCAACTATCATACGATTCCAAGAGAAATCTTCTTACTTTTAAGAAATGTCCTCAATGTGATCCACATGGAAATCCTACCGTGGGGTAGTTAAATTGTCATGTCATCACAAGAGACCATTGATGAAGGCAATAAATCTTGTTTAGGAACCTTCTCCCACATAATCTTTTAAAAACATACAAGGTTTTTAATGTCCGGTTTCAATCATGAATGATTAATAAATACATGACAAGCACATGTGACACTCTTTCTCTAAACTATATGACATATTTATCATACATATACATGAACAAACATTCGTAGTCAAATAAATATCATCATGTTCTCATAAATAAATTAATAAAATTTAAATGACCCTGATCATCCAAAGTTTCCATGATTCCATCCTAGAAAAATAATAAAATTACAAAAGTCACCCCAAAGCATACTTTGGGTCTTCTATTTTGCCACCACGAACATTCGTTGTCCCATTGGTTCACATCATTGTCATTGTCGTTTTGTCGTCGTAGACCTACCGCTAGTTGTCACCAACGACCACTGGACCTTTGCCGATTACCGCCGTCTCCCCTTGCCATCAATCACTGCCGTTAATTTTTTTTCGTATTGGCTAGGTCGGGTATGCATTGTCTTGATCAGCCTGAATGCATCTCGATTCTCCAGGTTCTACCGAAAATATCTGTTACATAAGTCTTATGTCCATTTTTGGCTCACATAAATTATTTTATAATAACATAAATAAATCTTGCGTAGAGATGATAGTCCACGATCGAATTACATACCCAAAAATTAATAATAATTACATTAAAATTTTTAGGAATCACAAGTTTTGCAAAATTATTTTATCATATAAATAATAAAATAATAACATACATTCATTCACAAACATATCCCTAAACATGTTGATAATTACAAGAATGTTACATCTTATCATAAATTAATCACATATGAAGAAGCAATATAGGTTTATACTATAAACATAGCAAAACCTAATTCTGATATCAATAGTTGGAAAAAAATGGTTAACAAATGATTTTCTTACACAGTGGAAAAATAAAATTTTAAAAACCGAGCCGATTTGTGATATTTATAGTAACAACCTTTTCCTGAAATATACTTGTGCTTTGAAAAGGACGGATCCTTGTCGTTCCTGACTTTTAACTAAACGACCTTCTCTACTATTCTCGTACCACAAACTACTTCAAGTGTGGGCTCAAACAATTCTAAATCAAACATAAAACAAAAAATAATTTTCTTACTTTCAGTAGGAAGGTAAATCTCTCTCTTATTGAAATTGGTAGAATTGTTATTCTTAGAAAACAGAATTTATATTTAAAAATAAATTCTCACTATTTTCGGACAGAATAACAATTCTCAAGAGTTTTGTCTAACTTCTTATGTTTTTAGTCCTACTATTGCCATCTATTTAAGGGAGGAAGTTAAACCCTAATTGAATTAGTAAATTAAACCCTAATTGAATTAGTAAAATGCATTTAATGCCTATTTAATAGAAAAATCAATCTCCTAATTGAACTAAGAGGGAGGAACAACTAATAGGGTGTGCCTGCCCTCAAATGTATTATAATGGGGAGTCGTGCATCTCCTATATTTGGTCTAATTATATGTGCTTATTTGACTTTTAACCCAACACTTTATAATTTAATCCAACTTAGTACATGTTTTTCTATTTCTCGAAATAGACATTATTTATTAAATTAATTTTCCAATTAAATAATTTTCTCAACCCAATTCTAATTCTGTTAAAATCATGACAACTTTATCGTAAAAGAATTTATGAGAAAATATATTTAATTTATACATTCAATGGATTCACAATGACCAATAAATTTAATTCAATTTTTGAACTTCAATTATTTAATTAAATAATCAATCAAAAAGTTTAAAGTAACTTTCAAGTCATTTCCAAACTTAGTGAAAAATCACATTCATTTTCAAATGTTACCCATTTATCTAACTTTATCATTTCTATCCATTTTCATTCATTTGATTCAACATACAATTCATTTCTGGTTTCAATGAGCTAGCGAAGGGACCAATTGGACATATGTGATTAAGGCTCAAATGATTTATAATTAAGTTCTAGCTTTTTGCCTATTAATTATAAACTTTTTTGGTCATGAAGTCATTCCATTATAGTATCGTGACTGAGCTCTCCCTAATGAGGTACCATTACAGAAGCTACCAGATCAGTGCTAGTCTAATAACCTTGTCATAAATGTGTTACTCTTATAGGATATCCTTAATCTCTTTGGGATAAATTCATTCTCCCAATATGATCCTTTTTTTCTCATGGTAACAATTACATCTTTCTTCATGAAAAATCAATTACTATCAAATAGTAATTAAGTCATTCATCACAAAGACAAACAACCAGTAACCACATTTACTTTTCATCTATCATGTAATTCAAATGAGAGGATTTCATTTACCCATGTCTTGGGCTATGAATTCCACTATTTTGAATGATGTTATATACTATAGAATTCGTATACCCAACGAACCAACACCCAACGAACCAACTTTCGGTTCCTTATCTATATGAACTCAAGCTTTTACTTACATCGAAGTATATGAGTCGCGCATACATAGTCCATCATCCACTCAATATTAAGGCATGCCACACAATGAACGTTACAAGTGAATAAATCCATAAACAGATTCAGGATCTATACTACTTGGGTCCAGTCTGATGTACTGTCAGTTCAATTAGTTACATCTATGTCTCTATCTTCTTATAGTCATATGCTCTAGTGCCTAAGACAAATCATCTCTCCAATCTGACTTGGTAGATGACATATTAGTCTTTTAATCTGTTTTTCATTTTCAATTAGATTAAGGACATGTTTTGGTTCTTCTACTAATATAAGTTGTCTTTCCATATTACGATCTAACCACGTAATACCTCTTAGTATTAGTTAAACACTAGGCAACCAGTGAGCTAATATTTGCTTCTATTTTTCTTTACATGCAAAAACCACGTGAGGACAATATACAAAGAGTATTGATATAATTCATGAATAGTTTTATTAACCAATCTATTCAAAATTATTACAATAGTACAAATGAATATACTACACTTAGGGCACCAAATCCAACAGTAATTTCATCCTTAGAATTATCTAAGTTTACTATCTAACAATCTCTTCAATTTCAAGCCTAATTTCATCAATTATGCTTTAACGGAAACTTGTTAAACACTAAACAATTGAAGAAATTAGCATATGAGCTTGCTAGATCAAGCTCCAGTAATTCAAATTCCATAAAAATTTTGAAGATCTAACTTAATTACCTAAGTGAATTGGTGGCCGAATGTAACTAAGAAAACTTGAATTTATTTTCCTTCTTATGGCTATGGACAATTTTAGAAGAGAGATAGTAAGTGTTTTGTTTCATTCCTCTACCCCTCTAGTTTATATACGATGATTAATTAGTTAATTAGCTTAATTAACTTTAAGTTTTAAAGCATGCTTAATCTTTTATATATGGGTTAGCTTCGTTGCTTACTTATTTGCTTATATTATCTTATGATTCTTATCACCATGTATTTTGATATTAAAAAGTATATTAAATATAAAAAATATGATTTTTTAATAAAAGTTATTTTAAAGATAAAATGTGATTTTGATACCAATAGAAAATTTTAATACGGATATTTTATGGCATCATTAATAATTCCTTTTTAACAGAAACTGATAAAGATTTAGTATGATTAAAAAATTCAATAATATATGTCAGAGGCCCATTTTGCCCGGGCCTATTCCATGTAAATAAACCAGAATAAAAATATAAAAATAAAGTTCAATTTTTTATTTTAACAGTCCATTGACAACCTTAAGACCCAAATCCGAAAAACAAACCCAACAGACTACCTAAACTAACCCATACCCAGACCCAAAATTTACATGGCCCATAGGGGCCCAAAAACTTAAACAATTTTGGTGGCCTAGGGCTTCTGAAACCCTAGGCACCGCAAGCCTCGCACCTAGGCCAACAGTCGCGCCGCAAACCTAGCGCCCAGGCCAACAGTCGCACCGCAATCAACTCCTCGCACCCGCTCCAAGCCTTCGGTCGCACCATGATATGCACCCGAATCGCGCCATCGTCGCCTGATTCTCCGTCGCTCTACCTGCAAAAAGGAAAGAATCGCCAGCAGGAAACAAACCAAACAGAAAACATGAATTTCTTTTATTTTGGGTTATAAAAACCCCAAATAAATCTATAAACAGGACGCACGAGAATACACACGATACAGAGAGAAAAGATATAGAAAGAAACAAAGATATACAGAAATAAAAATACAGAGAAATTTTTTTTTTTTACAAAGGTGATTTTTTTATATATTTCATTCTGTTATATATATTTTTTATTCGTGCATAAAAAACGATTTTAAAAAAATAAGGGAGGCGAAGATTTTACCTGTGCGCCGCCATGCACAGCGGCGCGTTTGGTGCGTGCTCACGAGTCCGATGATCGAAGCCCAGACGACAGAATGAAGGGTTTCAGAGGATTTTGGATTTTTTTTTACAACAGTTTAGAAATGGTTTTTTATTATTATTAAAACTGACTTATATAGGGTTATGGAAACGATGTCGTTTCTGCTTATTTCAATAAGCATAAAACGACGTCGTCTTAAAGGAGGATCCGCGCATTGACCCGAAAACCCGGGGAGGATCCGCGTGTTTTATAAAAAAGGGAAATTTATAACTTTAGTCCCTTTACAATTGTATTTGTTTTAATTTCGTCCAAATTAATATTTTCTTTATTTTTTAAATTAGCCCTGAAAGTCTATTTTTATTTCAATCAAGTCCTGAGGCTGTTTAAAGGCCAAAATCGGAACGACGTCGTTTTGGAAAGAAGGCAGAATTGCCTAATGAATCCCTATAACACGACGCGCGTTTTTAATTTAGTCCTTTTCATATTTATTTTTATTATTATTTAATCCTTATTTCTTTATTAATTCTTAAGACTTTTTATTTTATTTTATTATTCTAATATTATATTCAATTATTTTATTTAAATTTTTATATTTTTATTATTACTTGTATATTAATCTATATATAGTATAAATTCATATGCATTTTTTTATATATTATCTCTCTTTCTCTCTCTCTCTATATATATATATATATATATTTGCTACTATATATTATTTTATAATTTGCATGTTATCTATATAATATACAAAATTTTCGTATTATTATATTATATTATATATTATTTTTAAAATCTTATTTTATGTAAAATTTATTTATATCGTGTAATATATTATTTATTCTTAAATATATAGTTTTTTTAGGTTATTAAATATGTTTTTTTATTTAAAATCATTTATTTATTTTGAAACGTTTTTTATTTATTTGTTCAAAATACATACTTTCTTATTCCCTTTTTTATATTTTTGTAATAATTATTTATTATTTGGTATATATAGTTGCATGAAAATTTTAATATTGTATAAGAAATTTTCAAGTTTGTTTAGTTTTTTATTTCGTCATTTATTGTTTTATATTTTATCTTTTATATACTCTTTCATTTATTATTAATTGTCTTAATGTAGTTATTTTAATAGTTGTTATTTTATATTTTTATTGTCTATATTAATGTTAGTATTTCACGATTGTTTCTGATATTTATGTTTGATAAAGTATTAATATGATATTTTCATAAGATCATCATTTTAAAATAAAATGCATTTTACAAAATTACTATATTTTACCGAAAGGTTTTAAAATAAGGCAATGTTTAGTATTTAGAAATTCGAGAAATAGTGCCCTAACGTGCTGGGTTTTGATTTTCTGTTTGACTAAATAATTAAATACCCTTTTAATAAATTTCGTAAATTATGAGATTATTTTAGTTACGAGGGCTTAAAAATATCGTGTTCTAACGTACTGGATGTGATGTTTGTATTCTTTCGGAATAAAGAAATCTCAAGTTTTTAATCAAATTGTTCAGTTTTTTTAGTCATATTTTAAATGTTTATTAAATTTCAAACATTTGGACATGATTATATCGATTAGGTACCAATTTTTGGGCGTTATGAGGGTGCTAACCCTTCCTCATACGTAATTGACTCCCGAACCCATTTTCTTGTTTTTGGTGGCGACTCCATTTTCGTTTTTAAAGTCGATCCCCGTTTTTTTAAAAAAAAAAAACTTAAAAATGGTTTCGACAGCTTGGCGACTCCACTTGGGGACCAATAAGAGAGTCAAGCCGTAAAATCGATAATTTCATGTCCTTTTGTTTGAATTTAAAATTTTGATTTTTTTTTAAAAAAGAGGGGGCATGATCCTTTTATTGTATGTGATTTTTAAAATATATCTCTTTGCATTGCACTGCATGACCGTCATGGTCACACCCTTAAGTGGGAGCGAGAAGCTATGCCTTCTGAGGTTTTCACCTCCGTATGGGCTAGTGGACTACTTTCGGAATACATCTGTACCTATGTCTTCGTGAAGTTTTCACTTCTGCATGGCCATAGGGAAATGTATTCCCCTGAACCGAACTCGGTCCGTATGAGCCTATAATGGGTGAGGATCGAGGAATCTGCTGGTTCAGGTACCTAAACTTTAAAACTAAACCGCATATAGTAAACCCTAAGAACCCACCTTAGGTAGAGCTATGCCAAACTTTAGTAGTTATCCAAATAGGTATTTGTTATTTTATTTGCTTTATATTATATTATATGGCACTAACTTGTTGTGTTTCATTTTTGTTCATGTCATTTCATATTTTTAGAGGTATCGATTCACGGTCAGTTTCTAAGTTAGAAAGCTGGTTATGGAGAACGAGTTCCTTGATAAAGTGGGAGACAATGCAGCTGTTCGCACATGGTCAGAGCAAACGCAACTGGAGAAAGGAAATAGCTTAGTTAACGGGTATGTATCTGAACTATGGGATTTTACTCATATTAGTATTATACAAAATGAGATCCAAGAGTTGAAAGAAATATGGACCCAGTGGGACGATGAGTCAAAGCAGATGTTCTATTGTAATTATGGCGATTTACTTTACTTGCTCGACATCAAGGTAGATAAGCATCTATTCCGGGCTATGACTCAATTTTGGAACTCTGCTTATAGTTGTTTTACTTTCGGAGGGGTAGATTTAGTGCCCACATTGGAGAAATATATGACCTTGCTTCGTTGTTCGAGGTTCAAAGTCGACAAAGATTACTTTAGGGCTACCAATGTTCCAACTTTTGTGAGGAAGTTGATGAGTATCATAGGGATGAGCGAACAGTGGGTTACAGCTAGAATCCAAGAAAAAGGTGAAGGTAAATGCATACCTTGGATGAGTTTGAGAGATCTGATCCTAGCACATCCAGATGAAAAGAAGAAGATAGACGTCTTTGCCTTATGTGTTTATGGTTTGGTGATCTTTGAATGCATGCCGGAGAGTTGGTGAAGGTAGATTCATTGGGTGTGCACAGTTATTAATGGTTTGGTTTCACAGTCATTTTTGGAAGGTTGACAGGGTTCCTTACCGAGTGTTCTCCAAAAGTTATTCTCCCTTAAAGGAAGCCGCAGCTACGACAAGGAGAGACGATATATCAAGGAAAGATGGATGGAAATTCTTCAAAACCTCTGAGAGGAAGATGTTGAGTGGAAAGCCCCTTGGATGATTCCCGATGAAGCCCTTTATCGATGCAAAAATTTTGATTGGGTACCTCTGCCTGGAATTTAGGGAGCTGTTGGATATGCACCGTTGCTCGTACTAAGGCAATACAAAGCAAGACAGTTCATACCAGCAACATATGGGTTAGCTCAAAGTGAATTCTCATATAAGGGGGATAGCTATAAGAAGAAGATTCGAGAGATCTCTGAGGCTTAGAAGCAGGTGTGCCGTATAAAGATATTGACCAGAGGACCGACGATGACCCTAGAATACAAGGAGTGGTCAAGCAAAAGGATCAATGATAACTTCTCTAGGCCAAGTTTTGAGAGTGCTCGATCGATGAAGGAGTATTTACAAGTGGTCCCATCGGAGTTAGAGATTATAAAGCAAGACTTCGAGAGGCAAAGTTTAAAGTTTGGAAAGAAGATAGAGAAGCTTGAAGAAGAAAAGATGTACTTGAAGCTAGATGCGGATATTCAGAAATCAGAAGCTGAGAAAGTAAGAAAGGAGAAAAGAAAGATTGAGGAGGATCGAGATAGCTTGAAGAATGAATATAATGCCGGATTGGGGAAGACTTCAGCACAGTGGCAACAAGAGGTCCAAGAGGAAAAGGCAAAAGCTGACTATTGGAAGAGGAAATTTCAAGAAATGCAAGCACAAAATGAGGCCTTAGAGAAGAGTTTATCAGAAAGTCGAAGTGGAAAGGAAGAATTAAAAGTTAGAGTGGCTGAACTTGGACGATCTTTTCATCACTATCGAAGCCGTAATTCCACAATCGAGCTAAAGTCAAGTTTGAACAAAATAAAGGAAATGAAGGGTAAGATCGAAGAGCTAGAATCGGCTTTGCATAGCTGTGAACTTCGAATTGAGCTGCTTGAAATGAGAGAAGGGCATTGGAAGGAAGAGCTTCACCATTCTCATGATCAAGTTAGAAGTCGGGATTACCTCATGGGTGAAACGATAGTCCAGATTCGAGAGGTAGCTGATCACTTATAGACTTTGGCATCACAGGCTGATATGTTGAGCATGAAGTACGAGCTACAGTCTGATCGTAGTCAAGAGCTAGCTTCATTGCTTTGGAAAATCAAAACTTTAGGACTTAGGGCGAAAGCATATTTGTAGTCCGTTTTATGTAAAGGATTTTGTTTTCTAATAAAGTTTTCTAAAATGAAATTGAATTAGAATTGATGCCTCTTTGCATTCATGCATTTGCATTACGTCATATCATTTGCATTTAAGTCCATAGAGAGAGTCTAATTAGTTGAAATTATAATAGAGAGAGAGAGAGAGAAAAGAGAAAGGGAAAGAAAATCTAGAAGCTGAACATCCTTACGGTACATGGGCCAAATCAAAGAAAATGGATCAAATATTGGAACAATTCCAAAGAGATATGCAAGACCAGATGCAGGAGCAAATGGCAAAGCTCCAACAAGAAATGAGGGACCAAATGTTGGAAGCCCAAAAGAACATGGTGGCTCAAATGGCCCAGATGATGAATGGGATAATGGATAAAGGAAAGGGTCCCCTAGTTAATGTTGAAGACAATGAGGATTTTCCTCGGGGATTCACTCCACCGCACGTGCAAACACAGCCTGAAGAATATCCCAGAAGGCCTCCTATCACAATTAGGCCTCAGCAAGGGCAAGTTGATACTGGAGTGCCCATGAATTTTCAAGTTGGCATAGGATCCAACCCAGGGGACAACCCCGCTAATCCTGTCATTCCTGGTCTGGACATAGCAAAAAGAGAGGGGACCAGAATTGAATCCTCGAGGCAGTTGGAAAATCGTTGTAGATGGTTGGAAGAAAAATTCAAGGCTTTGGAAAATGCCGACCATCACCATGGTATTGACGTAAAGGATTTGAGTCTGGTCCCAGATTTGGTGCTTCCTCATAAATTCAAAAAGCCAGAATTTGAGAAGTACAATGGGACTAGTTGCCCTGAAGCCCACATTACTATGTTCTGTAGACGCATGTCTGCCTATGTGAACAACGATCAACTTTTGATTCATTATTTCCAAGATAGTTTGATGGGAGCAGCGTCTAGGTGGTACAATCAACTTAGCCGCGCTAATATTAGCTCATGGAGAGACTTAGCTCAAGCCTTCATGAAGTAGTATAATCATGTCACAAACATGACGCTAGATAGAATCATGTTGCAAAACATGGAAAAGAAATCAAATAAGAGCTTCAGGCAATACGCGCAAAGATGGAGGGAAGTCACCATGCAAGTTCAACCACCTCTCTTAGAGAAGGAAACCACCACGTTGTTTATTAACACTTTAAAGGCACCTTTTATGACACATATAATAGGAAGCACCACCAAAAGTTTCGCAGATATAGTGATGGCAGGTGAAATGATAGAAAACACCATAAGGGGTGATAAAATTGAAGCAGGAGAAACCACTAGGAGATCTGCTCCTAGGAAAAAGGAAAATGAGGTGAACAATACAAGTGCATATAATAAAGGGTACTCAAAAGCGATCAACATCATAGCTTGCAGAAAGTAGTTCTTCTTTGGGCAACAAGGGTCGACAAGACAAGAATCAGGCCCTAGGAAAAATTCTAAGAAGCTCCAATTTACGCCAATCCCAATGACGTATAAAGAGCTATATCAAATTTTATTCGATGCACGTATAGTGGCCCCATACTATCTACAGCCATTACAACCCCCATATCCTAAATGGTATGACTTCAATGCTCATTGTGATTACCACGCAGGAATATCGGGGCATTCCACAGAAAGTTGCACTGCCTTCTAAAAGGAAGTTGAAAATGATACACCCAGTACAGAGAACTCATTACCCAATCACGGAGATAAGGTGATAAATGCGATTGGGGAAAATGTTGTGAGACAGATTAAAGAAGATGTCTCAGAAGTAAAAACTCTGTTGAGAAGAGTGTGGAAGGAAATGTTAAGAAGGGGACTGATAAAATTAAGTCTCGAGGAAGGAGGTGAAGAATCAAGGAACTACTGTGAGTTCCACAAAGCTGAAGGACATGGGATCCAGGAATGTGCTGAGTTCAGACTATTGGTACAAAGCCTCATGAACAATAAGGAGCTGCAGTTTTACGAGTAAGGCTCAAAGGAAGGAAACATACATGCAACTGATGGAGAGTTGACAACTCAAAAAGTTAATTATCCGAGGATCATTATTTCTTGATCGAGAAATACAGAAGGCGGATCACAAATCGCACTTAAAGTTGTAATCTAGAGACCTATGTCCTTTCCTTACAAGGATAACAAGATGGTACCATGGAATTACAATTGCAACGTGATGACACCGGGAGTAGAAAACTCAGCTAGCACTTCCAAGGAGGTTCAAAAAGAGGGATTCTACACACGAAATGGGAGGCGTTACGACTCGGTAAATGTCAGAACAGAGCCAGTAAAATCAAAGAATGTGCCAGAACCAGAGAAAGGACTTGATACCCTTATCAACGTACCTGTAAAGGAAGAAGAGGCTAAAGAAATTTTAAAATTCCTAAAGCACAGTGAATACAACGTGGTGGAGCAGTTGCGCAAACAACCGTCTCGCATATCTGATCGTTGTTTTATGCGATGTTAAAGTCTTAAAATTTATATAAAGAATAATCAAACCTGGAAACTAACTATGACAATGATTTGAGGCAAGCGCACCTATCGAACAATAGTATAGTTAAGGCAAGACCGGATTGTCGAACCCAAAGGAACCAAAAGTACTACTACTAACTCTCTTTTTATTATTTAGCCTAAGAATTAAAGGAATTGTTTATCTAATCTAAAATTAACTAACTACTAAACTAAAGACTCTAAGACAAAGAAGAATGAAATTGGGAAAATAACCTTGAGGAAAAACCAATTGATTAAGACGATACCCAAGGAAGAATCCACCTAGACTTCACTTGTTATCTAACTCCGAACCAGACGATTTCTTTATTTGACTTAATCTGTAAGATTCCCTAAGTTATATTAATCCCTCTCTCGAGGCGACTAACATCTAACCCTAAGTTGATTAATCGAAATCTCTTTCTAATTAAAACCCCTAGAATTGCATTAACTCGATCTATGGATTCCCCTATTAGGTTTCACCCTAATCCAGCAAAATCTCGTCACCCTATCTCTAGGTGTGCGATCAACTCCGCTTAATTATGCGAGACCTACTCTTAGGCAGGGACTTTTGCTCCTCCACCTAAGCACATCATACTTGAACTAATATTCTGGAAATATCAACACAAGAATTAAGAACACATAATTAAGAACAAGTGTGTATATTTATCATATAGTTCAGCAAATGATAACAAGATTCATCTTAGGTTTCATCCCCCTCAGGCATCTGAGGGTTCAGTTCATAACAATAATAGAAAACATCTCAGAAGAAAAGATAAAACAAAACATAAGAAATCCCTAAAACCCCCTGAAGGAATTGAAGGAGAGATCCTCCGTCTTGAGTATGATTCCGGCTTCTTGAGATGAATCAACTGGCTATCTTCGAGTAAATCCCCACGAGTCTGCCCTCTTTGGCCTAGCTGGACGCCCCCTGACTAGAGCCTTGGGTTCCCCCGGCAAAAGCCCTGGTAGAAGGCTTCTGCCGAACTCTCCGCTTAAGTTTCCCCCTAGGATGTTTATATAAGCTTTAAGATGCCTTACTTGGCCTCCAAGTATCCTAATCCGAATAGGATCCCTATTTGGGTGTTTATATAGACTTTGGAATGTGTTTCTTTGCCTCCAAGTATCCTATTCTGAGTAAAACTCCTCTTGGCTGCAGTAGGGACACGCCCATGGCACACATCCGTGTAAGTCGTGGCCAGGCCATGTTCGAGACTGTTGAATGAGGCACGGCCATGTGGTCTTGGGCCCAGGCTGTGTGGATTTCGTTATATGGCCCATTTACTCTGGTTTGGGCCCCTTTCTCATTCTTTTCATCCTCCCGTGCTCTTCTGAGTATAAAACATGAAAAAAAAGGGATTAAGAGCACCAAATTACACAATTCAAGGCTTAAATCATTCAAAAGTGTGCTAAATGTTGGATTAAAATATGTTACTTTTATGGTTTATCAATATCGGTGCTATCCTTACTTTTAAGTTCAGAAGTTCATCGTGAGGCTTTGATGAAAGTGCTGAATGAGACTTACGTTACTAAAGATATATCTGTGAATAAACTTGACCGATTAGTTAGTAACATAAGTGCTGACAACTTTATTTCCTTCAGTGACGATGAAATTTCACCTGGGGGTATAGGATCGACCAAGGCCCTACACATAACTACTCGTTGTAAGGGATATACTCTACCGAGCGTGCTGATCGACAATGGATCAGCCTTGAATGTCTTACCATTGTCAACACTGAAAAGGATGCCAATAGATAGTTCTCACATGAAGACGTGCCAGAACATAGTGAAAGCGTTTGATGGCACCGAGAGAAAGGTAATGGAGAAAATTGACATACCGTTGCAGATTGGGCCAAACACATATGAGGTGGACTTTCTAGTGATGGATATAAAGCCCTCGTACAATTGCTTGCTGGGAAGGCCCTGGATTCATTCGGCAGGAGCAGTGCCCTCATCCCTTTATCAAAAATTGAAACTGGTGACGGATGGTCGGCTGGTCACTATAAATATGGAGGAAGACATCATAGCGACTGTTACCAATGACACGCCATATGTAGAGACAAATGAGGAGCCCATTGAGTGTTCTTTCCGGTCTTTAGAGTTTGTTAATGCCACATTCATTTTAGAAGGAAATGAAGTTTCGGTGCCCAAGATATCCAAGACCACAATGATGGGCTTACAAATGATAGTGGGGAAGAGAGCCCTACCAGGAAAAGGACTGGGCAGACATCTCCAAGGAGAGATTCAAGTGCCATTGCTAAAAAAGAAAAGAGATTGTTTTGGCTTGGGTTTTAGGCCAGATGCCAGACAGAGGAGAAAAGAAATTGAGAAAAAGCAAGAGAGAAGAAGGGCACGCTTGAATGGAGAAGAAATCCAGTGGGAATCGATGACATTTGCCCATATATCCCAGACCTTTTTATCCGGGGGGTAATTTACCCTAAGAGAGGGTTACTGGAAAGTCCTCACGTCAATGCCATACATGAGGAAGGAATCGAACAAAGAAACCTGTTAGGCATTCGCCCTTATGAACCTGGAAGCGTTCTGAACAATTGGACTGCAGAGGAACTTCTTGTAGTTTTTAAAAATTATACAGAGTAATATTCAGAACGCCCTTGTTATTTTTTTAGCCTAGGAACAATAAGATTTCTTTTGTGAAATAGGCTCATGTTCAGAAATTGTTATTTTAATAAAATACATTTTTGGTAATTAACTTGAGCAAATAATCTTTCATGTTATTCTTTTGACTTCCTAATTGCATTCCAAATTTTTATTTTTCATTCATATCATGTGAATAGTTGTTCTCGAATCCATTTGTTCTTTGTACATTCTTTGGTACCCATCACAGGTCCCTAGATATCAATGATGTGAGTAATGATAATACAGATCCAGAGGTCCATTTTGAGCAAGACATGTGTTTAAAGTAATCTCAGGATTTTGAAGGTGACCGAGATTGTGATTTATCTCCAGATTTGTTAAGAATGGTAAACCAAGAGGAGAAACAAATCTTACCCCATGAGGAGGTAGAGAACATAGCCTTGGATGAAAGAAAGGTCGTGAAAATTGGGACGTGCATAACTAAGGAGACAAAACAAGACCTAGTTGAGTTACTACGGGAATTCAAGGATCTTTGCATGGTTATACCAAGATATGCCTGGGCTAAGTACCAACGTTGTAGTTCATCGCCTTCCTATAAGAGAAGAGTGCAAGCCAGTTCAGCAAAAGTTACGAAGGATGAGGCCTGATGTTGTGTTGAAAATAAAAGAAGAGGTCCAGAAATAGCTTGATGCTGATTTTCTACAAGTGGTCAAGTATTCAGATTGGGTGGCCAACATTGTTCCTGTCCCTAAGAAGGACGGAAAGGTCCGGATGTGTGTGGACTATAAAGACTTAAATAAAGTTAGCCCAAAGGATAATTTCCCTTTGCCACATATTGACACGTTGGTGGATAATACAGCGGGATTTTCACTATTTTCCTTCCTGGATGGCTTTTCAAGATACAATCAGATAAAGATGCACCCTGAGGATATAGGGAAAACTACCTTTTAACATTGTAGGGTACCTTTTGTTATAAGGTAATGCCATTCGGACTAAAATAGGCTGGGGCAACATATCAAAGGGCCATGGTAACATTGTTTCACGATATGATGCATAAAGAGATTGAAGTATATGTTGATGACATGATCGCCAAATCTCGAACAGAGAATGAACACATTGAGGTGTTAAAGAAATTGTTCTTGAGGTTGAGGAAATTTCAATTGAAGTTCAACCCAGCAAAGTGCACTTTCGGAGCTCGGTCAGGGAAATTATTAGGTTTTATGGTCAGTGAGAGAGGAATCGAAGTTGACTCAAACAAGGTTAAAGAAATACAAGAGTTGCCTCCACCACGCACTCAAAAGGAAGTTCGAGGTTTTCTTAGAAGATTAAATTACATTGCTTGGTTTATTTCATAATTAACTAAGAAGTGTGATCCTATATTTCGTCTTCTCAAGAAACACAACCAAGGTGTATGGGATGAGGAATGCCAAAGAGCCTTTGATAAAGTCAAGCAATATTTGTCAAATGCACCAGTACTATCTCCGCCTAATCCAGATAGACCATTGATACTGTATTTGTCAGTATTCAATAACTCAATGGGATGTGTGCTCGGCCAACACGATGAGTCAGGAAGAAAAGAACAGGCGATATATTATCACAGTAAAAAGTTCACTGATTGTGAAATGAGATATTCATCAATCGAAAAATTGTGTTGCACATTGATTTGGACAACTTGGAGGTTGAGGCAGTACATGCTATGTAATAGCCCGATTTAGGGCATAGTCAAAACAGTGGTGCGAGACCACAAATCCGAAATAGTAAAATGAATTTTTATGATAATTGAAAAGTTTGCATGATAGTATGAAAGCTTCATGTGGATTTTTTTATGAAAATTTACATTAAAGGGTCCATTAGGACTAAATTGCAAAAGTTGTAAAATATGAGTTTCTAGAAGCTTTTTGTATGAAATAGTTTTAGAATAGTAATTAGAAGTCCTTAAATAGAAATTTGCTCAAATTATAATTTTTGGACAAAATTGGACACGAGTTAGTAATTTGTAAAAATTTAGAGAGAATGGCATTTTGGTCATTTATCAATTAAATGATTAAAATAGGAAAAAGATTATAAAAAATCTCATTCATCTTCTTCCTTGGTCTCGAAAATTTGAAGAACCCCATAGCTAGGGTTTGTTCATCTTTTAAGCTTGCTAGTAAGTTCATATTAGCCCCGTTTTTAATATTCTTCGTATTTTTTGAAGTTTTCGTATTATGAATTAGCTATTTTTAGCTAAAAATGAGCTAAGATGCATGTTCAAAAATCTTCTCAAGAATGACATGCTTGCAAAATGATATTTTATGGAAGTTTATGAGATTTTGATGTTAGATAAACATCTTTTCCTTAATGAATTTCATGAAAAATGATAGTATGGACTAATTTGTAATAATTATGAAATTAGTCATACATATTAGAAATAGTGAGAATTGATGATTCTTATAGTAGAGAAAATGAATCAGCTAAGCATGATGTTTAAGAAAGTTGAATGAGAATCATTTTACGAGCCTAGGGGCAAAAGTGCAAATATGAGAAAGTTTAGGGGTAAAATAGTAAGTTTGCCGAAGTATGAGTTAAGAGTCAATTTAGTCAATATGAGTATTAAATGATCTAATTATTATTATAGATCAAGAAAAACGAAGCCCGGACCGAAACCGAGGCCAGAACAAAGTCGAGGACTAAATTGCATATCTACATACATTTCGTATATTGAGCTAAGTTTGTATGATTTCTAAGCTTTATGATTACTATCATTGAATTGCTTAGTATAATGTACATTATTACCATAGAAATGCTTATTGCTTTGTTAAATAAAGAAATTAATGAGATTAAGCATGAGAAAGTCCCGATTGAAGTTGAATTACTTAGGATACTCGATCTACCACACGATATAAGAAAGTCTATATAAGACCAAGCCAAGGCATGGAATCGGCAAGCAAGTAAAATTATCATGTAAGTCCAAGACAAGTCTTGGCATTGAAGAGTTATTATGAGATGAAGACCCATGTAAGCCCAAGCCAAGGCATGGCATTGGTGAGTCTCCAAGAAAAGATGTCATGTAAGTCCAAGACAAGTCTTGGCATTGAAAAGCTATCATGAGATAGAGATCCCATGTAAGTCCAAGCCAAGGCATGACATTGGTGAGTAACAAGAAAGATTTCATGTAAGTCTAAGCCAAGGCTCGGCATTGACCAGTTCATGAGTAAAGATACCAAGTAAGACCATGTCAAGACATGGTAATGGTAAGTTCCCAAGGGAAGACACAAGGAAGACTTTGAGTAACTCCATGTCAAGACATGGCATCAATACCAAGATGAGAGATCCCATGTAAGACCATATCGAGGATATGGCTTTGGCATCGAATTATGTGGGATGAGATTCAGTATCTTCAGTTATTCATAGAAATTCATCAGGCAAATGAGTAAAGCTTAAAAGAGTAAAGCTTACATAAGTAAAGCTTAAATGATATAGCAAGAAAATTAAGTAAGCAAAGCTATTATTAAGTTGTAAATGATTATTATTCATGTTATGAATGATGAATTAGAGATTATGATTATTATAGTAAAGTATGTTGATCTATGTGATCAAGTGATACAGGTATCTTGTTTACCTCACGAGCATGAGACTAGTAAGTGTCATGAGATATGTAAGAATCAGTATGAGTAAGTAAGCTTTATAGCTGAAATTTATGATACTATTGTTTATGTCAAATGGTTTATATTAAGCAAGTATGTTACTATGTGCATTATTTGCAAACTTACTAAGCTAAATGCTTACGTCTTTAATTCTTTCTTCCTATGTAGTCCCGCCAAGCTAATCTCGTGGATCATCGTCATCGGAGCTCGGAGCACACTATCAATCGATATTTTGGAATAGCCAAGTGTTTATATTAATTATGGCATGTATAGGAAGCATTTCATTTTGAGAATGTGTTTTAAAATTAGCCAAAGTGTTGGCTATCAAGCTTAGTATTCTTTTTGTATATGGCCAAAGAGATTGGTCATGAATTATTAAGTATGTATGATTTTATTTATCAATGAAGTATGCATCCTTGTTGTAACACCCCTAAACCGAGACCATCGTCGGAAAAGGGTTAAGAGGTATTACCGATCAATCAGAACATTTAACATCAAAATTTACAACACAAAGTCAATCATCTTCAATCACATCCATTTACAAACATATTGTTCCTTATCAAAGTCTATGAGACCTTTATCACATGCTAAAGATAAGTCGGGACTAAACCGTACACACATAAAAATTCTCGAACACTTAAAAATGTTTCTAAGATTCAGGGGATACATGCCCGTGGAAGGAGATCGTATGCCCTCCACGGCTACTAGACACCCCCGTGTCCTTCTGTGTCCATATACTAATGATACCAGAACGGTCACTAGGCACACCCGTGTGCCATAGCCGTGTTCTACTAGGCCATATACTGACTTCCCCTCCACGGCCACCTAGCACGCCCGTGTGCCATGGCCGTGTACTCTTAACTAGCTACTGACTTGTACACCACGGCTAGCTAACACCCCCATGCCAAGGCCGTGTGCTACTAAGCTGTATTCTACCAATTCACCCACGATCTTTAGGCACGCCCATGTGCCATGACCGTGTGACATTATAGCCAATTTATAAGGCCAAAATGCCACCCATAAGGGTCAACCTACAAGCCATATTTATCAAGACATTTCATGCACATATAACTATCAAAAATATACCAAAATAGTCATTCAAACCATGCATTAAATACCAATTCCAAACATGACAATTTCACTACCAAAACTTATCTCATCACAAGCATAATACACTCAATTCCAAACAACATTCCTTTTTCAATTTCACTAATTCATGCTAGCATTTTACCAACACAAAGTTACCATTAATAAATTAATTTCTCATCTCACAATCCATACCAAAAGATGCATCATATATACCAAAACCTTTCATGCCAAAATTAGCACATATTTAGCCACATTTCATGACTTTTTACAAATATCAAACATGATTCAAATGACCAGCCTATACATGCCATATTTTAACTATATACATCTTTCCAAAATACCCCAAAATGGATTGCCGATAGTGTAACTGAAATGCTGACGATCCCCTGATCCGAGCTTACTTTATTGACACTGCAAAGCAGAGAAACAAATCACACAGTAAGCTTTACAAAGCTTAGTAAGTTCGATATACAATATAATCGTGTCATTAAACCAAACCAATATAATCAATAATCATCACATAGATCAATTCTCTCTTATCCATACCATATCATCCATAGCCAAAATACTCATTCATCCATCTAAAGCTTTATCTATAAATTCATCAACCACAAAGGTTCAAGACATACCTTGGCTAACACATAGTTTTCAATTTCCAAGCTACACAATGCTTGATATTACTTGTTGATCATCATTTGATATTCATTCAACTTAATCGCACACTTAGTGCTTAATACACGGTCGGTACATATTAGTTATCGCACACTTAGTGCCCAATCTTTCAACCCTTATCTCGGTAACGCACACTCAGTGCCAATTCTATAACTTGAAGCTTTCATACATCACACACACAGTGCTATTCATTTCTGTTTCGATTTTAATATCGCACACTTAGTGCCATTAACATAACCTTGCACATAGCATCTCAATTTCATACACATATGCACATTCATTTCATAATACCAAATCATATGTTAACAACGTGTATTATATCCGAACTTACCTCGGAAGTCGACTATCAATACGGTCAATTAATCGAGCACTTTATCTTTGCCTCGATCTCGATCCGAACCTCTTCTCTCTTGGTCTATACACATTTAAATTCAATCCATTCAATCACCATTTCATTCAATTTAGTCCACATACACACATTTAGGGCATTTTGCATAATAGCCCTCAATGTGACACTTTAGTCCCTAATTCACAAAATCATCAAATTCACCAAATTCCACCTAGCACAAGCTGAGTCGAATTTTACTAATATCCATACAAACCCACACATTTCATTTATTTTACATTCTAGTCCTTTAAAAAAATTATTTTTACAATTTAGCCCTAATTAGCTAAATTCATCAAAAATTCAAGAACAACACATGTTCATTAAACACATATCTTTCATTTAACACCAACACTCATCACAAAGCTCCTCATTTCATCAATGGTACATTCCATAAACATCATCAATTCACAAAATTACAATATGGGTTTTGTAAAGCACAAAGCAACGATTACAAAAACGTAGAAATTATCAAAAATCGAGCTCAAACATACCTTGAATTAAGCTAAATATGTGCTGAAAATCACAAAGCTTCAATGGCTCTTCCCTTTTCTATTTTTCGGTGGAAGAAAGATGAGAAAATGGCCATCAAATTGTTTTGTTTTTCATTAATAATAACTTATTAGACAAATACCAACTCTACCCTTTTTATAAAACATACATAATTTAAGGTTAATATGTCATTTTACCATCCACTATCTTAAAATGGTTTATTAACAACATAAGGCCTCCACTATATAAAGACATCAACACTTAGGTACTTACAATTCAGCACATAGCTTTTACTCTATACGCGATTCAGTCCTTTTTCTTAATTCGACACACAAACGACCAAATTATCACACAGAATTTTCACACAGAATATGCAACATATCATTCACACAGAAAATATCATTAAAATATTTATACGACCTTGGATTTGTGGTCTCGAACCACTATTCTGACTAGGGTCTAAACCGGGCTGTTACACTTGTTCATGTTAGATTTATTAAATTGAGTTGTTGATTTGAGCATGAGTTTGGTCTTGATTTCAGGGTGGCAATTGGCTTGGTAAATAGCCTCCAAGTGCCCATACAGTTGGACACACGGGCGTGTGTTTTGGCCATGCGTACCCTGCACCTTTGTACCTTAAGTCAGGATAGACCACGGGCTAATCCCACGGCCGGTTGTTTAGGTCGTGTGTGTTACACACGGTCATAACATGGGCGCGTGTCCTAGGCCGTGTGAATAAGTCAATATATCAAGGTATATCACACGGTCTAAGTCTGCGGGCGTGTCAGGACCGTGTGAAATTAGTCAGTGTCAACCACGGTTGGGTGACATGGGCGTGTCTTAGGGGTACACGGGTGTGTTCCAAGCCACATGGGCATGTGACCCCTGTTTCGAGGAAAAGTGTCCGATTGAATTTCGAAAGTTCCTGGATATGTGTTTGAGGCCTCATAGGCCCATGATATGTACGTTTCAACTAAGAAAGAAGAGTTTCTATTTTGGAACAAAATTTACAGCCCGTAAGTACATGTTTAAGTGAGTTCAAGCATGGTAATGTCTAGTATCTAGTCTTAGCCTCGGACTCGGGTATGGGGTGTTACATTTAGTGGTATCAAAGCCAGGTTTAGTCTGTTTTAGGACTAACGTAGCACAAGCACGAGTCTAGCTATACATGCCATACGTGAGAATGTTTTTATAACGATAGTGTAACGACTCCTGACGACTTAAATTATGTTTATACATATAGTAAATGGATCCTGAAAGAGCTGTGGCGGATGATGTAGAAAGTAACGCGCTGGCTCCCGCAGAAGGGACGGTGCTGAATGAGAATGAGAATAAACCCACTACGGTGAGTCAAGGAGGAGGAAAAGAGGCTAGAGAAGCCTTCCTCCATATGATGAGTATGTGGTATACGGAGTTCGTTCGTAGGAACCCAAATGCACAACCCCCTCCACCCCCGCCTATTCCACAACCTATCCCTGCAGTCCCTCAAGTAGTAGAGGTGGTAAGAGAGGACAAACCTCCAGTTGATAGGATCAGGAAACATGGGGCAGAAGAATTTCTGGCTAGAAAAGATGATGATCCGGAAAAGGCTGAGTTCTGGATAGAAAATACTATCAAGGTATTTAATGAGTTGTCATGCACACCTGAGGAATGCATGAAGTGTGTAGTCTCCCTTTTAAGAGATCCTGCTTACCAATGGTGGAACACCCTTGTGTTGGTGGTACCGAGGGAAAAGATTACATGGGAATTTTTCCAAGAAGAGTTCAAGAAAAAGTATATCAGTCAAAGGTTTATGGACCAAAAAAGGAAGAAATTCCTAGAACTGAAGCAAGGCAAGATGTCAGTGACTGATTATGAGCGTGAGTTTGTACGACTCAGCAAATACGCTCGAGAATGCTTGTCCACTGAAGCCATCATGAGTAAAAGATTTGAAGATGGGTTAAATGAGGATATCAAACTGTTTGTTGTTGTCCTAGAATTAAAGGAATTCGTTGTGCCAGTAGAGAGGGCTTGTAAAGCCGAAGAGCTAGTAAACGAGAAGAAAAAATCTGAAATGGAGTCTCGTGACTCTAGAAAGAGACAGTGGAATAAGTCATTCCAACCCTCATCCAAAAAGTCAAGAGATTTCCTACCCAATCAGCTACTTCCACTAGATTTTCCAGGAAGGACAAGAGTAAACAGTATTCAAGAAATAAAGCATAGACTACTTCAATTGCTAGTGTAGGGAATATTCAATCTGACAGACCCGAATGCCCACAATGTGGCAGACGTCATCTTGGAGAATACTGAGTACACGAAAATGCATGTTTTAGACGTGGTTCCCAAGACTACTACACAACAAATTGTCCAAAGACGATGAAAGGAGAGAGAACTCAGAACTCGAGATCCGGGAGTATGGTCCGAGGAAAATCGCAGAGAAAATCGGGAAGTGGGGCAAGTGGAAGAGGTAACCCTAGAGAGCAGGCCGTGAGACCCGAGGGTAGGGCGCTTGCAAGAACTTATGCCATTCGCGCTCGCGAAGAGACATCTTCTCCTGATGTTATTACGGATACCTTTTCTCTTTATGATATTAAAGTTATTGCTTCAATAGATCCCGGATCCACACACTCTTATGTTTGTATGAAACTAGCATCCAGTATGAATATGCCTATAGATTCTACAGAATTTACGATTAAGGTGTCTAATCCTTTAGGCAAGAGTGTGTTAGTTGATGAAGTATGTAAAGATTATGCTTAGATTACCGTTAGTTTAATAAAGTGACAGTAAAGAACAAGTACCCATTGCCTAGGATAGATGATTTGTTCGATTAATTGAAATTAGTCACTGTGTTCTCCAAAATAGACTTGAGATCAGGGTATTACCAGCTGAAAGTGAAGGATTCATATGTATCCAAGACCGCTTTTCAAACAAGGTATGGGCATTTTTAGTCATGCCCTTTGGTTTGACCAATGCTCCTGCGGTATTCATAGACTTAATGAACCGCATCTTTAGACCATACCTTGATAAGTTTGTAGTCATTTTCATTGACGACATACTGATTTATTCCCGAGATGAGAATGAGCATGCTAAACATCTACGAACAGTTTTGTAGACTTTACAAGAAAATTAGTTGTATGCCAAGTTCAGTAAAAGTGAATTTTGGCTTAAAGAAGTAGGATTTCTGGGACATATTGTCTTGGGAGAAGGAGTTCGAGCAGACCCAAGCAAGATTTTGGCTATAATGGACTGGAAGCCACCGAAGAATATCTCTGAGATTAGGAGTTTCTTAGGCCTAGCCGGCTATTATAGACAACTCGTCAAGGGGTTTTCTATGATTGCAACCCCGATGACAAAATTGTTACAGAAAAATGTGAAGTTTGAGTGGACAGAAAGAGGCCAACAAAGTTTCGAGAAACTGAAAGCAATGTTGACAGAAGCTCCAGTTTTAGTACAACCCGAGACAGGGAAATAATTTATAATTTATAGCGATGCATCCTTAAATGGATTAGGCTGTGTACTTATGCAAGAAGGCAAGGTGATTGCTTATGCCTCCAGACAGTTGAAGCCTCATGAGAAGAATTATCCGACGCATGATTTAGAGTTGGCTGTCATAGTCTTTGCTTTGAAGATTTGGAGACACCATTTATATGGTGAAAGATGTTGGATTTTTACTGATCACAAAAGTCTGAAGTACTTAATGACTCAGAAAGAATTGAACTTAAGGCAACGGAGATGGTTAGAGTTGATAAAAGATTATGAGTTAATCATTAACTACCATCCTAGAAAGGCGAATATGGTCGCCGATACTTTGAGCAGAAAGTCCCTTTTTGCATTAAGGGCAATGAATTCGTGGATGACCTTATCTGACGATAGTTCTATTCTAGCTGAGTTGAGAGCTAGATCCAATGTTCCTTCGAGAGATCTTTGAGGCTCAAAAAGAAGATAGCGAATTGCAAGTCAAGAGAGCTCAGTGCAAGTCAGATGTTGAATCTGACTTTCAGATTAATTCTAATGGATACTTGATGTTTAAAGATAGAGTTTGTGTACCGAGAAAAGAGGAGCTTATTCAGAGAATTTTGCACGAGGCACATAATAGATGTCTACCTGTGCATCCGGGTAGTACTAAGATGTATAATGACTTGAAGCAACAGTATTGGTGGAAAAAAATGAAGAAAGATATTTCAGAGTTCATTTCAAGATGCTTGATTTGTCAGTAGGTAAAGGCTGAACACCAAGTACCTTCGGGGTTGCTTCAACCAATTATGGTACCCGAATGGAAATGTGACTGTATCACTATGGATTTTGTAACGGGATTACCATTATCACCGAGCAAGAAAGATGCTATATGGGTTGTAGTTGATAGACTCACAAAGTCATCTCATTTCTTACCTGTGCGAATGGATTACTCACTCGACAAGTTGGCAAGTTTGTATGTTTCTGAAATAGTAAGGCTTCATGGAGTTCCTTTGCCAATCATATCGGATAGAGATCCCAGATTTACATCTAGATTTTGGAAGAAATTACAAAAGGCCCTGGGTACAAAGTTGAGCTATAGTACCGCTTTTCATCCTCAAACTGACGGTCAGTCGGAGAGATTAATTCAAGTACTCGAGGATATGCTCCGGTGTTGTGTCCTCGAATTCCTAAGCAGTTGGGAAAAGTTTCTCCCATTGGTAGAATTTGCCTACAATAATAGTTTTCAGTCGAATTTAAAGATGGCGCCTTATGAGGCTCTATATGGGCGTAAGTGCAGAACGCCTTTATTTTGGACTAAACTAAAAGAAAACCAAATTCACCGGGTTGATTTGGTTAGAGAAGCTGAAGAGAAAGTGAATGTGATACGAGAATGTTTAAAAGCTACATCAGACAGATAGAAGTCCTATTCGGACTTAAAGAGAAAAGAGATAGAGTATCAAGTTGAAGATAAAGTTTTCTTGAAAGTGTCACCATGGAGAAAAGTTTTTAGATTTGGCCGGAAAGGCAAGTTGAGTCCACGTTTTATTGGACCGTATGAGATTACTGAGAAAGTTGGGCTGGTAGCTTACAGATTGGCTTTGCCATTAGAGTTAGAAAAGATACATGATGTGTTTCACGTGTCAATATTGAGACGCTACCGATCAGATCCTTCACATGTAATTGCCCCGTCAGAGATAGAAATTCATCCTGATACGACTTATGGTGAAGAACCAGTTAAGATTTTAGCTCGAGAAGTCAAGCAGCTAAGAAATAAAAGTATTGCCATAGTAAAAGTATTGTGGAAAAGACATGGGATAGAAGAAGCTACATAGGAACCAGAAGAGAGTGTGAGAGACCAGTATCCAAACCTTTTTGCTGGTAAGATTTCCGAGGACGAAAACCCTAAGGGGGGAGAATTGTAACAGCCCAATTTAGGGCCTAGTCGGAACAGTGGTGCGAGACCACAAATCTGAAATAGTAAAATGACTTTTTATGATAATTGAAATGTTTGCATGTTAGTATGAAACTTCAAGTGGATTTTTTATGAAAATTTACATTAAAGGGTCCATTAGGACTAACTTGCAAAAAGTTGCAAAATATGAGTTTCTAGAAGCTTTTTGTATGAAATAGCTTTAAATAGTAATTAGAAGTGCTTAAATAGAAATTTTCCCAAATTATAATTTTTGGACAAAATTGGACATGAGTTAGTAATTTGTAAAAAATTAGAGAGAATGACATTTTGGTCATTTATCAATTAAATGATTAAAATAGGAAAAAGATGATAAAAATCGCATTCATCTTCTTCCTTGGTGCCGAAGATTTGAAGAACCCCATAGCTAGGATTTGTTCATCTTTCAAGCTTGCTAGTAAGTTCATCTTAGCCCCATTTTTAATATTCTTCGTATTTTTGAAGTTCTCGTATTATGAATTAGCTATTTTTAACTATAAAATGAGCTAAGAAGCATGTTCAAAAATCGACCCAAGAATGACATGCTTGCAAAATGATATTTTATGGAAGTTTATGAGAGTTTGATGTTAGATAAACATCTTTTCCTTAATGAATTTCATGAAAAATGATAGTATGGACTAATTTGTAATAATTATGAAATTGGTCATACATATTAGAAATAGTGAGAATTGATGATTCTTATAGTAGAGAAAATGAATCGGCTAAGCATGATGTTTAAGAAAGTTGAATGAGAATCATTTTACGAGCCTAGGGGCAAAAGTGCAAATATGAGAAAGTTTAGGGGCAAAATAGTAATTTTGCCAAAGTATGAGTTAAGAGTCAATTTAGTCAATGTGAGTATTAAATGATCTAATTATTATTATAGATCAATAAAAATGAAGCCCGGATCAAAACCGAGGCAAGAACAAAGCTTTATGATTTCTATACATTTCGTATATTGAGGTAAGTTTGTATGATTTCTAAGCTTTATGATTACTATCATTGAATTGCTTAGTATAATGTACATTATTACCATAGAAATGTTTATTGCTATGTTAAATAAAGAAATTAATGAGATTAAGCATGAGAAAGTCCCGATTGAAGTTGAATTACTTAGGATACTCAATCTACCACACGAGATAAGAAAATCCGTATAAGACCAAGCCAATGCATGGCATCGGCAAGCAAGTAAAGTTATCATGTAAGTCCAAGACAAGTCTTGGCATTGAAGAGTTATTATGAGATGAAGACCCATGTAAGCCCAAGCCAAGGCATGGCATTGGTGAGTTTCCAAGCAAAGATGTCATGTAAGTCCAAGACAAGTCTTGGCATTGAAAAGCTATCATGACATAGAGATCCCATGTAAGTCCAAGCCAAGGCATGGCATTGGTGAGTAACAAGAAAGATTTCATGTAAGTCTAAGCCAAGCCTCGGCATTGATCAGTTCATGAGTAAAGATACCAAGTAAGACCATGTCAAGACATGGCAATGGTAAGTTCCCAAGGGAAGACACAAGGAAGACTTTGAGTAACTCCATGTCAAGACATGGCGTCAATACCAAGATGAGAGATCCCATGTAAGACCATATCGAAGATATAGCTTTGGCATCGAGTTATGTGGGATGAGATTCTGTATCCTCAGTTATTCATAGAAATTCATCGGGTAAATGAGTAAAGCTTAAAAGAGCAAAGCTTAAAAGAGTAAAGCTTAAATGACATAGCAAGAAAATTAAGTAAGCAAAGCTATTATTAAGTTGTAAATGAGTATTATTCATGTTATGAATGATGAATTAGAGATTATGATTATTATAGTGAAGTATGCTGATCCATGTGATCAAGTGATACAGGTATCTTGTTTACCTCACGAGCATGAGACTAGTAAGTGTCATGAGATATGTAAGAATCAGTATGAGTAAGTAAGCTTTATAGCTGAAATTTATGATACTATTGTTTATGTCAAATGGTTTAAATTAAGCAAGTATATTGCTATGTGCGTTATATGCAAACTTACTAAGCTAATGCTTACGTCTTTAATTCTTTCTTCCTATGTAGTCCAACCAAGCTAATCTCGTGGATCATCATCATCGGAGCTCGGAGCACACTATCAATCGATATTTTGGTATAGCCAAGTGTTTATATTAAGTATGGCATGTATAGGAAGCATTTCATTTTGAGAATGTGTTTTAAAATTAGCCAAAGTGTTGGCTATCAAGCTTAGTATTCTTTTTGTATATGGCCAAAGAGGTTGGTCATGAATTATTAAATATGCATGATTTTATTTGTCAATGAAGTATGCATCCTTGTTCATGTTAGATTTATTAAATTGAGTTGTTGATTTGAGCATGAGTTTTGGTCTTGATTTCAGGGTGGCAATTGGCTTGCTAAATAGCCTCTAAGTGCCCACACGGTTGGACACACGAGTGTCAGGATAGACACGGGCTAATCCCACAACTGTTTGTTTAAGCCGTGTGTGTTACACACGGTCATAACATGGGCGTGTGTCCCAATCCATGTGAATAAGTTAGTATATCAAGGTATATCACACGGTCTAAGTCCAATGGCGTGTCGGGACTATGTGAAATTAGTTAGTGTCGACCACGGTTGGGTAACATGGGCGTGTCTTAGGGGTACACGGGTGTGTCCCAAGCCACATGGGCGTGTGACCCCTGTTTCGAGGAAAAGTTCCTGATTGAATTTTGAAAGTTCCCGGATATGTGTTTAAGGCCTCTTAGGCCCATGATATGTACGTTTTGACTAAGAAAAAAGAGTTTCTATTTCAGAACAAAATTTTACAGCCCGTAAGTACATGTTTAAGTGAAGCATGGTAATGTTTCGTATCCAGTCTTAGCCTCGGACTCGGGTATGGGGTGTTACATGCTATATCATACTACCTAGTTAATTTCGAAGCTTGATCCATTAAAGTATATGATAGAGTCCACTACTTTGAATAGAAGGATGGCTAGGTGGCAGATTTTGCTGTCTGAATTCGATATAGTCTATGTGAACCAAAAGGCTATAAAAGGGAGCGCAGTAGCAGAATTTTTGGCTAGCAGAGCTTTGGAGGATTATGAACCTTTGAGCTTTGATTTCCCAAATGAAGACCTGATGTACGTGGCAAACACTGAAGATTGTTCGTGGAAGTTAAATTTGACGGGGCGTCAAATGCTGTGGGAAATGGAATTGGGTCAATCTTGGTATCCCCTAGTGGTGATCATTACCCATTCACATGCAAACTCGATTTCGATTGCACAATAACATGGCAAAATATGAAGCATGCATCATGGGAATTCGAGCAGCCGTAGAGCGTAAGATCAGAGTATTAGAAGTATATGGAGATTCTGCCTTAGTAATCTGCCAGCTTAAAGGAGAGTGAGAGACAAGAGATCCCAAACTAATTGATTACCGAAAAATAATTCTGGGATTGATTGAGGAGTTTGATGACATTACTTTTAATTATCTCCCACGTGATGAAAACCAGACGGCGGATGCTTTGGCAATCTTGGCTTTTATGATCAAAGTGAATAGACCAGAGGATATGAGACCTATTCAGATGAGTATCTTTGAAGTTCCAGATCATTGTTATAATATGGAAGAGGAGGAAAAAGATGATCACCCTTGGTATCAAGGTGTATTACGATACGTAAAAATTCGTGAATACCTCGAGCATGCCACGAAGAATGAAAAAAGAACTTTAAGAAGATTGGCCTCTGACTATGTTTTAGACGGTGATATCTTGTATAAGAAGAGAAAAGATCAAGTATTATTGAGGTGTGTTGATGCAGTGGAAGCTAGGAAAATCCTAGAAGAGGTTCATGAGGGCGTTTGTGGAACACACGCTAATGGATTCACAATGGCCAGACAGATAATGAGATTTGGATATTATTGGTCCACCATGGAAGGGGATTGTATTAGCTATGCTAAGAAATGTCATAAATGCCAGATTTATGGAACAAAATCCATGTGCCTCCATCACCTTTGCATGCTATGACTTCCCCATGGCCTTTTTCCATGTGGGGCATGGATGTTATCGGACCAATTTCACCAAAAGCTTCAAATGGACATCAATTCATCTTCGTGGTAATTGACTACTTCACGAAATGGGTAGAGGCTACTTCTTATGCCAGCGTCACAAAGTCAGCGGTTAGTCGGTTCTTGAAGAAGGAGATTATTTGTCGATATGAAATGCCCGAGAGGATCATATCAGACAACGCACTAAACTTAAACAACAGTACGATAGCGGAGGTTTGTATTCAATTTGGGATCAAACACCACAACTCGTCTCTATATCGTCCAAAAATGAATGGGGTAGTGGAAGCGGCCAACAAAAATATCAAGAAGATAGTAGGAAAGATGACTGAGACCTATAAGGATTGGCATGAAAAACTACCGTTTGCACTCTATGCTTATCAGACATCCGTCAGAACCTCTACTGGGGCAACGCCTTTCTCGTTGGTCTAAAATGGAGGCAGTTCTACCAATTAAAGTGGACCTTCTCTTCGAGTTTTGTCAGAAATAAAGCTGGATGAAGCTAAATGGATTCAGGCTCAGTATGATCAGTTGAATTTAATTGAAGAAAAGAGGCTAAGGGCTATTCGTCACGGTCAGATGTACCAAAAACGAATGATGCGATCCTACGATAAAAAAGTTCGCCCAAGAGAACTTCATGAGGAGGACCTTGTACTAAAAAAGATTCTTCCTATACAAAAGGATTTTAGAGGAAAATGGATGCCTAATTGGGAATGACCATATGTGGTGAAGAAGGCTTTTTCTGGAGGAGCACTGATCTTGACCGAAATGGATAGGAAAAGTTTACCCAATTCTGTGAACTCAGATTCAGTAAAGAAGTATTTTCCTTGAAAAGGAGAAGAGACCAAAGTGAAAACCCGCAAAGGGCACTTTGAGCTTCTAAAAAAAATGGAGAGGCCAAGGTGAAAACCTGCAAAGGGCGCCTTGAGACCAAAAGGGTTTTGAGTTGAAAACTCGAAAAGAGCGGCTCAAATTCTAAATGGACACGCAGTCATCTTGCTACACTTGAATCAACAATGAAATGAAGAAGTCGCATATCAGAGCATTAACAAAGTAGTTTGGGTCTTCTAAACACATGTTGAACTCAAGGCAGTCTTCATAAAAGTTTGTATATAGAAGCTCAATCGGCGATACCTAGGGCATCTGATTTTTGTCCTATTCATTTTACTATCTTGGGATTCCTTTTCTTCTCAAAGATATGTTCTCAGTTAAATTTCTTTGTATTTCTGATAATTTATTCAATTTCAACTCTTTTTTAGATCAATTTGTTACCCATTATTCATAAATGTGTTACATTGAAATAATGATCGACGAACTAATAATTTCACAAAAATAAGTTCTACTTATTACTTTAGAAATTTCTAGATAAGACAAGGAGCCGAAACAGGACAATTATTTAGAATATCCATGTGCATAGAAATATTTGAGAAAGAGGAGTCAGGATAGAGACTATTTCTCTGAATTCTTTGTCCAATTGATAATTGTGATAAAAGTAAGTGATCTCATCAGGTTATAACATTTGGGGAATGGTTGATGAACTAAGAAACCCTAAATTGTGGTGGAATGGGTTGAAATAAACCCTATACCTTGAAAATTTCAGATGGGTCAGATTGAAAAAGTTTCAATTCTCATTGTGGTAGCATGGTATCAGCCTTGTGTTCTCAAGATTCAAGTGGAGCTGGCTCAGAAATAACATTGGGCAAGCTTGTTGAGTAGAACATGATTGATGAACAAGAATGAAGAACAAATGAGTGATAACACCTAGTGTAGGAATCATACTCATAACATTTTTGTATCATAGCAAATTACATTAGGAGCATTTGATTCATTCTGATCATTGCATCCTAATCCTTTAAAAGGAATCATTTTCATGACATGTTACATGTAGCTAGAAGTATTTGATTCATTCTGATCATAGCATCTTAGTCATAAACTGAGTCTACAGGACATATCCCTCAATGGACGGTGTAGCAACATCGGTGATAGAAGATCTTATCTTCCTAAAGTTGCAGAAAGTAGATCAAAAGCACTTTCAGTCTTATCTCCCTGAAGTTGCAGCGGAGTAGATTAAAGATAGAAGATCTTATCTTCCTGAAGTTGTAGGAAGCAGATTAAAAGCACTTTCAGTCTTATCTCCTTGAAGTTGCAGCAGAGTAGATTGAAGATAGACGATCTTATCTTCCTGAAGTTGCAGGAAGCAGATCAAAAGTACTTTCAGTCTTATCTCCCTGAAATTACGATGAGTAGATCGAAAGCAGTAAGATCTTATCTTCACGAGGTTACTGTGTGAGTAGATCGAAAATAGAAGATCTATCTCTCCCGAAGTTGCGTGAGTAGATTGAAGATAGACGATCTTATCTTCCTGAAGTTGCAGGAAGTAGATCAAAAGTACTTTCAGTCTTATCTCCCTGAAGCTGCAGTGGAGTAGACTGAAAACAGAAGATCTTATCTTCCTGAAGTTGCAGGAAGCAGATCAAAGGCATTTTCAGCCTTATCTCCCTGAAGTTGCAGCAGAGTAGACTGAAGATAGAAGATCTCATCTTCTTGAAGTTGCAGAAAGCAAATAGAAGAACACTTTCAGATCTTATCTCCCTGAGTTTGCAGCGGAGCAGATCAAAAATAGCAGATTTGGCATTCCTGAAGTTGCAAGAAGCAAATCAAAAACATCAGATCTTATCTCCTTGAGTTTGCAGTGCAGCAGATCGAAAAATAGTAGATCTGGCATTCCTGAAGTTGCAGGAAACAGATTGAAGACATCAGACTAATTGAAATCAAGATGAAGTTGCAGTGGAAAAGGCGAGAACCAAGAAGTCGAGGCTCAGCAAAGACCAGGCAAAATTGGTCATTTTATAGTCTTTGCTCAATTCTTGTTTCACAACAATGAGCAAAGAGGGGCAACTGTAACAGGCCATTTTGCCCGAGCCCATTCAATGTAAATAAACCAGAATAAAAATATAAAAATAAAGTTCAATTTTTTATTTTAACAGTCCATTTACAACCTTAAGGCCCAAATCCGAAAAACAAACCCAACAGACTACCTAAACTAACCCATATCCAGACCCAAAATTTACATGGCCCATAGAGGCCCAAAAACTTAAACAATTATGGTGGCCTAGGGTTTTTGAAACCCTAAGCGCCGCAAGCCTCGCACCCAGGCCAACAGTCGCGCCGCAAACCTCACGCCCAGGCCAAAAGTCGCGCCCCAATCAACTCCTCGCACCCACGCCAAGCCTTTGGTCGCACCACGATCTGTGCCCGAATAGCGCCATCGTCGCCTGATTCTCCGTCGCTCTACCTGCAAAAAGGAAAGAATCGCCAGCAGCAAACAAACCAAACAGAAAATATGTATTTCCTTTTTTATTTTGGGGTTATAAAAACCCCAAATAAATATGTAAACAGGACACACGAGAATACACACGATACAGAGAGAAAAGATACAGAGAAACAAAGATATACAGAAATAAAAATACAGAGAAATTTTTTTTTTTTTGCAAAGGTGA
Organism: Gossypium bickii; assembly: GCA_025503065.1. Taxonomy (NCBI): domain Eukaryota; kingdom Viridiplantae; phylum Streptophyta; class Magnoliopsida; order Malvales; family Malvaceae; genus Gossypium; species Gossypium bickii. The sequence continues at coordinate 37,936,994 of CP106712.1, read as the reverse complement.
TTTTTTTATATATTTCATTCTGTTATATATATTTTTTATTCGTGCATGAAAAAAACGGTTTTAAAAAAAATAAGAGAGGCGAAGATTTTACCTGTGCGTCGCCATGTGCGGCGGCGAGTTTGGCGCGTGCCCACGAGTCCGATGACCGGAGCCTAGACGACAGAATGAAGGGTTTCAGAGGATTTTGGAATTTTTTTAAACAGTTTAGAAATGGTTTTTTATTATTATTAAAACTGACTTATATAGGGTTATGGAAACGATGTCGCTTCTAAAACGATATCGTCTTGAAGGAGGATCCATGCGTTGACCCGAAAACTCGGGGAGGATCCGCGTGTTTTATAAAAAGGGAAATTTATAACTTTAGTCCCTTTACAATTGTATTTTTTTTAATTTCGTCCAAATTAATATTTTCTTTATTTTTTAAATTAGCCCTGAAATTCTGTTTTTATTTCAATCAAGTCCTGGGGCAATTTAAAGGCCAAAATCGGAACAACGTCGTTTTGGAAAGAAGGCAGAATTGCCTAATGAATCCCTATAACACGATGCGCGTTTTTAATTTAGTCCTTTTCATATTTATTTTTATTATTATTTAATCCTTATTTCTTTATTTATTCTTAAGAATTTTTATTTTATTTTATTATTCTAATATTATATTCAATTATTTTATTTAAATTTTTAGATTTTTATTATTACTTGTATATTAATCTATATATAGTATAAATTCATATTTATTTTTTTATATATTATCTCTCTCTCTCTCTCTATATATATATATATATATTTGCTACTATATATTATTTTATAATTTGTATGTTATCTATATAATATACAAAATTTTTGTATTATTATATTATATTATAAATTATTTTTAAAATCTTATTTTATGTAAAATTTATTTATATCGTGTAATATATTATTTATTCTTAAATATATAGTTTCTTTTAGGTTATTAAATATGTTTTTTTATTTAAAATCATTTATTTATTTTGAAACATTTTTTATTTATTTGTTCAAAATACACACTTTCTTATTCCCTTTTTTATATTTTTGCATTAATTATTTATTATTTGGTATATATAGTTGCATGAAAATTTTAATATTGTATAAGAAATTTTCAAGTTTGTTTAGTTTTTTATTTCGTCATTTATTGTTTTATATTTTATATTTTATATACTCTTTCATTTATTATTAATTGCCTTAATGTAGTTATTTTAATAGTTGTTATTTTATATTTTTACTGTCTATATTAATGTTAGTATTTCACGATTGTTTCTGATATTTATGTTTGATAAAGTATTAATATGATATTTTCATAAGATCATCGTTTTAAAATAAAATGCATTTTACAAAATTACTATATTTTACCTAAAGGTTTTAAAATAAGACAATGTTTAGTATTTAGAAATTCGGGAATAGTGCCCTAACGTGCTGGGTTTTAATTTTCCGTTTGACTAAATAATTAAATCCTCTTTTAATAAATTTCGTAAATTATGAGATGATTTTAGTTACGAGAGTTTAAAAATATCGTGTCCTAACGTGCTGGATGTGATGTTTGTATTCTTTCGGAATAAAGAAATCTCAAGTTTTAAATCAAATTGTTCAGTTTTTTTAGTCATATTTTAAATGTTTATTAAATTTCAAACATTTGGACGTGATTATATCGATTAGGTACCAATTTTTGGGCGTTATGAGGGTGCTAACCCTTCCTCATACGTAACTGACTCCCGAACCCATTTTCTTGTTTTTCGTGGACCAAAAATCAGATGTTTTAAAATAAAATATTTTATAAGGTGATCCGATCACACCTAGGCAAAAAGGGATTGGTGGCAACTCCATTTTCGTTTTTAAAGTCGATCCCCTTTTTTTAAAAAAAAACTTAAAAATGGTTTCGACAATATAAATAGTACAAAATGTGAATTTTAATTCAATAATATAAATAATAGACATAAATTTGAAAAAAAAAAGTTTTGGGGGGAAAAGCAAAAGAAATTTTTTTGGAGAGTTTGGAGAAAGTAAAAATTTTTGGGGATAAGTAAAAGGAAAAATGTTTTGGGGTAGGTAAAAAGAAAATAGAGGGGTTGAGGGGAGTTAGGGGGAAGGAAAGTAAAATGGTTTGGTATTTGATTTATTCGAATTTAGAAATTCAACTCAATTGAAGTTCAAAATTAAAAAAAAAAAATTGGAGTTAATTTGATTAACTCGATTAAATCAATTTGAATAATTCGATTTTTTTTAATTTTCCGAATCTAATCAAATTTACTCACTCCTATATAACACTTAACATTTATCTTATTATTTGGTGTATCTTTTTACTTTGGTTTTCTCTTTGATTAAATTGACACTTAAAATGTTTGTGAAAGGACATATTTTTTTTCAATAATGGAAGAGGCTTATTCTATAGCGAACTTATTCTCCACAATTTTAAATTTAAAGTAACGGCTAGAAGCATACTTTTTGGATCTAACTTATTCAGCTTCATATATTTTTGTTGAAGAATAAGTTTTATCATAACAATCATACAAATTATCAAAAAGATAATTGATTAAATATTTTTTGTAGCGGTCATAATTCTTCTACCATCTCTTCAGTGTCTTTTCATGTATTTTTTAGTGTTTCTTTTCTTTGGGACTTCTTTCCACCAAAATGTATAGTAGAAAGGGGCGTTTCTTGGCTTAAGTAGTTTTAGGTAAGCTTTCAACAACATTGTTTAAAAGTAAATTTGTCTCAAATTATTGGAGAATATTATATAATAATTCTTTTAAATAACAATATAGGATGAATTTGTCGCTACGTACTATCACAACTTTGATAGTTAAAATAGGGTGGCAATAAATGAGGCACAAACTAAGCCACTCTCTTGAGATGATATATACCCTCTCAATAATTATAACCTGTGTAAAGAAGTTTTATTGAATATTAAGATATATACTTTGCTAACCTGCACAAGTTAAAAAGGTAAAAACTCTACCAAAACTATATTTTTTTCACCTAAATAATCATAACTCTTGAAAAACTTAAAGAAAATCTTTTAAAGATAAAAAAAAAAAAAAAACAATCAAGAAAAATATATTGCATTATTTATAGTGTTGAATTAATGAAATAATTTGATTAATTTTAATTTCACTTAATTCAAAACAATAAACAGTAAGATAAATTATTCAAGTATTAATGTGTTTTTAACACGGCGGAACTTAATCAATACTTCTATAATTAGTATATATGATTATATAAATATGGCATTGCACATTTATGGTCAGGAGAGTTCCAATTCCTTGCGGAAATAAAATGTGAAGTCGTCATTGTCAATATTTTTGCATTCGATTTTGTCTGCATTTTAGACTTCACCTCCTTTTTTCCTTCTTAGCTAACAAATTCTGGTTTCACGAAATCTTATACACATTCATCACCACAACCTTTGTTAGGGTGAATAAAATTCGATTCGATTTAATTTAAAAAAATTAAAAAAAATTTTTGAATTAATCAAATTGAGTTATTTAAATTATTCGAATCAACTCGAATAAGTAATTCTAATTCGAATCGAGTTGAATTTTAAAATTCGAATAACTCAAATAATTCAATTAACAGATTGGTGTAAATATCCTTTTGGTCTATGTTAAGTTTGAAAATGAACAAATTGATCTCTCAATAAAAATTAAAAAAAATTCAAAATAATTTTCATAAATTCAAAACAATTTTTAAAATTCAAAATATTTATAAAAATTTCAAAAATCATATTTTTTTAAAAAATAAAAAGAATTCTAAAAATATTTAAAGAAAGTTAAAAAATTAAAAAATTTCTAGAATAAATAATTTTGGGACCTAAGTAAGTTAATTCATGATTCTAAGTTTATTTTGTATTATTTAGCTTTGAAAAAGTTTTCAAATATATATGGTTTCAAATTTATGTGCTCTAACATGGAATTAGTTATACTGTAACTAGATTTTAATTTGATATGTTTAATTTTTTAATTTAACTTGAACAATTTCATTTAATTCGACTCGACTTGAATTTCATTTCACTCGACTCAATTTGAAAAAAATTCCAAACCGAGTTATGATGATAAAATAGGACTCGTCAGCTCGATTAACTCAAAATTTTTTCACTCGATTCGATCGAACATTCACCCCTAACTCTCGTATTGAATATGACCCAAGAAATTGTAGCCTTCTTTCTGTCCATGGTACTGGTCTCTTTTATTTTGTTTATTTTTTTCCTATGATTTCTTTTTTCTTTTTTAGAACTCAATCAACTTTAGAGTTGTGATTTAAAGAAAAATAAGTGTACCATTTTTAGGCAAATTTTTTTTTTAATTTTATATTCCACACGTACGTTTTATGTTGGAAGTTTTTTAAACTATTCTTTAGAGTTTGTCAAAGTTATTTTAGCTAGTTGGAATTAGTCTTGGTTGTTAGCAAAATAAGTGCTTAGTGAGTTGAAATTTTGTTAAATATGTTACTTGTATGGCTTTATAAAAGCCTATTTTATTCTTCAATAAGATGGACTCCAAAATTGTTTTGTGTTATTCTATGGAGTATTTCTTAACATCTAACATTTTTTGTATTAGAGCCACCACTGGGCTTCTAGAGACTAGAGAGAGATGCAGCAGTATTCAAATGAGCAGATACTAAGAGAATGAATGACGAAAAGACTCTAACAAAGATCCCTCACTTCGACGGTCACTACGACCATTGGAGTGAATTGATGGAGAACCTGCTTAGAGCAAAGGGTCTATGGAGTTGGTGGAAAATGGCTTTGAAAGGCTAGTAGACGGGACAATATTGATAGAGGTGCAGTAAGCGTTGCTCGATGATGCCAAAACCAAATATTCTTAGGTGAAACATTATCTTTTTCAGGCACTTGATCGTACCATCTTCGAACAAATCTTGGATCATAGTACAGCCAAGAGTGTTTGGGATTCGATGCAATGAAAATTTAGGAGAAATGACAAGGTGAAGAAATCTCTTCTTAATTCACTAAGAAGGGAATTCCAGGTTCTATCAATGAGGAAAGATGAAACCATCAATGAGTATTTTGCAAGAGTGATGATTGTTTCTAACAAGATGCAGAGTAATGGAGAAGATATGTCTGATTCAAAGATTGTTGAGAAAATTCTACGAACACTAACAGAGAAGTTCACATATGTTGTGGTGTCCATCGAAGAATCGAAGAATACTGATAACATGTCCATTGATGAATTACAGAGTTCATTGGTGGTACACGAACAAAAGTTTCGGAGGGTATGTAGTGACGATGAGGATCAAGTTCTGAAGGTAGATTCAGGTTCTGGAACAATGGGTAAAGGAAGATCATCCAGAGCAACTGTTGAATGTTACAAATGTCACAATTTAGGACATTTTCAGTATGAATGTCTGAGATGGAATAAAGAAGTAAATTATGCAGAGTTAGAAGAGGAAGATGAAGATGAGTTGTTGCTAATGGCATATGAGGAGCTCCATGAAGATAGAAGAAGTGATGTGTGGTTTTTAGATTTTGGATGCTCAAACCACGTGTGCGAATCAGGGTATGTTTGCAAGCTTGGATACAACTTTCTCTCATGTTGTCAAGCTAGGAAACAATACAGAAATGAAGGTGATTGGAAAGGGAGTTGTGAAGCTGGTTTTGAAAGGCATTAGTTGTGTTATTGGAAATGTGTATTACGTACCGGAACTTAAAAACAATCTTTTGAGCGTGGGTAAGTTGCAAGAAAAGGGATTAGAAGTGTTGTTTAAAGATGGTGTGTGTAGCATTTACCATCCACAAAAGGGAAAAATGACGGAATCCATCATGGCTCCAAACATGATGTTTAAGTTGATTATTGATTCACCCGTCAAAGTAAAAGAAGAAAAGTGTTTGCATGTCAGTACCACAGATCAGTCCAAGCTCTGGCATCATCGTTATGGTCACCTTAGCAACAAAGGTCTGCATACATTACAAAATAAAGAAATGGTGGTTGGTTTGCCGCTAATTGTAGATACAAATGTCATTTGTGATGCATGTATGAAAGGAAAGAAACACCAGATTCCCATTTCCAAGAGGAGCCACTAGAGAGCAACAGAGAGATTACAACTTGTTCATGCAGATCTCTGCGCCTATAGTAGTCAAAAAAGGCACTTATTGTGTTTCATTGATAATTTTTCTCGAAAGATATGGATTTATTTTCTTTTGGAGAAGTCAAAAACCTTTTATCACTTTAAACGTTTCAAGACTCTTGTAGAAACAAAGATTGGAATGTCTATTAAGTGCTTGAGAACAGGTAGAGGAGGGGAGTTCAATTCTGCAGAATTCAATGATTTTTATAAGCAACAAGGTGTGAAGAGACAACTGACAACAGCCTACACTCCACAACAAAACGGAGTGGTCGAGTTCAAGAATCGCACAGTGATGAATTTGGTGAGGGCCATGCTATCGAAGAAGAAAGTGTTGGTACAAATCTCTGGTGAGAAAAATCTTGAACACATAAACGAAACTCGAACAGAAATAGAAGAAATAGGATAAGGCTCCAATGCGTGTATCAAGCCACTATCTTTAAGTTTATATTCACCCCCACCTATCTTCGGTGTGCAAATGAGTTCCAATCAAATTAACCTCGAGAATACAATGAAGCCAATGACTATTTGTGTTTTGCACTGACAAGAATAGTCCATTATGCACTGAGCAATGTATAACAAGAAACTCAATTTCTACAAATAATTTCTGCACTAATACTTTATAGAATTATCTAATAATATTAGAAACTGAAGGAAAGAAAGAAAAAAATATTAGAATTTGTTGGTGTATTTTCCAAATGAAATCTTACTCCTATTTATAGGAATTTTCATGTCTCTTCATAGAGACATCTTTCAATCAATAGGTGTCTTTCTGAATAATAATGTCTTTAAAATAAACACATAATTATTCATTTAATATTATAACTATTTAAATAATATTATTTAAATAGTTATATGCACTGAGTAATGTATAACAAGAAACTCAATTTCTACAAAGGATTTCTGCAGTAATATTTTATAGAATAATCTAATAATATTAGAAAATGAAGGAACGAAATAAAGAATATTATACTTTGTTGGTATATTTTCCAAATGAAATCTCATTCCTATTTATAGGAATTTTCATGTCTTCATAGAGACATCTTTCAATCAATAGGTGTCTTTCTGAATAATAATGTCTTTAACACATAATTATTCATTTAATATTATAACTATTTAAATAATATTATTTAAATAGTTATAATTCTTTTTCAAAAAATTAAATAATATAACTTTTGATTAATTACACCCATTCATTTATAGTTATTGAAACACTATAAATATTTGAATATATTCCAACAATCTCCCCCCATTTTCAAAATATTTAGATTTTGATATTCTTGAAAATCAATTTGCATAAATGAAGGTTTCTTACGATTAAACCTTCACTTAGTGAAAACATGTTAAAGTTAATCGAAATTGCATGGTAGACTAAGCTTTGAACTAACTATTCCATTTGATTAACCGAACACATCTCACACAATGATTTCAACATCGGTCAATGCGTAGTATCTAGGGACACTATTATGGCCATGTGTCTGTGTCCTCTTTTCATGAGTGGTGTTAGAGCCAAGCCCTTGAGCTCCTAGAAGCGGCCACACTTCCACTCACATAGGTAGATCCCATCAAGAGTGTTCCCGTAATTATAACACTTTAACATATTTATGTTATGGGTCCATTAAAAGTTCATTACTCATCCTTCCCTTATCATTACGGGTACCTAGCACTTTAATCTTAGGATGAATTTATTTATAGTGCTAACAATCACATACTAATGATGTACTTTGTCTCATTGAACTCAAGATTAAACATTATACCAAGCGTTGAGTCGAGTTTCCATCATGGGTGACTCTAATTAATGGGCTTGAGTCTCATCCCTTTTGAGGTCCTTTTTACTGCATCTCTAGCAATACTTTTTGTCAAAGGATTTGCAAAATTTTCACTTGACCTCACATAATAAATAGCGATCACTCCATCAGAGATTAATTGTTGGACATAACTATGTCTTAATCTAATGTGTCTAGACTTTCCATTATATACTTGGCTATATGCCTTTGCTAGAGTAGCCTCACTATCACAACAGATAGAAATAGGTGAAATTGGCTTAGGCTATAAAGGTATATCATAAAGCAAATTTCTTAACCATTCTATTTCTTTAGATGCAACGGCTAATGATATAAATTCTACTGCCATGGTGGAATCAGTAATACATGTTTGTTTCTTGGAACCCCAAGAAATGGCTTCTCTACCAAGAATGAAGATCCATCCACTAGTAGATGCATGATCTTCCAAACTTGTAATCCAAATAGCATCCGAATACCCTTCTAAAACTGGAGGATATCCATTATAACACAATCTATAGTTAATAGTTTTCTTTAAGTACCTAAGTACTCTATTCAAAGCTTGCCAATGCAAACTACTTGGATTATTTGTGTACCTACTCAATTTCACAGCATATGCAATATCTGGCCTTGTACAAGTGATTATGTACATAAGACAACCAATTAGACTTGCATATTTCAATTGATCAATTTTCCTACCAGCATTAGATACTAATTTTATTTGAGGATCCATCGGTGTAGATGTTGGTATACAGTTGAAAAGATCAAAATTTTTAAGCACTTTTTCAATGTAATGTGATTGTGATAAAGCTATAGTGATTTCATCCCAGGTCATTTTAATCCCAAGAATAACATCTGCTACACCCGTATCCTTCATAGCAAAGTTGTTTAACAATAATTTCTTTTTGTTTTCTATTTGTTCCAAATTCATGCCAAAAATGATCATGTCATCTAGATATAAGCAAATTATGATACCTTTTTCATGTTCAAATTTGCTATATATGCACTTATTGGATTCATTTATTTTATAGCCATTAGCTAAAACAACCTTGTCAAACTTTTGGTGCCATTGTTTTGGTGCTTGTTTAAGTCTATATAAAGAATTAACAAGCTTACATACCTTATGCTCTTATCTTGGAACAACAAATCCTTCTAGTTGTTCCATGCACACTTCCTCTTCCAATTCTCCATTTAAGAATGCAGTTTTAACATTCATTTGGTGAACAACCAAATTATATATAGAGGTAAGTGATATTAAGAGACTAATTGTAGCAATTCTTGCTACTGGAGCATAGGCATCAAAGTAATCAATACATTGTTTTTGTGTAAAACCCTTGGCTACCTATAACACCCCAAACCCGACCCAAACACCACGACCGGATCTGACATGTTACTAGAAAAGAGTTTAGAAGGTTTCATGAAATTCAAAAGGTTTCTAAGTCATTTAGTTCTTAAAACTCAAGTTTCGTGGTTCAGTTGAAAACCCGCTATTCGTTAAAGTTGTAAAATCCAATTGGCCAAGCTTTGCAATTGGATGACATTTGAAAACACTTACCGATTTTCGATTTTCAGATTATTAGTAAAATCCCTTTTCATAAGAAATGTTGTTTGGCAGGTTGTAAAGAAAACTTCAGTTGTGTTTTATAAATACGTCCCCTCAAGTAGTTTGTAATTAATGTGTCCGAAAATTAAAATCCAAAAGAAAAGTTCCAAATTTGAAATGGCCTTATTACAAATAAAAAATCCCCAAAAGTATCAAACGGTAATTAAAATAAAGTTTAATAGAGTAACTCATGCATGGCCACCTCGAGCCTATTCCAGCCCAGTCCAACGACCTAAGAATCACCTGCAGTTTGTTTAAGCGAATAGGGTGAGTCACAAGACTCAGGGTGCAATTAGTCCACATAAACCACAGATGGGCCTGAGCCCCAAACACAATCGGCCAAAGCCCAATCATAATAGCATAACAAAATAACCAACATGTTAACCCAACCCAGCCTAATTTTCCATCCTCTACACACTACTCCACATGTCCATCCTCAACACACCTGTGGGGACTTCATAATCAACCCTCCATCCTCTACACACCTCTTTGGACGCCGTGCTGACAGTCACGCTGCTCAAAGTCAATATGATGTGGTCTAGCCACCGATAATTACGTTACCAAGTCGTCGATATACAATAAAGCATCGAGCCATCAAAATAGCGTGACAGTGTCACCAATGTACACTCATCTTCACATCATTATCATCCCAAATCCCCATGCATATGCAACATGGTATAATAAACAAGTTATATGATGTCATACATGCAATATTTAGTGTACACACATAATCATGCTATCGACAATAATTATGAGGCTAAATCAGAGTATACTGACCTGGAGTTTCGGTTATACCCAACATGGGTAACTTAATCACCATTGCCGAGATTTTTGGCTTTCAAACATAACACACACACGGTTTATGTAACAAAAAGTAGTGTGGTAATTACACACCTGTAAACACGCAAGACTACACTATCAATCTTGTTAGCGTTCTCGCTCGTAGGGATCACAGCGATCTGCTTATCCCTTTCAGAAGCCGGCCCACAACTCGGTGGAAAGTCACGAACGGCAGACACTGCACACTTTTTGAACTTAGGGGCTAGGATTACGGGTCCAACCCCCTCCCTTGCTTGACTGGTATTTGATTCCATAAAAGATGTCTTGGTCAGAAGACCGGGTTAAACCATTGAATAAGATTAAAGCGAAAATAAACGCTCTAGACGAAGAAGTCCTTACAAAAATCGACAGAACCTGGAGTTTTCTACACTTGAATTAATAGATCACTTGATTGACCGATTATTCCCCTAGGATCTTTCAACACTGATTGGATGCAGAAAGAATATGAAACGAGGCCCCTTCCACATTCGGCCAAAGGAAATTTAGAACATAACTAACCACATCGATTACCAACCAATCAAAGAATAAGAGAAAATAGATAAAGAAGATGGGAGTTACCATTTAACAGGAAGGAACCGATTTGGAAGGAAGATAGGGAAATAAGTGACGGCACTATATTGAAACCAAAATCACATAAAGAGATGTGAGCACTTAAGAGATTCGGCTAAACCAGAGTTTAAAAACAACTCAAGGAGAAAGAAGAGAAGATAGATTTCGGCTTACCAAAGAAGATAAAGGAAGAACCAAAGCACAGATGTTTCGACCTTGAAGGAGTAACTTTGCAACAAATAATGACAAAATGTGACTAGGAGATGAAGCACTAGTGTTTCGGCAATGGAGTGAGAGCCAAAAGGGATGTTACAGCCTGGAGTAAAAGAGAAAAGAAGCGAAAAGAAGAATGGAAACTAAGAGGGTTCGGCAAGAGGGAATGAAAGCTTGCACACACACGTTGCCAAAATGCTAGAAAGGGGAGAAGATGATGAGATACTTGTTTCGGCTTTTGATGATGAGGCAAAGAACTCAAGTTACCAAAATGCAAAAGAGGGGGAGAGAAATGGTTTCGGTTTAGGCTAAATGAAGAATGGACAAGGACCTTAGGGGTTTCGGCTATACAAAGAGAAACAAGGCTGCCCAAAATGCCCAACACTCCAAAAGCCGAAAAAGAAAGAGCTCACTACACCTAAAAGCTAACCCTTCAAACTTTCGGCACCTATACTCACCAACCCGGAACCAACCCCTTTCCCCCTACATCAAGCATAAAAAATTCGGCCACCAACCTCACCAACATCAAATCCCCAAATTTCCTCCTAACTTCACTTACAACCTCCCATTTGAAATGATTTGAACAAGTCAACACCCATTTTTCTCTCATGGCCTCAAATTCAAAAATATTTGACCAATTCCACCCTCCCCTCTTCAAGGTCCCTTGCCGAAACCAACTCTGCTCATCCTGACGCCAAAATAAATCCAAAAAGGCAACCCATGCGACTCGAACTTGCTCCCCTACTGCTCCCTTGAGGCGTCACTTACCTACAACTTAAGTGGCGTCTCCTTGCCACTTTACCACTTCAATTCTTGTGTCAACAACCACAAGCAATAAGACTTAAGTCCTGCCCCAGTCAACTCCCCTCCTAAAATGCCCAAAATTAAAATTTTGGCCAAGGTTCCGACTTAACCCTGAGCCTTCCCGAGGCCCCCAATCACACTCAAACAACATACAAAGCATACCAACATACAGATACAAAGTAAACAGAAAGCCCCTAAATCCCGAATGTTACAATTCTACCCCCTTAAAGAAATTTCGACCTCGAAATTACCTGGTCAAAAAAGATGAGGGTATTGCTGCTGCATAACATCTTCGGGCTCTCCCGTCGCCTCTTCCATACCGTGATTCCGCCACAAAACTTTAACCAAAGGAACTAATTTTCTCTTAGCACCTTAACGTCTCGTTCTAAGATCTGAATTGGTTCCTCTTCATAGGACAAGTCCGGCCTTACCTCAATTTCCTCTACTGGCACAACATGAGACGGATCCGATCGGTAGCGCCTTAACATTGAAACGTGGAACACATCATGCATCCGTCTCAATTTTGAAAGCAACTCTAGTTGATATGCCACTGGCCGCACACGTTTCAAAACCCGATAAGTTCCGATAAACCTAGGACTTATCTTGCCTTTCCGCCCAAACCTCATCACCTTCTTCCAAGGTGAAACTTTCAAGAAAACCCGATCACCTATTGCAAATTCGATCTCCTTAGCTTCAGATCTGCATATGATTTCTGCCTGTCGGACGCTCCTTCAATCGAGCCCTAATTAACTTAACCTTCTCCTCTGTCTCGGTAACCAATTCGGGACCCAACATCTGACGCTCACCCAATTCTGTTCAATAGGTAGGAGTATGACACCTCCGCCCATATAACGCTTCATAGGGCGCCATCTGAATACTAAATTGGTAGCTGTTGTTGTACAGTAAGAAATCTTCCCAGATACCCCTGAAGTCAATGACACAACCTCTCAACATATCCTCCAAGATCTGAATTACTCTCTCAGACTGACCATCAGTCTGTGGATGAAAAGCTGTGCTGAAGTCCAGTCTTGTACCCAATACCTGATGTAGTGCCCTCCAGAATCGCGACGTAAACCTAGGGTCTCTATCTGATATGATCGATACTGGCACCCATGCAACCTCACAATTTCTACCACATACAACTTAGCTAACCTTTGAAGAGAATAGTCGACACGAACAGGTATGAAATGAGCGGACTTCGTCAATCGATCCACAATCACTCATACCGAGTCTTTCTTAGTAGGCGTAAAAGGTAGCCGACTAACAAAGTCCATAGTGATCCTCTTCCATTTCCACTGTGGAATCTTTACCGGCTGCAATAACCCCGAAGGCAATTGATGCTCGGCTTTTACCTGCTGACACATTAAACACTTTCCCACAAACTTCATAACTTCCCACTTCAATCCAGGCCACCAGAACTGTTCACGCAGATCTCGGTACATCTTATTCCCTCCAGGATGCATAGCGTAAGGGCTACTATGCGCTTCTTGAAGAATCATCTGCCTCAACTCCACATCCTTCGGCATGCACACCTTCTTACGAAAATACAGAATCCCCTCACCGCTCAAACTGTAATCTTCTACCCCACCATTTTGTACTTGCAGAAGTCGAGCGCTCAAGGCATCATTCGATAATTGTTTCTCTTTAATCTGATTTACCCATGTCAGTTTCACCTGAAGTTCAGCCAATAAACTTTAGTCATCATACAAACTGAGATGTGCGAACATCGCTCTTAAATCCGATATTACCTTCCGGCTTAACGCGTCTGCCACCACATTAGTCTTACCCAGATGATATTCGATCGAACAGTCATAATCCTTTAACAACTCAATCCACCTTCGCTGCCTTAAATTCAACTCCTTCTGGGTAATAAGATATTTTAGGCTTTTGTGATCTGTATAGATGACGGACTTTTCTCCATACAAATAATGTCTCCAGATCTTCAGAGCGAATACTACCGCCACCAACTCCAAGTCATGCGTGGGATAGTTCATCTCATGCGGTCTTAACTGCCGAGATGCATACGCAACAACCTTCCCTTTCTGCATTAACACACATCCTAACCCCGTGTGTGAAGCATCACAATAAACCAAGAACTCCTTTCTGGCTTCAGACTGAATCAACACCGGAGCCTCTGTCAAAATCTTTTTCAGCTTCTCAAAGCTTTCCTGTTGCTTGCTAGTCCAGACAAATGGTACCCCTTTCCTCAACAACTTAGTTAAGGGTGCCGCAATTAAGGAGAAACCCTCAACAAACCTTCTGTAGTAACCAGCCAACCCCAGAAAACTTCAGATGTCCGCCACAAACTTAGGCGGTCTCCAATCCAACACAGCTTTAATCTTCTGGGAAACGACTCTAATCCCTTCTGCAGATACCATATGACCCAGAAAAGTAACTTCCTTCAACCAAAACTCACACTTGCTAAATTTAGCATACAATTGCTTCTCCCTCAAAATCTACAGAACCACCCGAAGATGCTAATCGTGCTCTACTTCCATCTTAAAATACACCAGAATGTCGTCTATGAACACTACAATGAATCGGTCCAGATAGGGTTGGAAAACCCAGTTCATCATATCTATGAATGCAGCTGGTGCATTTTTCAATCCAAACGGCATCACCAGAAACTCGTAGTGGCCATAGCGAGTCCGGAAAGCCGTCTTGTGAATATCTTCTTCCTTGACCTTAAGCTGATGATATCCTGACCTCAAATCGATCTTTGAAAAGACTGAAGCCCTTTTAAGCTGATCAAACATGTCGTCTATCCTCGGCAGCAAGTACTTGTTCTTAATCGTCAACTTGTTCAGCTGACAGTAGTCAATATACATATGCATTGACCCGTCCTTCTTCTTTAGGAACAGCACCGATGCTCCCTACGGAGACACTTTTGGTCGGATAAAACCATGATCCAACAGCTCCTGTATCTGAGCTTTAAGTTCTACCAGCTCCTTCGGCGCTATCCTATAAGGGGCGATGGACACCGGAGCCGTACCTGGAAGTAGCTCAATTCCGAACTCCACCTCGCGGTCCGGAGGCAACCCTGGAAGCTCCTCAGGAAAGACATCCACAAATTCCTTTACTGTTCTAACCTCATTCACGGTCGCTTCCTTTATATCCAATGCACTGAAAAAAGTTAAGAAAGCCATGCACCCTTTTCTCACCATTCTTTCTGCCTTAAGAGCAGACACCATATTGGACAAGTAGTCTCTCATCTCGCCTATCACTAAAACTTCATCATCCTCGGGGGTCCTTAACACCATGCGCTTAGCAGCACAATCCAAGTTTGCTCGATACCTTACCAACCAATCCATGCCTAAGATCAAATCGAATTCCCTGAATGGTAGTTCCATCAAATCAGCAGGGAAATTCGATCCTTGTACTTCTAAAGGCACACTTCTAAAAAGTTTGTTTATCACTACAGATTGTCCTAAAGGACTAAGTACAGTCATCTCCCTAGAAGCAGTTTTAGAGTTCACGTTCAAGGTTCTAGACACTACACTAACAACATAGGAATGCGTCGATCCAATATCAATTAATGCAGAAAAGGGTAAACCAAAAATGAGGAACGTACCCGTTATAACGTCTGGTGCATCACCCTCTTCTCGACATCTGGCTGCATAGACTAAACCCAGTTGTCTTGCATCTGTATCACTAACACCCCTGCCTGGTGCTCCACGACCCCGTCCAATCCATTTCCTCCTCTAATCGGACCACGACCTCTCATCATCTGCTGTCCACCCCTTCCTGGCTGCACATACCCCTGACCTACCATCCGTGCCCTGGTCATTTCTTGCGGACAATTCCTTATTAGGTGATCCTTTGACCCGCACTTGAAACATACCCTATCTCTTCACCAGCACTCTCCTGCATGTGACCTTCCACACTGAGTACACTGTCAAAATTGCCCAACAGCAACTGGCGTTGCAACATGACCCGGCCCATCGACCCTAGGCCTCTTTTGAAAACCCGCAGATAACCTTGACGGTCCACAGCTCCTCTTATTCCTGTCTCTATCCTTGTCCCTATTTTGCCTCTCGGTCCGTTTTACCTCCTCGGCTATTTTAGCCTTTTCAACCAGGACAGCAAAATCCATCTCCTGCTGCGGATCTATCAATACTCGCAACTCAACTTGTAGCCTATCTCCGAACCGCACGCAACGCTCATAGTCGGTCGCAACTATTCTTTGGGCGTAACGGCTCAATCGCAGAAATTCTGCCTCGTACTCAGCCACCAATTTACCCCCTTGAACTAAATTCAAGAATGCTTTCCTCTAACCATCCACGCAACTTGCCCCAACATACTTCCTCTGAAATACAGCTTTGAAGAAATCCCAATCAATGCGATCCACCTTAGTGCCCTCCCTTACGGTGAGCCACCATTGATATGCTTTGTCTCGAAGAAGAGACACTGCTCCTTTCAATTTTTCCTCTGCCGTGCAGTCTAAATCATCCATAATTCGCTCGACTGCCTCCAGCCAATACTCAGCTACATTCGGGGCCACACCAGAGATACCCCTAAACATTTCAACCTCGTTTGCTCGAAGTCGCTCAGGAATAGACTTCCGAGATACTGACCCAGTGCTTGCCCCAGCAACTCGCTCCAAAACACGCAGCATTGCTTGAGACAGGGCATCATCCCCACCAGTTCTGTCTCGCGATCCCCCATCTGCCACAGGTGATGCTGGCGCTTCACCTTCAAGCTCATGCCTAGCTTCCGAAAACTCAGCCTCAGCACCGCGGCCTCTACCACAGCCGTGTGCAACATGTCTACATCCTCTAGCACTCATGTCTATCATTTTGTCTTAATCTATTTTACGAATTTTATGCATTAACTTTTCTTTCCACTGTTGATTAATGAGTAATTTTATGATAATAGAGTTTTAAGTGGTTTTTTCCCCAAACACATGTATACCTAGAGGTTTTCATTTCTACAGTAAAGTTCCTTAATTCCATCATCCACAGCAACATATTCACATACTACATCCACTTTATGCAAATTACTTAATAATCAGAAAACTTACCTGGTAGACTTGGGCCAGAGACTTGGGTGCTACACTTCAAGAAAATAGGTTCATATAAATACATACATATATATATTAAAACCGTCTTAAATGTAAGATTTGGAAAACGTTTTGAACCCAAAAGCCAAGGCCGAGCTTTTTAAACCTGGCTCTAATACCAAATTGTAACACCCCAAATCCGACCCAAACACTACGACCGGATCTGGCATGTTACTAGAAAAGAGTTTAGAAGGTTTCTAAGTCATTTAGCTCTTAAAACTCAAGTTTCGTGGTTCAGTTGAAAACCCGCTATTCATTAAAGCTGTAAAATCCAATTGGCCTAGCTTTGCAGTTGGATGATATTTGAAAACACTTACCGATTTTTGATTTTCAGATTATTAGTAAAATCACTTTTCATAAGAAATGTTGTTTGGCAGGTTGTAAAGAAAACTTCAGTTGTGTTTTATAAATACGTCCCCTCAAGTAGTTTGTAATTAATGTGTCCGAAAATTAAAATCCAAAAGAAAAGTTCCAAATTTGAAATGGCCTTATTACAAATAAAAAATCCCCAAAAGTATCAAACGGTAATTAAAATAAAGTTTAATAGAGTAACTCATGCATGGCCACCTCGAGTCCATTCCAACCCAATCCAACGGCCTAAGAATCACTTGTAGTTTGTTTAAGCGAATAGGGTGAGTCACAAGACTCAGTGTGCAATTAGTCCATATAAACCACAGATGGGCCTGAGCCCCAAACACAATCGGCCAAAGCCCAATCATAATAGCATAACAAAATAACCAACATGCTAACCCAACCCAGCCTAATTTTCTATCCTCTACACACCGCTCCACATGTCCATCCTCAACACACCTGTGGGGATTTCTACAATTAACCCTCCATCCTCTACACACCTCTTTGGCAGCCGTGCTGACAGTCACACTACTCAAAGTCAATATGACGTGGTCTAGCCACCAATAATTACGTGACCAAGTCACCGATTACAATAAGGCATCGAGCCATCAAAATAGCGTGACAGTGTCACCAATATACACTCCTCTTCATATCATTATCATCCCAAATCCCCATGCATATGCAACATGGTATAATAAACAAGTTATATGATGTCATACATGCAATATTTAGTGTACACACATAATCATGCTATTGACAATAATTATGATGCTAAATCAGAGTATACTGACCTGGAGTTTCGGTTATACCCAACATGGGTAACTTAATCACCATTGCCGAGATTTTTGACTTTCAAACATAACACACACACGATTTATGCAACAAGAAGTAGTGTGGTAATTACACACCTGTAAACACGCAAGACTACACTATCAATCTTGTTAGCGTCCTCGCTCGCAGGGATCACAGCGATCTGCTTATCCCTTTCAGAAGCCGGCCCACAACCTGGTGGAAAGTCACGAACGGCAGACACCGCACGCTTTTTGAACTTAAGGGCTGGGATTACGGGTCCAACCCCCTCCCTTGCTTGACTGGTATTTGATTCCATAAAAGATGTCTTGGTCAGAAGACCGGGTTAAACCATTGAATAAGATAAAAGTGAAAATAAACGCTCTAGACGAAGAAGTCCTTACCAAAATCGACAGAACCTGGAGTTTTCTACACTTGAATTAATAGATCACTTGATTGACCGATTATCCCCCCTAGGATCTTTCAACACTGATTGGATGCAGAAAGAATGTGAAAGGAGGCCCCTTCCACATTCGGCCAAAGGAAATTTAGAACATGAATAACCACATCGATTACCAACCAATCAAAGAATAAGAGAAAATAGATAAAGAAGATGGGACTTACCACTTAACAGGAAGGAACCGATTTAGAAGGAAGATAGAGAAATGAGTGACGGCACTATACTAAAACCAAAATCGCACAAAGAGATTTGAGCACTTAAGAGATTCGGCTAAACCAGAGTTAAAGAACAACTTAGGGAGAAAGAAGAGAAGATAGATTTCGGCTTACCAAAGAAGATAAAGGAAGAACCAAAGCACAAATGTTTCGGCCTTGAAGAAGTAACTTTGCAATAAATAATGACAAAATGTGACTAAGAGATGAAGCACTAGTGTTTCGGCAATGGAGTGAGAACCAAAAGGGATGTTACGGCTTGGAGTAAAAGAGAGAAGAAGCAAAAAAAAGAATGGAAACTAAGAGGGTTCGACAAGAGGGAATGAAAGCTTGCACACACACGTTGCCAAAATGCTAGAAAGGGGAGAAGATGATGAGATGCTTGTTTAGACTTTTGATGGTGAGGCAAAGAACTCAAGTTACCAAAATGCAAAAGAGAGGGAGAGAAATGGTTTCAGTTTAGGCTAAATGAAGAATGGACAAGGACCTTATGGGTTTCGGCTATACAAAGAGAAAAAAGGCTACCCAAAATGCCCAGCACTCCAAAAGCTGGAAAAAAAAAGAGCTCACTACACCTAAAAGCTAACCCTTCAAACTTTCGGCACCTATACTCACCAACCCGGAACCAACCTCTTTCCCCCTACATCAAGCATAAAAAATTCAGCCACCAACCTCACCAACATCAAGTCCCCAAATTTCCTCTTAACTTCACTCACAACTTCCAATTTGAAATGATTTGAACAAGTCAACACCCACTTTTCTCTCATGGCCTCAAATTCAAAAATATTTGACCAATTCTACCCTCCCCTCTTCAAGGTCCCTTGCCGAAACCAATCTACTCATCCTGACGCCAAAATAAATCCAAAAAGGTAACCCATGCGACTCGCACTTGCTCCCCCATTGCTCCCCTAAGGCGTCACTTACCTATAGCTTAAGTGGCGTCTCCTAGCCACTTTACCACTTCAATTCTTGTGTTAACAACCACAAGCAATAAGACTTAAGTCCTACCCCAGTCAGCTCCCCTCCTAAATTGCCCAAATTTTAAATTTTGGCCAAGGTTCCGACTTAACCCCGAGCCTTCCCGAGGCCCCCAATCACACTCAAACAACATAAAAAGCATACCAACACACAGATACAAAGTAAACACAAAGCCCCTAAATCTCGGATGTTACACTACCAACCTTGCTTTAAATTTATCAATGGTTCCATCGACCTTCATTTTCTTTTTGAAGATCCGTTTACAACATATTGGTTTGGAACTTGGTGAAAGATCAACTAAGATCCAAATTTGATTTCTCATTATTGAATCTATCTCATCATTTATTGCTTCTTTCCAAAAAGTAGAGTCTTAAGATTTCATTGTCTCTTCAAATGTAATAGGATCAGATTTCGTATTATAATAATAAGGTATCTTATTGCATATACTTTCACCCTTTCCTTCTACAAGTAACATAATGAAATCTGGTACAAAATCTTTAACCTTTTTAATCATCTTACTTCTTAATTCTTGACAAGATTCATCATTATTATCAACTTGTTCCAATGGAATCTCATTCTCATTTGAAGAATGAATCAATTGTTGTGGCTGTAATTGTCTTGATATAGAATTAAATCTATTTTCATCAAAAATAACATCTTTTGATTTAATAATAGTATTAATTGAAATTGAATCATTTGGTTCAATTATCATGAACATATATGTGTTGCTGTTATGTGCATATCCTATAAATATGCATTCAATTCCTCTTTCACCTAACTTTTTACGTTTAGGTGTTGGAACTTTGACAATAGTTCTACAACCCCACACCTTTAAATAATTAAGGTGTGGTTTCTTTTTCTTCCATTGTTCATAGGGGTTATTTTAGTTTCCTTATTAGGAACTCTATTCAATATATGACAAGCTGTTAAAATAGCTTCTCCCCAAAAACCTTGTCCAAGACTTGAATATGATAACATTGAATTTACCATTTCAGTCAATACTTTATTTTTCCTTTTAGCTACACCATTTTGTTGTGCTGTGTAAGGGGCTGAAACTTGATGGACAATTCCAGTGGATTCAAAATAACTTGGATTATATAGTATTCTCCACCTCTATCTGATCTTAAGCACTTGATAAATGATTCACATTGAAGTTCAACTTCAGATTTATAAACTTTAAATTTATCAAGCGTTTCATCTTTTGAATGCAATAAATATACATAACAATATCTAGAACAATCATCAATAAAAGTATCAAAATAATTCTTTCCACCTAATGTAGGAGTATTATGCATGTCACATAAATCACTATGTATCAAATCAAGCAATTTTGTTTTCCTTTTAACCTTAGGGAAATGGTTTCTTGTATTTCTAGTCAACATACATGTATTGCATTTTTCGATATTATTATTAAAAACATGAATTAAATCTAACTTATACATGTCATTCAATTTTCTATAATTCAAATGACCTGATCTATAATGCCATAAACAAATAGCTTCAACCATATAAGTAGAAATAGTATTATTATTCTTATTAATAATATTGAGTTTGAACATACTTCATACATATACCCTTTCCCTACAAAAATTCCTCCCTTAGACAAAATAAACTTATCTGCCTCAAAAACAAGTTTGAAACTAAACTTATTCAACAGACTTCCAGACACTAAATTCTTTCTAACTTCTGGCACATAATATACATCATTTAAGGATAAAACCTTTCCAGAAGTGAATTGTAGTTCAACAAATCCTTTGCCTTTGATTGCTGCGGTGGAAGAATTTCCCATGTACAAGACATTGTCATTTTCACATTGTGTAAACTTTATGAACATGCTTTTGTCTTTGCACACATGTTTGGTTGCTCCGGTATCAATCCACCATGTATTATCATCTTGTGCCATATTAGTTTCAAATATCATTGCAACGAACTTTTCATTATTATCAGCCTTAGAAGATGATTTTTTCTTTAAAAATAGGCATTCATTCTTGAAATGTCCCGGCTTACCACAATGATAACATGAGCCCTTTTGTTTCTTTTTGAACTTAGGTGCTCTATCAGTCTGTTTGAACTTTCTCTTGAATAGTTTAGTAGTCTATACCTCCTCCGTAACATGCACTTTGGCATTTTTAAAATTTAGGTTCTGATCTTGCTTTCGATATTCTTCTTTAATACGAAGATGATTTGCCAAAGCCTCAAGAGATATTTCCTCTTTCTTATATTTTAGACTTCTTTTAAAGTCTTTCCAAGATGGAGGAAGTTTGTCTATTATGGAGGATACAACAATCATTTCATCCATTTTCATATCATATTGCTTGAATTGATTCAGCATCTTTTCAATATCACGGAATTGTTCCATAACAGAATGACCATCAACCATTTGATAATTATTGAAACGAATGACAAGAAATTTCTTACTTGTAACATCTTCGGTCATGTATCTTGTCTCCAATTTGCCCCATAATTCTTTAGCGGTGACCTCGTTTTGGTAGGTGTCGAACAAACCATCAGATAAACCATTCAATATGTGGCACATGCACATGTAATCAGCATTGTCCCATTTTTGTCTTTCTCAAGTTGCAGCAATTGATTCGTTTTCATTCTCTTCAGGTCTTGAAGTATCCAAAACATAAGCAATCTTCAAAGTTGATAATAGGAAGTGCATCTTTTTCTGCCATCGTCGAA
This sequence comes from Gossypium bickii, assembly GCA_025503065.1. Classification (NCBI taxonomy): domain Eukaryota; kingdom Viridiplantae; phylum Streptophyta; class Magnoliopsida; order Malvales; family Malvaceae; genus Gossypium; species Gossypium bickii. The sequence continues at coordinate 37,914,583 of CP106712.1, read as the reverse complement.
AATTGTCAACATCAAACCGATCAAGTTTGACAAAGTTGGAAGCTAACTCCCTTAGTGTTCCACTTTCATGTGTTGTGGTAGTCATTATGAAATATAACCTTAAAATTGTTAGTACAAGTCTCCGGTGAGGAAAATTTGGAACACACGAACGTAACTCAAACAGAAAAAGAAGAAATAGGATAAGGTTCCAATGCGTGTATCAAGCCACTATCTTTAAGGTTATATTCGCCCCACCTATCTTCAATGTGCAAATAAGTTCCAAGCAAATTAACCTCAAGGATACAATGAAGCCAATGACTATTTGCGTTTTGCACTGACAAGAATAGTCTACTACGCACTGAACAATGTATAACAAGAAACTCAATTTCTACAAAAGATTTTTGCACTAATACTTTATAGAATAATCTAATAATATTAGAAAATGAAGGAAAGAAAGAATATTAGAATTTGTTGGTGTATTTTTCAAATGAAATCTCATTCCTATTTATAGGAATTTTTATGTCTCTTCATAAAGGCATCTTTCAATAGGTGTCTTTTTGAATAATAATGTCTTTAAAATAAACACATAATTATTCATTTAATATTATAACTATTTAAATAATATTATTTAAATAGCTATAATTCTTTTTTAAAAAATTAAATAATATAACCTTTGATTAATTACACCCATTTATTTATAGTTATTGGAACACTATAAATATTTAAAAATGTTCCAACAGAAAGTACCTAAAATTTATTCGGCAGAAGCTGCTAGGTGGGCGGTTCGTGTCTTAAATCGATCATCGATCACCTACTTTAGCTGTGAAGGATGTGACCCAAAAGAAGCATGGAGTGGAAAAAAAACCTTTAGTGGAGCATTTTCGAGTGTTTGGTTGTGTGGGACATGTCCAAATACTAGATGCTAAGAGAACAAAACTTGAAGATAAAAGTGTGAATTGTGTACTACTCGGGGTCAGTGACGAATCTAAAGGGTACATAATGTATGATCCAGTTGCAAAGAAAATTATTGTGAGCCGTGATGTGGTTTTTTATAAAAGTGTGAATTGTGTACTACTCCCAATAGCATGGAATAGATTATACAAAAGTATATGCACCTGTGGCTAGGATGGATACAGTGAGAATGATCATTACTTTTGCTACACAAAAAGGGTGGAATCTCTACCAGTTTGATGTCAAATCTGCATTCTTGCATGGGGAATTGAAGGAAAATGTGTTCGTGAAGCAGCAAAAAGGATATCAAAAGAAAGGGAGTGAACATATGGTCTATAAATTACAAAAGGCTCTTTACGGACTAAAACAAGCACTGAGAGCTTGGTTTAGTCGAATTGAGTCCTATTTCATCAAGGAAGGTTCAAAAGGAGTCATAATGAGCACACACTTTTCCTTAAAAGAAAATGAGGTAAAATTCTAATTGCAAGTATTTATGTAAATGATGTGTTGCTCACTATTGTGATGATGAGGTGATGCTGTATGAGTTCAAAAATTCTATGAAAAAGCATTTTGACACCACAAATTTAGGAAAGATGAGATTCATTCTTGGAATTGAGGTGTTGCAAAGGGCTGATGATGTTTTTATATGCCAATGAAAATATGCCACTGAAGTTTTAAGTCGTTTTAGCATGGAAGAAAGCAATTATGTTCGTAATCCAATTGGTCCTGGCCAAAAGATTGATGCGGATAAAGAAGGAATCAAAGTAGATGCAACACAGTTCAAGCAAATGATGAGAAGCTTGATGTACCTTACAGCTACTCGACCCGATCTTATGTTTATTGTGAGTCTTATTAGTTGTTTTATGGCGAATCCTTCACAACTACATTTTGCAGCAGCAAAAAGAGTTTTGAGGTACTTAAAAGGAACTACGGATTATGGTGTATTTTACAAGAAAGGAGGAGCAAGTGAAATGGTGGCTTATACAAATAGTGATTACGCTGAAGACAAGGAGGATAGCAAAAGCACTTCAGGTTATGTATTCATGATGTGTGGGGGAGCAGTAGCCTGGTCATCAAGAAAGCAACCCATAATCACTTTATCAACCACTGAGGCTAAATTTGTAGCAGCAGCTGCGTGTGCTTGCCAAGCTATTTGGATGAGAAGAATTTTAAAAGAAATGGGTCATGTGCAGACGGATTATACTACATTAATGTGTGATAATACTTCAACTATAAAACTGTCAAAGAATCCAGTTTTACATGGTCGTTCCAAGCATATACGAGTAAGGTTTCATTTTTCAGATTTTCCTAAGGATGGTGTTGTTGAGTTAGTTTTATGTAGGACTCAAGACCAACTTGCAAATTTAATGACTAAGCCCATCAAGTTAGATGCTTTTGAGAAGTTTCGTGAGAAACTGGGTATTTGTGCTGCTGCAGTTTTGAACTAATTTGCTTAGGCAATAAGTTCAAGGGAGGGATTGTTGGAAGTTTTTTGAACTATTCTTTAAAGTTTGTTAGAGTTATTTTAGATAGTTCGAAATAGTCTTGGTTGTTAGCAGAATAAGTGCTTAGTGAGCTGAAATTTTGTTAAGTTTGTTACTTGTGTATGGCTTTATAAAAGCCTATTTTATTCTTCAATAAGATGACTCCAAAATTGTTTTGTGTTATTCTCTGCAGTATTTCTTAACATAACCTTTTACATGTTGTTTGGGATTTATTGCTATCTTTTCTAACAATGTTATCTTCAATATTTGAATTTGCATCTCCCTTTAAAATTATAATATATTTTTCCCATTATATCCAATAATATCATCTTCAATATTGAAACTATTTTTGGGCACTTTAATTATGCAGGACCTCTTTCTTCTTTTTAACTTTAAATTATTTCGATAGCTCAATTTATTATATCATATTTTGCTTTGAAAATTTACACCTAATTATTATCTTTGTATTTAGGATACAATCAAAGTCGGCCCACAATTTTTTTTTAAAAAAATCATTCAAATTTAATCTAAATTTTATCAAATAAAACTGAGTGAAGAGAAGATAAAGTTAAATTATCCAAATTAAAATAACTTTACGATAAATTATAGGGTAACGTGACTCTAAAATAGTGCCTTTTTTTTTTGTCACTCTAAATTTTTTTGTCAATTTAATCACTCCAATTAAGATAATTGTTCGAATTATCGTTGCCATTAAAAATTCTAGTAATCAATCTACTAACGGATTACTAACATGGCGATTTTTTGACTTTTGATTAAACTTAGAGACCTCTCTGTAATTAGTCTAAAATACTTTTTTTTTTTTTTTTGTTATTTGCAACATAAGACTAAAGTTCGTAAGTATTCTCTTTTTTCTTATTTTTCTTGTTTGTTTCTTGAGAAAAGTAATAGAGAAAAATGAGAATAATTTTGACTATTTTAAAACAACCCAACCTCACTTATGGACAATAGCTAATAAACAAGGTTATTACTACTCTTAGTATTACAAACGCAGAAAACAAAAATTAAATTACTAAAACTTCAACTTTTTCTTTAATTAATGTTTTAACAATAAAATGAAGAAAAAATCTCTTGATTTATCTTAGACTTTGTCAATTTTCTTTTAATTTTCAAATTATAGAAAAAGTTGAGAATTTGGTTGGAGATCATATTATGAAATAATCATTTATCAATTGTTACGCACTTATTCAATGACAGCAACAACGTTTTCAATGTCAAAACCTTTGATATTAATGCTATTTTCTCCATTGCCAATTGATAATTTTTTTTTTTGACAATTTCATTTTTTAAAAAATTATAATAAAATTGTTGATTTTGGTGCAACTTATTGCTAAGATGAATTTGATTGTGTAAATATTATTAATGCTTGCTTAATTTCCTGAAAAATTGAATTCGCAATAGAAGAACCCATCGCAAACAATAAGCTAGAACCGAGATGAGATAAATAGCAATGAGGATGTCAAGTTAGAAGTGAGACTGGGATTGAGTTGTTTTAAAAGAGTCAAAACTATAATCATTTTCCACGGTTACTTTTTCTAGAAAACAAACAAGAAAAGAGAAAACTTACAAACTTTAATCTTACATCACAAATAAACCAAACAAATATTTTGGATTAATTATAATAAAAAAAACCCTAACTTTAGTGTAAAAAAAAAAAGAGTCAAATGAGCAATCCATTAGTGAATTAACGAAATTTTTAACGACAATAATTAATTCGAAAAGTTATCTTAATTAAAATAATTAAATTGATAAAAGAAAAATAAAATAACCAAAATAAAAACAAATTATTTTAAAGTGATCCACGGTATAATTTATCTTAAATTATATTGAGGAATAATAATAAAAAATTCTTATGCCCACGTAATAATGACAAAAATCAATAACATAAGACATAAAAATATTAAAGAAAAGGTTAAAACCACAAAATCTATAATACACTCAAAAGCTTCAAAAACAAACTGGTAAACAAGTGATCCCAAAAGGAAAGATATAAAGTTGGAAAATTCACTTCTATTCTGGCTACACATACAGAAAGCAATAATGCCTAAATGATTCATCAACTTCAAAACCAGTATCTATGAGTTCTCTAGTCATTATATAAAAACTCAATAAATAATTCAAATCGTACCAATGTTGAATTTTCTAGTACAATTCACACATAATAAAACGTAAAAATAGTAGTTTAATTATATTAATATTTTAGTGGTAAATAATTCTATTTTTATGCATTTAAACTATATATTAATGATAATGTCACATGATCATATATATAAAAAAATCCAAAATAACCGAACAATAAAAATCAATCTTACCATCCAAACATCATATATTTCGAAAAACATTTTCTTGAAAAGAAAAATATGTGAAGCATTTCATGAAATAAATGTAATACAAACGATGTAGTCAGTACCTCTTACGCCATATTTCTTATCTTCACTATTCTTTTATTATATTTTATCTGTCTTTATCTTCTATCAATTTCATTCATGATATGTAATCCAAATATTAAAATCAAGAGGATAAATAAGAAAACTGTAGAAAATTCAACAAAGTTTAAATAAATTCTTTTAAGATGAAAACAAAGATCAGTTAAACCAATATAATTACCCCATCAAATATATCCGACCTTGGGTAATAAATTCAAGTCCAAGTTCAAAATCTCGAATCCTCCTAATGCTTTCATTGTATGCATACCAAGCAAAAAGATAATTGCAATAGCTCGAAACATATTTATATATACATATATAGCCAATCATGTATCTACACCTGGTCAAACTACAAGTTGAGAGCATCTTAAGATTCAAAGCTGTTGACTTATTAAGGTCGCATCAGATCTCATTTTGCAGTAGGATGCAACAGTTCAAATTCTAATAGTCACTCAAATATAGCAGAAAAAATATGTATTGTCTTCCAACTCTTATCACATCAGCAATCAAACAGGGAAATGACAACAAACTTATTTCATTACCTGATGTACGGTTATGGATAGCAAGATTTTGGATTCTAAACACTCTTACAATAAAAACAAGAATAACAGCCATTTCATTGAACAGTTACTCAGATCCCTCACTTCTGCAGGCCAAACTCAGTCCCTGCAACAATGAAACATTATATTAATTCTGTTGTTGCAAGTTCTTCAAGTTAACACAAAAGGGAAATTGTACTCCTTGTACCATTAAGAAGTCATATTGACATGTATGGAGATTGGTCTGAACCATTGTGATCACAAATACACAATTCAGTAATCATACCACATAAATTAATGGAGACTGAACTGACCATTTGACATATTCAGAAAAGACAGAAAGGAGTTCCAACTGTGTATTATCAACAATTCCAAGGGGCACAATGAATAAGAGTGTGGTCTATTTGCCACATTACTTGCGCAACTTGAATTCTTTCGCACCAAAGGTATCTACTTATCTTTCGAAGCATATCTTTAAGGATATATTTAAAGAAATATTTAAATGAAACCGTAATGATATATAGAACATAACCAGATATTTCTCCTAAAAGAATAGTCTTTATATAATAAACCACCCAGGATGTCAGCGCTAATCATCAAGCTTCTATCAACTAGGAAGAGAACACAGGCATCAAGTAACAGCAGATAAACTGAATTTGAAAATGTCAAAAGGAGACCAAACAGTACATTCAGCAACATAAAAGAAAGTTGTTTTATGAATTGACTTGTTCCATAAAAAATGGCTTTCAAATTTGAAAAAAGAAACTTATTTTCCGGAGGAGGAGGAGAAGAAGAGAAAAGCAAAGGAGAGTGTTTTAGAGAAGAAAATAAGAGAACGAGAGAGAGAATACTTTCTTCATTTCATTTCTCATACCATAAGATAGTGCATCTATAATTATATAATAAACTTTGGACTACTAATTACCAAACTACCACTAAAGTCAACTACCTATTTTGACCCGTAACAATACCCCACTCTTCAAAACATCCTTGTCCTCAAGGATGACATTCTTGCATGGTAGAAACATCATAGTGGACAACTTTTGCTTCAAAGAAAGCTGTTTAAGAGTAGGTAAACGAAACATTGTTGTATGGGCATAGAAGAATGCATCAAGCTCTTGACTTTGTTGGTTCCAAGGAGTCTTCCAAGTAGTTATCTCAATTACAATACAACTTGCACTCCATGTATCAACAAGAAAATTATGCCCCAGCTTGAGGGCATTACTTTCAGCATAAGCCACTAAGACAATTCCGATATCTTTAATTTTGTAGAAATACTGAAGTGGAAGGCAAGGTGGCTTCTCATAGGACATCTTATGCTCATGGTAGTGGTTCGTCTGTCTTTGAAAATACCATTTTTAAAACTCCTAGTGACGGCTCTAATACCAATTGATACAGACCGTTAGAGAGCCACACCCCAAAAACTAGCTATTGAGATTGGAGAGCCTAGGTCCATATAAGCCCCACTAGGAAATGCCATAACATTGTGGGATCCAAGTCCCACACCTTGCAATTGAACAATCCACTACACTCTACAGTCCCAGCACCCACACTAGTTGGCTTTGAGCTAGCTTAATCGCCCCAGGCGCACATTGCAATAATATCACTGCCCACACCACATGATTGCAGCTGGGAGACATGATGATTAGTTCGGATACCAACAATGCAAGCCTAAAACTTACAATGAAGAATTACACAAGAAAGAGAAGGAAGGGAGAAGAAAAGAAAAGAGAAGGGAGAGTGTTTTAGAGAAGAAAATAAGATTACGTGAGAAAGAATACTTTCTTCATTTCATTTCTCATACCATAAGATAGTGCATGTACAATTAGATAACAAACTTTGGAGTACTAATTACCAAACTGCCACTTGCCACTAAGGTCAACTACCTATTTTGACCCATAACAATACTTTTTGTTGTTTGTTTAGATGATCTTGAAACTATGGATGGCATTTGAATGCTCTTGCTGAATAAAATGGCAGCAGCATCTTGCTTCTGAAATAGAATGCCCAACTTGATGCTCAACTTCTAAATATGGTCACTAGTGTGAACTTTTTTATACTTACCCAAGGACAAATGATTATTTGCATGGCAGCCTATTTTTCCATGTTTGTAATTTTTATCTGTAAAGGTCTTGGTGCATATGCTCGTGAAATTTCAGATAAGCTTCCGCAGTTTCCTAAGGCTAAACAGATGTTCTTGAAGACTTGTTCTTTGTTAAAAAAACTAAAATTAAGTAATCAGTATAGGAGATTTTGGGTGAAAGGGCTGGGTAAACTAGTTAGCATAAAGCACTTGGATAGTTGAAGAAGTGCTCAAGAGAGATTATCCAGAAATTTATGAAGTGGTGAAAGTTTTCTTATCAGGGTCGAGCTATGTTAACTGGACTTGCGACACAGGTACGAATCCAAGTGGCAAACATGGTAATTCTTGAAATTTCGAACACGGAGACACTGTCCGAATTTTAGACACAGATACTTGGACACTTACCAAAAGTTGGACACGGTAATAGGACACATCTAACATTTAAAAAATATAATTTAATAACATTTAAATTTAAACATTTTAATATGATCAAAGTTTGAAATACCAAAACCCAAAAGATTTAATGTATCATAATAACATAACACATTCGGTAAAAGTAAAAAAATATAATATACTAAAATTTTAAGCTAATAAAAGTATATAAGTCTTCAAAATTATTCAACTCGCTTGCCACAGTCATCGTCGTTTCTTTCTTCCCTACTAAGTTGAAAGCTACAATTTCTATTTTAGGATCATTCAATGAAAGATCTACAACTTCAAGCAAATTCTCTCCATATTATCTCCACCTATTAATTTTTTATTGAAAAAATTAAAGTAAAAATAGTTTAATAATTTGCTTAAATATAATTAATTATAAAAATGATCTGCATACTTATATCCCAAAATGAAGTTGGACCTATTTTGTACTAACAGAAAACGAAGATTTGAATGTACAAAAACCAAATCTTCAAGGGTAGATGATAACAATTTGTGCCTCTTGACCATTTGTATCAAGTACTCCAATTTCTTTCACAATAAGAAGAAAATGCAGGTTGAGAAAGAAGCCTAAAAGCAAGGCCTTGAAGCAAGGGTGTGGTTGCACCGTAGTTAGCCCACCAAGACAAAAGGTCTCCATACCCTCTTGTTGGAATGACATGAGGTTAATTGAAGTAACCCAACCCACAAGAAAGGACACCATTTTCAGAGCACACCTTTCGAATATCATCTTCATAGGTGAAGAACTCTCAAAAACATTTATCTCTAAGCAATGTGACTTCTTCGTCTTCATTTGGAGCTTTTCTTGGAAAGCCACTACTTCCGCCTTGAAGCCATTTTGTAGTATAATTTTAGAAACTAGCGAGTGAGTCATGTAGTGAATAGGTGATTTACTTCTAATAACCTCTTCTCAAGAAATTTTTGGATTGCATAAAAAAATTTTGAATGCCCAATTAAGTCTTGGTCCTCACGGTAGAAAATTATTTCCTTAATTTTTTCTATCATTGAGTCCCACTTGTCATAGATTAGATGCAATATAGCTCTATCTTTATCAGCTTCCCTCAAAAATTCAATCATAGGCTATGTGAACTTTAAGAGAAAACCAATTTTGTCCCACCATGTTTCACTAAGTAATAAATCTCTAATCTTCATTACATTCAGTTCAACAGGGCTTTTTCCATTAACCTTAAACCCTTTCCAATCTAGGTCCATCATCGTTTTTTCCAAAGCTTCTTTCACTTTCATCAAATACTCAACCACAATAATCTTGGAAGCAAACCTAGTCTCGACGACCGTCAATAATTTCCCATTTGAATATCTATTGAAAATAGATGGTGACAAGTTATGATTTTGGATAAAGCAGTTCACTTTATGCACCTCATCCACCAAATCTTTCACCCATTTACATTCCAGATAATGAGATGATTTATCAAAAGGCTCACAAATAGCTTTTAATGCCATGTTCAAGCAATGAACAACACGAGCCCAAAAAATATGAGAAAACTTTGATTCAATCAACGCACCTGCACTTTGAAATTGGATGCATTATCTGATAAGAGTTGCACATATTTTCTACTCTGATTTTTTCGATGCCCTCAATGAACAAGCTTGCTATATATTCAGCATCTTTAGTTTTGTCACTTGAATCAACAACCATGATAAGCATTGAACCACTCGAAGAAGCTGCCATTATGTTAATTAGAGGCCTTTGTTGAAGATCAGACCACCCATCTAAACATATAGAAGTTCCCCTCTTTCTCCATGTGTCTCGTATAAGTAAAAGAAGCCTAACAACATGTGTCCTTTCTTGAGTTAATAATGTCATCAGAAGTCGATCAAACGTAGGAGGTACATAATCGGCGAAATTTGTAGTTGCAAACATTAGAAACCAACTTCAAAGCCAAGGATTTCTTACGAAATTAAAAGGTATGGCACTGGTGTAAAATGCTCGGGCACACTCCTTATCTACTCTATCTTTGTCTGTTGCGCTGAAAGACAACTCCAAAGCTCCTTTTTTTAGGCTGAACTAGATCAGACCCTGGGGAAGTGACATCTAATTTGTTTTCTGTTTTGATTGTATAGCCATATTTGCTTTCTTCCGTTCAACAACTTCATGTTATCTTCTATGCTCTTGAAGTATTTCATCAGTAACAAATTTACACTATTCAATGCCTTGATTAGCAATCTTCAATAAGTGAGCTTTCACTTTTGTGTATGATCCTGTTCTCACAGCACCGCAATACTGGCAACAAAACTTTTTATTACCACCAAATTTGGCTTCTTCTATCAACTCCACGTGCTTCCACAGCGGTGTTAGTTCGTTGGTTGCTAACATCTTTATATTTTTTTTTTTATCAATGATTTCACTTGGTTTTTTTTCTATGTTATGAATCATAAGGTAAAAAGACAAATGCATAATAAATTTGAGAAAAATAATACAATCATATTCACTTCAATAAATTTGGAAAGTTTATATTGTAAAATTTATTACTCTCTAATTTTATGCAAAGTATATTAATATTTTAAATTCTTTTTTTTTTTTACGACAAGTATCAACTTTATGGCTGATTTATGTGAATATGATGAAAAAACATTAATTGAAAAACCGCGCTGATGTTTTGAAAATTTACCAATTTACTCTTTTTTTTGGAGAGAGAAAAAAAAACGCATCCTACAAGGCGTGTTTTCACTAATGTGTTAGTGAAAATGTGCTCTACAAGACGCATTTTCACTTTAGCAAAAATTGTTTTTTTTCTTTTTCTTTTTTCTTTCTTGCGGTTGGAAATTAAAAGTTTGTATATTTATTTTTGTCCATGTTTTAGATAGACATGGTTATAGTTTTAAAGAATGTTTGAATTTATGGTGGTGTCGTGGAGCTGGGTGACTTACAAATTTCATCTGTCATGTGAGTATGGAACCATCACTGGGGAAGCCGGATCGCGTAGCAACTCAAGGTCCCTATTGACGGTAATTATACGATTTGGGGTTGAAGTGTAACTAAGGCTTGAAATTTACAAATGTTAAACTGTTAAGGGATGGAACATAAATGGGGCTGTGGTTGACAGTGGTTATGTGGACACGACAATGAGTTTTTTTTATCAAAAGTAGATACTTTATAAAACTCAAAACATAAATATGAGGAAGAAAAACACAGTGACGTTTCAGTACAATCAAGTAATGCGTCTTATCCACCACCACCGAAGGCGGTGACCCCGTTATTATAACTTGTGACAACATTCGGGTGTAACAAGTTAACCTAACAGGACCACCGCCTACGGTGGAGATGGACAACACATAACTTGATTATACTAGAAGACCCCTTCCGTTTTCCTTCCTCGCACCAATGTTTGAGTTTTATGAAACATGTTCTTCTAATTAGAAGACTCGTTGTCATACCTACCTTAGCACCGTCAAATATATCTATAACATATATAAAAAACAAATAACTTGATTTACAGTGGTGTCGTGGAGCTGGGTGACCTACTAGCCGTTGGAAAAGTTACCGTTGGAATAGTACCATTGAAAGGAAAGCGCATCCTATAAGACGCGCTTTCACTGATGTGGCAATGAAAATGTGTCCTATAGGACGCGCTTTTGTTCTCTCTTGAAAACACGTCCTATGTGGCATGTTTTCCTTTCTCTCTCAAAAAAACAACGTAGATCGATAAATTTTAAGAAATTCATACTAGTTTTTAAAATAATTTTTTTTCAGCATATTTATATAAATTAACCTCAAATTTATATTAATATTTTACCAGTTTATAATAATATTTAAAAATTTTTAAGGCTTCACCTTTACATTATTTTGGCCTATTAATAACTCTTGGCCCAACCAACATAAAATAAAAAATAAAAAAAGCCTTGTAAAGAAAAACCCTAACAACTAAACACATTCTCTTTTTCCCTGTTACTGTTGAGTGTTGGCCATCGTAAGGCTTTCTCCCCTATCAATTTTTTTCTCTTTTCCTCTACCAACACCTACCTGATCAAAACGTGCCAACGATCATCTCCGCCGCTGCCGTGTATCCTCCTCCTTTTGTTTCCTTTTCCTCATAGTTTTTCTTATCAGTTTGCCTGCTACCATGTCCGTCAATTTTCGTCCGATTTGATTTCGTATTCAATGTTAGAATCCATGTCAAATCGTGTCGACATTGATATAACACCCCCAACTATTGAGTCTGGGTAACGGAGGGGTTGAGTCTTCCAAGCCGGGAAGAATGGTGCAAGAGTACTAAAATTATATTGTTTTCTTGATGATCCTAAAAATACTAAAACTAATTTGAATGCCTTATGGATGGAATTTGAATGCCCTTGTTGAAATAGTTGAAGAAAAGCTCAAGAGAGATTATCTAGAAACTTATGTTGGAAGTGGTAAAAGTTTTCTTGCTAGGGTAGACTTCCAAACTGGGGAGAATGGTGCAGGAGTACTAAAACTATATTGTTTTCTTGATGATCCTAAAATTATAGTCTTCCAAGATTATGAAAACTTACTTTCTATTTTCTTGATAATCTTTAAAATAATTTCTAGAAAATGGGTTGGCATTCAAATGCCTTATGGATGGAATTTGAATGCCCTTGCTGAAATAGAATGGAAATCACATCTCACTTCTAGACGGTGTCTTATGCTTTTCAAAAGCATTGACAATTTCCAAAGAAGGTCATTTTTCATTGACTCGAAATTCAATTTTTCTCGACCCTTCCTCAAAAGAAACACCAAAAAGTGCATAAATTATCTTATGAAAACTATTTTCCGCAAAACAAACTTGTCCTAAGAGCAACGTTATGCAAAGTTTAGGCACATATACAACCAAATTATGAACACAAAAATATGGTGTTTAAATGCACCCACCTAGATATTTTGTGTGCTATTCTAAGTCTCTAATTATGTGATCCATATAAAAGACCATGCATGCACCAAGTATCAAATTACATTCTCAATTGCTGTAGTTCAATTTATCCAAACTACTCCATTACATGAATTATATCCTCTAAAGTCTGTCCATGAAGATAAGATAACTCTCAAATTTATGAATCTCTTTCCCATCAATCTGCACTCTGCATTTCCGTTCTCAAAGCTTATAGCAACCAATTTCCTAGTAATCAAATTCAATCCTCATTGACAAAAAACCACACTGAACAGTATAGCAGCTTGAACTTTCTTGAAAATGATTCCCGAATAATTTCAAACCTGCTAGATGTATTTACTGCACCTAGTGCACACATCATGTATATTGAAGCCATTCCAATTGCATGCACAGTTTTCACACCCATGTGATGTTCGCCCAAAGATTACATTAAACATTTGGAGCTCACTAACCTTGAAAAGCAATAAGAAGAGACTTCAGGTTTCTGACTTATGAGCATATTTGGTTCAATGGCCTAATACTTAATAATGCATCGTTCCTACTACCAGATGATAAAAGATTCTTACAGTTTGCACCTAACTGATTACATAAGCTCATTGCAGGAGTCCTTAAACCCCCAGTCCCACCAAAAGCAAAATGAATTATTAAATAAAACTAAGATAATCATGTTTAAGTGAATGAACCTATCTGTAGTTGTAGTAGCCACACACTGAATAGCCCCTTAATAGTCAATATTACAAGAGTACCAATAAGCCAGTTTGCAGTTCTCTTTTTCTCAAAGTAGATCCGAATTCAGAACACAGTCATCGATCACAAAGATGATTAAGAAACAAGAAAACATCTAAATTTGGCTATTTCCTAAGGGCTTTTGCCACCACATAAATCATTCCTTTTCCTCCCTATTTCTGCTTTAGAATGCATATGATTGTCGCACGATTCAGCTAAATAGTTTTAGGCTTTTTCTTTGCATAAATCCCATAATTCAGCCAAACAGTTCCACAAACAACAATATAGCAAGAAATAATTTGATCGAGACAATGGTAAAAAGAAGGTTCAATAGATAATATAAATGAATTAGGGCCTCAGATTACCTTCCTTAGCTGAATGCAGCCACTCATTCTGACTCAACCTCCTCAACCTTCGGACCTATATCCGAAATCATTAAACACAATGATTAATACAGTTCAGACATTCCCTCCCCCAAAGAACAATGTTGACTCATTCCAAAACAAATAAAATAATGGTTTAACATTCAATCATTTCGTAACTTTTACCCCTAGCGTTGCATTTCACTTCCTCAAACGTTGCTAAAAATAAAAGGAAGTAGTAAACCAAAAAATAAAAATCAATTGAAAACGAGCAAAATCGGCGAAAATTATTCATCTTTTTTTTTTTTCAAATTTATTCAGGAAGTAAAAGAGCAAGTAATAAAATTAACAATCAATCGAGCTTAAATAAAATAAAGAAAATAAAAGTAGCATATATTTAAAATAAAAAAGATTAGGACCGTGGAGGGACGGGTGGCGGCCATCCTTGCCCCAACCAATGCCGCGGGTGGCGTCAAGGTACTGGCGAACGAGGTGGCGGCACTTCTGGAGATGGTTGACTCCTTCGATGCGGTAACACCACCTGACTTTGTCTCGTAGGATCTTCGCCTTCTCTATGTCGATCCATTTCTCTCGAACTATATGCTCCCTCATTTCCAGCATGGCAACTGGGTCTTTGTAGGGATTGGCCGGGTCGAAGTCATCTGGCCCGGTTTCTTCGAACTCTGGCACTCCCTTCTTTCTCCCCATCTCTCTCTATGCTCTTGCTTTGCGCTGTGCTTCCTCCAGATTTGCGGGGGACTTCAAGTTTCGTATTTGGGGTTTGGGATTGTCTTGTTGGGCTTAAACATAATTATATTTTGTGGACTTGTTTTGTTTTATTTATTGTTGGGCTTAAACATGATAAGTTCTTCCACCCAACTCTTCACTGTTCAGAAGTTTTCTAACTTTCAATGAAAATATTTTATATTATTTATAAAATTATTTCAATAATTAATTATTGGTGAAATGATAATAAATTTTATATTCGATTCTCAAATAATATGTTTTAATTATTTTATTTAAAAATTATAAAGAAGTGTGAAAAGATAAAATTATTCTTATAATAATATTAATTACCCTTTAAAATAAAGGTATTTTAATAATCTTGTAATTGAGTTAATTTCAAGTTAGATCTGTGGCACCAACTCAGTCAATCATTATATATATATATAATTAAGGCAAATTTTAGTTCTAAATTGATTCTTCTCATATCACCACTAGGTTGACTTTAGTCTCATCTATTGTATTTAAGTTTTGTTTAAAATTAAATTTGTTAAAAATAATATGATTAAAATTTAAATATTAAATATCATAAACAATAAAAATTAATATATAATAATTTGTTGATTGAGTTTTAACTCAAATAACATATAAGTTAATTTTTTAATATATTATATATAATTTTAATTCTTAATTAATTTTTAATTTTTATTGTTTTTAATATACATAAGTAATATACTAAAATACTAGTGTGCATTTTCATGGGATGCACAGGTAAGTTGTAGTCGATATTAAAGTAGTGATGGTATACTATATTTAAGTTAGTTTAGCGAATAAAGGTTTAGTTTTTATAATATTGAAAAGTATACTGCATGAAGTTTATTTTAAATAAAAAAATAATATTCTACTAAGAGAAGGAGAGGGGTGAATGACTCACCCTTATATTTCAAATAGGGTTGTTGCCGCCTTCATGTTATATGAGGGGTTTTGGGCCTCTCTCACATCAGGTCCAACTACGAGATTTCTTAAGCCTTTTTGACTTAGTACTCTATAATGTGATCCAACCAGATTTAGTTATTATATTTTATAAAATAATCTTTAATATTTACATATTAAATAATTTTCTCATCCCAATTTTACTCCAATAAAATTTTGACAATTTTACCCCAATAAGATTTCGAGAAAATTCGTTCAATATGTCACAACTTAACATATTCATTATGACCGAATGATTTATTTTCATTTTTAGGCTTCAAAATAGTCCAAAAACATAAACTCATTGTTCTATTTTTTAAGTAATCCTATATAAGATTGCAAATTTCTATTTTCATTTCCACTTCCATTTTTGGAGACCTACATTCATTTCCAAATGATCTATTTCTCCATTTTGGAGAAAATCATAATCATTCCTAAATGTTTCTCATTTCTCTTTTTCTACTCATCCCGTTCATTTTTATTCGAACATACAATTCA
Organism: Gossypium bickii; assembly: GCA_025503065.1. Taxonomy (NCBI): domain Eukaryota; kingdom Viridiplantae; phylum Streptophyta; class Magnoliopsida; order Malvales; family Malvaceae; genus Gossypium; species Gossypium bickii. Next base: position 37,898,522 of record CP106712.1, on the reverse strand, counting down.
TTTCTGGTTTCAACGAGCTAGCTGAGGGATCAACTCATTTAGTCACGAAGTCATTCCACTATAGTATTGTGACTGAGCTCTCCCCAACGACATACCATTATGATAACAACTACTTAGTGCTCGTCGAATGACCTTGTCATTAGTGTGTTACCCCCATAAGATATCCTTGATCTCTTTGGGATAATTTTCGTTCTCCTAATATTATCCTTTTTTATCCCATAGTAACCATTACATCTTCCTTCATGAAAAGTCAGTCACTATTAATTAGTGATCAGGTCATCCATCACAAAGACGAATGACTCATGGCCATGTTTACTTTTCACCAACCATGTAATGCCAGTGAAAGGATATCATTTAACCATGTTTTGGGCTATGAATTCCACTATTGTGAATGGCACTACATACTATAGAAGTCATACACCCAACGAATTAGTTTTGGGTTCCTTATCTATTTGAACTCAGGCTTTTACTTACATAAAAGTGTATGAGTCACCCATACATAGTCCGCCATCCACTCAGGATTTAGGTATAGCACACTATGAATGTCTTAAGTGAATAAATCTATAAACAGATTCAGGATTTATTCTGCTTAGGTCCTATTCGATGTACTATCAGTCCAATCAATCACATCTATGTATTCATCTTCTAGGAGTCATTTGCTCCGATACACAAGACAAGGTATCTCCCCATTTGGGCTTGATAGAAAACATATTAGCCTTTCAATCGGTTTGCTCATTTCCGATTAGACTAAGGACATGTTTAGGTTCTTCTATTAATACTAGTTGTCTTTTTGTATTACAATTCAACCACGTAATATCGCTAAGTATTAGTTAAACATTAGACAACCAAAGGGCAACATTTGCTTCCATTCTACTTTGTGTGCAAAAACCATTTGAGGACAATAATATAAAGTATATTAATCTTAATCAATGAATTTGTTCTGTTAAGCAATTTAATCAAAAATTTGTAACACCCATTACCCGTATTCAACGCCGGAACAGGGTACGAGGCGTTAACAGACTTACCAGCAAGCGACCATACAAATCGTTACCTAACTTTCCACCCAAATTTAAAACTTTCTGTAGACATTCATATCACTCCTTAAACGAGCCTACGAGGCCAAAACATACATAAGGAGTAGTTCGAAATTGAACTGAGAACTCACAAATACTTAGAAAATTTTTGCTCAAAATAGGGCCACACACCCGTGTGGAAGGGAACACACCCATGTCCTATCCAGTGTGCAAAAATCTTGACATTCTGTTTCTGACGTCATCATCCCAATAAGGTCACACAGCCAAGGCACACGTCGGTGTCCTTAGACCGTGTGGCGAATTAAATTACTAAATTTAGGTGCAGACTTCACACGGCCTGGGCACACGCCCATGTCCTATGGCCGTATATACCACACGGTTGAGACACACGGCCGTGTATCAACCCGTGTGATTACTACTGGCATTCTGTTTTGCCAACTTGGAATACAATAGGACACACGGCCAAACCAAAAGCCCATAGGGCAGATCGTGTGTCACACACGGCCTAAACACACGCCCGTGTGTCTACCCGTGTGGACAAGAACATGGCTATTTACCAAGCCCTTTCTGCCACCCCTACTTGCACCATCATAAGCCACATTAAGCAACCAACTCATCCATGCATAAATAAACCAATGAATCAACCATGCAACTTGCACATTCGTGAATAAGATCATCATTTCATAGATTAATAAGAAAGAGCCATTAACAAAGAATTCATCTCAAGACAAGCCAACACATTTGGCCAAAATAAAATAACACTTAACAAAGACTTGGTCTCTATACATGCCATACTAAAAAAGAATGGTCAAACTATACCAAACGCGTAGATAGTGTAAGTGATCCTCTAACGGTCTCTGTATCCCGAGCTAGCTCTTCAACACTATAAAACAAGGGAAAAGAGAAGGGAGTAAGCTTTAAGCTTAGTAAGTCTATACGTAAACAATGAACATCACATACTCATCAAGAACAATTCAGCTCATCGTAATTACACTTACTCCTTTCGAATTTTACCACACTCCACATACATATCCTAAAACATTGCTCACATTTACATGGAATCATACCCTGCACTTATCACCACAAGCCACACATAATTTCACTTAGTCAAAGATTCTCAATGAACACTTCGGAATACTACTGGATACAAGGTGGTTTCGTACACAGCCCACCATTAATAAATAACAAGGTGGTATCGCACACAGCCCACCAATAATAATAAATATGGTGGTATCGCACACAGCCCACCAATAATAACATAACCACGGATATTTATCTATACCCATTTTCCTAATTCGAAGGTTCATCTGAGAATTTCCTCACCCACTATCATTTTAATAGATATCAATAATATTCATTCACATTTCACACATTTCATTAATATGTAAAAACATAAGTAAAAAGGATGTATCATTTACATATAAACTTACCTCGATACAAAATATGTCAATTTGCAATTTAGTTCGAAACCTTGCCTTTTCCTCGGTTAAGGTTGATTCCACGTTCTTCTTGATCTATAATGACATATTTAAATTATTAAATCACTACATTATTCAAAACATTTCAAAGTTTCCATTTTGACAAAATTACTATTTTGCCCCTATACTTTCACAAAATTACACTTTTTATCCTAGGCTCGTAAAATGAAATGTATTCATTTTTCACACACCCAAGCCTAGTCGATTCATATTTCCTCTTATAGCAACTCAAGATTTCAATTATTACACACATTTACCACCTATTTTACAACCTTTACAAAAAGGTCTTTTTAGGTGTTTTCATGGAAACACCTTTCACAAAAGTTGTGTATTTAACAACCAAGATTCATTTCCTTCCGTAAGATTTTAGAAATCAACTTGAATACTCACATGGAAAAACCCTAGACTCTCAACCATTTTGCAAAATAGTCCCCTCATTAGATAGATTGTGCTACAAGGGTCCCAAAAGTACAAAAATTATCAAGAAAGACCACTAAAATCACTTGCTTGCAAGGAGGATAAGTTGCTGAAAATTTCAAGCTCCCAAAACCCCTCTTTGGCTAGTATTTTCGGTGGAGGAAGAAGGAGAATGAAAAAGATGATAGCCTTTCTTTTGTTTAATTTTATTTTATTCAATTAAGTTACCTAATCCACCAAACCTTGACCAATTTGATTTTCTTGTCCCTATGGCCGACTATCACCCTTAAAAAGGCCTAATTGTACATTAAAGACCTCCAATTTAAGGTTCTATAGCTATTTAACACCTCTATCTTGTAAAATAAAACTTTCATACTTTATGCGATTTAGTCCTTTTTCGCAATTAAGCATGAAATTACTAAAATTAATGCACCAAAATTTTCATGCACTCATATAATCATGATATAACACATAAAATAATATAAAAATAATTTTCTTTGATCTCTGATTAGTGGTTCTGAAACCATTGTTCTGACTAGCCCTAAAATCGGGTTGTTATAACTCTCCCCCTTTAGAGATTTTCGTCCCCGAAAATCTTATCGATAAAAAGGTTTGGATACTGTTTTCTCATGGCTTTTTCCGATTCCCACGTAGCCTCCTCTACACCATGTTTTTGCCACAACACTTTCACTAAGGCTATACTTTTTTTTCTCAACTGTTTAACCTCTCGAGCCAAAATCTTAATTGGTTCCTCTTCATAGGTCATATCTGGTCGTATCTCAATTTCAGTTGGAGGAATTACATGCGAAGGATTGGAATGATATCGTCGCAACAACGACACATGGAACATGTTGTGTATTCTCTCCAACTCCGCCAGCAAAGCTAACCGGTAAGCTACTGGTCCAATCCTTTTAGAAACCTCATACGACCCTATGAGTTGCGGACTCAATTTACCCTTTTTACCAAATCTCAATATTTTCTTCCACGGGGATACTTTCAGAAATACTTTATCACTCACCAGAAATTCAATTTCTTTTCTTTTCAAATCCGCGTACGACTTTTGTCGATTTGAAGCAGCTTTCAGACTATTACGGATTACTTTCACATTCTCTTCAGTTTCTCTAACTAAATCAACCCAGTAAATCTGATTCTGTCTAAGTTTGGTCCAATACAAAGGCGTTCGACACTTGTATCCATATAATGCTTCGTACGGTGCCATCTGTATACTCGACTGATAACTGTTGTTGTAGGCAAATTCGACCAATGGTAAATATTTTTTCCAACTACTTTCGAATTCTAAAACACGGCATCGGAGCATATCTTCTAGAACTTGAATCACTCTTTCAGATTGACCATCAGTTTACGGATGGAACGCGGTACTAAAATTCAATTTTGTACCCAAGGCTTCTTGCAACTTTTTCCAAAACCTCGAAGTAAACCTCAGATCTTTATCCGAAAGAATGGACATAGGCACTCCATGCAATCTCACAATTTCTGCAATATACAGCTCAGCCAACTTGTCAAGCGAGTAATCAATACGTACCGGTACAAAGTGAGCTAATTTCGTTAATCTATCAATGATAACCCACACGACATCTTTCTTCCTATGAGTCATAGGTAATCCTGTTACAAAATCCATCATGATTCGGTCCTATTTCCACTCGGGAACCATCACTGGCTGAAGTAAACCCGAAGGTACTTGCTGCTCGACTTTCACTTGTTGACAGATTAGACACTTTTTAATAAACTCGAAGATGTCCTTTTTCATACCCAGCCACCAATACAATTTCTTCAAATCATTATACATTTTTGTACTGCCAGGTTGTACTGACAAACAACCATTGTGTGCCTCATGTAAAAGTTTCTGAATCAACTCATCATCCTTTGGTACACAAACTCTATCATGAAACATCAAACAACCATCTGAACCAACCCGAAAATTAGAGTTACTTCCTGATTCACACTGAGCTCTCTTAGCTTGCATTCCACTATCATTCTTCTGAGCTTCACAAATTTGCTAAAGAAATAACGGTCTAGCCCTTAACTCAGCCAAAATTGAACCATCGTCAGACAAAGCTAAACTCGCATTCATAGCTCTTAAAGCATATAGGGATTTTCTACTCAAGGCATCTGCGATTACATTCGCTTTTCCTAGATGATAATCAATCACCAACTCATAATCTTTTAATAATTCGAGCTACCTCCGTTGACGCAGATTCAAGTCATTTTGGTTTATCAGGTACTTCAAACTTTTGTAATCAGTAAAGATTCGACATTTTTCACTATACAGATAATGACGCCAAATCTTCAAAGCAAAAAAGATGGCAGCCAATTCCAAATCGTGGGTTGGATATTTTTTTTCGTGTGGTTTTAGCTGTCTCTAGGCATAAGCTACTACCTTGCCCTCTTGCATCAACACACAACCAAGACCATTCATTGACACATCACTATAGATTACAAACTCTTTTCCCGACTCAGATTGTACCAAAGCTGGAGCTTCAGTTAATCATGCCTTCAACTTCTCGAAACTTTGTTGACATCTACAGGTCCATTCAAACTTAACATTCTTTTGCAACAATTTAGTCATCAGGGAAGAAATCATTGAAAATTCTCTCAACAAAACATCGATAATACCCGCTAAGCCCAAAAAGCTTCTGACCTCGAATATACTCTTTGGCGGTTTCCAATCAACAATCGTCGAAATTTTGCTCGGATCAACCCGAATACCATCACCTGAAACTATGTGTCCCAGAAATTCGACTTCACGAAGCCAAAATTCACTTTTACTGAACTTAGCAAACAATTTCTCCTCTCGTAAATTCTGCAATACCGTTCTTATGTGTTCGGCATGCTCGGCCTCATCTCGAAATCAATATATCGTCTATGAACACTACTACAAACTTATCCAAATACAGCCAAAAATTTCGGTTCATCAAATCCATAAACATAGCTGGTGCATTAGTTAGATCGAAAGGCATCACAAGAAATTCATAGTGTCCATACCTCGTTCTTAAAGCAGTTTTCGACACATCGGATTCTTTGACTCTCAACTGATAGTAACTGGATCTTAAATCTATCTTGGAAAACACAGTTGCTCCCTTCAGTTGATAGAACAAATCATCAATTCTCGACAATGGGTACTTGTTCTTTATAGTTACCTTGTTAAGTTGACGGTAATCAATACAAAGCCTCATTGTTCTGTCTTTCTTCTTTACAAATAATACATGAGCACCCCAGGAAGAAAAACTCGGTCTAACAAATCCCTTATCGGTCAAATCTTGTAGCTAAGCCTTTAACTCTTTCAATTCAGTCAGAGCCATTCTATAATGAGCAATGGAGATCGATGCCGTCCCAAGTACCAGATCGATAGCAAACTCAATTTCTCTAGCCGGAGGCAACCCAGGTAATTCTTCTGGGAATACATCTGGAAACTCACAAACTACTGGCATAGATTCAAGCTTCGACTCAGTCATCTCAATATTCAACACATATGCAAGGTATGCTTCACACCCTTTTCTCATACACTTTTGAGCAGACATGTACGACATCACCACAGGCATCTTATTTGAGTCATCTGTTTCAATCCAAAGAATCTCACCATTTTCACATTTCAACTCAATAGTTTTTTGTCTACAATTTACCTTAGCATCATGTAATGTCAACCAATCCATGCCCAAAATAACATCAAACTCGTCAAATGGCAACAACATCAAATTAGCCAGAAAACAGTGACCTTGGATCGTTAAAGGGCAATTCCTACAAACCTTATCTACTAACACATACTTGCCTAAATGATTTGACACCTTAATCACAAATTCAGTCAATTCAACAGATAATTTCTTACTATTTACCAAATTCACACAAACAGAAGAATGAGTGGACCCGGGGTCAATTAAAGCAATGACATTAGTATCGTAAAGAGAGAATATACCTGTAATCACATCGGGGAATGATGCCTTTTCGCGAGCGCAAATGGCATAAGTTCTTGCAGACGCTCTACCTTCTGATCTCACAGTAGAATCTCTAGGCGAACCTCTACTGCTAGTCCCACTTCCCGGGTTTTTCTGTGGTCTACCCCTCGAAGGTACATTACTCGCTCTCACTTCTTGTTTTTTGTCCTTCTCATCTATATCAGGACAATTTCGAATGAAGTGGTCTAGTGAACCACACTTGTAGCAAGCTCGGTTGTTTCCCTAACACTCTCCACTATGTTGTTGTAACCCCTCTTACGCGTATTTGACTCCTGAACCAGGTACGAGGTATTACCATACTTAACTTGTTCAATCATACAATATCAATCCATAAAATCCTTATTTGAAACTAAAACTGTTCATTCAAGACCATGATGTCCTTATTATAGGCCTACGAGACCCTAATCTTGCACTCTAAAAGATTCGAAACCAAACCAGAAAGTTTTGAACACTTAGAAAAAATTTGACTCAAAACAGGGCCATACGCCTGTGTGAAGGAAGGAACACACTCGTATGGCATATCACATGCCCGTGTTCCACACCTGTGTGGAATTATTTTTCAATTCGAACCTACAGGGGTTTTCACACAGCCTGACACACGCCCGTGTCCCTCACACAGCCTTGACACGCCCGTGTCTTCACCCATGTGTGAAAACCTTGGCATTCTGTTTGTGACGTCATCACCTCAATAAGGTCACACGGCCAAGGCACACGTCCGTGTCCTTAGACCGTGTGTCGAATTAAATTCCTAATTTCAGGTACAGACTTCACACGGCCCGGGCACATGCCTGTGTCTCGACCGTGTCTCCTACACAGTCGAGACACATGGTCGTGTCTCAGCGCATGTGTTTACTACTGATCATACTAACTTGCCAACCTAGCATGCATGGGGACACACAGCCTATCAACACGCCCATGGGCTGGCTGTGTGTCACACAAGGTCGAGACACATGCTCGTGTGTCACACACGATCGTCTACCTGTGTGGACAATCGTGAGGATATCTACCAAGCCAAATGCCACCCTACAAAGCACTATACTTATACCAATTCAATTCAACATACATCATAACCATAAGGCACTTCTAAGAACTCAAAACCAAGACATCCGCACAAGCATACAATCATAAATTTCATTATCATTGAATATATGAACTAGTCAAGTATTGGCCAATTTTCCAGTGACCATTTACAAAATGAATTGAACAACATTAATAGCCAACACCTTGGCTAACAAAATGACCAAGTCGTATACATGCCATACTCAAAATAAATCTAACTTTGCTATAGGAAAGAGAAGTTGATAGTGTGATTTTTGAACTTTGACATTTCAAGAATTCCTGAGCTAGCTTGGCAATACTACAAGGAAAAGGGAAATGAGAGGGGTAAGCATAAAGCTTAGTAAGTTTGCATGAAATAAAAAGCAACATAAAGGCTCATAATGTCATCTATCCATTGCATTGAATAAAAACACAAAGTCTTAAACACATTGCCATAACTTACTCATGCTTACTCTTACCAATTTCATATCATGTCTCATATCGTAAACATTTCTCGTGAATTACTCACATGTACCTGTATCACTTCATCACATAGCCTTAGCACTAATATCATCTCTATTATAAGCTTAGCAATTTACCCATTAAATCACTTGGGGATACTCGAAAATACATAATTATCATCATTCACATAAATGCGACGCCAATGCCACATCCCAAATGTGGTCTTACATGGGGTCACCTTTAGATGCAGATGCCATATCCCAGATATGGTCTTATACGGGATCTTATATCGATTGTCGATGCCATATCCCAGATATGGTCTTATACAATTCTCATATTCGATGCCGATGCCATATCCCAGATATGGTCTTATACAGTTCTCATATTTGATGCTGATGCCATATCCCAGATATGGTCTTATACGGGATCTCAATTCGGTGCCGAGGCCATGTCCCAGACATGGTCTTATACGGGACCTTACCTATCTCAAGTCTTGATGACATTATTCTCTCATTTATTAAAGTCCAACCGGGACTTCCACATCACAATTCTCATCATTTCCTCATTCAACATCCTTACTCAAATTCATAGAAATATTTTACAACATCACTAATATCAAACATTTAGAAACTTAATAACATGATGTTAAATTTATTACACACAAACTTACCTCGATTTCAAAATAGGCCAATTTGTCGATCTAATTCGATACCTTGCCTTTTCCTCAATCAAGGTTAATTCCTCGTTTTTCTTGATCTATAATAGCAAATTAGCTCATTTAATTATCACATTAATCAATGCCTTTCAAAAATTATATTTTGGCAAAATTGCCATTTTGCCCTTAGTCTTTCACAAAATGACTATTTTACCCCTAGGCTCGTAAATCAATTCTAATCAAATTTCTTCCTTTAACGAGCCTAGATGAACATTTATTTCTCTTATAGCAACTTTCAATACTCATTATTTCACACATTTAACACCTATTTTACAATCTTTGCAAAGAGGTCCTATTAGGTGTTTTCATGGAAACACCTTTCACAAAAGTTGTTTATCTAACAACTAAGACTCATTTTCTTTCGTAAAAATGCAGCAAACAACATAAATGCTCACATGGCAAGACCTTAAACTTTCTATCTCTTTGCAAAATAGTCCTCTCTTTAGCTAGCTTAAGCTTTAGGGGTTCCAAAAGTACAAAAATTAACAAAGAATGGCCATTAAAGCACTTACTTGCAAGGAGAAAAGCTTGCTGAAATTTTTGAGCTCTCAAACCCCTATTTTGCTACTAATTTTTGGTGGAGAAGAAGAGAAGAATAGATGATATCTTTCTTTTCTTTATTTTATTATAAAACATCAATTTAGTCCACCTAATTTCAACAACTTTGACCAATTTTGACATGGTTTGTCCCCTATGGCCGGCCAACCATTAATTGAGGGGCTAATTGCACTTTAAAGACTTCTAATTAATATTCTGTGGCTTTTAGACACCTTTGTCTTGTAAAATGGAACTTTCGCACTTTATGCGATTTAGTCCTTTTTCGCAATTAAGCAAGAAATCGCTAAAATTAAAGCACCAAAATTTTCATGCGCCTATATAATCATGCTATAACTCATAAAATAACATTAAAATAATTCTCTCCAACCTCGGATTAGTGGTTCCAAAACCATTGTTCTGACTAGCCCCAAAATTGGGCTGTTACATTGTCTACCACACTTCTGACACTCGAGTTTATTATACTTCACATTTTCCACAGTTGCCATCGAGGTGGCTTGAACTCTAAAGCCCAAATATGTTTTACCACAATCTCGGTGTGAATACCCAACTGAAGCAGTCGTCCGAGGGTTCATTTATTTGGACCTCTTTGATTGGGGTTGGAACGACTTACTCATCAGCCTCTTCCTTGTATCTCGGGCCTCAATCATAGCTTTTCTCTTTTCCTTATTCAGCTCTTCAGCCTTGCAAGCTCTATCAACCAATACCACGAATTTTTTCAATTCTAAGATTCCTACTAACAATCTAATATCCTGGTTCAGCCCATCTTTGAGTCTCTTGCACATAATAGATTCAGTAGATACACACTCTCGAGCATACTTACTGAGTCTAAAGAATTCATGTTCATACTCTGCCACAGACATTTTGCCTTGCTTCAATTCAAGAAACTCTTTTCATTTCTGATCGATGAATCGCTGACTTATGTATTTCTTTCGGAACTGTTTTAAGAAGAAGTCCCATGTCACTCTCTCCCTCGGTACTGCAGATGTCAGTGTTTTCCACCAGCAGTATGCCGAGTCCCTCAGTAATGGTACAACACATTTTAAGCATTCTTCGAGCGTGCAAGAAAGTTCATCGAATACTCGCATAGAGTTCTCAAGCCAGAACTCTGCTTTCTCAAGGTCATCATCTATGTTGGCTCTAAACTCTTCGGTCCCTTGCTTTCGAATCTTATCGACCGTGGGTTTAGTCAGTCTTACCAAATCAATACCTTGAGGAGCTACGGGGACCAGTTGAGGTATAGGAGGGGGTGGAGGAGGTTGAGCATTAGGATTTGCTCGAACAAACTTAGTATACCAATTACTCATCATACGGACAAAGGCTTCTCGAACCTCTTCTCCTTGACCCAAAGTCTCAGGCCTACTTTCTACTAGTGCGGTCCCTTACGGGGGAGCCGGCGCATTACTGCAGCATCACTAGTAGTAGCTCGGTCGGGATCTATTTACTATATAAAAACACGATTTGAAATTGTCAGGAGTCACTACACTATCATTATATATTTATGGCATGTATAGCTAGACTATCATACACGCTACGGTAGTCCGAGAACTGACTAAACCATAGCTATGATACCACTAAATGTAACAGCCCTTACCCGTATTTAATGCCAGAACAGGGTACGAGGCATTACCAGACTTACCACTAAACGACCATACAAACCGTTACCTAACTTTCCATCCAAATTTAAAACTTTCTGTAGACATTCGTATCACTCCTTAAACGAGCCTACGAGGCCCAAAACATACATAAGGAGTAGTTCAGAATTGAACCGGAAACTCAAAAATACTTAGAAAATTTTGCTCAAAATAGGGCCACACCCCCGTGTGGAAGGGAACATGCCCGTGTCCTATCCCGTGTGCAAAAACCTTGACATTTTGTTTCTGACGTCATCATCCTAATAAGGTCACAAGGCCAAGGCACACGCCCTTGTCCTTAGACCGTGTGGCAAATTAAATACCTAAATTTAGGTGCAGACTTCACACGGCCTGGGCATACGCCCATGTCCTATGGTCGTGTATACCACATGGTTGAGACACACGACGTGTCTCAGCTCGTGTGATTACTACTGGGCATTCTATTTTGCCAATTAGGAGTACAGAGGGACACACGGCCAAACCACACGCCCATGGGGCAGATCGTGTGTTACACACATCCTACACACACGCCCGTGTGTCTACTCCTATGGACAAGAACAAGGCTATTTACCAAGCCCTTTCTGCCACCCTTACTTTTACCATCATAAGCCACATTAAGCAACCAACCCATTCATGCATAAATAAACCAATGAATCAACCATGCAACTTGCACATTCATGAAAAAGATCATCATTTCATAGATTAATAAGAAAAAGCCATTAACTATGGCCTTATACAAAAGAATTCATCTCAAGACAAGCCAAAACATTTGGCCAAAATAAAATGACACTTAACAAAGACTTAGTCTCTATACATTCCATACTAAAAAAGAATGGTCAAACTATACCAAACGCTTAGATAGTGTAGGTGATCCTCTGACGGTCTTCATATCCCAAGCTAGCTCTTCGACACTATAAAACAAGGGAAAAGAGAAGGGAGTAAGCTTTAAGCTTAGTAAGTCTATATGTAAACAATGAACATCACATACTCATCAAGAACAATTCAGCTTAACGTAATTACACTTACTCCTTTCGAATCTTACCACACTCCACATACATATCCTAAAACATTGCTCACATTTACATGCAATCATACCCTGCACTTATGACCACAAGCCACACATAATTTCACTTAGTCAAATATTCTCGATGAACACTTTGGAATACTACTGGATACACGGTGGTTTCGCACACAGCCCACCATTAATAAATAACAAGATGGTATCGCACAAAGCCCACCGATAATCATATGTTCACGGTGGTATCGCACAAAGCCCACCAATAATAACATAACCACGGATGTTTATTCGTACCCATTTTCCTATTTTGAAGGTTCATCCGAGAATTTCCTCACCCACTATCATTTTAATAGATATCAATAATATTCATTCATATTTCACACATTTCATTAATATGTAAAAACATAAGTAAAAAGGATGTATCATTTATTATGAACTTACCTCGATACAAAATATGTCAATTTGCAATTTAGTCCGAAATCTTGTCTTTTCCTCGATCAAGGTTGATTCACGTTCTTCTTGATCTATAAAGACATATTTAACTTATTAAATCACCACATTATTCAAAACTACATTTTTCCCTATACTTTCACAAAATTACATTTTCCCCTAGGCTTGTAAAATAAAATGTATTCATTTTTCACACACCCAAGCCTAGCCGATTCATATTCCCTCTTATAGCAACTCAAGATTTCAATTATTACACACATTTACCACCTATATTACAACCTTTACAAAAAAGTCTTTTTAGGTGTTTTCATGGAAACACTTTTCACAAAAGTTGTGTATTTAACAACCAAGATTCATTTCCTTCCATAAGATTTCAAAAATCAACTTGAATACTCACATGGAAAAACCCTGGACTCTCAACCATTTTGCAAAATAGTCCCCTCATTAAATAGATTGTAACACCCCTTACCCGTGTGCGACGATGGGACCGGATGCGAGGCATTACCATGCTTAACCTTATTTGAACGTGTAGTAACGGGCTATAACATTTCATTCAAAACCCATTTCTTGTTCATTCTTGACCTACGTGGCCCTAAGCATACCTCCGAGGGGTTTCGAGATTTAACCGAGGTCTTTCACGAATTTGGAAAACTTTTCATCAAAACAGGGGCCACACGCTTGTGTTGAACTAGGGACACGTCCGTGTATCCCTAAAACATGCCCGTGTCTTCCTCCCGTGGTCGACACTGACTAACTTAACACGGCCTTGCCACACCTGTGGCCCCAGTCCGTGTGCTAAACCTTGTCATTCTGACTTATCCACACAACCTATACACACGCCCGTGTGCTTCAATCATGTGGCAATTTAAATTTCAAATGCAAGATGCAGACTTCACACGGCCTTGGCATACACCCATGTGCTAGCCGTGCCTCCCACACGGTCTAGACACACGGCCATGTGTCTACTCATGCGAACAATTAGCAAGTTATCTACTAAGCCATTTTGCCACCCTACATCGCACACACGCAAACTCCAATTCCAATCATTCCAATTTAAAATATGACCAATTAATATCTCTAGAAATTTAAGAAATCAAGACATACACAAGAGCATACACTTCATAAAATTTACCTTCATTGAGCAAAAGGGTTTGCCAAGTATTGGCCTAACTCAAGACCATTTACAAAATGACTTTAGTAACATACATAGCCAACACTTTGGCTAACAATTACAACTTAAAAAAAAATACTCAAGTCCTATACATGCTATACTCAAAATAAGTCTAAATTGTTATACTAAAGTGATGTCGATAGTGTGATTCAGAGCTCCGACGTCCAATGATCCTTGAGCTAACTTGGCGAAACTACAAGGAAAAGGGAAGAGAGAGGGGTAAGCATATGGCTTAGTAAGTTTGCATGAAACTCTAGGATGACAATTTACTCAAACTATAATCATTCATATCATGAAACAATGGTGACATAGCACCAATGAATAAAAGTACTTACTCAAGATACCTATATCACTGATTCATGTAGTTTAACACATTTGCTAACATAGCCATAAACTCACATCTTTATCATTCATACCCTGAACATCACTCAAGGCCATCCATAAATAGACTTAGATCTAGGCCAACTCACATACTTGACTCTTTTGCTTATGAATAAATCGGATCATCATGAATCATTCAAGCTTAACATACATAAGATTTTATGCCAACGCCATATCCCGGATATGGTATTACATGGGATCATTCCTTAGTACTGACGCCATATCCCAGATATGGTCTTATATGGGATCTCATAACTCAATGTCGATGCCATGTCCCAGACATGGTCTTATACGAGATCGTACTTAGATGTCGATGCCATATCCCAGATATGGTCTTACACGAGATCATTCTTTGGTGCCGAAGCCATATCCCAGATATGGTCTTATACAGAACCTTTCCTTTCTTATATGCATACGTAGGTAATATACTTATTCCTGAATTATAACCGGAACTACAATTTAGAATGTTCTCATCGTTTACTCATCGAGACTTTATAGCTCGATTTCGTTCACAATAACAACATTAACATAATGATAAATGATTTCAAATATCAAACATTATGAAATACTAATTTCATACAAACTTACCTCGAATCTCAAAATGTGTCTCAGGGCTCGATTTAATTTTCAACTTTGTTCTTACCTCGGTTTCGATCTAGGCTTCGTGTTTCTTGATCTATAATAATAAATTTCTCTTGTTAAACACATGCATTGACTAAATCGGCTCATAATTCATATTTTGGAAAAATTACGATTTTGCCCCTAAAACTTTCACATAATTACACTTTCGCCCCTAGGCTCGTAAAATGATTTTCATTCAACTTTCTTGCATTTCAAGCCTAGCCGAATCATTTTCTCAACTCTAAAAACATTAAATTCCTACTATTTCACTCATGTATGACCATTTCTATAACTTTACAAATTGGTCCTTTTCATGCATTTTTCATGAAAATCACTTAGAAAAAGATGTTTATCATACATCAAACTTTCATATTCTTCCATAAAACATCAAAATACATGCATGTCATACATGGGTAAATTTTTGAACATAAACCCTAGCTCAACATATGGCTTGAAATAGCTAAACCGAGTTACGAGACTTTCAAAAATACGAAGAACATTAAAAACAGGGCTAGGATGCACTTACTTTAAGCTTGAAAATGAACAAAACCCTAGCTATGGAGTCCTTGCAAATTTCAGCACCATGGAGAAGAAGATGGACATGATTTTTGGCTTGGTTTCCCTTTTTATTCTTTAATTAACCAAATGACTAAAATGCCCTTAATGACCCCTTTCTTAAAATTTTTCCTTACCATGTACCTTTTTGTCCATCATCAAATATAATGGTCTAACTGCTAAATAAGGACCTCTAGGATTTTTCATAATTCTATTTCATACTTGAACCTTCTAGAATCTCACATTTTCTATTCTTTGCAATTTAGTCCTAATGGACAATTTATTCACTAATTAATAAAATTTCTTCATGTGACCTTCACACAATCATGCAAATACCTCATAAGCCTTGTAAAATCATTTAAACACATATTTTCTATGTGATCTCGCACCACTATTCCTGTAACACCCCTTACACGAGACCGTTGCCGGAGTCGACCACGAGGCATTACTAGACTTAACTTTCTAGATCAGGGCATAAAAATTAAAACTGTCCATCTGCGTCATGTTCACTAAATTAAATATAACTCGAGTTACGAAACTCGAAATATAGATCCGTAAATTTTCCTTAAAACTAGACTCATATATCTTCTTACTATAATTTTTCCAGAATTTTCGGCGCGGCCAGTTAGTACAGTTTATTAGTTAAAGTCTCCCCTGTTACACAGTTCCACATTTCTGACCTCTCTTCACTAAAAATCATATATCTCATAGTATACAACTCTTTTTCCTACACCATTTTTTTATATAAAAAATAGAATCAATAAGCTTTAATTCTATATCTCATGTACACCCTAATTCCATTTCTACTATCGTTGGTGATTTTTCAAAATCACATTACTGTTGCTGTCCAAACTGTTCACCTACATATAATTACATGATTTCTTTATAATAATTATCAACTAGGCATTACATAACATCCAAAACATGCTCTTAATTAGCCATTTTAATAGCTAAGAATTTTAATTAGCCAATCTTAAGCCATATCATAAGGTTATACACACAAAATGGTTAAGTCCCTATACATGCCATAACTTAAAACATTTGAGTCACAAAATACCAATATAATCCTTTGATAGTGTGTAATGATCTCCGACGTCCTTACGATCCCCGAGTTGGCTTGTAAAACCATAAAAAGAGAGAAAGGAATGGGAGTAAGCATTAAGCTTAGTAAGTTTGCATGTAAATAAATAACAACATTCTTAATGCATTATCATATTCTTTTCTTACCAAAATTATTTAAGCCTTTAACTTAGTATACTTAAGTCTTAAATTCTTACCTGTACCTTTTTAGCTTGAACTTGTCTTACCTTTCCTTTGGTATACTCTTTAAATTTTCCCGTTGAACCACTTGGAATACTAAGGATACGCGGGTACCTTTCCTTGTGAAACTTAACCATTGCCATGTCTTGACATGGTCTTACATGGTATCCTTGCCTTATGAACTCACCAATGCCATGCCTTGACATGCTCTTACATGGGACCTTTGCCTTATAAATTCACCAATGCCATGCCTTGGCATGGTCTTACATGGGATCTTTTCCTTATAGTAACTTATCAATGCCATGTCTTGACATGGTCTTACATGATTTCCTTAAACCCTAATGTCATGACATTTGTATCCTACCCATTCCTAAGGTTCAACCGGAACTTTCTAAGATTGTTTCTCCATCAATTCATGCTTGAGTCTTTAAATAATAAATTTTACAGAATAAATATGTAAATGCTGGAATTTAATGATATTAAATGTAAATTAATAGAATATTGCATTTATTTACCGCAAACTTACCTCAAAACAAAATACGATAAACTATATCGATTTAGTCCACTATCTTTTTCTTTCCCCGATCTAACTCTGGATTTCGTTCTTCTTGATCTATAATAGCAAATTTAGCTTATTTAATACTCACATTTATCAAAACAGTCCTTAACTCTAACTTTGGAAAAATTACAATTTTGCCCTTAAACTTTTACATATTTACACATTTGCCCCAAACCTCGAAAATTATACTTTATCCCTTATTCTTATGTTTTATGACATGCTGATCATTTTTCCCTTTTATGACAACATCAAATTCTCACTCTAACATGTACTTATGAACATTAGGTATTTTTACACATTTGCCCCAAGCCGTTTTACTCGTTTTCACTTAAAATCACTTAGCAAAAGTTGTTTAACACAATTTCAGACTTCATATTCTATCACAAAACATCAAAATAAACACATTTCACCTATGGGTATTTTTCCAAATATGAACCCTAGCATGAATTATTGATAGAATAAGCTAAATCGAGCTACCGAGGCTTCAAAAATGTAAAGAACATTAAAAACGGGGCTTGGGATCACTTACTATGGAACTTGGAAGCTTGAAACAAACCCTAGCTATGGTGAACCCTTGAAAATTCAGCCTAATGAAGAAGATGAGCATATTTTGCCATCTTTTTCCCTTTTTAATTTCTTTTTATTACTAAATGACTAAATTACCCTTCATTAAAAACTTTGGTTCTTTCTACCTATATATGTCCATTTTTGTCCATGAAAGCCTAATGGTATAATTACCATTTAAGGACCTCTACTTCAATTATGCTTTTCAATTAAATCCTTTAACATCTAAAACTCATATTTATCAACTTTTACAAATAAGTCCTAATAGGCAAATTAGACCTGCAATTCATAAAATTTTCTGTCGATATTCTAACACATGCATCTAATCACTCAATAAATCATAATAATTAATTGTAAAAAACTTTTCTATCTCAGATTCGTGGTTTCACAACCACTGCCCCATTTAGGCCCTATTTCGGGATGTTACATTTCTCCCCCTTTAGGGATTTTCGTCCCCAAAAATCTTACCTGTAAAGAGATTTGGGTACTGTTTTTGCATAGTCTCTTCGGGCTCCCATGTAGCCTCATCTATCCCATGCCTATTCCATAATAGTTTCACAAGTGCAATACTTTTGTTCCTTAATTGCTTAACCTCTCGAGCTAGAATTTTTACCGATTCCTCACCGTAAGTCATATCTTGTTGAATCTCAACCTCTGTTTGTGAAATTACATGCGATGGATCTAAACGATAATGACGTAGCATAGACACATGAAACACATTATTAATCTTCTCTGAATCAGTCGGCAAAGCTAGCCAATATGCCAATGGCCAAACTCTCTCAATCACCTCAAACGGTCCAATAAAACGAGGACTTAATTTGCCTTTCTTGCCAAATCTGAGAACTTTCTTCCAAGGGGATACTTTCAAGAATACCCTATCACCAACTTGAAATTCAATTTCTTTTCTTTTCAAATCTGCATAGGATTTCTGTCTATCTGAAGCCGCTTTCAAGCAATCTCTGATGACTTTTACTTTCTCTTCTGTTTCTTTGACTAGATCAACCCCGTAAATCTGATTTTCCTTAAGCTCTGTCCAATATAAAGGTGTGCGACATTTACGTCCATACAAAGCTTCATAAGGTGCCATCTTCAGACTTGATTGATAACTATTATTGTAGGCAAACTCTATTAACGACAAATATTTCTCCCAACTACCTTGAAATTCCAATACACAACATCTAAGCATATCTTCAAGTACCTGAATAACTCTTTCTGACTGACTATCAGTCTGAGGATGGAAAGCTGTACTAAAACTTAACTTTGTACCTAAAGCTTCTTGCAATTTTTTCCAAAATCGTGAAGTAAATCTCAGATCTCTGTCTGAGATAATCGATAACTCCATGTAGTCTCACAATCTCTGAAATATACAACTCGGTCAACTTGTCAAGTGAATAAAATGAGCCAACTTCATTAACTTATCAATCACAACCCATATTGCATCTTTCTTTCTCGGTGTCGAAGGCAATCCTGTCACAAAATCCATAGTAACTCGGTCCCATTTCCACTCGGGAACTAATACAACCTGCAATAAACTTGAAGGTACCTGATGTTCGGCCTTTACCTGTTGACAGATCAAGCATCTAGAAACCAACTCTAATATATCTCTTTTCATTCCTGTCCACCAATACATTTTCTTCAAATCATTATACATCTTTGTACTACCTGGGTGAATAGACAAAGAACTACTATGTGCTTCCTGTAAGATCTTTCGAATAAGATCATCATTCTTTGGTACACATACCTTGTCTCTGAACATCAAACAATCATCAAAACCGATCTGAAAATCAGACTCTACACCTAGCTCGCATTGAACTCTTTTGGCTTGCGACTCACTATCATCCTTCTGAGTTTCACAAATTTCTTCAAGAAACGTCGGTTTAGCTCTCAACTCAGCTAAAATAGAACCATCATCTGATAAGGCCAAACTAGTGTGCAAAGCTCTCAAGGCAAATAACGATTTTCTACTCAAAGCATCAGCAACAACGTTTGCCTTACCCGGGTGATAATCGATCACTAGCTCATAATCTTTAATCAACTCTAGCCATCTTTTTTGCCTCAAGTTTAGATCTTTCTAAGTCATCAAGTATTTCACACTTTTGTGATCAGTGAACATTTGGCACTTCTCACCATATAAGTGATGTCTCCAAATTTTTAATGCAAATACAATAACAGCTAGCTCTAAATCATGTGTTGGATAATTTTTCTCATGTGGTTTTAACTGTCTAGAGGCATAAGCAATTACCCTTCCTTCTTGTATAAGTACACAGCCTGGTCCATTTAAGGATGCATTACTGTAAATCACAAACTCTTTACCCGGTTCTCGTTGAACTAAAACAGGAGCTTTAGTCAACAATGCCTTTAACTTGTCGAAACTCTACTGACACTTTTCAGTCCATTCAAACTTGAAATCTTTCTATAGCAATCTTGTTAATGAAGTAGCTATCATGGAAAATCCCTCTACAAATCGTCTATAGTAACCGGTAAGACCAAGAAAACTTCTGACTTTTGATACATTCCTGGGAGGCTTCCAATCAACAATGGCTGAAATCTTGCTCGGATCAACTCTAATACCTTCACTTGAGACAATATGTCCAAGAAAACAAACTTCCCGTAACTAGAACTCACTTTTTCTAAACTTGGAATAAAGCTGATTATCTCTCAAAATTTGTAAAACTGTTCTCAAATGCTTTGTATGCTCAGTCTCATCATGAGAATAAATCAAGATGTCATCAATGAACACAACTACAAACTTGTCCAAGTAAGGTCTGAAAATTCGGTTCATTAAATCCATGAAAATGGAAGGAGCATTGGTTAAGCCAAATGGCATCACAAGAAACTCATAGTGACCATACCTAGTTCGAAAAGCAGTTTTTGGAACATCTGACTCTTTAACTCGCAACTGATAGTATCCGAATCTCAAATCTATCTTAGAAAACATAGTGGCTCCTTTCAATTGATCAAACAAATCATCTATTCTAGGCAATGGATATTTGTTCTTGATAGTTACCTTGTTAAGCTGCCGATAGTTTATGCACAATCTCATGGAACCGTCCTTCTTTTTCACAAATAACACTGGTGCTCCCCATAGTGAATAACTAGGTCTTACAAAACCTTTATCAGTTAATTCCTGTAACTGAGCATTCAATTCTTTCAATTCTATTAAAGCCATTCTATAATGAGTAATAGAAATAGGTGTGGTATCTGGAATCAATTCAATACCAAACTCAACTTCTCTGATAGGAGGCAAACCTGGTAGTTCTTCCGGAAACACATCAGGAAACTCATTTACCACAGGCACTAATTCAATTTTCAACTCTGGATCTTTAGCATTCAACACAAAAGTAAGGTAAGCTTCACATCCTTTCCTCAAACATTTCTGATAGACATAATAGAAATCATGGAAATTGAACTACCTGATTCATCTGAATTAACCTGAAGGATCTCACCATTTTCACATTTTAACTCAATGAATTTCTTTCCACAATTCACTATCATGTGTAGTTAACCAATCCATACCAAGAATCACATCAAACTCATCAAATGGCAATAGCATGAGATTAGCCGGAAAACAGTAACCTCTAATCATCAAAGGGCAATTTTTACATACTTTGTTTACTAACAAATGCTGACCTAATGGATTCGATACTTTAATCACAAATTTCGTAAACTCTATGGGCATGTTCATACTAGGCAGTAATTTCATGCAAACATAGGAATGGGTTGAACCCAGATCAATCAAAGCAATAACATTAACATCATGAAGAGAACATGTACCCATAATTACGTAGGAGGAAGATGCCTCTTCACGAGCACGGATAGCATAAGTCCTTGCGGGTGCTCTAACATCTAATCTCATTGCTGTGTCTCTAAATGTACCTCTACCTACCCCTACTCTGGGATTTCTCTGAGATCTGCCTCTAACGGGGGCATTGCCTGATCTCACACTCGGTATTACTTCTCTTTTAACCATTTCGGGACACTCCCGAATGAAATGATCCGGTGCACCACATCGGAAACAACCAGTCTCAGTTGCTCGACATTGACCTGGATGACGTCGACCACATTGAGGACACTCGGGTCTATCAGGCTGAATACTACCAACACTCGCAATCGAAGTGGTTTGAGCTTTTGAATCCATAAATTTTCCCCCTTTGTTTTAGCTAGAATACCCAGCTGAAAAATTAGATCTCGTAGAGAACTCTCTAGGCCTCTTGGATGTAGACTGAAATGACTTGCTCATCTGTCTTTTCTTCATGTCTTGCATCTCAATTTCAGCTTTACCCTTACAGGCTCGTTCAACTAGAACAACAAACTCTTTTATCTCTAATACACCAACTGACAGTCGGATATCATCATTGAGTCCATCCTCAAATCTTTTGCACATGATAGCCTCTGTAGACACACACTCTCGAGCATAGTTGCTAAGTCGGACAAATTCACGTTCATAGTCAGTCATAGTCATCTTACCCTATTTTAACTCAAGGGACTCTTTTCTTTTCTGGTCAATAAACCTCTGGCTTATGTATTTCTTACGGAACTCCTCTTGAAAGAAACCCCAAGTAACTCTTTCTTTCGATACTACTAACACAAGTGTCTTCCACCACTGGTAGGCCGAATCTCTAAGAAGTGACACCACACACTTAATACATTCTTCCGATGTGTAGAATAACTCATCAAAGACTCTGATAGTGTTCTCGAGCCAAAATTCAATGTTGGTAGCCCGAAACTCTTCGGCCCCTTTTTTTTGATCTTGTCAACGGGTGGTTTCTCTCTTCTGACTGTATCTGCAACTAGGGAAGCTACATGAGTGGTCTGAGGATCGTGAGGGGGTGGAGGTCTAACGGCCGGGTTCATACGAATGAACTCAGCAAACCATTCATTCATAGCTTGGAAGAAGGCTTCTCGAGCCCCTCCTCCCTGACTAACTATAACAGGCCTTTCACTACTATCTGGTGGCACCGTCCCTTCTACGAGAGTGGCTGCATTACTCTCTACATCATCTGCACCAGCTCGTTCGGGATCCATAACTATAAAAGAAAAATATTTTAAAATCATCAGGAGTCGTCACACTATCAAAATATAAGTATGGCATGTATAGTTAGACTCTTGCTCATATTGAATATTCTGAGAATGGACTAAACTCTCGCTCTGATACCAATAAATGTAACACCCCTTACTCGAGACCGTTGCCAGAGTCGAGCACGAGGCATTACTAGACTTAACTTACTAGATCAGGGCATAAAAATTGAAACGTCCATCTGCATCATGTTCACTAAATTAACTATAACTCGAGTTACAGAACTCAAAATATAGATCCATAAATTTTCCTTAAAACTAGACTCATATATCTTCTTACTATAATTTTTCCAGAATTTTTGGAGTGGTCAATTAGTACAATTTATTAGTTAAAGTCTCCCCTATTACACAGTTTGATAGTTCTGACCTCTCTTCACTAAAAATCAATTATCTCATAGTATACAACTCTTTTTCTGACACTATTTTTTATTATATAAAAATAGACTCAATAAGCTTTAATTCTATATCTCATGCACACCCTAATTCCATTTCTACTATCCTTGGTGATTTTTCAAAATCACATCACTGCTGTTGTCCAAACTTTTCCCCTACATATAATTACATGATTTCTTTATAATAACTATCAACTAGGCATTACATAACATCCAAAACATGCTCTTAATTAGCCATTTTAATAGCTAATCATTACCAAGCATTTACAAGCCAATCTTAAGCCATATCATAAGGTTATACACACAAAATGGCTAAGTTCCTATACATGCCATAACTTAAAATATTCGAGTCACAAAATACCAATATAATCCTTTGATAGTGTTAACGATCTCTGACGTCCTTACGATCCCTGAGTTGGCTTGTAAAACCATAAAAAGAGAGAAAGGAATGGGAGTAAGCATTAAGCTTAGTAAGTTTGCATGTAAATAAATAACAACATTCTTAATGCATTATCATATTCTTTTCTTACCAAAATTATTTAAGCCTTTAACTTAATATACTAAGTCTTAAATTCTTACCTGTACCTTTTTAGCTTGAACTTGTCTTACCTTTCCTTTGGTATACTCTTTAACTTTTCCCGTTGAACCACTTGGAATACTAAGGATACGCGGGTACCTTTCCTTGTGAAACTTAACCATTGCCATGTCTTGACATGGTCTTACATGGTATCCTTGCCTTATGAACTCACCAATGCCATGCCTTGGCATGGTCTTACATGGGACCTTTGCCTTATAAATTCACCAATGCCATGCCTTGGCATGGTCTTACATTGGGTCTTTGCCTTATAGTAACTTATCAATGCCATGTCTTGACATGGTCTTACATGAATTTCTTAAACCCTAATGTCATGACATTTGTATCCTACACATTCCTAAGGTTCAACCGGAACTTTCTAAGATTGTTTCTCCATCAATTCATGCTTGAGTCTTTAAATAATAAATTTACAGAATAAATATGTAAATGCCGGAATTTAATAATATTAAATGTAAAATAATAGAATATTGCATTTATTTACCGCAAACTTACCTCGAAACAAAATACGATAAACTATATCAATTTAGTCCACTATCTTTTTCTTTCCCCGATCTAACTCCAGATTTCATTCTTCTTGATCTATGGGTATTTTTCCAAATATGAACCCTAGCATGAATTATTGATAGAATAAGCTAAATCGAGCTACCGAGGCTTCAAAAATGTAAAGAACATTAAAAACGGGGCTTGGGATCACTTACTATGGAACTTGGAAGCTTGAAACAAACCCTAGCTATGGTGAACCCTTGAAAATTCGGCCTAATGAAGAAGATGAGCATATTTTGCCATCTTTTTCCCTTTTTAATTTCTTTTTATTACCAAATGACTAAATTACCCTTCATTAAAAACTTTGGTTCTTTCTGCCTATATATGTCCATTTTTGTCCATGAAAGCCTAATGGTATAATTACCATTTAAGGACCTCTACTTCAATTATGCTCTTCAATTAAATCCTTTAACATCTAAAACTCATATTTATCAACTTTTACAAATAAGTCCTAATAGGCAAATTAGACATGCAATTCATAAAATTTTCTGTCGATATTCTAACACATGCATCTAATCACTCAATAAATCGTAATAATTAATCGTAATAAACTTTTCTATGTCAGATTCATGGTTTCGCAACCACTGTTCCATTTAGGCCCTATTTCGGGATGTTACAATTTCGACTAAGCCCTAAATCAGGCTGTTACATAGATTGTGCTACAAGGGTCCCAAAAGTACAAAAATTATCAAGAAAGACCACTAAAATCACTTACTTGCAAGGAGGATAATTTGTTGAAAATTTCATGCTCCCAAAACCCTCTTTGGCTAGTATTTTCAGTGGAGGAAGAAGGAGAATGAAAAAGATGATAGCCTTTCTTTTGTTTAATTCTATTTTATTCAATTAAGTCACCTAATCTACCAAACCTTAACCAATTCGATTTTCTTGTCCCTATAGCCAGCTATCACCATTAGAAAGGGCTAATTGTACATTAAGGACCTCCAATTTAAGGTTCTATAGCTATTTAACACCTCAAGCTTGTAAAATAAAATTTTTGCACTTTATGCAATTTAGTCCTTTTTAGCAATTAAGCATGAAATTACTAAAATTAATGCACCAAAATTTTCATGCACTCATATAATCATGATATAACACATAAAATAATATAAAAATAGTTTTCTCTGATATTGGATTAGTGGTTTTGATATTACTATTCCGACTAGCCCCAAAATCTGGTTGTTACAAAAATTACAAGTGTATATTGATGAAAATACTACACTTAGGGCACTTGGCCCAATAAGACCAACTCTATCAACCTCGAAAAATTTTACATATAACTAAAGTATAGCATTTCCACTTGAGCAATGTGAATCCAACACTGCCTTGATCTCTATCTTGCCTATCACGTTAAAGAGCTCATACTTAAAAGGGTCTAGTAAGGCCGAATATCTACATTTCAAGCTCGAAATTCTTCTGTGGCTTCAACCCCCCCATTTTCCTCCTAATTCTTGTTCGTAGCTCGTAAATTTAATGCTACAATTGAAAGCCAAGTCCGTTGATTGGGCTACTACAAATACGACCCCAACGTCCGTATTGCAAATTTGATCATTGTAATAAATTACAGATTTGACTTATCGACTCATCTCCTCCCCTACGATAATCAAGTTCTCAATTTAAAATGAAATAAATATTTAGAACAAAATAATCTTTATATGGTTATTTAAAGAAATAGGAGACGAAACTCAAAATGCAACTTTTCAACAAACATAATTTGTTGGTGTTGGAGTATTGAATACTTTGGTAGGAATGCTGGGTAGTTTAATAGGAAAAAAATGGACAGAGGGAGGGATACATTAAAAATGTGTCGTCTGAGACGTGTTTTCATCGAATAATAATGAATGCTCGAGGCATGCTTGAAAACTTACCCAGGATTCCTGGGCACAAGGTATCTTCATACGTTTTGGACAAATGGAGAAGAGAAAGTGTGCCCAGATGCCCTGTCAAGGAAGTGCGCCCAACTAGACATGTTTTATGATATTTCTGAAGAAAACGCATCTAGTTGGGTGTGTTTTCCCTGACATGTCAATAAAGAACGTGTCCAGCTGGGTGGGCTTTCTCTCCTCCATTTGTCCAAAGCCTGCAAAGTTGTCCTACTCCTGGGAATCTCGGGTAAGTTTTCAAGCACGCCTCAAGTATACTGATTTATCATAATTTGATAGCCAAATTAGGCTCTCCAATACACTTGAGGAGCTTATTCGTGAGTAATTTGAGTATTTTTTATATTTTTTTATCAATTTTAGTTTCAAGTGTTAATAATTTTTTTTATTTTTTCCACTTTTTTAAGACCCAAATTGGCCCAACGATGCCATAGGAAACCTAAAATTGTGATTGAGTGTTATAGGGAGTCGATGTTGGCTTGAACATGAAGAAAATATCACTTAGAAGGTGGGTATCGTGATGTCGAAGCATGAAAGTTGTAATACCCCTAACAGTGTTGAAATGAGGAAAATTGAGGCCATATACATTGGTTTCGTGATACCAAGACCCCCCAAAACCCTCAATTTCAAGACTTTTGTGGGATCGTGATACCCAAGCTTGGGTATCATGATACCACTACATGACATATGAAAAACTATAAGGAAAATTTTATCTCTAACAAGCTTAAGTCTATTTTTTCATTTAAGGGCATAATGGTCAATGTTAGGTTAAATGATTGTAGGCTACAAATACAACCTTATAAGCCTTTGATTTCAGTTTTTTGTGGTTGAACAACTATTCTTTGGTTTCCTTTTCCTTTTCTTTTCTTTTTCTTTTTTAAATTAGATTTTCTCTTTTCTTTTTAGAGTAGATATTCTTTTTGTTGCTTTATTTCTTTCTTCTTGTTGAATACTATGTAAAAGGGAGAGGGTCAAACTCTTGGGCTTCATCAAATTCCAATAAATTGAATGAACATTTTCTTAAAACTTTCACCTTTATTTTATACCTCTCATGTGTTTGATAAAATGCTTGTTTGGAATTTAAGCTTGACTATGTGCTAAATTTGTTGATGGTTGGTTGATCAGTTATTTGCTAGCTTAAGTTTAAGTTTATGTTTAATTAATTGATTTTTCGATTATATCAAAATGCTTAATACTTTATAATTGACGCCTCTAGTGGAAAATCTAGATAAATGAAACTGAGAGGAGAGTTTATCCTTAGATAGTTCAATATAATTGTGTCGAATAATGAGACCGAGAGGAGATCTATATCCTTAGGTGAGACCAAGAGGAGAACCTAGGTGGCATCTTTTAGTTTAGGATAAGACCGAGAGAAGATTCCTAGCTAAGAGTTATATTCATTATAATTGGTATAGATTTATTAACTTAGTTTGTGATTAACGAATCAATCGACCGTCGTTTTATCATTTACATTTTCTAAAACAACAAGGAAAAAAATTAAATTAGTTAGTCTAATTGATAGTTTAATTTTAGTCTATAAACAATTCATATTTGAACTTGCAATAATAATTTTATTCACACTACGAACCTCCCGCCTAGGACAAAGACACAGCCCGATGTCGATTTCATCGAATCCCAACATGTTTGGAAGTCTAAATCAGTATAGCTGATAAGAGTAAGATCTCTTCCAGAATACACAAGCTTAAAGTCCCTAGTTCTCCATAAATACTTGAGTATATGATTAACTACTTGCTAGTGTCTTGGATCGGGATTCGCTTGATATCGACTCACCAAACCTAATACGAAATAGATATCTAGACATGCACATAACATGGCATACATGAGATTTCCTACTATAGAAGCATAAAGAGTCTTTTTAATGTTTTCTCTTTCTTCTACTGTTTTAGGACAGTCCTTTAAAGAAAGATGAAATCCTAATATAGAAGGTTGAGTTCCCTTCTTTGAATTGGTCATTGCATAACATTCTACCATCTTGTGTATGTATGATGCTTGTGATAATACTATCAGTTTGTTCTTTAGATCCTTTAGGATTCGAATACCTAGAACAAAGTTAGCTTTTCCCAAGTCCTTCATGCTAAACTATTAAGTTAATCATAGTTTAACCGATGATAATGTCCCTACATTGTTTTTAAGGAGTAGAATGTCATCAACATATAGAATGAGAAATACCACCTTTCCAATCTCAATATGTTTATAAACACAAAGATCATCTACGTTTTGCTCAAATCCAAAATTTTTGATCGTTTGATCAAACTTTTGATTTAATGAGCTGATGCGTCGTCGAGAGCACCAAAAATATCCTATCCCTATAAAATAATGAAAAAAATAGTATAAGGGAAGTGGGGTTAAATCCTTAGGGACCAGATTTGCATAAGCTCCTGTTCCTCAAAATTCCGGACAGAATCATGCCCAAGAAAACCTGCGTACCTCGAAAAAAATAGAATTTAAAGTTTGATTGAATTGAAATTACGAAAATTAAAATTAATATTGTAATGAAAGACAGAGTTGAGTAAGAGAGTTTTTTTATGGAGAAATTCTAGCCTCCAGTTATCTCGATCCGCCTTGTGTTCTATCATCGGCTTTTACGTGATCCTTCTCGAACATAATAAGCCAGTTATAGTGAAAGATGACGCTTACGACCACCAGGTCTAATTAGATTTTAAACTTACGATTTAGAGGAACCTGACTCTAGCCAACCATCGCTTTTGTGGGACCGTCTTACACTAGATCATCACTTCTCAATGGTGAATGCCACGCCATTTTTTCTCTTGGGCTCGACAACCACTGACGCAGTAAGCTAATGAACCGACTGTGCAACCTTCCCAAAACATACAAAACGGCCGCCTTTGCACAAGATGAAAAGATCACTTTTGAATGGACATGGACGGAAGCGTCAGTCCCGTAGTGCGAAGAAGTGATGAATACTCGTTGAGAATGCTAAGCGCGGATTCTAAGCCTCATGAACCCTTTTTGGGGGATTTCGACAACCTTTGGCTAGATAAATTTAGTGGCTCATGCTTTTTAGGGAAAAAGAAATAAATGTATGGAAAATGGAATTTATATTGAATAATATGCAAGGAATAAAGGCTAAGATTTTTTGGACAGAAAAGATGTGTCAAATTTGTGTCACTCCATCCCCTATTTATAGTACTAGGAAACTGAGTGTAATAGCCAGGCTTTAGCTAAACCGAAACAGTGGTTTTGGAACCACAAATTCGATGTCAGAAAATTATTTTAATATTATTTTTGGTGTTTACAGCATGATAGCATGTATGTGTGAAAATTTCATGAGCTAATTTTATCGTTTAATTGCTCAATTTGAGAAAAAGGACTAAATCGCGTAAAGCATAAAATTTGAGTTGTAATAGTTAAAAGTATTAAATAGCTATGAAATTAAACTGTGGGAATCCTTATGTTGAAATTGAACCATTGTTAAGGTTAGTGGACATTTATGTCCATGGTTTATGTGTTATATATTAATGTTTTATTAAGGTTAATATGGTAATTCATAAATAAAGGTTAATAAAACAAAAACAAAATGAATATTTGTCCATCTTTCTTCCAAATAGCCGAATATTGAAGATAGAAGAAGCCATTGTTAGGTTTCATTCGGCCATTGATTTCCTAGTTGATTAAGGTATGTTTTGAGCTCAGTTTTTGATGATTTTTACGTTTTTGAGATCGTTGCTTCATGTTCTAGCTAGCCCATACCTTTAATTTCAAAACTATTAAAGATTTTAAGAGTTTTCATTGATAAGATTATGTGTTTTTTGGTGTTTAAAGGTGAAATATGAATTTTTGATGATAGATTTTCATGTTTTGTAAAGTGATTTTTGATGAAATTGCATAATAAGGATTAAATTGTGAAATATACAAATTGAGTTGTTGAAATGTGAAATAAATGAAAGTTTTGGGCTGCTAAGGACCTATGTGTGATTCGGCCAAGCTTGGGTTTAATGAAATTATGTGAATTTTGTGTATTTGTGAAATAGGGACTAAATTGATTAAATGTGAAAATTTAGGGGCAAATGAGTAAAAAGGGCCTAAATGTGTGTTTTGGACTAAATTGAAAGAATATAAAATTGAATAATTAATTTTGATTATATTTAGATCAAGAAAAGAGGAATCTGGAATTAGATCGGGGGGAAAAAGTTATCGAGTAGTCGATCCGATCCATCAAATCCGAATACGAGGTAAGTTCGTATGTGAAACTTTCATTATAAATATATGTTTAATGCTTTGATATCGAATAAACTATGCTTATGAGATACGAATAATGTTTGAATTGTGAATACGACTCTACAGATATGTTCGACGATGAAATCGACAAGTGTAAATTTCTTGGTGAACCTTAAGAATAGTTTAGGATGCTAGTGACATGTCATTAGGTTATTGTGGTGGCTTTGGGCCACGAGATCTGCATTACGGGTGCGAGTGATACCTTGATTTGGCTGCGGGCCTTGGTATAGGTATTTTGGAGAGGAGTTACCTTCATTTGGCTACGGGCCTTGGTATAAGTACTCCGGGATAAGTTACCTTGATTTGGCTTCAGGCCATGGTATAGGTACTTATCGATTGAGATCTTTGAGTATCCAACTTCTATTCCTAATGGTTCAACGGGTAAATGAATGATGTGGTTGAGAAAGAGGTTAGTACGAGACGATACAGGTATGTACGGAACCTATTCGAATATTAAATAGAGAAAGTTCGATGAGTTTATATTTGAGACATGTGAAAGGTTTGTAGTTATTGTGTTTATGATTTTGTCATGTGTAACTGGTTGAATTACATTTATTAAATGAATTGAGTTATTCACTTACGAGCTTATTAAGCTATGAAGCTTACTTTGTGTTATTTTTTCTATGTTTTATAGTGAATCAAGGCTAGCTCGGATCCGAGAGTCTTCAAGAACATCATTGCACTATTGGACATATATTTGGTACTTTTGAGTTGTGTAAATATGGTATATGGCATGTATAGGATATATGTGGTATTTTGGTTCTGATTATAGCCATGAGATTTGGCTTGTAAATTGTATACGTTTTAGTTTGTATATATAGCCATGAGTGATAGCTCATTTTGGTATGTTTTGGCATGAATGTGCTTATGGTTTTAGAGTTGCTCAACTAGTTATATTTTGAGTTGGGTAGTTGATCTATAAGGTGTGATTGGAGTTGATAATTTGAGTAGTTATGTGCTTGTAAAATTGTGCTTGATGATATAAGTGTGGAATGGTTATTTGATTGAATTGTATATATGAATTTAGGTATGAAATTAGATGGAAAATTATAGCATATTTAAGATTGGTATTGATGGTAATTGGATGCATATTAATGTCTTGAAAAGGTACCAGTTTGGTTGTTTAGGTGAGCATGAGTAAGGGTGACAAACTGGCCTTACAAATGGCCTATTTTTGTCCACACGGGCAGAGACATGGGCGTATGTTCAGCCGTGTGTGACACACGGTCATAATACATGGCCATGTGTCCCCTGGTGTTGAAATTGAATTGAATTCAGTCTGCTCCACACGGCTTTAGTATACCCCCTAAATGGCACACGACCTAGCACATGGGCGTGTGACTTGGCCGTGTTGAATAAGTCAGTATACCCTACAGTTTTGGCATGACCTGGCACACGGGCGTGTGTGGCCATTTCAAGGGCACACGGGCTAGACATACGGGCGTGTGGTTGGCCGTGTGACCCAAGTCAGTATGTATGCCCTATTTTGACACGGCCTAAGACACAGACGTGTCTGGAGCTGTGTGAGGCACACGGGCGTGTGAACCTGTATGGATGAAAAATTTCTAAGTTTTCCAAAAATTTCGTATGTTATCAGTTTAGTCCCGAACCACTTCTAAAGTGTAACGACCCAAATTTGGGCCTAGTAGAATTGGGCCCAAAGGGCCTTGGGCGTAGGAGTGTTTAAAATTTTTGAGAACAAGAGAACGGCATTATTTCAAGTTGGATTTATTAGGAAGGTGATTTTAGAAAGTTACGAGGTTCCTAGGAAGTTCCGGGTTCAAGTTAGGCTATAGGTAAATTTTTGTGTTTAAGCACTTTAAGGAGAGAAGATAAGTGGTATCAATGCTTAAGGAAATAAGAGTGTATTTTGCTAGCATAAGTGAAGCACATGGTGGAGTGGTGTGGCGTCAAGTAAAGAGCATGAAGGGGAAGGGTTCGAATCCCATCTATTGCATTTTGATTAATTTGTGCTTCATTTTCAATGCGTCGGCCATGGCTTTAATATGGTAAGGAAGACTTTTTAATTATGGAAAGAAGACTAAGGATTATGAAAAGGAGGAAAGCAAGGGAGAAACAAGGAAAGAAATCAAAGAAAGAGATAAGGGAGGGGGACATGTGGGCCAAATATTAGGAGTTGCCTAGGATAGAATTTTGGTCAACACTCATCTTTTCGGTAAAGATGAATACACGATTTTGGTAGGGGGAGTGAGGGGCCGATTTTCCTATAGTTTTTACAAGTTTTGGTGCATGAAAGGCTTATTCTTCTTTTAGCATTTTTTAATGTTTTCTTTTCCCAATTTCTTCCCTCATTGCCGAAACTCTAAAGCCAAAAGTGAGCATCTTTTTCCTTTGTTTTGCTGAAACTAACTAGCCATTTTGTCCAATTCATTTTTTCCCATTTTCCCTTGGATAGCCGAAACCGTCTAGTACTCTCCTCCATCTCTTCTTTTCTTTTTACCATTTCTTCAACTTTCTCTCTTTCTCCCAAAACAACATTACCTTGTGGCCGAATCTTCTTGCCCATTTTTCTCCTTAGCTGAACTTCTTAACCCTTCATTTCTTCTTCATTATTTCTTTCTCGTTCGTGTTGGCACTCAATTCTTTGATCGAATAGGTAAGTGATCTTATTCTTCTCTTTTTTATTTTCATTTTCTTTTCTCCCTAGCCGAATGTGTGTCTATTAACATTCGGATGTTTCATTTTTGTTCAAAATCGAAATATCATTCTCTCATAATCTTTCATATCGTGATCATCTTCTAATATAGTGTTATAGTGGAAAGTCAAATCTCATATCCTTGTCTCATCCGTAGCCATAAGTTAATTGGTGGAAATCGGTTTCATCATCGTTAAGGGACGGAATCACTCGATATTCTTTACTTGTTAATCCTTCAGAAATAGTGGCAAGTGGTAACGTTTTGAAAGGAAAAGTGATAGGAGAACACAAAAGGAGTGGATTTGACTTTCCTACTCCTAAGTTCAAACGAAGGGCGGTATCGGCGGTTCGGGATTTTCCACCGGGTTGTGGACCATCATCCGGTGAAAATAGACAAATCGTGGTCATTCACGATACTAAAGGTAAGTGTTTCCAATAGGTCGTTTGATTTAGATTTAGATTAATAAAATCTCGTTTGTTGGATTAATCGAGTGTAATGGTGATTTAGGTGCCAACGATCAAGAAGGATTAATCCTTACCGTAATCAGGTCAACTGAAATCCCGTAGATTCATGATTAGATTTCACGTTGGAAAATAGATCGTTATTATTATTATTAATATGGCTAAAAAAATCATAATAGGGCACAAATCGAGAAATTTGCTTAAATTACATTATTTCTATAGATTTGTCAAAATCGGTATTAAAATTGTTAAATTTACGAAAATTCCCTATGGGCCGATTTACCAAAATGCCCCTATGGGCCGATTTACCAAAATGCCCCTATAGGCTGAATTGCTAGAATGCTTTAGTGGGTCGAATTACAAAGTTCTATAATGGGCCGATTCACTGTAATAAATTACTGGATTAATAATTGTTATTCATATATGTGGATATTATGCTTTATTATGTATGTTGCATGTTACATATTGCATGGGTTGGGAAAAATGTTGGAGAGCAGTGTAGCCTGGTGGCATTGCCACAAAATGTTCATTATCATGTTCACTTATGATTTCGGTGGCTTGGCCACAATAAAAATATATATAATATAGCGGCTTCTCATTTGCAATTTTAGTGTGAGCGATGGGGTGGGTTGACTTGATCCCCACAGGTGTGATTGGCTGGTCGAGGGTGTGATGGATGGATGGGTTGGGCTGCATACATTACATTTAAATATATCGTTATGTTAATGGGCTTCGACCCAAGATAATGCTATGCGGGTTCAGGCCTAGTGGATGACGGTAAGGGGATTATACACTGAGTTCTAGTAACTCACTCCTTTTCCATAACCCTTGCAGGTAATGCTCAGTGATGTGGACTTGGGCCATGGATGACTCGATGGAGGCCATACTTCAGAAATGGTGTTCTTGAACTTTAGATTTCTATTTACGTTTACTTTATTACTTTTACTATTTTGGGTTTTTAAGTTGTAATAAGGCCTCTGAAATATTTTATTTTTGCTTTATGTTTGACGTACTTATTATCTTGCTTAATTTATTTTAAATGGGAATTTTGTAAAAATCATAAATAACGGTTTCCAAAATTGATTAACAAAAGGTTTTTTTATAAATATGTACAAATATTTTAACTCGAATTCTCTTTCAAATTACCAACGACATTTTCAAAAGTCACGATTTTAACGTTCACTACCTCGATTTTTGATTCATCAATCAACCTCTCAAAAATAATTGTATTTTACCAAATATTTACATCTAAACTTGTTTTCTTAACCATAACCAAATAACACTTATTTTAGTACAAATCACAAGGACTTTATACATTTTCCTCATTTGATATGTCTGATCCGGTCGTAACGTATAGGCCGGGTTTGGGGTGTTACATAAAGCATATTTAAGGCCTCGTAGGCTCTTATAAGGGACAATGTGATTGTGTTGAATGGTATTTGAGTATGAATGAATAACTGTATGAGTATTGTATGTTAAATGATGTGTATTGATCGATAATACCTTGTAACCTTACTCTGGCGACGGATGCGGGTTAGGAGTGTTACACCTAGTCTATTCCTAATTAAATTCTAAAAGATAAATATAAATAAATAAAGATAATTAAAGATAACTAAAGATAAAAGCTAAAATTAAATCTAAATAATAATCTTTAACAATTATCCTTGTATAATTAAAAATTAAATAGAGTATTGTGTTTATAAAATCTCTTTTTTGCACTTTTGCCCTTAAGTTTCCCATACTTTTCATTTTCGACATCACTTCTTTCCTACTTCACATGCTGGCCCATTTTATCTTTACATTCACGGTTTTTTCCCCCAAATGTCCTTTTTCCTTTAATTTAGTTCCTACAAGATAAAAAACCATAAATAGCTCAAATTAGTAGGATCATACTCAAAATAAATATGTAATTAATTCATAAAAATATGTCATTCTAGAGTATTATCATGAGCGAAATGCTTGCTTAAGTCCATATATAGATCTAAGTAATTTGCAAAACTTTATGGTCATTTCCTTTAGCTATATATTCGGTGGGTTGCATCATGTAGATTCTCTCTCCAAGATAGTTGTTCAAGAACACTATTTTGACATCCATTTACCGAATTTTGTAATCAAGAGTCGCCGTAATGGATAACAATATGCAGATTGACCTGAGCATGGCAACCGAAGAGAAGGTTTCTTCATAATTGGTACCTTCTTTTTGAGTATAACCTTTTGCTACAAGTTTGTCCTTGTAAGTTTCCACTTTTCCATTTGTACTTCTTTTTTTTTCTTGTAGATCCACTTACACCCTATGGGTTTTATCCCTTCCGGTAAGTCTACAAGTTTATATACTAAGTTGGGTTGCATAAAATCCATTTAAGATTTCATAGCTATTTCCTAGAGCTTGGAATTAGCACTCTGCATGGCTACATCAAATAAGTGGGTCATCATCTTCCTATTCGGTGACCTGCCATGATTTATTATCCCCATTTACATAATTCTAGCATGTTTAATAATAAAATCAATTCAATTTAGTAATAATTTATGTTTTTAGGGTCTAAGTAGTACAAATATGATTTTTAGTAGTTTTTAGGTTATGTTACAACTGATAAAGATGATGTGGTTATGTAAGATAGATTAGGAGCTGAAAATGCAATTTTGGGGGTCAAAACTGCTACCAATGTCGTGACAACAAATCATGGAAGTTGTGACATCAAAGACAGATGCTAGGAAAAGAAAAAATAGAGTTCACATTGAGTTGAAGAAGTACTCGACGTAAGGAGTTTGCCAAGTATTTTAGCGCTACTATATACGCCAAAAGACACGGTAAAAGGGTTCACCAGTGTGTTTGGCGAACTTGCAACTTGTTTGATGAACTAGTGTCCACTAGTTCAGTTGCGAAATTGGGGTTTGCTAGTCAAATATTGAGTCAGACTCGAATTAATAAATAAAGATTTGGTATATCTAAGGATACTTTATGTAATAGCCTATTTTTCAATGGTGTCGGAAACAGTGGTTTCGGGGCCACCAAATCTGACGAGTAAGTTCGTAAATATTATTATTTAATATTTATGAGTCAAATGTGATTTTTAAAAAGGTTTTTGATTTGATAATTTATGTTATATAAGTGATTTATTAAGTTCAAGTGATTTTAAAAAATAAGGTATTGGGACCTTATTTTAATAAACTAAGCCGTAAATATTTTGATAAATATTTACGGAGTGTCATTAAGGTGGTATTAAAGTTTTGTTAAGAAATTTTAACATTTCAATAGTTAATTAATTAAAAAGGATCAAATAAAAAAATGCATTCCCGGGACTCCGTTACTGTAAACCGAACTCATAAATATTTATTAAAAATATTTATGAAGCTAGTTGTGTAGTTAATTAGGTTTCGATTAAATGAATTTGCATGAATTAAGAGTAATTAGGTATAGGACTAAATTGTATATGGGGTAAAAGTTGAATTATAAATTAAAGGAAAATTAAAGGGACCAAAGAACCAATTATGCCATTGCTTAAAATTGAGGCGGCATAAGATAGATATTTATAAGTTTATTATATATATTATTATATATATTCTTAATGTTTAAGTAAATATATATTATATTATATAATAATAAAATAAAGAAACAAAAAGAAATAGAAAGAAACAGAATAGAAACGAAACAGGGAGAAAGAAAGAAAGAAAAGAAAAAGGAAAGAAAGGAAGAAGAAAGCCACGGCCTTAGGGGCTTCCATTGTTCAAAGTTCAATTGGTTAGTCAATTTAGTCCGAGTCGTGTTAATAAGGGTAATTAAATGAAATGGCACTATGATTGATATTGGATGGTATTATATGTGAATTGAAATGGGATAGTGAATTAAAATATACAAATGAAATGCATGAATTATGTGTTCATGAAATGGATATGAAATGGATAATATTATTGTTAATTGACATGTGGATCAAACTGAGAAAAGCTATTATATAGCAAGTGATGGAAATTGAATATGGTATAAAATAATGTATTCAAGATTTGAGTATTGTATGGATTGTGTTATTATATAAATAAATATGGTTTTAAATGTTCAACTGTGCTTAATATTTAATTGTGCATATTATATTATTTCATTTTTAATTATTCGAATTATAGAAATACCACTGAGTTTATACTCAGCATACGGTTTTGTTTTTCATGTGTAGGTTAGATACTTAATTTTGATCGTAGATCTAGCATCTAACAACGATCCCGAACTCAAAAGTGGTGATGTTTATCCTTTGTGTCGGCATGTACCTAGGGTGTCTAAATAATATTTATTTTGCGGTTTGATTGTAAATGAGGTTATAAGTTTAATTTTGGTTGGCTTTATACATATAAATATGTGTTTGTTTTTAAAGGCATATTATAGCATGGTAAATTGAACTAAATCTAGATAGGTGCATGTGAATTTAATTCTATGTTTAAGTGCTTATGAACTAGGCAAATTGATTTGGATTTGGTATGTTTATAATTTGGATTAAAATGATACTTTGATGACTTGTTTTGATAATATGAAATGTGTGAAATTTCTGTCTGTTTGATCTGTAAACTCTTGTAATGCTTCGTAACCCAATTCAGGCTAGAGATACGGCTGGGGGTGTTACAATTTATGTGCAAGTAACACCTTTCCTAATTCAAATAGGGCATCCTAAGATTTCCAAGACACTTAGGTTTATAAATGCGACCCTTAATTTATGAGAATTCTCTCACTAAATATTCTACTATTAAGTCATTGTTTCTGAACCAAGTTTATAGCAAATAAGGTAAGCATCTATCCTATTAGGTTTGATTGTCCAAAAAAGCTAGGTTCGCTTGCATGTGTGAATTATGTAAGTTCTATCTGTTTAGTAATCTATGTGTTTGTTTATATTGCGAACTAGTCGGACCATCTACCAGCAAGGATAGAGGCAAAGCCAAGCTTGCTTAGTTTATCCGCTTTATCGGTGAGTGATTAAGAATTTCCATAAGTGTGTTAACTAATATTTTTCAACATGAATGTTTATGGTTCGTATCTCGTGTACAAACTATTATGATTTTTGAGAACTTTGTTTTTAAGCTATGTTCTAAAAGTAAGTTTTCAACAAAACTCTATTTTCAAGAGATGTTTATAAGCTATGATTTAAAAGATATGTTTTATGTGTACTCCTAAGCGAGCCTATGTTTTAAGATATGTTTTTGAAGTATGATTTTATAAATTGTGTTTTTATGTACTTTGGTGCAAGCTTGACGTGGGCAAGTGTTTTCAAGTAAGTTATCTATGCAAGCTCTCTATGATAAGTCTCTGTGTGTGCTTCTTTGTAAGCCCTATGTTGGATATATTGGTCTACAAAAGGATTGTAAGTACTCACCACTCTGTCTTTTTTTTTAATTTTAGGGCGTTGAGACCTTAGGACATATAGAGAGATAAGGGAATGTTGAGCTACACTCCATTTAGTGGGACATGTTGGTGTACAAGAGAGTATATTGCCTCACGCTGCATTTTTAGGACATGTTATAAGGACTCTTTAAGTCATTTTAAGGTGTTATAAGGAGATTCGCATATCCAACGAGACTAAGATAAGTTTGGGCTTGAACATATATTACGTTCCTTAACCATTCTATTAAGTATGGGCGAGAAAATGTTTAATGTTCCTCTGCCATTTTGATAAGACAAGTGTGAGAGCTTTTTTTTATGCTATTTTTAATATATATTTTCAAATTAGAACAAGCTAAGTTTTTAAATATGATTTTCGATAAAACATTGAAACTACTTGACAAAGCTTATGTTTTCTGATAAGATCTGCGAATTGGGTCTCGCAAACTCCTCTACAAACCCAACACGTGAAATGATTTTTTTCAAACTAGTTCCTCTTTCTGTTTTAAAAACTCTAGTTTTCAAGCATCTGCTGATGATTCCTGATTATTCACTGAATTCAAAATGAACTCACCCACTCCTCTCTTACTTCACAGTTAAGTAGGTCGTGGATAGCAGAGGCAAGATAGATGACTTGGCGAGGCTCATTCTAGACTAGATATTGGCGAACCTGGGAACATAGGCGATGGGGTTCATTTTATGAGGGCTTTAGACTTATTATATTTTGATTCTATTATCCGAATAGTTTTTTTGAAGTTTTAGCTATTTTGTTTTGTGAACTATGACCTAAAATACTTTATTGTCTTTTATTATTAATAAAGTTGATGTTTCTTTATGCATATTTATTACGTTGTGTTTTACCTTAATATGTGGGTCAGATGTACTTTTACGTACTATTCATGGCAACCACAAAAAATTACATGTGTACCCCTGACCTAGCGAGCCCATATTGTTATGCGAACCCTATTGAAGTATGGAAACCATGCATGCATGATTCCTTTTCACATGCGAAGTTCGCTAAATTATGAACCTTGTTAAGTTGCGAACTCATACTTTACGTGTTTTTATGTGAACTTAGAAAAGTATGCGAATTGCGATTATTCTGTGGACTTGTGTTTTATGTTATACCGCGAACTCATATGTTATTTTGTTGAGTAAATTTTACTGCTATGTAATGACTTAGCATTTTACATGCTATAATTAAGTGGTGTGTTGGAGGTTAGTTTGGGAGTTAATAGAGAGTCAATTCGGTAGCTAATGTGGCACACCAAATGCGGGTTGAACCTACTCGATCGGGTTTGAGGTGTTACATTGGTTGGTATCAGAGCTATGTTCGTTGGACTAACCATCTAACCAATAAGCTCGCCAATGTAACGAGGTGTGTTCTTCAAAATTGGCAAAGCGAGTCCACCAGAACTGATAAGGTAAGTTCACCAAGATTTTGAAGTGTTGTGTGTGAAATTACTTGTTTAGGGTAGGACTGGGAACAACATCACCTTTGGTTCAACCATATCTTTTGCAAGATTATGCCTCAGATTATCCCTCTACTACTCTTCAATCAAGTTAGTAAGTCGTGCGAATTGTGTTCACGTGTAAGTTATGTTTGGCAAATTGTGTTTGCAAGTCTGTCTGTTAAATTGTGGATACCCAGTTACGTGTGTTTGAAGTTTTACCTAAGTCAATATCTCGTGTACATTTAGAGTGAGCAAGAATGCCTCCTCGTAAAGTGAATGCGAACCATTTGAATGAAGCTGCTAACCCTTCATAAGGTAACCGGGCTTCAGCTATGCACGAGCAACCCCACAAGGTGAACATCTTGAAAGAAGGCATGGAACCTTTAGTTCAGGCAATGATTGGAGCTTGTCAATGAGTTACTGGTGCCAATCCTACACCTGCAAGCTGTGGTTTGCACTAGAGCATCTATGAGCCTTCAGTGGTAGGGAATTTAATGGTGTTCAAGGAGCCGAGTAGACTAATGTTAAATATTGGCTTGAGGGTGTTAATAAAATCCTTGAGCAGATGGCATGTACTGATCAAGAGAAGTTAGGGTGCACTGTGTCCCTACTCACTGGTGAAGCTCATTCTTGGTGGAATACCGTGAAGCAAGGAACTATTAGGGATGGATTAACGTAGGAGTTCTTCTTAGGGACTTTCAAAAAGAAGTTTAAGGCTAAGAAATATATGGAGGCTCGCAAGCTTGAGTTCATCAACCTTGTGCAAGGCGAGCTGTAAATGGCTAAGTATGAGGTAGAATTTGTGTGACTGAGCCAGTACGCATCAGAGAAGGTCTTGCAAGAGGAAGATTGTTGTCACCAGTTGCATTTCAGACTACATCATGATATCCAACTTTACTTGGTGACTCATGATATTGCGACCTTCGACGAGCTTGTAGATAAAGCCAAAGCCATTGAAGATATTAAGGCTCCACGAATTGAAGTTCGAACTAGAAAGTAAATATCTACGCGAGTGCTAAAAGGGACTGTGACTCGTGAAACTCTAGTAGAAACATTAAACGAAGCTTTAAGTCATACCGTTCGCGTCAGAAGAACAACACCCAGGATGGAAAGGAGGGTTCGCACATGTTTGCGAGCTCAATTTATGTCTAATGTAGACTTAGCAATGAAGGTAGAAAAGATGTTGGGTAAAAGATGCGAAGCCTATCTCGCTTTTTTGATGGGTTCACAGGATGTGACGAAAGGTGTTCACAAGATGCGAACTATGTAAGACTTTCCTGATGTGATTTCTGATGAGTTACCTAGGTTAACTCTAGATCGCGAAGTGGAGTTAGCCATAGAGTTATACCCTAGTATTACGTCAAATTTGATTATGCCGTACTGCATGACACCTAAAAGGCTTAAGGAGCTAAAGATACAACTTCAGGAGCTACTTAATAAAGGTTTCATTTGACCAAGCATATCACCTTGAGGTTCGCTAATGTTTTTTTTTTGTGAAGAAAAAAGATGATAGTATGAGAGATAGTTTTCTAAATTTATATCCGAAACAATTTTCAGTTTTTCCAAATCAAAAAATGGTGTTCAATGATTTTTATTATCATGGCTAACTAAACCTAATTGCTTTATATAAACACAGGTTGAATTCAAATGATTTCTCATTACTTTTTCTTGGTTTATTAACAAAGTTTGTGGTTGTTCTTCTTAATAATTTCATTTCTAAAGTTGGAATTTCAATTCTTTCCAAAACTGTAATTTTACTTGCTATTGCACCAAAAACTTATTGGTAATACTAAATATAACCTTATATAATCTATAACTAGGTTTTGTAAAATAAAAACTATTTTGTTATCTTAGTTCATGGTTGGATGACACTTAACATCATGGTTGGATGACACCACTAAATTGAATTCTAATTGTCTAAATATTAATGTGAAATAAAGCAATCAACAAATAAATTATCAATCAACAAATACATTACTAAACAAGATCTCAATTATTTACCATTAAATCATGTATAATCAGACATATTAAAAATTTGAAATTCTACAATAACCTAAGTGAAATTCAGCATATAGTAAGATTGAATTGTAAAATTTTAAAGTTTAATTGCCAATTTTGAAAATCCAAAGCTGGTATCGATACCAAATTGATACTAAAACTCAATTCTGTTTTCTTTACAAAACAAAGGTATTGATAATTATTTTATGGTATCGATATTTTATGAGAAAGTATCGGTAATTAAATAAAAATCGATACCATTTTGGCATTCTATTTATTTTAAGACTGTACATAATAACAAGTATTGTTACCAATGCCAAAAATATCAATACATAGGTCAGGAATGGTAAAAAAAAAAATATATTCAAAAAGTTCAATTCATGACCAAAATTCACATAAAGTCAATGTATTTATAGATACATAACTCAATTCAAAGACACAAGTTTTCATATCAAACACATCATTAAATCAACCAACCTAGATCCCTAAACAATATACCTCCATTTCAAACTAACTAAATACATATTTATATATATACAATTAAACTATTAAATCATTGATAGTTGAGGAAACAAATGCCAATTCGCTTCTCCCTAATTAATATATTCACCTTCAATTACTCAAGCATCAAATGTCCATACCATGGTATTACCTCATCTATTTAGACATTTGACAAGGAAACCATTCAACCAAACATATCATCATCAACAAAGATACTAACAATACTTTCACACTCACATATATAAACACAACTTATATAAATTACCAACCCAAACACAAATTACATATTAAATTACAAATGAGCTTTAACTCAAAAGACTTTCTAAGTACATGCCAAACCAAAATAAGAGCATCACTAACGCTTGATTTTGAGATTGTTGTTGGATGCTGAGTTGTCGAGTTAACCGTAAAATAACTAACATGTGCACGGAAAACAAAACCATACACTGAGTGTAATTCAGTGGTATGTCTATAATCGAACAATAATATATATTATAAAGGTTATAATGCATTTTAACATGTCAATATACAAGTCCTATTACATCACCTATCATTCAATCTAATTACATATCTTAAACCGAGCTTATAAACTAATATCCATTATCTACCATTGTTTCAAATTCATTATACTCAATTTCACAGTTCTACAATATAATTTCATCAACCAATCATTAATTCACATATGTTCCAACACAACTCATCACAAATTGAATTCAATTGTATAATATTATCGACATATCATATTTTTAAATCTATTCAAATTAGTCCTTATCACGAAAACTAATTCAAATTGATTCAATTCAACTTGTTCTATCATTTCCTACCTACCTTATGTTATAACCATGTAGCACAATTCATAAATGAAGCAATTAAAAAGGTTCAGGTTATAGAAGTACAAACTGTAAACTCCGATCTATTTGTTTACAACTTTGTCTTTTTCTTTTTGTCTTGGGGTATTCAAGTCAACGTTAGCTACGAATTAAAATAAACATACCAAATCATCAATATACAAACAAATTCACATTCAATTGCTAATTTA
Organism: Gossypium bickii; assembly: GCA_025503065.1. Classification (NCBI taxonomy): domain Eukaryota; kingdom Viridiplantae; phylum Streptophyta; class Magnoliopsida; order Malvales; family Malvaceae; genus Gossypium; species Gossypium bickii. The sequence goes on along the minus strand of CP106712.1, from coordinate 37,854,430 downwards.
AGCAACTTTTGCATTTTATTCAATTTAGTCCCTAAAATCGGGACTAACATAACTTTTAAATTTAACCCCTAAATTTTATGTCAAATTCACTAGAATCCCTAAAAGATATCCTATTTTTCATTTTTACCCCTAATTCTAAAATTTATACAAATTAATCCCTATTGCACAAAATCATCAATCGACTTTACAATTTAGTCTTTTATCAATACTAAACTTAAAATCTACCAAATTGGTCTCTAAAACTTCAACTATTCAATGATGGTAACATTCTAAATCTTTAACAGTAGCAAAAATTATAACATGGGTCAGCTAGCTCTAAGTACTGGGATTTCGAAAAACATAAAAATTTCAAGAAAAAGAACTACATTACAATAACCAATTTTGGTTTTAAAGCTTTCAAACTAAAGGGCGGAATGCTTTTCTTCTCTTCTTCACTTTTCGGTTTGCATGAGAAAACAAAATAAAAGAAATGGTTTTTGGTTCTTTAATTTCCACTTTCTATATTTTATTACTTTTATTTTATTAGTTAACATTATTTTATTTTAACTTTTTATGATATTCATCAATTAGAATTACACGCTACCGTCCACTATTAAACTATTGGTTTAATTACCTCTTTAGTCCCCTTTATTAAGTTCTAATTAAAATTCTTAATGAATCACTTTTACTAGTAATGCGATTTAGTCCCTATACTTAAATTAAGCACTAATTCAACGAAATTACCTAACCGAAATTTAAAATATTTACAGGTCTAATTTACTGAAACGAGGTCCCGATACCTCAATTTTCAAAACCACTGACTTTAGAATCGTTACACTTGTACCTTGTCTAACTTTCCAAACAACCAAAATTATTAGACCAAGCTTCAGTATAATATTTTAATACTCTCGTAAATATTAATAAATAATATTTTCCAACTCTATCATCTAAAAATAGAATTCTGAAACCACCGTTTTTGACACCACTAACTTTCAGGTTGTTACATGCACGTTCCCACGTCGTGACGTGGCTTGATGTGTCGTCGAGACATGAATGATTGACATGTCATTAAGAAGAAGTTTTGTTGCTCGTTGGGATAAGATGACTATCGCAACGAAACAGTGTTGCTCGTCGCGACATCGCGTACTATTTGGACAAAATAAGAGACATTCTCTTACAAATCTCCACCTTATCATGTATTTGTTGGGGATTGACTCGCATAAACAACGAGATAGTAAAAGTGGAGAAGAAGAAACACAAATATTTGACGTGAAAAACCCTCAAAGAGGGAAAAACCACGAGCAAAGGAGGCTTTGACTTTTCACTAACTAAGTAAACAAATGATAGTACAATATGGAGAAAATAAACCTAAAAGTGCTATACGTGCATTACCTAGAACCCTGAATACAAAGCTCAAAATTCCAAAGTGTAGACCACTAAATAAAACCCTAAATCTCATAGGGCACTCACAAAAGGGGTATGAAATATTCTTCATAATTTCCATGAAAACTCTTACCAAAACTCATCTGCGACTACATCTTGTCGCCCCCAAAAGAAATGCCCTTAGTTGATTGACGTGTCTAAATAGGGATACAATGGCCCCTTTAAGTAGGCTTAGATTAGAATTCTAATCATACTAAAATATCCCTGAATAATCAGAGTCCAATTGGGAGAAGAAGTCCTGCTTGAAGTCTAAAATGTGGCTGCCAAATAGGAGAACATGTCATGATGTCATAATGTCTTATTCGCCTCATCACGACATCATCCATCAAGTCTTCTCGATGAGCTGACACTTCTAATCTCGACGTCAAGCCTGTTTTTGTCCTTCTTCAGTTGTATGTTGATTCTCATCTAAGGTGCAACATGTCCGATAAATGTGAGACACACCCGAAAAATCTCAACCTTGACTTGTATTTATCACGCCTCCTTTTCCATGCCCCGTCACGGGTCAAACTCGAATTTTGTAGAATGTCAACCAAGTCTAAACTGTGCTCAAACTTGGAAACAGAAAGACTCTTAGTCTTCAAATCAAAGTTGTATAACGCAACAAAGGCCAATAATACCTAAACATGAGAGACTCTCTCCTCCTGGTTGTAACCCTCTCAGACTAATCTTGATTCAAATACTCTACGAAGCACTTGAATCTTAAAGACAAAAAAAGGATGAGTTTCTTCTCTAAATCATGCACACGCTTGAAATCTAACACGACTCCACCATCAAATAGATTATGTGAAGAGCATTAAATCATCACCCTTGTCCTGGGCCACATCAGCTACCTCTTTAATCATCTGAAACTACCAAAAACTGAAATTGGTGATCTGTCGAACTTCTGGATATCCAAAATCATTATTGTGTCACTGAACGAGTCAATCTATGGAAGCTAAGCTATAACTCTGATACCAGTTTGTTGGGGATCGACCCGTATAAACAATGAGATAGTAAAAGTCGAGAAGAATGGACATAAATATTTTACGTGAAAAACCTTCAAACAGGGAAAAACCATGAGCAAAGGAGGCTTCAGCTTTTTACTCACTAAGTAAACAAATAAGAGTACAATATGGGGAAAATAAACCTAAAAGTACTAAACATACATTATCCAAAACCTCGAATATAAAGCTCAAAATTCCAAAGAGCAAACCGATAAACAAAACCCTAAATCTCATAGGGCACTCACAAAATGGGTATAAAATATTCTCTATAATTACCACGAAAACTCTCACCAAAACTCATTTGTGACTACATCTTGTCACTCCTAAAAGAAAAGCCCTGTAGTTGATTGGCGTCTGTAAACAATGATACATTGGCCCCTTTAAATAGGCTTAGATTCGAGTTCTAATCATACTAAAATATCTCTGAATAATCAGAGTCCAAATGGGAGAAAAAGTCTTGCTTGAAGTCTAAACGCAACTGCCAAATAGGAGAACATGTCATGACGTACCAACGTCTCATTTGCCTCATCAAGACATCATTCATCGCGTTGCCCCGACGAGCCGACGCTCCACGTCCCAACACCAGGCCTGTTTTGGCCCTTCTTCGGTTGCTCGTTGATTCTCATCTAAGGTGCCTGCAACGTGTCCAATACATGCGAGGCACACCCTTTTCTTGTGGTTTAATGGCCTATGTCTACTTTCTAATTCAATTTAGTCCAAATTTTGTAAATATTTATTCCAAATACATTTATATATGTTATTTTAAAAGAAATAATATAAATTCTTCTCTTAAAAATTCTAACATAACAAATACAAATATACTTAATTTATTATTTATAATATTTGATATTTACAATTCATTAACTCATCCTAATTATATTTCCAAATTAAACTTGTATTTATACCATTAATTTCAAAATCAATATGGGCATGCTTTCAAAGTTTGAATATGGCGGTAAATTTAAGGTATAATTTAATTTTAAATTAAGTTATAATCCTATTTTTAATATATTTAAAAGAAAAAAAAACTTTCAAAACCATTATTATTTTAACTTTTTTTAAATGTTCTTAACACGGTTGACTGGGATTTTAAAATTAAATTAAATTTAGTACAAACTGATTATAAACAAATCAAAAGTATGGGTAGGATATGGCATATTGCTCTCCCACTGAGAGAATAAACATTCAAATCTTTAAGATAATATTATTGGAAAGGATACTCATAAGTCCCGAACATGAATTGTAAAATGGATACGTAAGATAAAAAAAAATTAATCATAATACAAATTATCAAGATTCTAAAAATATAAAATTTATATTATATTATTTATAATTTCTAAGTCTATTTTTAAATTTTAATAGATTTTGTAATAAATTTTTAATAAATAAATAAAATCTACTTTAATTAATACATAAACTAAAAAAATTAGTATATATATTACAAAGTATACATACTAGCATTTTAAGAAAATTTTAATTCGAAATGATTTGTGATGTTAGATAAGTGGCTTTCTATTTGTATAACACTGAATTAAATTATGTTAACGAACGTAACATAAATTCAAATTTCAGAATTACATACGCCTTAATCAACTCGTGTATGGTATGAGTAAAAAACAACATAAATTTTATAATAATAAAAAAACATGAAAATATTTCCAAGTATAGTTTCAGACATGGATCAAGTACATGGTGGGATGATGTGGCAAAGTCAGGTGAGATTCAAAGGGGACTGTCTTTATTTGGTAAAAAAGGAGTTCGAGGCAAATGATAGGGAACCCAAAATGAAAAAGATACTTGTCTTCCCAAGGGTAGTCTTCCAAATCCCATACAAGAAGGTATAGGAACTAGCCTGGTGCTGTCTTCGACTAACATATCTCTTTGTGTTTTGTCTCTCTTGTTTTTTCTTGTTTGAGCTAAAAGCATGTTTTTGCAGACCATAGAGGGTTCATTGCTCTGGTTTGTATTGGTCTTTTAGTATTTCAGACATAGACTGTTGCTTACTGTTACAGTTAGTTAAGGAAGTTAGCTAGCTGTTAAGTAAAATAGTTAGCTGTTAGGTGAAGTAGTTACTTCTAGTATGCGTATGTGATTGTATTAAATACCCATAAAACTGCGTTCAATATATCTTCTCTGAGATAACAAAGAACTCTTCTTTTCTTCCTTCTTTGTCAACTCTAACATGGTATCAAGAGCTAGTGTTTTCTTGGTATAACATGTGTATATTTTTTCCTTTTGTGGTTTAATGGCTATGGAGGACGTTCCAGTTGTTGATACTCCTAGACATTCCTCCAACACTGGGGAGGCAGTTCATTCTCAAGATATTGGTGGTATGGCTTTGTAGACGGTTCACTATTTCTCAAAACACAACACGATCAAACTCAATGAAAATAATTTTCTTTTATGGAAGCATCAAATTCTATTGATTCTTGAAGGATACGATCTTGAGGGGTATGTGTTAGGCACGGTTGTTGTTCCTTCTCAATTTGTAACTGGGAACGAGTTAATTGAAAATCCAACCTTTCTTGTTCATAAGAAACAAGACAAGTTTCTAGCTTTTTGGTTGTTGTCTAAAGTCACAGATGATGTATTGGTGTATCTCACGAAGGCCAAAACTAGCTTTGAAGTCTGGGCAACCATTGAAAGAAGGTTTGGTGCAAAGTCCAGTGTCAAAATCTCGAGTATGCATCATACTTTATACTCTTTAAAGAAAGCAAATCTTACTGTCAAAGAGTATTTTTTTCAAAGTAAAGAGTATGAGTGATAGTCTGATTATAATTGGTAGTATAGTGACTGACCAGGAACAAGTGAGCATCATTCTGGTAGGTCTCTCAATGGAATATGAATCTATTCATGTGATAGCTTCAGCAACTCCTGTGTCCCTTGACTTGCTGACTAAGATGCTTCTTGATTGTGATGCAAGATAGTTGGCTCTGCAAACAGAAGTCTCTTTATAGGCTAATTTAGCATCTCACCAGAAACATGATGGAGTGACTAGATCAAAATATACTGATGACTCTAAAAGCTATCTTCAGGAGTTCAAGCATGGACACAGAGGGCAAGGAAGAGGTTGATCTCATGGTAGAACTCATGGTAATTGTCGTGGCTGGTCTCGTTCTCGGCCACAGTGCCAATTGTATGGCAAAATTGGTCATGTGGTTCAAAATTGTTATTATAGGTTCGGTAAAAATTTCTCTGGTATTGATCAAGGTTATTCGATGACAGTCAATTATCATCACCTTAATAGGAAAGGCTATCCTACTCAAGCACCTCACTGCTCTACCATGTATCATTGTTGTGGCTCAAATCTTTCATCTTCACAGACTCCATTCCTATCCACTTAGAACACTCATCGAGATCCTTCTTCTATCACTAGTGATAAGACCTGGTATCCTGACTCAGGAGCAACTAATCACATTACTCTTGAAATAGCTAGCTTACCAGTGCATCGCCCTATGTAGGTACAAGTAAGGTGTTTATGGGAAATGGTGATTCTGTATTTATAGCTAACATAGGGTCTTCTGCTCTATTGGCTGGTCCTAGGATTTTGCAACTCAAGAATATGCTTCATGTTTCTACCATTTGTAAGAACTTGCTATCAGTAGGTCAGTTTACAAGAGACAATGGAGTTTATTTTGAGTTTCATCCATTTCTTTGTTTTGTGAAGGATATTCAAACAGGGAAAACTCTGCTAGTGAGCCATATACATGATGGACTGTACAGGTTTGATGTTTCTCGTGTAGCTTCCAACTCAACTACTGATGTTCGAGGGTCAGGATCGAAGCTTGTGTGTAATACTTAGCTTATATCTTCTGTTGAGTTATGACATAAAAGCCTTGGCCATCCCTACAATAGCACTCTTGTTCTTGTTTTGTGTAATTCTAATATTCCTTTCAGAAATAATAACTTACCTCATGTATGTTCAGCTTGTCAATTAGGCAAAGCTCACAAGTTACCTTTTGGTTCTTCAAAAATATTGTATTATTTACCTTTTGAATTAGTTGTGTCTGATGTTTGGGGACCAGCACAATTGCGATCAATTGATTTCTTCTATATGTTTCCTTTGTTGACATGCATAGCAGATATACCTGGTTGTACTTTCTCAAAAATAAATCTGAGGTTTTCAGCTACTTTTTTCATTTCTAGAAGCTTGTTCAGGTTCAATTTGGTTGTTCTATCAAAATGCTTCAAAGTGACTGAGGAGGAAAGTATTAATCTCTCTTGAAGGAGCTCTCTCGGCTCGACATTCAACACAAGGGTCACGTTTCCTCGTACATCCGAACAGAATGGAGTTACTGAAAGGAAGCATAGACAGATTTTTGACATAGGACTCACTCTCTTGGTTCAGATATCCATTCTTTTGGAATTTTGATCATACACCTTTTTCTCATACAGTTCATCTAATCAACAGGTTACCTACCACTGTCTTACAAGGAAATAACCCTTATGAGAATCTTTACAAAGCTAAATCGATTTATTCCCAACTAAAAGTGTTTGGATGTGCTTGTTTCCTTTATTTGAAGCCTTTCAATCAACACAAACTTTAATTTCAACCCTAGCAGTGTGTTTTTCTTAGATTTGGTGCCAATCAAAAAGGCTATAAGTGCATTGATGAAGAAGGTCGAGTTTTTGTTTCTCGACATGTTATGTTTGATGAATTTAAGTTTCCTTTTCAGTGTGGCTTCTCTTCACATTATAAATTGGGCTCCATAATACATTTACATCAATACTCGTATGTCCTTATGGTTGTAGCTACTGCTCCTCAGCTTTGTGCTCATGACTCCAATACCTTATTAGGATCAGCCAGGGACTTTCCTGTGGAAAGTTCACCTCGGGTTTCTTCTATAGCAAGTTCTTCTACAGGTACAGCTGATATAGCTAGATCTTCTCCTGAGGGTCAACTTGTAGAAACATCAGTAATAGACTGTGTTAATGTTCCTTCTCTATGTGAACAACTTGGCAGTTTTGACAGGTCTGTCACATCGTTATGTACGTTTTTGAATTCACATCCTATACAAACTCGATCAAAGAATGGAATTTTCAAACCTAAAGTGTTTTCGTCAGTTATGACTGAGAATGAGCCAGTGTCTATTGAAGAAACATTCAAAAGTACTGCTTGGAAGGCAGCTGCACAGACAGAATATGATGCCTTGCTTGCCAATCACACTTGGGATCTAATGCCATTGCCTGAAGGCCGTAGGTTGTAAATGGATTTTTAAAGTAAAGAGAAATGTTGATGGCTCGGTGGCTAGATACAAAGGTAGACTGATGGTTAAAGGATACCTCCAAGAGGCAGGCATTGATTTCCAATAAGCATTTAGCCTTGTGGTCAAACCAATAATGATTAGGGTGGTTCTTACACTTGCTGTTTTGATGGCATGGTCTCTAAGGCAAGTGGACATCAATAATGCATTTTTAAATGGTGACCTACATGAAGAAATTTACATGGTGCAACCAACGGGTTTTGAGCAACAAGAGAGTAATGGAAAACAATTGGTAAGTAGGTTAAGAAAGGCCTTGTATGGACTTAAGCAAGCACCTCGAGCTTAGTTTCACAAGCTAAAGGAGTTTCTTGTAGCTACTAAATTTGAACTGTCAAAAGTTGATAATTCTCTTTTTATTCATCATGAGGGGTCCCATTTGCTTTATGTTCTAGTATATGTGGATAACATTATTGTCATTGGGAATGATTCTCATGCAATCGATCAATTTGTTGAGGAGCTCGATGTTCAGTTTTCCTTGAAAGACTTAGGAAAGCTGAGTTAATTCTTGGGAATTGAAGGTAATTACACTCAAGATGGTTTTTTCCTCAATCGAAAGAAATACATTCTTGATCTACTTCAAAGGGTCTCCATGGACAGATCTAAAGGCTCTCCTACACCAATGATAACTATTTGCCATTTGTCAGCTCACGTAGGAAGTCCTATTAAAGATGAACATCTTTACAGAAGCATAATAGGTGCTCTATAATATGTTGTGATCACCAGACTAGACATTGCCTTCTCTATGAATAAAGTATGTCAGTTTATGCACAATTCATTGTATCGCCACTTTAAAGCTGTCAAAAGAATCTTGTGTTATTTGCAGGATACCTTGGATCACGAGTTAAGGTTCACTCGAAATTTGAAACTTTTGCTTAAAGGATATTCAGATGCGAGTTAGGGATCAGATGTTGATGATCGATGGTCAACTTCAGGATATTGTGTGTTTCTTGGAGGGAATCCAATTTCCTAAAATTTAAGAAAGCAGCAAGTGGTCTCAAGGTCCAAAGCTAAGGCTGAGTACAAAAGTCTTGCTCATGTCACTACAGAAAGGATCTGGATTCAACCATTGTTGTTTGAATTATATTTTCTAGTTAAGAGCAAGGCATTGGTATGGTGTAATAATTCAACTGTTGTTGCAGTAGCAGGAAATCTTGTTTTGCATTCTAAATTCAAGCATGTTGAGCTGGACTTGTTCTTTGTTAGGGAGAAATTTGGAAGTGGATCACTTCAAGTTGGACATGTTCCCAGTCAAGATCAGATTGTAGACATCTTTACTAAACTGTTATCTGTAGGATTATTCACCAAGTTTAGAGGTCAGCTTAAAGTCCTTACCAACAGTCATGAGGTTATAAAAAGGAAAGAAAGTCACCAAGCACGGGGCATGTTATGAGTATTCCAACGATTTCTATTACTATTACAGTTAGTTAAAGAAGTTATCTAGTTGTTAAGTGATGTAGTTAGCTATTAGGTGAAGTACTTACTTCTAGTATGAGTACGTGATTGTGTTAAATATCCATAAAACTATATTCAATACATCTTCTCTGAGGTAACAAAGAACTATTCTTTTCTTCCTTCTTTGTCAACTCTAACAGTCTGACAGGCATAGACCTTGCTCTCACACCATTTGTTAAGCATTCCAGGATTCTCAAGGTGGTTGTTGTGGATTATTTGCGAACCAGACAAAGCTTGGCGCCTGCACATTCAATGGTGTTTGATCCAAATTAATCGAACAAAAGAAGAATTAAAAAAGGATCGAATCTCATTCATAATAGATGTTGAAAAACATCTGAAGCTGTTTTGTTTCTTAAATTTCAGACAAATAATGAGGCAGTGGCAGATTGTCAACAAAGGATGTTTGTTGAAGGTATAACTAATGCAAAGGGAAAAAAACAAATGGATTTTCTGGTTTCTCAGATGTTTCCTCCAATTAGGTTTGTGGAATTTTCTTACATTTTTCGAAGTTTTCTACCATGATTTTTCTCTCTATACATTGTATAAATCTAGGTACTAAGTAGAGCAATACACAAATGTAGTTCTAGTGTTTTTTATTTCTACGGATTTACTCAACTCAATTTGATTTGTTTTTTAGTTTGACAATAACATATTCCATCTCTTCAGTTTTTTTTTTTGTTTTCTTATTTTATTTTACCAAAGTCATTAAGCTCTTATTTCGTTTGATTTACCGGTTTTTTGATTTATATCGAAACATGATTATAGAGATAAAAGTTAATTGCACCCAACATAATGAACATTTTAAATTTGTCACTAAACCTTATTTTATATACATCATCAAATTATTGATGTTATATTAATAGGTCTATTCGTTATTAAAATTGTTAATTTAACCATTAAACTAGACATAAAATCTTATATGACATAATTTAAAATGAAAATGTTAAAAATGTTGCTGCATAACTTTTAAAAATAAAGTAAAGTCAGAAACAAAAGTGACTGTAAAGACTTTAGAAACCTCAAAACCAATATTTTTATAATATTCATTTTTTAATTTTCATTTTAAATTATGCCGCATAAGATATGATGTCTCATTTAACGATTAAATTAATCATCTGATTAGTAATATTAAATTAATCATCTGATCAGTAATTAAAGGATTTTATTAATATAACATTAATAATTTGAAAATGTAATTAAAATATGTTAGTGTTTGAGGACCAATTTAAAATGAGTGTCATAGTTTGAAGATGTCTGAGGCAATTAACTCTAGAAAAAATTAGTTTTCAAAGATTTTCTGTATACATGAAAAACTTTTAAAAAAATATTTTTTAAATATAATATTTGTTACCACATCCACACCCAAGTTACATACTTGTTTCACGAGGTTAGACTTTTCCTCTCGCAAACCGCGTGGCCTTAAGCGACTTCTTCGCTTCAAATGCTCCTCAGTTAGCCAAACTCTCGAAAATTGAGAATTCTTGTGGAAATTCTTTAAGGCACCCAACGTATAGCAAAAGCAAACTTTGAAAAGGAAAAAGCTACGAACAAAGAATGCCACAAAAAGAGAATGCACAACAACTGTTTGAGTAAATGCTCTCAGAAAGAATAAAATGATTACAAATGAAGGGGATGCCTCTATTTATAGTTGAGCTCTCCCAAATTCAACAGTACAAATCGATTTACATCAACGACTAAGATTGGTTCCCGTCTACAATTAATAGTTCTAAAGGATTTAAACTCCATACAATCTTATACCTTTAGGATTTACATTATTTACTCTTGTAACTCAAGTTTTACTGGAGTATTTCACTTGGTCACCAAGACTTCAAGTAGATGAGCTTCTCCACGGGTTCCATGAAATGGGCCAGTTCATGTGGGTCAAATGAGCCCATTTAATCAGTTGACCTCTATGGAGCGTTCTATGCGCAATGGTCACGGACTTTGACGAGCAGCATGTGAAATTCTCCCTCACCCATTCTTGTGACACCCTCGTCGCATCCTCGAAATGACACTGGTTTGACTCGTCTCAGAACGGTCTCGGTGCCTCAGCTAATTTGAAATTTCTTTCTGTTGGGTCATCTCGCCTCTCGAAACATTTTCCTCGGCTTATGTCTTTGTCGTCGCCTAACTCAAACTATATTTCTCTTTTTTACAACTTGATCGTAAGAGGTCACCGCTCTTACCTACCGCTATTGTGACTTGCCCCTATCGGGATCCTTTTGGTCTACACAAATAGGCTTAAGCATGCTCATATTAAACATCGAGTTCACCTTGAGGCTTGTTGTTATCTTTGATTTGTAAGCCCCTCAGCTTACTCGCTTCAAAACTCTGAAAGGGTCCTTGTGTCTTTGCCAAGTTAATGGTAAGTCAAAATGTAAAACACTACCAAAGTGTTTTAAATGTACGTCCTTCGTTGCATTTACTCGTCTCGTCTGTCCAATTTGCATCATTACTTTACCCCCAAAGTTTGATGCACAACCCACCTCTGTTTTAGATGGTAGCCCCTTTAATGACTCAATAGGCTTCATATCAGTTTTCTGCCCCTCTAGCATTTCCAAAGGGGTTCGCATAGCACTCACGTCTATCAAGTCAATATTCCTCCCATACAGAATATCCTTAGCTAGTTGGATTGTCGACAATACCTTCGTCCCGCACTTCATGTCTTAACTCACCGGCACAACACATTGTGGTTGTTGAGTATCCAGGATGCATATACAGTTGGCAAAAGGAACCAAAAGAGCATTAATCCAATCAAAGAAATTCAAGCCTAGAACAAAATCGTAATCATCCATGTGGATTACCTCGAAGTCTTCTTTCTCTTTCCATTGACCGATCTGTAGCTCAACTCCTTGTGCTACTCCCGTAGTCGGGACCTCTTTGGAATTCATAGTCTTGATCTTCTTAGTTTACTCATTCACTAAGAGACCAAGTTTACCCACGACGTTCTCCAATATGAACAGGTCTGATGCCCCCGTATCAATAAGAGCACTTTCCTCTGGCCTACAATGTTGATGTCTACACACATCAACCCTTTTTACTTGCGGTCCATCTTCGCTTTGAATGTTCTAAGAGCCTTATAGGCTGACATGTGGCTTCCAATTAATCAAATTTCAACTTTTGCCCTTAGACTATATTGAAACTTGAGATTTAATCTATATGCTTTAGTTTTTTTATTACATAAATTAGTCCTTCTACTTTTATAATGTCATTAGTAAGTCTAAATAGTTAATATCGTTAATTTCAATCAAAATGTTGGTGTTGATTTTCCTTGAGAATACTATTTTAATAGAAAAAATATTTTACCAAGATAAGTTCGTAGGAGTGCTTTTAAGAAAAATTCTAATAAATATTTTTCAATGTTATTTTTATTATTACATTATTACCAAGTGACTTTTTTCAAAAAAAAATTCAAAATCACACAAAAGATTAATAGAAAAGTTTTGATGGTGGTAACAATTGAACTTGAAATTTTAAATTCGAAAAGTAGAGGAACTAATTGTTTTTTTTTTAAAATAAGGGGACTAAATTTAAAACGTACAAAATATATAGGAACTTGGAACATATTTTAATTTTCAAATTATTAGTTTATAATTTTAGACAAACAAATAATCATTTTATATAAAAGGAATGTCCAAAAGACTTCCCTTTATTAACACCCGAATGCATTGTGCTACTTCTTTTTTTACATTATAGAAAAATAATTAGATTAAATTTGATGTCTGAATTAGTATTTTCAATATTATTTTTATTATTATATGATTATTAAGTAAATATTTCTTTTTAGTTTTAATATATCACACTAAATATTTTAATAAAAAAATTTTAACAATCTAACTAGACCTAATTTTTTATATCCATGTTCATGAAAGATTAAATTAAATTTAAGTGTATAGAAACATAAAACATATTTTAATTTTTAAATTTTTACTCACAAACAAATAGGTATACTCCATTCTTAGCATAGATCAGAGACCATCAAAACCATGTTTTTTTTTTTTTTCTTTTCATTTTAATGTTTAAAAAAAATGTACAACAAGCTGTAAATCTGTTGATCTCCATAGAATGCAAGGTTACATCATCTCAACCTTTCGAGTCGTTGCTTATTTTATCCGCTCCGATCTGCGATATCTATTCTCCCTATGAGTTTTTAATTGTACCATAGGGACCTTACGTGCAACCGCCTCCCAAATCATATCCACCGCATCGCAAGGCTGGGACGGGTACTGATACTGAAAGTGCCGAACGGTTTCCTTCAATTTTTCCCACATCTTGGTCCACTGGTCTCTCGATATTCCTCTGAGAAGGTTCAGTAGATATCCCTTCTTCACAGCATCCGATGCACGAACGAAAATGCAAATTTCCGAGTAGTCGATGACATCTTCAAATGGTAGCTCAATCTCATCACTTACAATCACAGGAACACAATGGCTGACAATAGCATCAAAGAGACGGTTCGAAGAAGGTGTATCACCGGCAATGTTGAGGCAGAATTTGGATGACGCCATCCCATGCCCAGCCTGGTTGACTCCATTCCCTTGAATTGTGCCGAATGCAAAGTGTACATCTTTCTCGTCTTTGAGAAGGTAATAAAGTTCTTGCCGAATAGCACCTCCCTGAATAGAAATTTCAAGCCAGAAATTATACATGTAGGAGGAGATCTAACATGGCACATTTCTATATGAAGTTCAGACTCGAATTCATTAAACTACAATTGTTACTTCCAGTTTAACATCACAGAACAGACAGGAAAATTGTAATGGCATCAGACTACATATTGAAAAGAACCATGGGTGTTATTCCCTCTTCTCTAATCTGCACTTGAAATAAGATATATAGCATATACAGACACATGCACATGCACATCTACATCTACATATGTACACAAACCACAGTCTTGCTCCATATCACTTTCCTTTGTGCCACATCATGAATGGAACTTTTTCCTTAAATTACCATGAAGAAAGAAATTACAATTTCATCTACGAGTGCTTAAGTGACGATATTTAAATATTTTCCAAGACACTTGTTAAACCTATGAATATGACACTTATATTAAACTTATGCACATAAAAGTTTTCGGGGAACAACTAAACTTGGAACCTTCTTTCAGAGAAAAGAAGTGCGTACTAATTAATATATTACTTCTCCTGAAACTGAAATGAAAAGCAGTGTTGTCAAGATGCGTGCTTAGGCGTGCCTGCGCCTTAGCACTAGACAACAAAAGCGCCTCATACCCTTTCACACAAGACCCATTTGACCAAGTGCATGCCTGATTTACCCAGGCATGCTTTTTTGTGAGGCAATAGGCATAAAAAAAAGGCCCACCTGATTGAAGTTCTTTTTAGTTTCTTTTATTTTTCACCTCTTTTTTTTTTTTTTTTTTTCCTTTTCATTAGATATACTTTTATTAGTAAGAAAGGGATAGCAAGGAAATCCACTTCTCAATATTTGTGTATTCAACTATAGACATGGACCACAAGAAAATCACGCATATCGACTAATAACAATATATATAGCACAAGACAAGGGTTCTTTTTATGCTTTGTGACTGAGACAAAACAAGGGTTCTAGCGCCTAGAGTGAGCGGTGCGCCCTTGACAATATTGATAAAATACTGGCAGTAACTGCAGTCATGGAGCACCCTGTCTGAAACTAATGTAATTGAAGGCACAAAGGAAGATCATTTAAGTTAGAAGATAATGATGCTCTATCTGGTTTAGGATACCCTTCCTACAATAACCTAATCTTCCAAGAATCACGAGCCTAGTGCTTGATCCAACTGACTGCACTTCCTTCCACAAAACCCAATCACTCCTCTCTGCCCTTTTCCTAATTTATTTTCCTTTGTGTCACCAGCACAGGGTGCTTGAAAACCAAAGAAAATTTCTATACCTAGTACCTTCATTTAGTCATCTAAGCCTACATGTATAGTCACCTTAAAAATGGGCTATGGCTACAATACAAGATGGTTTTGAAGGTTACTGAGAAAAGAAAAATAATCATCTATCTCCGAACAAATCATAGAACCTAGAAGAAAATTAGCATACTGAGAACTTCAAGTTACTTTAAAGTGATAAAAGCATAATGCACGTACCAAAATTAACCTATTGGCCTTTGAAGTTTACATTGCTCAACAATCACTTAATAAGTTAAATGTGCCTCAAGACTACTTTCATGTGTCCATGTACATAGTAGCAGTTTCCATCATAAGTCAACGCGACAAAAAGCAACAAACATGTAGATAATTCAATTCATAAAGATAAGGAAACTTACATCTTTCCTGTATATAGCTCCTTGGAAAAAGACTAATATTGGGCGTTTGTCAAATGGAGCTGAATCAGCACTCGGAATCGTCCTCACGACATGCCTATAAGGAGCAATTATATCCTTCTCAATGTTTGCTATTTCAGAAGGGTATCTCCCAAAATCCGCAAGCACAAACATTGCAGAGCCAAGTTTCCCTCTTGCATCCAACATGCTATTTGGATGGTGAGCCACAATTACATGGTCCTTCCCCCCAAATCGCTTCCATTCATTCTGCGCAGTCAGGAACTTAATTAATTTATTCTGCAACATTTTATTAACACTAACTTTCTCCTTTCCTCGAAGCTTGGAATGCCGATTGTAACTAAGAGATGCAAAGAATGGCACAAAAATTATGTCTGCTTGGCTCGAGTTTGTGACTCTGATTGCAGCGCAAGGTCTGACCACATTCGGTGTGTTCGAAGATAGAAGATCTAAGGTAAGCCAGTACTCGATGCTATGTTGCAGATTCAACCCTCCAGGGTATGACGGAATTCTAATCGGGTCGTTTACCTCAGGCCACACTTGATTCAATTTTCCTTTCCAACCCAGTAACCCAAAGTGAAATTCAGAAGGCAAGTCATACATATATACCCTTAAAAGAGCCTGATTGGTGTCACAGGACTCAATAGTTGGGTGCCGGTAAGCGCATATTTTCTTCCTGTAACCGGACTTATGACAACTAGAATCCCCACTTCTTACCAGTGTTTGAGCATCAACTTTTGAAGACTCAGATGAGAAGAAGGGTAACTTTAGCTCATTTTTAACATTTGATTTCAAGTAAACCGTGCCATTGACAAGAATTAATTTGAAAACAGAGTGAGGTATAAGAGATGAATTGCCAAATTGCAGAAGGAACACAGAAGAAAGGATCAAAAGAAGCATGGAAATGGTTATTATACAGAAAAGAAACCTTGAGGGAAAGATGCCTTTTTCAGACATTGATAACATCTAGAAGAACCAAGCTATCTAATAAATTTAAAAAAAAAACCCAAAACGGCAACCAATAATACACTTATTGCTCTTGGTCAGCACAAAACTGGGGGCTAAGCCCGAAACCCGATTTCTTTGTTTAAAACCCTAAAGGGTGAGTTGATGGAAGCTTTTTTTTTCATGAAAATTTAAAGTACCAAAAAGATCAGCTTTCTTGACACATCCTAAGCCACCAATCCGAGGAAAAATATTCCTTTCCCCTAAAGTTTTTTACAGATTATGTTCTTTATGTACTTATTAAATGCACAAAATCTCGTAACTTTCAGATTTCAGAAAAGAAAAGAAACGAAAAAAAAGGAAGGAAAAACCCATAAGCTTCTTCACTCTTTGGATTCCTCCTCAATGAAAAATACCATTAATCTGCAACACGCCAACAAGGGAAGAAAAAAATTATCAAATATGAGCAGCTAAAACTTCAAAAGAAGATCCCAGAAAACAAAATTACTAAAAACTATTTAAAAGAAACAAAAAAAAAAAAAAAGTAAACTTGCATGAAGAAAATCAGAAGTTTATCATCGGGGCATGGAAGTTAGATAATTTGCAGAAATGGGTAGCCGGCAAATTGCTAGAAAAATGAAAAGAAAAAAGAGGTACCTTAGAGGGATGAATGGTTCTTTTGGGAAACTGTGTAAAGAAACCGAGTGTAAGGGGAAGGCAATGGTGTTTAACTAAAACAGTTAATTTACTACCTTTTACTCAGCAGATTTTAAGATTTGTTGCTGAAGTTAACTGCCACAATTATACATAGTTAAGAAAATAGTGTCGTAAGGTAAATACATTTGTAGCTGTCAACGACTTAGATGGAAACAGAGAAGAAACAGAGGAGGAATCTCAACACTTTCTTTGTCTGTGTTTGTCCTTTTTTATTTCTTTTATTATCATTTACGATAAAGGGTAAATTTGTTACCATTTTTTAGCTCAATCTTTGTTATTAATCCACCACTATACATAAGTTTTAGATTTAGTATTAGTCATCTGTTTTTTTATTTTAAAATTCTAATAACAACAATTAAATTTATTAGGTCAAAATTTACTATTAGTTGTATATTATGAGTAAGTTATTGACTTAATCTTTATTATTTAATTTGATAATTTGTAATAGAGTTGAGAAAAAAAATCATCAAATAAAAAACGGACCAAAACTAAAATATTTGGAAGATTTATAAAATACCAGTTTAAAAATTATGGTTACCTAATTGAATTTTTTTTTTATTTGCATTACATCAAAAATAATTTTTCATGATGTTTTAAAAATGACACAAAAAGATCACAGAAAATCAAATTTTAAAATTTCGTACAATATAAAAAAACAGTACTTTTTTCTGTGCAAATTTAAATATCACGAAAAGTATTATATTTCCAACGTTGACTAATCGAAATGCCACAAAAAGTTGCGAAAAATTGAACTGAAAACATCACCAATGAAATATTTATAGTTATTTTTTTAGATCTAAAGTAACGATATAGTTTAAAAGCGTTACGAAGTGAGTATTTTTAGTTACTTTTATTCGTTGGATTTAAAGTAGGGATATAATTATAATAAAAGTGACGAAATATGGTATTTTTAGTTACTTTTATTTTTTATTTAAATATTTTGAACCTTCTAAACTCTTTTAAAATTTAAAATTTAAAATTTAAAATTTAGTTTTTATATTTTAAATTTGAGATATTGAAACTCTATACTTTTTTATTTAAAAATTTTGGTTTTCTCGTTTAATTTTTTCGTTGAAGTTAACGATGCCAAAGGAAAAATGATCTTTTACAGTTTTTGGTCAATTTGGTCCTTATCCTTTAAAAGTACATAAATTTTTTTTATATTTTAAATAAAAACTTTATAATTTAAAAAAATTATGAAAAAATAAAAAACTGTTTAAAATTCAAAAAATAAAAATAAAAATGATTTTAGAAATATAAAAAAAATCCAAAATTCAATATTATCTAAATTGAACTCGTAGCACCTTGAAAATTTTCCCATATTCCATATGAGACAGTTTAGATAATTTTAACCATAGACAGGGGTGAAGCCAAAATATTTTTTTAGGGGGCCAAAATTAAATTGTATATTTTTACAATAGTAAAAATGTAATTTCACCATTTTAATATCTACATCTTTATAAATTTTAAAAGATTAAATCATTTTTTTATCATTTTTAAGGGGCAAAGTGCAATATTACTTTTACTAATTTTAATTTTTATAAATTTTAAAGGGGCTTAAATAAAAAAGTTTCCATTTTAGGGGGGGCCGGAGCCCTTGCCAGCCCCCTGGCTACGCCTCTGTTTATAGACCCAATGAGAAAATTTTATTTTTTAATGGATCTAATTATTTTTGGGTTATTAGAAAGTCGTTAGAAATCATGTAAGCTATTCTTAGAGTTTCAAGCCTAATCAAGTAAAAATACGAGTTAATGAGTAAAATGGTAATTTTGTCCTTAAGAGTATTTTAGTCATTGGGGGGCACAATTGTGATTAAATATTAGTTTTTAAAGGTATGAGTGGTAATGAAATGATTTTTATGGTATTAAAAATCATATTTTAGCTTGAAACTAATTCTAGCCTCATGTTATTGATATTTTGACCTTTGACCAATATTTATATTTTAAAATTGGTAAAAAAAATCATCTTCTACCGATCGGCCAATTTAAGAGATAAAAGAAAACTCTCATTTTTCTTCTATCTCATTACCATCACTTCTACTCACTTTCTCTTCAAACCCACCAATTTTCTTTCATTTTCTTACAACATTTCTCCATAAAAACTATATGTGAATCTCATTTCATTTCATCATTTCCACCATCTTCACCTAGGGTTTATGAGAAAAGAGGAAGAAATTATATTAGTGTGAGAAGTTGAGATTTTGCTAAGGTTCTTCCTATTTTTGCATTTTAGCATCTTATTTCATATTTATATACCATGAATAAGTTGTTAAGCCATTTAATGACTATTAAATGTGGAGGTTATGATTTTAATTATGGGAATTTGTGATGTTTTTATAATTATTAAAGATAAAAAAGTTGTTAGAGAGGACTCTAATAAAGGGAGCGAGAAACTATTGGAGTAAAAGGTATTGGAAGTGTCACTCCCTTATTTTGTTGACTATGAAGGTAGGTTAACAGGAACTTAATACATTTACTTACTTATGTATGTATTAATTTGTGTTTTGTTGTTATTTAATATATATGTGGGTGTTAAACATACTCAACATCATGTAAGCTATGTGATATGTTATGGTTATTGTGATATACATGACATGGGTAATGAATATTTATTATGTTATATCTAATAAACATAATTATATTAAGTAATGTAAAAAAATATATGAGTTATGAACATGTGTTGATATGGATAATATATTGGAAAAAAATGAGATTTAGCTAGAAATGGATGAAATACACATTGAAAATGAGATATTTATGTGTGTGATCTGTCATAATTTGATACAACGTTTAATGAGTTTCTTCAAGTAATTTACGAGTCTTTTCTATACTTTTTGTTGGCTTTTAGGTTTAGTATTAATAATCATTTTTATTTGATTTTACTCCTTTTGAGACACAAATTGGCAAAATGGTGTCATTAGGAATCTAATGGTGCGTTTGAGTTGGTGTAAGGAGACGTTGACAACTAAACCTTGAGGAGAACTACATTTGATGTGGCTGTCGTGACATTGATACTAAGGTGTCTTGACACTGAGCCTCCACTACCTTGAGGGTGCAAAACTTCATCAATAAAGCAACCTAGAGCAAACGATCGAAAGGTTGCCACACTTAAAGTGTTGTATTGCTGAAGTGAAGAAGTCATGGCCATCGTCAAGGATGTCACGACATTAGCCATCAATGTGTAACATCGAGAACCCCCAAAGCCAAGAGTGTGCTACTGTCAAGGGTGTCGTGACACTGAAGCTTGAATGTCATGACATTATTGCCTGACATGGTGAAAAATACTACAGGGTAGTCTTTTGACCAACACCAACCCAAGTCAACCTATATGTTTTAAGGGAAATTTAGTCAATATTAGGGTTGAAATTTTATCTCTATTAAAAATGTTTTGGCTATCAACTTAAGAGAGCCACCTTCTCTATCATCTTTTTTAGCTTAATAGTTAGCTTCTACTCCATTTTTTAGGTTTTAGTTCATTACTTTTCTGAGCTTAGTGGTTGTAGTAGTAGCTTTATCAGTTTTTACTATAGCTTTCTTCTCTTTACAGTTAGATACTCAACTTTACTTTATATTTTGATTCATCTTCAAGTCCTTTAATATATTTCAACTTTGTTCACCTTTTAAAGTGTAAAAATCCTAACTTTAGTTGTGCTTTTTTCTCCATTGTTGCTGTTATCATCTTCTCTAAAGAACCTATCAAAAGCCCCTAAGATTTCTTCAGCCTTGTTTTTATATTTTGTTTAATGAATCATTTGAGCATGTTTTTGGCTGATGTTGTTGTGTAGATGATGGATAGTAACTAAAATTTATGGTGGTTGGTTGATGGATATGTTGCATATTTATTGTTTGGGTTAAAGACTAAATTGTACAAATTAGACTAAATCGAATTAAATTCAAAAATTAGATTTGATGCCTCTAGGTGGATATTTAGATAGGTGAGACTGAGAGGAGAGATAAACCAGACTATTAATAACTATTGAAAACCGATTTGATTGTCCTGATTTTGATTGGTGAGATCGAGAGATAGATCAAACTAAATCATCTAATTTGGTAAAATGGTGATCGAAAGGTAAAATTAAACCAATTAGGAGTTTGAACCTTTTAGATCCCTAATCCAAGAATTAATTAGCAACATGGAAGTCAGTTGACCACTTTAGCTCTTTGGATTAACTTTCGTATACTTTTAATTGTTTTGAAATTTAGTGTTTATGTGTGTTCGATAACATAATTAACCATTGATAATGATTTTCCGTAATATGATACTTAGTGAGTAGCTAGCTATACTTCTTGTTTACATGCATATTCATTGTTGATCACTTTATCACCTAAACTCTCTTAGGTTCGATCCTTGGAATACTTGAAGTGTTCCATTATAAAATTTATAAATATTACAACTGACTTGTCACACTTGAAAATAACCTCTATATTTATGATTGTATTTGTGTTGATTCCATAGCCTCGGCGTACGCACGCTGGGGCACGTTCAAGTCGACATCGTTTCTAGGGAATTTGTATGTGATTGAGTTGATTTGTGTGATTATTGCATGTTATTCTAAGAAGATAATTGGCCAGATCTAGATGTATGGATGCGATGCTTTTTTTACTTATGTTTGTTTTTTTGGTTGGTTGGTCGAGTATTCTTTTGTTTATTCATGTTTCTCATGGTTGTAGCTTCGATGTATGACTTGAAACAATAATGAGTTAGTCCCATTTAAACCTGAACTAGAAAGATTAATAGCGAACATGTGAAGAGGTCAACCTTTGAGAGGGACCACCCCCAATAGAACTGCCTTAGGCCTTCCAAACGTCAAAAAGCGTGTACATCCTTTCTGATCGAGGTAAATAGAGAATCAAACACTACAGGATTATGCCATGCTGAACTTGGAGGCAGTGCAAGGAAGTATCAACCTCTTGACTATTTATGCTAACAACTTTGAGATCAAGTTGGCAATAATTCAAATGATCCAAAACACCTTGCAATTTAGGGCTCTATGAATGATGATCCTAATCAACACCTTAAACACTTTCTCACTCTTTGTGATACTTTTAAATATAGTAGAGTATCTGATGACGTTATACATCTTCAGTTGTTTCTGTTTTCTTCATATGATGATGTGTTTATGTGGTTGGATCCTCAACCGATGGACTTTATCAATACTTAGAACTATCTCGCCAACCGCTTCCTCGCCAAGTACTTCCCTCTGAGCAAGACCATGAAGTTATGAATGGACATTACCAATTTTCAGCAATTAGAAGGAGAGTCATTGTTTGAAGCATGGGAGCACTTCAAGTTAATGTTTCGTAAGTGCCCTTATCATGGCTTATAAGATTGGCTTCAATTGCAAACATTCTATAATGGGATGGATGGAATTTTACAGTCGAGTCTAGACGAAATGTCCACAAGGGTGTTCATGTTTAAGATTTATGTTGAGGGTTGCCAACTCATTGAACATTTGTAATGAATTTGTATATATGGTTGACTGAGCGGTTCACATAGAGTAGCAAACCACCAATTATGAATGCAGTTGGTGGCGATGATAAGTTTCAACAAGTCTTCGAGAGGCTTAATAACCTTAAACTTAGCTCCAATCGACCGCATATTCACACCAACCTTATTTCACAGGAGCTCATATAGGTAATGAGAATGAAGGTGCTAGTTGGGACAACCACTAGGAAAGCAGCTATGTCGAGGATAACTACATGGGAAATAAGGGAGGTGTTGGGAAATTTGTCCATATTGTAGTAAACATGTAATTATTTTCTATGTGTTTGAACGATGAATAAATAAATTTCACATTTCACTGTTATGTCTTTTGTGTTTCTGTCTTTCATATTTTGCATGCATAGGGAAATTGTGACAAGGAAATATTAGCTCATTGATTGTCTAAATTCAAACTGATGATAAGTGGCTTAGTAAGAATGTTTACATTATGAGAAAGACAACTTACTTCAATAGATAATCTAAACGAGTTCGTAATCCCATAAAAGAATCAAAGTGAGCATTTGATTCAAATACTTAGAAAGATTATTATGCCATCTACAATTCCAATTGAGGAGATGGCTAGTCTTGGCCATCGTAGCAGTTGACTCCATAGGTAGAGACATAGATGTATTTATTGGCAGAATGATACATTGGACTGGACCTAAGATGAACTAATTCTTAATCTGATTTTGAATTAATTCACTTGTGACATTCATGGTGTGATTTACCTAAATCCTGAGTTAGTCACTGACCATGCGCATGTAACCCATGTGCTTTGATATAAGTGGAGGCTTATGCTCTAAAAATGATCGAGCCAATAGCTGGTATGTTAGGTACATGACTTGTGTATAGCATGACTTTACTAGCAACAATGGAATTCATAGCTCAATTAAAGAGTTAACGATATCCTCTCATTGGCATTGTGTGGATTGATAAATATGGAATGTGGCCGCTAGTTGATTTTTCTCGAATGAGCAATTTATTACAATCATTTGTTAACAGTAATCATATTAATCATTAAAAAGACACAATGATGACAATGAAATAAAATAGGATTGTATTGAGTGAACAGATTTAACTCAAAGGATCAAGAATATCATATGAGGGTAACACACACATGAAGAGGTCATTAGACAAAGTAGTTGGATGAATTACTTTCATAAAGAGTATACAATAAAGAGTTTTCAATTATGGTATTTTTTGTGAACTGATAACATGATTAAATAATTGCGAATTATCAGAACGATGCTTCTGGACATAATTGTAATTACTAGAGCCTAATTGTATATGTCCAATTGGTCTCTTTGCTAGCTCAACAAAAGCTCGATCGAACTGCATTTGAATTAGAAGTAAATTGGGAAATCGGATGAATTGTTCAACTAGAGAATTTGATTAAATAATTTTCTTGAAAAATTAATTTAGAAAATTTAAGTGATTTTTGGGAAAATTAATTTTGATCAAGTAAAATCAAATTAATCAAATTAATTAAAATTAATGATATTTTTAGAAATTAATTTTCAAGTCAGACTATGGCCCAATAGGTAATTGAACTTGAAAATTGGACCTGAGATCGTAAATTGGGCCCGGGAGCCCAAAACTAAGACCAAGACCCAAAAATTTGTCGAACCGGGCCTGGTATGTGAAACCGGGCCGACGGTCCAACCGGTGGTTGGACAAACCAATCGGGTCGTCATTGGCCTAGAGCGAGCCGATAGAAACCGAACCAGCTCAAGTTGTCGGTGACTGTGATGGTGGCATTCCAGTGGCCGACAAACAGTCGGCGGCGATGGCGGTTCTTCGATGGTTAAGTAGTATAAGGATTATACTCCTACTAGGACTCTACCAAAGAATTTGATTTTAGATTAACTATTCCAAAAATAATACTATTTTAATAAATTTAATGTTTATCTTGTAGATAAATATTTTATTGATTAAATAATATTTAATATTAAATTTAATCTAATGTTTATCTTGAGAAATATTATATTAATTTAATATTAAAGTGATTAAGTTTAATAATAGTTGAACTCTCTAAACTCTCCCTATATAAAGAGAGCCTTAGGCCATTATTTATACACACTCGAATTCAAGAGAAAGTTGTAGAGAGAAAATTCTCTGAAGAAATTATTTTAGAAAATTTCTATAGATATTTTTCTTATTTACAACTTGGCCTAAAAATTTTAAAAAATTACAAAATTACCCTACTGGTAATTTTTGTGAATTTTTTTTTATTTGAAGCAAAACCACACTTGACAAACGTGAGCTTAAGGATAACGAAGAAGACTACTCAATCGAAGCATTCATCTTAGACGAATCGAAAAGGTACAATTTTGATTAAGTGTTCCTTACTTTAGATATCACAGCCAAGTTCTTGTTTTGATTTTTTTTTTTAAAACTCTTGTTTTTCTCTAAATTTATTTTCCACTGCATTTTCCAAACACAATTTTCCAACAGGAGGCAACCCCTATTTCAGAAGATCCTTGTATGGGTTGCTCAATTTCCCCACTATTCATTCTTACAAGGGACTTCCATCAGCACCTTGCGACCAGAAGAGACTTTTCATAAGATCATATGAGATCCCTATGGTGGATCTCAACATGGGGTGGTGCAAAAATGACATCATGCTTGCTGAGTATGAACTTGTTGCCAGTCCATGAAGGCAGCCTCCATCAGGAACCCTTTTAGCATTTTCTTTAGCTTTCTGGGGTCTCTAGTTGCCATTGGAATGAAAAGATCACTCTTTTCCAATACGCTCACCATGTTGTTCAGTGACCGCTCTTCCCAACGACCTTACTGGTCGTTTCAATGCATTTTCACCAGTTCTACATAGAAGTAGAGTTGGCAACACATACTTGAGAGACTAAGCCAATTGTGACGTGCTCTGCATACAGGGTCCTTTTATCTTTACTCTTGGTCCAAGAACCGACTTAACCATGCTCTGATACTAAACTTTTTAACACCCTCCACCCGACCCAGTTTACAGATCCGAATATAACACCCCTAACCCGTATCAGTCGCTGAAACAGGGTTACGGAGCATTACCAGAGTTTATAATTCAAATGGACAAAAATTTTAAAAATTTCATATAATAGCAATAAACATATTAAAACCAAGTCAAAACATACATATTGTCCCTCATACGAGCCCTTGACGCCCTAAATATGCGTTAGAAACAAGTCGGGACTAAACCGAAAACTCAGTGAATTTTTTTAGAAAATATTGAAAATTTTTAACACTACAGGGATCACACAACCGTGTGACCAAGCCGTATGACTCACATAGCCAAGAGACACACCCGCGTCTCAGGTCGTGTGGGCATTCAAAATAGGGATACATGGTCGTGTCCCAGCTCATTTCCGTGCCCGAGTAACTCACAGACTTGGGTCACACGGCCAAGCCACATGCCCGTGTGGCATGTAACGACCTGAATTTGGGTCTAGTAGAATTGGGCCCATTGGGCTTTGGGCTTGGGAGCGTTTAAAATTTTTGAGAACAAGAGAACGGCTCTAATGCTAGTTGGACCTATTAGGTGAGTGATTTTGGAAGGTTAGGGGGCTTCTATAAAGTCCCGGGTTCAAACTTTGGCTTTAGGGAAATTTTGGTTTTAGGTGAATAAAACCTTGGGAGTTAGTAGTAGGCTTTAAGAATAAAATATGGAGAAAAATGACACAAAGAAGGGAGTGCTTGGGTTCAAGTCTTGGCGCTTGCATTTTGATTTCTTTTTAAGTGAACTTAGACGTTGGCCATAGACTTATATTTAGTTGCGGATGATTTTAGACACAAGAGGAGCTTGTGGCCAAGTGGCTAGCGGTGTGGGTTATGCTACAAGGGAGCCTGAGTTTGAATCCCATTGCAAGCAATTATACTTTAACATACTATCATTACTCTTTTTATTTTAGACCTTTGTCTTCCTCTTAGGGTCTTTAAGGACTTATCTTCCTTCCATATTCACTAAGCCTTCAATCTACTAGACTCCAGATTCAAGGTCTAACTCAAATGGTCGTTTCTTTCCTTTGAACGTATCATACTTAAAATCTCCTCACTTTCTATGTCCCTTCTTAAGCCTTTTTTTACATAGTCCTTAAGTGTTTCGTTTACCTAATTAATAGACTTAAAACCTTATTTCATACTTACTGATTCCACTATTACCTTCAGGCGAGGTAGGCTACGCCCATTACTTAACCCAAAGTTCGCCCAGATCTTCCTTACTTTAGGATACTTACCTATGTATGCCTTTAACACATAACTCAGATTCGTCCCCTATTCTAGCGTGCTATAGCTTCACTACTCATTTCTTGTCACTATGCAGAGTTTGCTAATTCATTTACAGACAATGCCTTTCAGAGTTCGTTGGATACTTATTTCTTTCTACTTGTCACATACGTTATCTCTTACACTTACTATACCTCAGAGTCCTATCCTTTCCTGGCCTTCATAGAACCATTCATACCATTCTTCCGTAATTCCTTTACACACCATACGTTCATAATTTTACTGTGAAGGCATTCCTTTGTATTCGCCACATGCGCTTTCTTTTGCAGAGTTGCCACCAAGGCATCCTATCTTTAGGTTGCACCAAGAAAGCGTTATTTTTCATATATAACCATGAAGGCTTTTTTTTATGGAGGTAGCCACAAAGGCTTTCCTATGACAAAGATTGCTGCAAAGGCATTTCCTTTCAAAGATTTGCCACAAATGCATTGTTTTCATTCGGTACTCACCATAAAGGCTATCCTTTACATTGACTTGGAACTGGCAGCAGTGGTTTTTGCCCTTAAGGTGTGGAGGCACTATCTTTATAGATAAAGGTCAGTGATCTACACAGACCACAAGAGCCTTAAGTATCTGTTGACTCAGAAGGAGTTGAACTTGAGGCTGCGAAGGTGGGTGGAGTTATTGAAGGATTATGATTGCTCGATAGAGTACCACCCGGGCAAGGCAAATGTAGTGGCTGATGCCCTAAGTCGGAAGGTTGTGTCGGATCTAAGGGCTATGTTCGCTCACTTAAGTTTATATGATGACCAGGCTTTGTTGGCGTAATTACAAGTCAAGCACACATGGCTGAATGAGGTGAAAAGGGGATAGTTGGCTGATAAGGACCTAAGTGCTAAGTTACAGCAAGTACAGCACGGAGTAAAGGACTATGGTGTTAATGATGAAGGAGTATTGTGCTACAAGGGAAAAGTCTGTGTGCCGAGAGACGAGGAGTTAATACAAAGGATTCTTCGGGAGGCGCATAGTAGCCCTTATGCTATGCATCCCGGAGGCATTAAGCTGTATAGAGATCTAAGGGAACAATTTTGGTGGCCTAATCTTAAACGAAAAGTTACTGAATTCGTGGGAAAATGTCTGACATGTCAGCAGGTTAAGGCTGAACACCAAGTTCCATCGAGATTGCTTCAACCAATTGAGATTCCGCAGTGGAAGTGAGAGAGAATTACCATGGACTTCGTTAGTGGGCTTCCCCTTACGCCTACTAAGAAGGACTCGGTATGGGTGATAGTGGACCATTTGACTAAGTCCGCGCACTTTATCCCGGTAAGAGTTGATTATTCTCTTCAGAAGTTGGCCAAATTATATGTGGCAAAAATTGTGAGGTTACATGGAGTACCAGTATCGATCATCTCCGGTAGAGACCCAAGGTTTACGTCTCAGTTTTGGAAGGCACTTCATCAAGCTTTAGGCACTAAGTTAGACTTTACTACGGCTTTTCATCCACAATCAGACGGGCAGTCTGAACAGGTAATACAAGTGTTGGAGGATATGTTGAGAGGCTGTGTGATGGATTTTCGAGGAAGCTGGGAAGATTACTTGCCTTTAGCTGAGTTCACCTACAACAACAGCTATCAGGCTAGCATTCGGATGGCACCATATGAAGCGTTATATGGTCGGAAGTGTCGAACTCCTACTTGTTGGACTGACTTAGAAGAACGTCGAGTTTTGGGTCCAGAGTTAGTGGCAGAAACTGAAGAGAAGGTTGAAACAATTCGGGCACGATTAAAGGAAGCCTCTGATAGTCAGAAGTCGTACGCAGACCTCAAACGGAAGGAAATAGAGTTTGAAGTGGGAGATCAAGTGTTTTTGAAAGTCTCGCCTTGAAAGAAGGTGATGAGGTTTGGTCGCAAAGGGAAGTTAAGCCCAAGGTTTATAGGGCTCTATCGAGTACTGAAGCGAGTTGGACCAGTGGCATACCAGTTAGAGTTGACACCAAAGTTGCAACAGATGCACGACGTATTCCATGTATCCATGCTACGTCGCTACCGATCGGATCCATCTCATGTGGTACCAGTTGAAGAAGTAGAGCTAAGGCCAGACTTATCCTACGAGGAAGAATCGATTCAGATATTGGAACGTGATGTGAAAGTGCTGCGAAGGAAGTCGGTTTCCCTAGTCAAAGTATTATGGCGTAACCATGGATCGGAGGAAGCTTCGTGGGAGCCAGAAGAAGCAATGCGACAGCAATACCCTCAATTATTTTAGTTAGGAAATTTCGAGGACGAAATTATTTTAAGGGGGTAGAACTGTAACATCCTGAAAATGGCCTATGCATTTTCGGTTTAATTGTACGAAATGACATGTCTTATGTATTGCGAATAAATTTTTGACATTTTTGGAAACCTAGAAATGCATGGAAATGATTTAGAAATGAGCATATTTGGAAACCCGAAAATGATTTGGAAATGATTCAAAAGTGGAAAGTGAACATTTCTGGAAACTTGGAAATGTAAGGAAATGTCAAGTTTAAAGAGGCAAACGAAAATTTTTGGAAACTTAGAAATGACTTAGAAATGTCGAGTTTTAAAGTTTAAAAGAGGAAATTAAGGCAAGGTGGCCTTAAGAGAAAAAGTATGTGAAATTTGACACGCAAACAAAGCTTGGAAAAGTGGCCCGAGATGCCACTTAGGGCCTCTGGAAATGGCGCCACATGCAAGGGGATTGGGCCTGAGTTCGAGTCACAGGGAAAGCAAATAAAAGAAATTTTATTTTGCTTCCAGAAGAAGTGAGGTGGACGGCACAAGGTGTTTAAAAAGAAGAGTTTTATTCTCTTTAAATTTCGACTAATAAGGATAAATAATGGATTTTTATTTTAGATTATTTTTCAAGGAGATAATAAAGGATTATTCTTTAATTATTTTAAATTAAAGAGATAAAGTTATCAAATAAAAGAGTTATGGCCAAGAAAGGGACTCTTGGCCTAGTAAATTCGGCAATAGGAGGAAAAGTGAGGCATTTTACAATTTTTTTCTCTCCAAGCAAGCCTCTGCCGAAATTCTCTTGTCATCTTCCCCAAATTCTTTTCTGACAAAATCACAAGTTTCCTCTCATCCTTTATTCTTTCTTCTTCTTCCTTTCTTTTCCAATCCATCGGAGTTTAAACCCCAAAGAAAAACCCTAGCCAATTATTCAAGGAAACCGAAATTTGGTGATACACATCTAAGCCATAGCCGAATATTTTCGTAGATCAAAGGGTGTTGCCGATTTCCATATAAAAGGGTAAGGATCTATTATGATTATTTTCTTTCTTCTTTAAAAACAAAAAGGCAAGGTTTTAATGACATATTCATGTTGGTAGAAACTTTGAAGGAAAACTTGGGATTTTGTGATCATTTCGACTACAAGGAGGAAGGTTTTGGATTTCTAAGATTCAAGGTAAGAAACTATAAGATTCGGCCAAAGGCCATTCATTATATGTTTAATGTTAGATTAAACTCTAACATGTGTCTATAGGGTTTTCAACAACAGTAAGGAAGCAAGGATTCAATTCGGGACTTGATTCTTAAGTCAATCGGCAACAAGGTAAGTTTTAGTATACTAATCCTACTAGGATTTGGATTTATGGCCGAATGGCTTTTTATTAAATTAGTAAGTGATTAATCAAATGTAGGGATTAAGGATCTAAGCGGTAGATCAGATTACGAGATCTCAAGGAATTTGCTAAGTGAATCAGGTGTGTACCCCACACTATTTCATAATATGTTTTGTGGCTATGTTTAAGAATGTGAATATGACTAAGGTACCATAATGTGGTACAAAGTACTCAGGTACGTTTCCTACTCCTACTAGGAATATGAAATATGTTATTTGTAACATGAGAATAAGAATGTGAACTTTGGCATATTAATGCATATTACAAAATGGGGCATATGGGTTATTGAAAGGGGAAGTGAATGTGGTGACCTAAGACCACTAACACACGGTGACCTAAGACCGTGGTATCGAATGTGGTGACCTAAGACCACGATGAATCGAATGCGATGACCTAAGACCGCGATATCGAATGTGGTGACCTAAGACCACAAATGCGGTGACCTAAGACCGCGATATGGAGTGTAGCGGAAGGAGGGTCGACTTAGTAGTCCCCACGGTGTAAAGGTTGGTACGGGGGAGTGTAGCGGATGGCTTATTAGGTTTGGGTTTGGGAATGCATCATAATATGTATGCTATGATATGAATGTGTAATATTTGTTATGCCTGATTCTATTATGATTTAGTGTTGTGTACACATTGAGTCTCAGTTGACTCACCCCGTTGTGGGACCATGATTGAGGTGATGAATAAAGAATGGACCGGGACGGCAAGAACTTGTGGTGGCCATGCTCAACATGAAGTTTTTATTTTTATGGACTATTAATTTTTAAGTACTCCGAATTATTTGGATTTATTTGATGTACTAAGGACATAAGGCCATAGTGCACTATTTTATTTCTGTTTTTATTTATTATGTTACGAAATTTTTATTAAGTTAAAGATTAAGTAATTTACTTTAAATGTATTCTATATATTTTATCACCTAAAATTTAAAAGGGTTTTCATTATAAAACGATTTTGTTTTATACTCGAGCCAACCCAAAACAATATTTCTTTCAAAACACACTATTTTCCCAAAGTAACAAAAGAACTTTGAATCGGTTTACTTGAGGAACATACCAAATCTGGTCAAAGCTCGTGGGCCGGGTTTGGGGTGTTTCATAAACCATAACTATTTAACACCTTTAACAAGTAGAATGCAACTTTTGCATTTTACGCGATTTAGTCCTTTTTCTCAAATTGAGCAATTAAACGATAAAATTAGCTCACGAAATTTTCACACATATCAAATAACATGCTGTAAAAAAATAATATTAAAATAAATTTTTAACATCGAATTTGTGGTTCCAAAACCACTATTTTGATTTAGCTAAAACTGGGCTGTTACAACTCTCCCCCTTTAGGGATTTTCGTCCCCGAAAATCTTACCAGTGAATAGGTTTGGGTACTATTTTCGTATAGCTTTTTTGGGTTCCCACGTATCTTCTTCAACCCCGTGTCGATGCCATAATACTTTTACCAGTGAAGGGTCGGATCAGTATCGTCAAAGCATCGACACATGAAACACATTATGTATTTTCTCCAACTCAGACGGTAAACATAGTCGATATGCCACTGGCCCAACGCGCTCAGTAATCTCATACGGTCTGATGAATCGCGGACTCAATTTCCCTTTTCGACCAAACCGTAATATCTTTTTCCACGGCGACACTTTCAAAAACACTTTACCCCCAACCTGGAACTCAATATCTTTCCATTTCAAGTCTGCGTATGATTTCTATCAATCCGAAGTAGCTTTCAAACTATCACGAGTTACTTTCACTTTTTCTTCAGTCTCTCTAATCAATCAACTCCGTGAATCTTGTTTTCGCTAAGCTAGTCCAGTACAATGGTGTTCGACATTTACGACCATATAGAGCTTTGTACGGTGCCATCTTAATACTTGATTGGAAACTATTATTGTAAGCAAATTCAATTAGCGGTAGATATTTATCCCAACTACCTTCAAACTCAAGAATGCAACAATGCAACATATCCTCAAGTATCTAAATAACTCGCTTGGATTGACTAATCCGTTTGCGGATGAAACGCAGTGCTAAAATGCAACTTTGAACCCAAAGCTTCTTGCAATTTCTTCCAAAGTCGCGAAGTAAATCTTGGATCTCTATCTGAAACAATAGATAGGGGAACACCATGTAATCTCACAATTTTGAAAATATACAGCTCTGCTAATTTATCAAGTGAAAAATTTGTGTATTTCGGAATAAAATAAGCTAATTTCATCAATCTGTCACCAATAACCCATATCACATATTTCTTTTTCGGAGATAAGGACAAACACGATACGAAATCCATTGTTACTCTATCCCACTTCCACTCAGGAATCATAATAGGCTGTAATAAACCTGATGGCACTTGATGCTCAACTTTGAATTGCTGACAAATCAAACATTTCGAAACAAATTATGAGATATCACGTTTCATGTCATGCCACCAATAAAGTTATTTCAAATCGTTATACATTTTCGTGCTTCCCGGATGTACTGATAAACAACTACTATATGCTTCGTTTAAAATCTTCCGAATTAGTTTAGAATTTCTTGGTACATATATTCTATCATGAAACATCAAATAGTCTTCAGGCCCTATTCGAAACTCTAAATCAGAATTTGATTCACACTGAGCTCGTTTTGCTTGCAATTCATTATCAAATTTTTGAGCCTCACAAATATGCTGTAGAAATAATAGTCTCGCTTTCAACTCAGCTACTATCAAATCATCGTCAGACAAAGCTAATTGTGTGTTCAAAGCACATAAAGAAAATAAGGACTTTCGGCTCAAAGCATCAGTAACTACATTAGCTTTCCCCAGATGATAGTCAATCACTAATTCATAGTCCTTTACAATTCTAACCATCTTCGCTATCACAAATTCAAATCTTTCTGAGTCATAAGATATTTCAAACTTTTGTGGTCGGTAAAAACAAGGCATTTCTCACCAAAAAAATAATGACACCAAATTTTCAAGGCGAACACTATCGCAGCTAACTCTATATCTTGCGTTGGATAATTCTTTTCATGTGGCTTCAACTGTCTTGAGGCATAAGCTACAACTTTGCCTTCCTGCATCAAAACACAACCCAAGCCATTTAATGATTCAACCTTCTTTTTAGACAATTTAGTATCTAAAACATAAGCGAGATAAGCTTCGCAACCTTTTCTCACATACCTCTAAGCTTTCATCGATGAAATCACTATTGGTAAACCACCCAACTCATCAGATTCAATCCGAAGAATTTTATTATTCTGACATTTCAGTATTATAGTCTTTCGTCTACAGTTCACAACAGCATCATGCAAAGTCAACCAATCCATTCCCAAAATTACATTGAACTCATCCAATGGAAAAAGTATCAAGTCAACCATAAAACAGCAACCCCAAGTCATTAAAGGACTGTTCTCGCAAACTTTATCAAGTAGAACATACTTGCCTAAGGGGTTCGGTACTTTAATCACAAATTCAGTAGACTCGACAAGTAAACTTTATTAGACACCAAATTCATACATATATACGAATGAGTAGATCCAGGATCAATCAATGCAATAACATTAGTGTCGTAAAGAGAAAATGTACCGGTAATAACATCAGGTGATGATGCATATTCGCGAGCGCGAATAGCGTAAGCTCTAGCAGGTACTCTAGCATCAAATCTCACTATAGAATCTCTCGTTGTACCATGATTACCACTTGCATTTCATGCATTTCTTGGCGGCCTTTCTCGAGTAGCTGTATTGCTCGATCTTGCATTCTGAAATTTATCTTTTTCATTTAGCTCAGGACAATCTCTGATAAGATGATCTTGTGAACTATAACTATAACAAGCTCTATTATTATTTTTCATCTAGCACTCTCCAAAATACCGTCTTCCACACTGTTGACACTCAGGTTTAACATCTTTCACATTGCCAACACTTGATATCGATGTAGTTTGACCTTTAGGGTTGGTATAATGCTTCCCATGATCCCGATTAGAATATCCCACTAAAGCTGTCGATTGGTTACAATAGTCTCTGAATTTCTTCGACGAGGACTGGTAAGGTTTACTTATCGATCTCTTTCTCGAGTCTCTTGCCTCTAAATCAGCCTTTTTCTTTTCTCGGCTAAAGTCTTCGGCTTTGCAAGACCGTTCAACTAACACAACAAATTCTTTTAAATATAAAATCCTAACCAGAAGTTTAATATCTTCATTCAGCCCATCAACAAACCGCTTGCACATAATTTCTTCGGTAGAAACATACTCATGAGCGTACTTGCTTAATTATACGAATTCTCTTTCATACTCGGTTATAGTCATGCGGCCTTGTTTCAATTCTAAAAACTCTTTTTGCTTTTGATCCAAAAACCGTTGATTGATGTATTTCTTTCAAAATTCAGTCTGAAAGAATTCCCAGGTAGCTCTCTCCCTTGGCACCACCGATACTAATGTATTCCACCACTAATATGTAGTATCTCTTAAAAGGGATATAGCACACTTTAAACATTCAGCTGGCATGCAAGAAAGCTCATTAAACACTCTAATCATATTTTCAAGCCAAAACTCGGCTTTCTCAGGTTCATCATCAACATTAGCTTTGAACTCTTCAGACTCGAGTTTACAGATCTTGTCAACTGGAGGCTTATTCAATCTTAAAAGCTCGACTCCTTGAGGAGCTATTGGTACAGATTCGGAATTAGAAGGGGGTGGAGGTTGTTGAGCAGCCGGGTTGGTATGAATATATTAAGTGAACCACTCATTTATCATTTGGAAGAAGGCTTTTTCAGCCTCTTCTCCCTGGCTACCCGCCACAGGTCTAGAATCAGATGGCTCTGTCCCTTGCCCGGGAGCAGGCGCATTACTCTCAACCTCATTAGCTACAGCTTGATTGGGATCCATTACTATATGAAAACACTGTTTAAAACGTCAGGAGTCATCACACTATCATAGTTTATATATGGCATGTACAGCTAGAATCTCATACACACTACGTTAGTTCGAGAATCGACTAAATCGTAGCTCTGAAACCAATAAATGTAACACCCTTCACCCGTATTCAACGTCGAAATAAGGTTACAAGTTATTACCGATGAATTCACAACACATATAGCATACATTTATGCAACAATCACATTGTCCCTTATAAGGGCCTACAAGATTTGGTTCAGGACTAAACCGATATCATACGAAAAATCTGGACACTTAGAAAATTTTCATGTAAACAAGGGTCACATGCCCGTGTGAATAGGCTGTGTGCCTCACATGTCTAGTAGACACGTTCGTGTCTCAAGTCATGTGAAAATAGGGCATATATACTGATTTGGGTTGCACGGCTGACCACATGCCAGTGTGTCTAGCCCGTGTACCCTTCGAAGTGCCCATACATGCCCGTGTGCCAGGCCATGTACTAGGCCGTGCCAAAACTGTAGGGTATACTGACTTATAAAACACGGCCAATTCACACACCCATGTGCTAGGCCGTGTGCTAATTAGGGGGTATATTGACTTGTACCACACGACCAGTCATACGCCCGTGTGTAAGACCGTGTGGAGCATATCGACTTCAATTTAATTTCAACACTAGGGGACACATGACCGTATAATATGACCGTATGTCACACATGGCTGAGATGCATGCCCGTGTCTCTGCCCATGTGGACAAAAATAGTCCATTTACCAAGCCATTTTGCCACCCATTTTGCACATATCTACACAAGCACAAATGGTACCAATTCAAGGCACTAATATGCATCCAAATAACATCAACTAATGTTCAAATCATACCTTTTCTTTACCATCAATATAATTTACAAATATGATACGATTTATCATCTAATTTCATACTTAATTCACATATTCAATTTAATCAACAAAACCATTCCATACATACATTATCAATCATCAATTCTCAAGCACATAGCTTTCCAAATTACCTAATATCATTTAGCATTATAGAGTCAACTTTAACCATACAATATAGGTCAATTATCAAACTCAAAATAGAACCATTTACACATTTATAACCATCATCAAATTCATTATCATAAGCCAACTCAAATTGCTCAAAATACATGTTCATCAAACATACCAAAATGATTCAAGCCTATACATGCCATATACCATTTATACACAACTCAAAAGTACCAAATAGATGGTTGGATAGTGTGACGTAGTCTCTGACGATCCCCGAATCCGAGCTAGCTTTGAATTCACTATAAAACACGGGAAAAACAAATAAGGTAAGCTACTA
Organism: Gossypium bickii; assembly: GCA_025503065.1. Lineage (NCBI taxonomy): Eukaryota > Viridiplantae > Streptophyta > Magnoliopsida > Malvales > Malvaceae > Gossypium > Gossypium bickii. The sequence continues at coordinate 37,817,779 of CP106712.1, read as the reverse complement.
AGGTTAGTAAGTTCATACTAAATATACTCAACAATGCATAAAACACAAATCATCAATTTGAACAAGTTAATGTATAATTCATGATAATATCAAACCTTCCATAAGTTTATTTATATACTTATTCGCAAAGTCATAACCTTTTCTAGTTGAACTTCATACTTACATGTATGCACCTGTACAAATTCATAACGAACTCATATCTTCTTATAACATTGTCGAATACCCGATGTTTATCACACTAAGTGCCATCGCATAGCTGAAGTTATTATAATCCCACACACTAAGTGCCTTACATAACCAAAGCTATCTCAGTCTCGCACACTAAGTGCCATATATAGCCAAAGCTAGTCCAAATCGCACACTAAGTGCCATAAATAGCCGAAGCTATTTCGAATTGCACACTAAGTGCTAAACATAGTTGATTTATCGTCGAACATGACCATAGTCTCGTGTATACAATTTATGCAATATCAAAGCATTTAAAGCATAATTGTAACAATGTTTATCACGTACGAACTTACCTCGGATGATAAAATGGCGAATCGAGTCGTTTAGTCGATAACTTTAGTTTTCCTCCGGTCTAGGTCCGAATTCCGATTTTCTTGACCTATATAATATCAAATTCAGCTTATTAAGTCACTAACTTATTCAATTTAATCCAAAACACACATTTGGGCACTTTAAACTTTTGCCCCCAAAGTTTAACATTTTTCACAATTTAGTCCTTATTGTATAAAATCACAAATTAGTAAAATTCCAATTATACCCATGCTAGCCAAATTACTATTATGCCCCTAGCAGCCCATATTTTTCATTTATTTCACATTTTACCCACTAACTTTACACTTTCTCAAATTAACCCTATTTTGCAATTTCATTAAAAATCACTTAACAAAACTTGTATAATTCATAACAAATATTCATATTTCAACATCAAACATCCAAGAACACATATATACATCAATGGAAACTCTCACAATTGTTAACAGTTTTGAAATCGAAGGTACGGGCTAGCTAGATTGAGCTGCAACGATTACTAAAACAGAGAAATCATCAAAAAATCGAGCTAAAATAGACTTACAATTTAGCAATGAAATGGTCGAATATCAAAAGCCCTAAAATGGTTTTCTCCTTTGCTATACACGGTTGAAGATGATGATATTAGATAATGGTTTCATTTTGTTTTATTTATTTTAACTTAATTAATTAAATTACCTTTTTAACATTAATTAATAACCATCAAAATACCTTAATACATGTCCATATATATATCAACTTACACTAGAGATGGTCTAATTACAACATAAGGACCTTTACTTTAATAAACCATAACTATTTAACACCTTTAACAAGTAGAATGAAACTTTTTCATTTACGCAATTTAGTCCTTTTTCTCAAATTGAGCAATTAAACGATAAAATTAACTCACGAAATTTTCACACATATCAAATAACATGCTGTAAATACCGAAAATAATATTAAAATAATTTTTTGACATCAAATTTGTGGTTCTGAAACCACTATTCTAGTTTAGCTAAAATTGGACCGTTACATTTCACTTGTACCGTAATGCCACTATCACTTACGTGCATAGAAATTTTCCTAATGACATGCCATTTATACCCCTACTAGCTCTCATTTTTTCCACATGAGCATTTAAATTATGAAATTTACTACATTTACTCAACAATTGAAACAAATCAAACTTTACCCTTTTTATAATTTAGTCCTTATATAAATATAAATGACGAACATCAATTTTTTTACTTAACATTTATTTTGTCCACATTTAAAATTTCACTTAAATGCTTTACAATAATGTCTATTGCACCTATCTAAATTGTACACTCATTGTAATTTAGTTTGCAACACCCCTTACTCGATTTGATCGCTAGGTCCAGATATTGGGACATAACATTCGTTGTCGAAACAACTACGATCGCTCCAAATCGATTGAATATCTTTAATAATGTTATTGGACTCATAATAAATTTAAAATATGTTTTATACACTTATTCGAGCTTAACACGAGCTTACGAATTCTTTCTAGGTGGTCAAAGGTCGTTTAGGTACCAAAATGTAAAGATCCAAACCATCAAAAGCTTGCCACGACTACATGGCCTCCCACGTCCTGATGTAACATTTTGACTTTTCTCGTTGCGACCTCGAGAGCTCCACACTGCAATGTAAAAAATAAATAAATAATCTGCAATGTAAAAAATAAATAAATAATCCCAAAAATAAAAAAATATATATAATTCAATAATGAGATTAGATTAAGAATTTGGATAATAATTTTCTCCGTTTTGATTGGTCAAGGTTGGTTTAGTAATGTCTACTTGGCTAAATTGCTGGGTCCCAGTCTTAGAGTAATTAATCATTATGTTTTTCCTATCACTTGCATTGTTAGTACTTCTATAGTCCCTTTCCCAAATTTTCTTCAATTGTTTTCCCTTTGATGGATGGAATTGTTTTTCAGTTCTCATATGGGGGTTTTGAAATTTTCGTTCCTCTTATTATCAGAGTGGGAGCAAAGCATTTCGAAGGAAACAATGGTTTCACCGGGGTTTTGTAACAGCTCATTTTTAGTGAAATCAGAACAGTGGTTTCAGGACCACAAATCCGAGTCGGAAAGAAAATTTATTTTAATATTATTGCATGGTCTACATTATGATAGGAATGTCATATGAAAATTCTCATAAGAAAATTTTACTGATTATGTGTTTAATTAGGGAAAGGACCAAATTGCATAAAATGTAAAATAATAGCTATAAGTATTAAATAGCTATGTAATTAGAACCTTGAGGTCCTTATATGGTAATTAGACCATTAAAGAAAAGTTAATAGATATTTTTGATGAATCATTCATGGAAAAATAAGAAAAGGTCAAGGACTAAATTGGAAACTAAAATAATTAAAACATGATAATAGAAATATCATCTTATTTTATATCATCTTCCCCAAATTAAGACATGGAAACCCTAGGAAAGAGAAAAGTCTGCAAGAAAGCTTAATTGGTTCAATTGGGTAAGCATTCTAGTCCCGTTTTTAGTAATTTTTATATTTGTAAGATCGGGATAATCTAATCTATCTATTTTAGGGATTAATTTGTAAAGATATCAAAGTATAGAAATTTTTCCATGGATGAATATGGTGAAAATTTGAAATTTATGGTAGAAAATGAAAGGTTGTTGATAGATAATTAACTTTTACAAAGAGAATTTTGATAAAATCATGATTTAGGGACTAAATTGCAAAGATGTAAAAGTTGTGGAAAATTCTAAATTTTGTGAAGTACATGTGCTGTAAAACTTATATTAAAATTTTTGTTAGGATTGGATTAAGGATTAAATTGCATGAATTTCATTTTCTGAGCCTAGGGACAAAATCGTCATTTATGAAAAGTATAGGGAAAAATAGTTATTTTGCCTAGGATGTGAATTAAATTAAAATGAGTATGAAATGGATTAAATTGATGTTAAATTTATTTATATAGATCCTGAAAGACCTAATATTGAATTGGATCGAGGAAAGCAAAAAGTTTCGGATTAGTAGATTTTGTCTATGAACAAGTATCAAGGTAAGTTTGTGTAACTAAATTGTATACAATTATATGTTTGAGTTAAATGTTGTATATGTGAATTGTATAATTTTCATGTACGTGAAATTGATTGAATACCCAATAATGCATGATGAATGTCAAATCCCTTTTGGATAAATGAAAGTCGATAGATATAGGATTTCTCGTATTGGTTGTAGTCCAGCATATGTTGTGGATACACCATTGCTCGAAAGAGCATCCAACTATTAGCCCTCTTGAGCTTCCTATTAAATGGTCCAGTGAGCTTCCCGTTATAGCTCTTCGAAGCGTATCGATAAGTTGTGATCCTACATTTGTTGTAGACACACCTTAGCTCTTATGAGCATTTCGATTAAAGGCTCTTCGTGAGCTTCCCATTAAATTGGTTTTTTATGAGCTTCCCGATAGTGCTCGCTTGAATTTCTCGATATTGGCTATCCGGAGCTCCCTAATATGGTTCTTTGTGAACTTTCTAATTATGGCTCTTATGAGTTTCCCATTATATAGCCCGAATAAGCTTCCCGGTAGACTCTTTATAAGTTTCCCAAAATGGATCTGTGTGAGCTTCCCGTTACAAGGCTCGAGAGTGTGCTTCCCGATTATGTGCCCTAATTGGGTACTCCTGGATATGAATTGATGAATTATAGTAGTGTACACTAAAGTGTACTTCATGAGTGTATCCATCGATATTTCAAATAAATTGAACGGGTAAAGTTTTGATATGATTAAATTGAACTTGAAATGATTTGTTATCAAAATGGACATGTAATATGGAATATGTATACGAAAGTTATTAAATGACGAGCTCATCCATGTTCATGGTATTATGTGAATTATTTGACTAATATGATTTGGTGAAGTTGTGTTTTAGGCTATAAGTCAAATTGTTTGGATGCATTATTGTATGCTTATTTTAAATGTAAATATATGGTAAGTTAAGTTCCTGTTATACGAACTTACTAAGCATTAAATGCTTACTAGGTTTTCTTTTCTTTGTTTTATAGTGCTCGAAAGCTCGTAAAGGTTGGAGATTGGTCGGAGTATCATCACACTATCCACCAGCTTGTTTTGGTATAAATGGAAAACTTAATTTAGTATAATGGCATGTATAAGCTACTGTTGATAAAGAAGTTATGTCAATGGTTGTTTGTAATCTAGCCATTGGAATGGCTAGAGTGGTACATTTGGTATGTTTTATAAGGCCATAACATGTTTGATGAGATTTGCAATGGTTAATTAGTAATGAAATATAAACCAAATGGTAAATGAAATTGAGTTGGTATTATTGATATAACATGTAAGTTTAACAAAAGTGGAATTGAGGTAAGATTGGAAACGCAAAATTCCTTCAGTTGGCCTGGATATTATGTATTGAATAGGTTGTTATATATGTGCAAGTGTGGTTGTAGGTTCATAGCAAATTTGGGTGAGAAATGAAGCTAGGAAATGACTTTATTTTGTCAACACGGGTAGACACACGGGCATGTGTCTTGATCGTGTGTGACACACGACCTGGCACATGGGTATGTAGTTTGGCCGTGTGTCCCTTGCATCTTTAAATTGAGAAACAAAATGCTCAGAATTGGGCACACGGGCAGAGACACTGGTGTGTGTCTCAACCGTGTATGCTACACGGCCCACAACACGGGTGTATGTCTTGGTCATGTGAAACTTGCACCTAATTTGTAAAAATTAAATTGATCACACGGCCTAGAACATGGGCGTGTGGCACGACGTGTGGCACAAGTCAGGGAGTTACACAGGTAAGAACACGGGCTAGGACACGACCGTGTGCCTCACATCGAATGCCCACACGGCCTAACCACATGAACGTGTGACCCCTGTATAGAAGAAATATTTTGAAATTTTGTGAAAATTTTTCTAAGTTCCTGATTTAGTCCCGATTTGATTTTAATATTTAAATTGGGCCTTGAGGGTCCATTCAAGGGCAATATGATTAATTTCGGATATGATAAGTAAATGACATGAATTATATGAAATTACTCTGTAAACTCTGGTACCTTGTTTCAGCTATGGATACGGGTTAGGGGTGTTACATTTATTGGTATCAGAGTTACGGTTTAGTCGATTCTCAGACTAATGTAACAAATATGAGTTTAGCTATACATGCCATTATATAATTTTTGTGTAACACCCCTAACCCGTATCTATAGCCAGATTAGGGTTCAGAGGCATTACCGAACAAACGAAATCTTTTACGGACATTTCACAGTATAATTCAACCAATCGGATCCAAGTGTCCCTTAAATATGTCAACGAGACCTCAAACATGCTTTAGAATAGGGTCGAGACTAAACCGAACACATACGAAAATTCTCGAAAATTTAAAAATTTTTCAAAAGTTACAGAGGTCACACGCCTGTGTGGACAGGCCGTGTGCCTCCCACGGCCTCAGACACATCCGTGTATCTAAGCCATGTCAAAATAGGGCATACATACTGACTTGTCCACACGGCTGTGGACACATCTATGTGCTTCACCCGTGGTCGCTACTAACTTGTTTTGAATTTCAGCTACGAAGGGTACGGTCGAGCCACACGCCCGTGTGCTCAACCGTGTAGGCAATTATATGCCATTTTCAAGGCTAAAATGCCACCCACACTTGGATCATCCCTACTAGCTCAAACAAAAATTATCCCGTACATAATTGGCAACCAAAATCATGTCAAATGTTAAACTTATCATCCCATTCAATTACATTTCTAAACATGTCAACTTGAATGCCAATTAGCACAACTAAATCACATGTAAAACCAAGCATGATTCATCCACAATTTTACCATTTCACTATGGCATCAATCCATCAATAAGCTTACCATTCATATGATCATTTCATTGCCATCAAGCCATACCAAAACATGCATCATATACCATAAACACTCATGCATATTACCAACATTTATCTAGCCACATCACATGGCTATTTACAACTCAAACATATTCCAAAATGACTAGCCTATACATGCCATACTTAGTATATACACTTCCAAAAGGTACAAAAATAAGTTTAAGTAGTGTGATGACGATCCTCGACGGTCCCCGAGCCTCTTATAGCTTTACCGATCTATAAACCAGAGCAAACACACACAAAGTAAGCTTTCAAAAGCTTAGTAAGCCATATACAAATAAACTTAACACATAATTCACATTATCATATCAAATCAAGATTACTAATAGCTCATTTGCACATTCATAAATCTACTTGGCTCATTGGATTAGCCATTTGCTTACTGACATGCATATCACCATATACTTCAACAGATCATAGCATATTCATTCATATACCATGCTTTACTTCATCAGCTCCATACACATATTCCATCTAGGTAAGTTCGTAGTATACTTACCTTCCATACATATACATGGTGTACTTTTCGAACATACCTGAATCATTATACATTTCTCGTAACCACTCGCATCTCAAACTTGCCCGTTGAACAGTTCGAAATCTAATAGGATAATTAGAATGCTCGAAATAGTCGTACAATGCCAATGTCCCAGACGATGTCTTACATGTACTCAGATATCGACGCCACTGTCCCAGACAGGGTCTTACACGAATCAAATACAATGCCAATGTCCCAGACATGGTCTTACACATAAATCTCATATCGATGCGAACATCCCAAACGTGGTCTTAAACAAAATCTCGAATCAACGCCAACGTCCCAGACGTGGTCTTACATGATATCACATATCGGACACCTATGTCGTGACATACATCATCCTATCTATTCCTAGCGGGACTTCTCGAACATTTATAACTTGTCGTTATATCCTCGGATTTCACATACATTCCATCTTGAGCATTATTCATAGCCATCTAAATTTCATAAATGCATAAATAGCTCAAATAAAATACATTTATTTGTATATCGACTTACCTCGGATTCAGATATTTGATTAGATTCGGTTATTCGACCACTTTTGACTTTCCGTGATCTAAATCTATTTTTAGATTTAATCCATTTATTCATCAACTCATTCAATTCAATCCAAACACACATTTTTAGGGCAATTTTCAAATTAGTCCTCACATTTTCACATTTGGGCATTTTAGTCCCTATTTCAAAAAATCACAAAATCACTACATACCATGCTTAGCCGAATGTTCATGTAGCTCATACAAGTCCATACATTTCATTTATTACATAATTTAGTCCCTCAAATAATCATTTTCTCAATTACAACTGAAATACTCCAAAGACAACTATGTTATTCTATCATATATTATTCATATTTCACCATCAAATATCCCAAATCTCTTATGTTCATCAATGGTACATTACAAAATTTTTATCAATTCACAAAATTGAAGCATGGGTTTTGAAGTCTACAAAACAACGACTACAAAAACGTAGAAATTATCAAAAACCGAAACAAAACATTCCTTGAATCAATTCAAGAACTAGCCGAAACCTAAGTGTTCTTCCTTCTTTTTCTTTTCTTTGATTTTCGGCAATATAAGATGATAATGGCTTGTTTTTTTTTCTTTGTTTTAATGTAATATACATTAATATCCATTTTACACATTTAACCTTTAAAACAAAATAAAAAAACAATAAATACAATGTCCAAAACTGTCCATTTGCCATCCACTACCTTAAAAATGGCTTAATTGCCTCATAAGGCCTCCACATTTAATAGCCACATCAATTCAGCCATTAATCAAATAGAAAGGTAGTTTTACGCTTTACACGATTTAGTCTTTTCCTCAAATTAGGCATACAAACAGACAAATTAATTCACAGAAATTTCACACATACTCAAAAACATATCATAGGCACAGAAAATTATATTAAAATATTTTTCTAACTCGGATTTGTGGTCCCGAAACCACTGTTCTGACTAAAGTCTAAACCAGACTATTACAATTCTTCCCCCTTAGGGATTTTCGTCCCCAAAAATCTTATCGTTAAACAGATTCGGATATTACTATCTCATTGCATCTTCGGGCTACCATGTAGCCTCTTCCACTCCGTGCCGTTGCCACAATACTTTTACTAACGAAATTTTCTTATTTCGCAATTCTTTCACTTCACGAGCTAAGATACGGATTGGTTCTTCTTCATAAGTCATATCGGATCGGATTTCAATCTCAGATGGAGTAATCACGTGTGATGGATCGATCTATATCGATGAAGCATTGACACGTGAAATACATTATGAATCTTTTCTAACCCAGGTGGCAACAACAATCTATACGCAATTGGCCCAATTCATTTTATAATTTCATACGACCCGATGAACCTTGGACTCAATTTGCCTTTACAACCAAATCTGAGTACTGTCTTCCATGGAGACACTTTTAAAAACACTTTGTCACTGATTTTAAACTCAACATCTTTTTGTTTCAAGTCTGCATAGGACTTCTCACGATCAGATGCTGCTTTCAGACTGTCACAGATTACTTTTACTTTTTGTTCAGTATCTTTTATCAAATCAATCTCGTGTATCTTATTTTCACTAAGCTCAATCCAATACAGAGGTGTTCGACATTTGCGTTCGTACAAAGCTTCATAAGGTGCCATTCTGATGCTCGACTGAAAACTATTATTATACACAAATTCAATTAGTGGCAAATATTGTTCCTAGGTACCGTCAAACTCCAGAATGCAACATCTCAACATGTCCTCGAGTATCTGAATGATCTGCTCGGACTGACCATCTGTTTGCAGATGAAAAGCTGTACTGAAATGCAATTTCATGCCTAAAGCTTCTTGCAATTTCTTCCAAAATCGTTATGTGAATGTCTAATCTCTGTCAGATACAATAGACAACGGCACCCCATGCAATCTCACAATATCATAAATGTAAAGCTCAACTAACTTATCAAGTGAGTATTCAGATCGTACTGGAATAAAGTGGGCAGATTTCGTCAATCGAACAACTACTACCCAAATTGCATCTTTCTTTCTCGGAGACAAAGGTAGTCCATAAACAAAGTCCATCGTCACTCTATCCCATTTCCACTCGAGAATCAAAATTGGTTGTAACAAACCAGATGGAACCTGATGTTCAGCTTTAACTTGCTGACAAACTAAACATTTCGAAACAAAGTCAGAAATGTCTCGTTTCATACCAAACCACCAATAATGTTGCTTCAAATCATGGTACATATTTGTACTTCCCAGATGAATAGATAGGCGACTATTATAAGCTTTATTTAAAATTAACTGAATCAACTCTGGGTTTCTCAGAACAGAAATTCGATCTCGAAACCTCAAGCAATCATCAACATCAACTCAAAATTAAGAATCAGAGTTCGAATCACATTGAGCTCATTTCACTAATATTTCATTGTCAACTTTCTAAGCAGCACATTTTTGTTGTACAAACAACGATTTCGCTTTCAATTCAGCTAACACTGAACCATCATCAGACACATCTAAATGACCATTCATTGTACGTAATGCAAACAATGATTTCTGACTCACTGCATCAGCTACAACATTTGCCTTTCCCGGATGATAATCTATAACAAGCTCTAGCCATCTTCTCTAGCCATCTTCTCTGTTGCAGATTCAAATCTTTCTGGATCATCAAATATTTCAGAATTTAATGATCTGAAAATACATGACATTTTTCACCGAAGAGGTAGTGACACCAAATCTTTAATGCGAACACAATAGCAGCTAGCTCATGATCATGAGTTGGATAGTTCTTTTCATGAAGCTTCAGTTGTCTCGAGGCATAAGCTATTATGTAACAGACCAATTTTGACCCTAATAGGAACGGTGGTTTCGGGACCACAAATCAGAGCCCGATAAATATTTTAATATTATACTCTGTGTTTATTATATGTGGATTAATGTGTGTGAAAATTTCGTAGAAAAACATTTTATCGTTTAAGTGCTTAATTTGATAAAAAGGATTTAATCGAGAAAAGCGTAAAAGTTGCATGCTAAAGTGAAAACTAATAAATTGATTGTGGCTTTTTAAGTGGGTGTCCTAAAGGGGCAATTAGCCCATAAACTATGATAAGGGACGGCAATGGGCCACGCCAACTACATATTGTGTGTTAGTAAAATTTTAAAATAAAGTTATGTTAGTATATTATAATATTATTAATATATATGTTAAATAAAACATAAAATAAGACCACTATCTTCTTCATTCTCTCATGGCCGATTGTTAGCTAAAGAAAAGGTGTAAGGAAAGCTTGAATTTCGGCAAGTTAGGGAGCTTGATTAAGGTATGGTCGGTTTTTAGTTTTTGATAATTTTTACGTTTTTGAGATCGTTGCTTCGTATATTACCCGACCCATGCTTAAATTTTTGAAAATATTATGTATATAGGATTCGACCATTAACATGCTTATATGGTTTTGATATTTGATGGTTTTAGATTTAATATATGTTAAAGATTTACAAGTTTTGTATTGAAAATTTTGGTGATTTGGAGTAAATAGGCTAAACTAAGAAAATAAATTTGTGAGAGATTTAAAATGCAAAATAAATGAAATGCAAGGATTCATATGGCTATGTAGAAGATTCGGCCTAGCTATGGTGTTGGGAGATTTTGCATATTTTGTGTTTTGTGTAAATAGGACAAATTTGTAAAATGGGAAACATTAGGGCAAAATGGTAATTTGTTTATTTAAGTGTTTTTGGATTAAATTGAGATGAAATGTGCTTGAATGGGCTAAATTTTAATGTGTTTAGATCAAGAACAAAGAAAAACGGAATTGGATCGGGGAAAGACAAAAGTTCTCGAATAAGCCGATTTACACGGTCCATCGACAACCGAGGTAAGTCCTTAAGCTATAATGTATTGAAGAATTATTTATGAACCTATTATATGATAATGTTTGATAAATTTTAGTACATATTTATGTCATAGCCGAATGTATATAAGTATATTAGAATGGTTTTAGTTGTTTAATGTAAATAAACTTAGTTGAATTGGATATGTGATATAGTTATGAAAGGTGTGTGAAATGATTTATCGTATTGATGTGTTTCGGGCCCTAAGCCTAGCAGGCATAGTGCCGGTGATTTATTTCAGGCTTTAAGCCTAGCAGGCCTAGTGCCAGTGACTACTTTCGGGCTCTGAGCCTAGCAGGCCTCGTGCCGGTGTTACTTATCGGGCTTTATCGCCTAGCAGGCTTGATGCCGGTGATGTGTTTTATAAAGGAGAAATCGAATATTATTTAAGGCAAATCATAACTAATGTATCTAGCTAACGGATCAGGTAAGCACGTAAGGTATGTTATGTTTTATATTACTTGAGTCAAGTTAATACTATGGGAATTGTGTTATATATGTTTGAGGCTAAGATAGATGTGTATGAGTATTATATGATTGAATTCGAGTTTGAATGTACTATTATGGAAATTCGGCCTTCAAGTAGAAATGCTAAAAATAAAGGAGATTTTAGTGCGATAACATGGTTGATATGAATGCTATACTTATACGAATTGGAGCATGTGATTTTTGTAATATACTTATTTGAGCTTCAAGGAGATGTAGGTTGAAGGAAATGAAGTACAGTTACTTAGGTTAATTAACTATTAGTATTCGGCCTTGTATAAATAAATATACTTAAATGTTTATGTGAAATGTTATAAGTTGAATGTTTTAATTGCTTAAATGTTTAAATGTTATATTATCATGAGCTTAGGACTTACTAAGCTAGTAAGCTTATTGGTGTGAAATGTTTTCCTCTGTTTTATAGATTTTGATTAAGCTACGGGCTCGAGAGGGATCGTTAAGAAAGTCAACCACACTATCGCCTCTTTTTGGTATTTTAAATTTTGGTTATGATTTTGAAGGCATGTATAGGTTAGACTAAGTTTTGAAACATATGATGTTTGATCTTGTATATAAATATAGCCTTGCGAAAATGGCTATTTCTTTTGGTGATGTATCATTTTTATGTTTTGAATCTCATAGCTTATTCATATTGTTAATGGATGCTTTAAATTCGATCATGACCTATATTATATATATGGAAGTTGCTATTGATATATGTATATTTATATATATATATTAGGTGATGGTTTTAGAAAATTTAGTCTTAGTTTTTGGTTTATACGTGAACCATGTTTACCATATTTTTTTATGCGTGTATGATCGTGATTAAGGTAAATTTATGTGTACTTATTTGCTATGTTTACTAATGATAATTTAGTAATACATGTGTTTCGACCTTGGTAAATATCATATACTTGATAGGTTTAGTAAGAATTAAATAATGATATGCTTAAGTAAGTTGGCTATGTGATAATTTTATTTTATTTATAATAGTCACATGCGCATAGTTTTATAAATGGCAAAGAAGTAGGTTTGTTCTTTATTTATTGTAACAAGTTATTTGTTCATAATAACCATTTTCAATACCGTATGTGATATTGGCTATTAAATTTTGTGAAATGTTTTGTCTGGTCTAGTGTATATATATATGTGTATATATACATATAATATTATAAGAATAGTTGATTAATAATTATAGATATTCAAATGTCGTTATTAAGGATAAGAAATGAACATGTTTCTCGGTTGGTGAATTACGAATTTAAATGAAAGGTGCAATAGTATATTCGGTCAAGGGGTATACTAATATGTTGTTATATGTGTAATTGATTATTAAATGGTGAAATGGTTCAGTTGATTTTAATATGTGTATGTATTATTGTATTATAAATGAAACTTGGCTTATATTATATGAATTTTGGTCGATACTCGATATATGTGATAATTTGGCATAAGTTGAGATATGGGTCTAATATACATATATGTAAATATATATATATACCGTGAATGTTTAAATTATGTGATTCAAACATTTGTGTGTATAAAGGACAGGTAGTAAAACTCGTCATACTTTTAATTTTTATTTATTTATTTTTTAATTGGTTGTAATGTTATACAATATGAAAATGATTGCTAATCGCTTATACTTGAATTCAATTGAAGTCCTTTTTCAAAATTGAGTATAGTGTAGTAATGCCTCTTAACCCCAATTCGTGACGGATACAAAGTTAGGGGTGTTACATTTGATTGGTATCAGTGCTTACGGTTTAGTCGATTCTAGGACTACCGTAGCGCGTGTGAGTCTAGCTATACATGCCTTTATCATATATTGATAGTGTGGTGACTTCTGACAGCCTGAGCTTTGTTTTATATAGTAAATGGACACTGATCCTGAAAGAGCCGTAGCGGATGATGTAGAGAGTGTAGCGCCTGACCGTGCACACGGATCAGTGCCGGTCTTGATGAGACTCTCGACCCATTTCGGGTAGCCACGAGGGGGAGACTAAACAAGCCTTCTATCAGATGATGAACGAGTGGTTTACCCAGTTTATTCAGACTCATCTGGCTATATACCAACCCCCACCCCCGAATAATCCAACTCCGATTCCTTTAGCACCCCCGATGATAGATCCGATGAGATCTAGTAGGCCCTCAGTTGATAAAATCCGGAAATTTGGGGCCGAAGAATTTAAAGCCAATGATGATGATGACGCAGAGCGAGCCGAAATATGGCTTGATAACACTATTCGGGTACTTGATGAGCTATCTTGTACTCCAGATGAATGCCTGAAGTGTGCTATATCTTTACTGCGGGACACTGCATATCACTGGCGGAATACACTAGTATCAGTAGTTCCAAAAGAAAAAGTGACATGGGATTTCTTCCAGAATGAATTCCGCAAGAAATACATCAGTCAAAGATTTGTTGATCAAAAAACGAAAGGAGTTCCTTGAGCTGAAATATGGGCGAATGACCGTGTCGGAATATGAACGGAAATTTGTCAGGCTCAGCAGATATGCTAGAGAGTGTGTTTCTACTGAAGCTATTATGTGCAAAAGATTTGAAGATGGCCTGAATGAAGATATAAATATGTTTGTTGGCATTCTTGAAATTCAAGAGTTTGTGACACTAGTTGAGCGGGCTTGCAAAGTTGAAGAGCTCGGGAAAGAGAAAAGAAAGGCTGAGACAGAAGCTAGAGACTTTCGTAAAAGATCTTCGGGTAAGGTCTTTCATCCCACATCCAAGAAGTTCAGAGATGACTACAACCGACATAAAGCTACTACAGATCTACCTAGACGGGATCGACCTCCTGTGGGCTCCCGAGCTACCTCGATGGCCAGTGTTGGTAACGTTCCACAGAATCAAGTTGAATGCAAGCACTGTGGGAAATGGCATTTTGGGAGTTGTAGATTTCGTGATCGGTCTTGCTTTAAATGTGGATCGTCGGATCATTTTATTAGAGAATGTCCGATGTTAGTTGAAAGCGAGTAATACGATTCGTAACATTAAGCCGAGCAACACGTCGGTCAGCGAGGCGCACTCACCCGAACATTTGTGCAATGTAGGTGGTAGTCGAGAAAGAACAAAGAAACGAGATGATTCAATTCGAGGCTAGAGCTCCAGCTAGAGCTTATGCTGCACAAGCCAGAGAGGATGCTTCCTCCCCCGATGTCATTACCGGTACTTTCACCCTTTATGATACTACTGTGATTGTACTAATTGATCCTGGTTCGACTCATTCATATGTGTATGAAACTTTAGTATTCAGTAAGACTCTGCTAGTGGAGTCTACCGAGTTTGTGATTCGTGTGTCCAACCCTTTGGATAGATGTGTGCTTGTTAATAAAGTGTGTAGGGGTTGCCCGTTGATGATTCGGGATTATTGCTTCCCAGCTGATTTAATGTTGTTGCCCTTTGATGAATTTGATATAATCTTGGGTATGGACTGGTTAACTTCACATGAGGCAGTAGTGAATTGTAAAAGAAAGCTTATTGATTTGAGATGTCAAAATGGTGAGACCATCAGAATTAAATCTTGTGATGTAAATGGGTTTCCTACAGTAATATCTTCGATGTTAGCCCGGAAGTATGTGAGAAAAGGGTGCGAAGCTTATTTAGCTTATGTACTGGATAATAAATTGTCCGAGAAACAAATTGAATCTGTATCAGTTGTATGTGAATACCCAGATGTGTTTCCTGAAGAACTACCGGGTTTACCACTAGTACGAGAGATTGAGTTTGGCATTGAATTAGTACCGGGGACGACTCCGATTTCGATAGCTCCGTATCGAATGGCACCTACTGAATTAAAAGAATTGAAAGCGCAGTTGCAAGAGTTGACAGATAGGGGCTTTGTACGACCGAGCTTCTCTCCTTGGGGTGCACCGGTTTTATTTGTGAAAAAGAAAGATGGGACTATGCGAATGTGTATCGACTATCGGCAACTAAATAAGGTAACTATAAAGAATAAGTACCCGTTACCTCGGATTGATGATTTGTTTGATCAGTTGAAGGGGGCTTCAGTATTTTCGAAGATAGATTTGAGATCGGGCTATTATCGGTTGAGTCGAGATACGAGATATGCCAAAGATCGCATTCGAGCGAGGTACGGACATTTTGAGTTTTTGGTTATGCCTTTTGGACTCACTAATGCACTCGCTATTTTTATGGATCTAATGAATCGAGTCTTGAAGCGCTTTTTGGATCGGTTTGTAGTAGTGTTTATTGACGATATCTCGATCTACTCCAAAAATGAAACCGAACAAGTGAGCATTTGAGATTAGTGCTACAAACTTTGAGAGATCAACAATCGTATGCAAAGTTTAGTAAGTGTGTGTTCGGATGAATGAAGTCACTTCTTGGGTCATGTTGTTTCAAAGATCGTATTCGGGTGGATCCAAACAAAACAAAGAAACTATACTCGATTGGAAACCACCAAAGAATATTTCCAAGGTCCAAGTTTCCTAGGCCTTGCGGGATATTACTGAGCGATTTGTAAAGGGTTTTTTCAGTAATAGCTACACCTTTGACGAAACTACTACGAGAAAGATGTCAAGTTTGAGTGGTCGAAAAAGGTGTCGTAAAAGTTTTGAGCGCTTGAAAGCCCTTCCGACCAAGCTCAAGTGTTAGCTCGGCTGAATCGGGTAAAGAATTTGTTGTTTTTAGTGATGCTTCCTTGAATGGGTTGGGTTGCGTTTTTAATGCGGGGACGGCAAGGTTATAGCCTACGCTTCGAGACAATTGAAGCCGCATGAGAAAAATTATCCGACTCACGATCCGGAACTAGCGACCATTGTTTTCGCATTGAAAATTTGGCGTCACTATTTATTCAATGAGAAATGTCACATTTATTCGGATCATAAAAGTCAAAAATATTTGATGACTCGTAAAGATCTAAATTTGAAACAACGCAGATGGTTAGAATTGCTGAAAGACTATGAATTAGTGATTGACTACCATCGGGAAAAGCTAACGTTGTTTGCAGATGTGTTAAGTCGAAAATCATTGTTTGCTCTTCGTGTAATGAACGCATACGAGATAACTATGTCCGTGATGGTTCGATTATAGCCGAGTTACAAGCAAGATCGATGTTTATTCAACAAATTTGTGATGCACAGAAAGTTGACAAAGATTTGATAGCAAGTCGAATTCGATGTGAAAAAGGTGCAGAATCGATTTTGATTGATGCAAATGATTGTTTGAATTATAAAAGTGAATGTGTGTTCCAGGAACTCGATTTGATTTGATCTGGTGATTCTCGAGTGAGGCCCATAGTGGTCAAGCAGCCGATACACCCGGGTAGCACGAAAATGTATAATGATTTGAAAACGATTCTATTGGTGGCACGGCATGAAACGAGATATATCTCGAATTTGTTTCAAATGCTTAACTCATCGACAAGTGAAAGCCGAGCATCGGTACCATCCGGACTACTTCAACCAATCATGATACCGAATGGAAATGGGATAGAATTACAATGGATTTTGTATCCGGTCTTTCTATGACACCGAGTAAGAAAGATGCCGTATGGGTTATCGTTGATAGACCGACTAAATCACTCATTTTGTACCAGAGTGCGACGCATCGACTATTCACTTGATAAACTTGATGAATTGTATGTGTCATGATTGTAAGGTTGCATGGTGTACCGAAGTTCTATCAATTTGAGATAGAGACCCGCGATTCACATCGCGGTTTTGGAAGAAATTGCAAGATGCTTTAGGTACTAAAATTCATTTAGTACAGCCTTTCATCCGCAAACAGACGGTCAGTCTGAGCGAACTGTTATGATACTTGAAGACATGTTGAGATGTTGCGTTCTTGAGTTTGAAGGTACGTGGGAACGATACCTACCTTTGATTGAATTTGCTTACAATAATAGCTTCCAATCTAGTATAAAAATGGAGCCTTATGAAGCTTTATACGGGCGAAAATGTCGCACACCGTTATATTGGACCGAACTCAGTGAAAATAAGATACACGGGGTTGATTTGATTAAAGAAACAGAACAGAAGGTAGCTATTATTAGAGGTAATTAGAAAGCTGCTTCGGATCGTCAAAAGTCCTATGCCGATTTGAAATGTAAGGACATTGAATTTCAGGCCGGAGATCGTGTATTCTTAAAAGTTTCTCCGTGGAAGAAAGTACTCCGATTTGGTCGGAAAGGCAAGTTGAATCCGAGATTTATCGGACCGTATGAAATCATCGAACGTATGGGGCCTGTGGCTTATAGATTGAAATTGCCCTCTGAGTTAGAAAAGATACACAATGTTTTCACGTTTCGATGTTTCGCAAGTACAGATCAGATCTGTCTCATGTGATCACACCGTCAGAGATTGAAATCCGATCCGATTTAACATATGATGAAGAACCGATCCGTATCTTAGCTCGAGAAATGAAAGAGTTGAGAAATAAGAAGATTCCACTAGTAAAAATATTATGGAATAGACACGGAACTAAAGAGGCTACGTGGGAGCCTGAAGATTCAATGAGGCAGCAATACCCGAAATTATTTAACGGTAAAATTTTCGAGGACGAAAATTCTTAAGGGGGGGAGAGTTGTAACAGACCAATTTTGACCCTAATCGGAACGGTGGTTTTGGGACCATGAATCCGAGCCCGATAAATATTTTAATATTATATTCTGTGTTTATTATATGTGGATTAATGTGTGTGAAAATTTCATAGAAAAAAAATTTATCGTTTAAGTGCTTAATTTGATAAAAAGAATTTAATCGAGAAAAGCGTAAAAGTTGCGTGCTAAAGTGAAAAGTACTAAATTGATTGTGGCTTTTTAAGTGGGTGTCCTAAAGGGGCAATTAGCCCATAAACTATGATAAGGGACGGCAATGGGCCACGCCAACTACATATTATATGTTAGTAAAATTTTAAAATAAAGTTATGTTAGTATATTATAATAATATTAATATATATGTTAAATAAAACATAAAATAAGACCACTATCTTCTTCATTCTCTCATGGCCGATTGTTAGCTAAAGAAAAGGTGTAAGGAAAGCTTGAATTTCTGCAAGTTAAGGAGCTTGATTAAGGTATGGTCGGTTTTAGTTTTTGATAATTTTTACGTTTTTGAGATCGTTAGCTTCAGTATATTACCCGACCCATGCTTAAATTTTTGAAAATATTATGTATATAGGATTCGGCCATTAACATGCTTATATGGTTTTGATATTTGATGGTTTTAGATTTAATATATGTTAAAGATTTACAAGTTTTGTATTGAAAATTTTGGTGATTTGGAGTAAATAGGGCTAAACTAAGAAAATAAATTTGTGAGAGATTTGAAATGCAAAATAAATGAAATGCAAGGATTCATATGGCTATGTAGAAGATTCGGCCTAGCTATGGTGTTGGGAGATTTTGCATATTTTGTGTTTTGTGTAAATAGGACAAATTTGTAAAAATGGGAAACATTAGGGGCAAAATGGTAATTTGTTTATTTAAGTGTTTTTGGATTAAATTGAGATGAAATGTGCTTGAATGGGCTAAATTTTAATGTGTTTAGATCAAGAACAAAGAAAAACGGAATTGGATCGGGGAAAGACAAAAGTTCTCGAATAGCCGATTTACACGGTCTATCGACAACCGAGGTAAGTCCTTAAGCTATAATGTATTGAAGAATTATTTATGAACCTATTATATGATAATGTTTGATAAATTTTAGTACATATTTATGTCATAGCCGAATGTATATAAGTATATTAGAATGGTTTTAGTTGTTTAATGTAAATAAACTTAGTTGAATTGGATATGTGATATAGTTATGAAAGGTGTGTGAAATGATTTATCGTATTGATGTGTTTGGGCCCTAAGCCCAGCGTGCCTAGTGCCGATGATTTATTTCGTGCTTTAAGCCCAGCGTGCCTAGTGCCGCGTGACTACTTTGGGCTCACGAGCCTTGCGGGCCTCGTGCGGTGTTACTTATCGGGCTTTCGCGCCTAGCAGAGCTTGATGCCTGGTGATGTGTTTTATAAAGGAGAAACCGAATATTATTTAAGGCAAATCATAACTAATGTATCTAGCTAACGTTCTGTAAGCACGTAAGGTATGTTATGTTTTATATTACTTGAGTCAAGTTAATACTATGGGAATTGTGTTATATATGTTTGAGGCTAAGATTGATGTGCATGAGTATTATATGATTGAATTCGAGTTTGAATGTACTATTATGGAAATTCGGCCTTCAAGTAGAAATGCTAAGAATAAAGGAGATTTTAGTGCGATAACATGGTTGATATGAATGCTATAGTTATACGAATTGGAGCATGTGATTTTTGTAATATACTTATTTGAGCTTCAAGGAGATGTAGGTTGAAGGAAATGAAGTACAATTACTTAGGTTAATTAACTATTAGTATTCGGCCTTGTATAAATAAATATACTTAAATGTTTATGTGAAATGTTATAAGTTGAATGTTTTAATTGCTTAAATGTTTAAATGTTATATTATCATGAGCTTAGGACTTACTAAGCTAGTAAGCTTATTGGTGTGAAATGTTTTCCTCTGTTTTATAGATTTTGATTAAGCTACGGGCTCGAGAGGGATCGTCAAGAAAGTCAACCACACTATCGCCTCCTTTTTGGTATTTTAAATTTTGGTTATGATTTTGAAAGCATGTATAGGTTAGACTAAGTTTTGAAACATATGATGTTTGATCTTGTATATAAATGTAGCCTTGCGAAAATGGCTATTTCTTTTGGTGATGTATCGTTTTTATGTTTTGAATCTCATAGCTTATTCATATTGTTAATGGATGCTTTAAATTCGATCATGACCTATATTATATATATGGAAGTTGCTATTGATATATGTATATTTATATATATATATTAGGTGATGGTTTTAGAAAATTTAGTCTTAGTTTTTGGTTTATACGTGAACCATGTTTACCATATTTTTTTTAATGCATGTATGATCGTGATTAAGGTAAATTTATGTGTACTTATTTGTTATGTTTACTAATGATAATTTAGTAATACATGTGTTTCGACCTTGGTAAATATCATATACTTGATAGGTTTAGTAAGAATTAAATAATGATATGCTTAAATAAGTTGGCTATGTGATAATTATATTTTATTTATAATAGTCACATGCGCATAGTTTTATAAATGGTAAAGAAGTAGGTTTGTTATTTATTTATTGTAAGAAGTTATTTGTTCATAATAACCATTTTCAATACCGTATGTGGTATTGGCTATTAAATTTTGTGAAATGTTTTGTCTGGTCTAGTGTATATATATATGTGTATATATACATATAATATTATAAGAATAGTTGATTAATAATTATAGATATTCAAATGTCATTATTAAGGATAAGAAATGAACATGTTTCTCGGTTGGTGAATTACGAATTAAAATGAAAGGTGCAATAGTATATTCGGTCAAGGGGTATACTAATATGTTGTTATATGTGTAATTGATTGTTAAATGGTGAAATGGTTCAATTGATTTTAATATATGTATGTATTATTGTATTATAAATGAAACTTGGCTTATATTATATGAATTTTGGTTGATACTCGATATATGTGATAATTTGGCATAAGTTGAGATATGGGTCTAATATACATATATGTAAATATATATTTATATACCGTGAATGTTTAAATTATGTGATTCAAACATTTTTGTGTATAAAGGACAGATAGTAAAACTCGTCATACTTTTAATTTTTATTTATTTATTTTTTTTAATTGGTTGTAATGTTATACAATATGAAAATGATTGCACTACTTATACTTGAATTCAATTGAAGTCCTTTTTCGAAATTGAGTATAGTGTAGTAATGCCTCTTAATCCCAATTCGGCGACGGATACGGGTTAGGGGTGTTACATTTGATTGGTATCAGAGCTTACGGTTTAGTCGATTTTAGGACTACCGTAGCGCGTGTGAGTCTAGCTATACATGCCTTTATCATATATTGATAGTGTGGTGACTTCTGACAGCCTGAGCTTTGTTTTATATAGTAAATGGACACTGATCCTGAAAGAGCCGTAGCGGATGATGTAGAGAGTGTAGCGCCTGACCGTGCACACGGATCAGTGCCGGTAGACTCTCGACCCGTTTTGGGTTACCACGAGGGGGAGACTAAACAAGCCTTCTATCAGATGATGAACGAGTGGTTTACCTAGCTTATTCAGACTAATCCGGCTGTATACCAACCCCCATCCTCGAATAATCCAACTCCGATTCCTTCAGCACCCCTGATGATAGATCCGATGAGATCTAGTAGGCCCCCAGTTGATAAAATTCGAAAATTTGGGGCCGAAGAATTTAAAGCCAATGATGTTGATGACGCAGAGCGAGCCGAAATGTGGCTTGATAACACTATTCGGGTACTTGATGAGCTATCTTGTACTCCAGATGAATGCTTGAAGTGTGCTATATCTTAACTGCGGGACACTGCATATCACTGGCGGAATACACTAGTATCAGTAGTTCCGAAAGAAAAAGTGACATGGGATTTCTTCCAGAATGAATTCCGCAAGAAATACATCAGTCAAAGATTTGTTGATCAAAAACGAAAGGAGTTCCTTGAGCTGAAACAGGGGCGAATGACCATGACGGAATATGAACAGAAATTTGTCAGGCTCAGCAGATATGCTAGAGAGTGTGTTTCTACTGAAGCTATTATGTGCAAAAGATTTGAAGATGGCCTGAATAAAGATATAAATATATTTGTTGGCATTCTTGAAATTCAAGAGTTTGTGACACTAGTTGAGCGGGCTTGCAAAGTTGAAGAGCTCGGGAAAGAGAAAAGAAAGGCTGAGATCAGAAGCTAGAGACATTCGTAAAAGATCTTCGGGTAAGGTCTTTCATCCCACATCTAAGAAGTTCAGAGATGACTACAACCGACATAAAGCTACTACAGATCTACCTAGACGGGATCGACCTCCTGTGGGCTCCCGAGCTACCTCGATGGCCAGTGTTGGTAATGTTCCACAGAATCGAGTTGAATGCAAGCACTGTGGGAAATGGCATTTTGGGAGTTGTAGATTTCATGATCGGTCTTGCTTTAAATGTGGATCGTCGGATCATTTTATTAGAGAATGTCTGATGTTAGCTGAGCAGAATACAGTTCAGAACATTAAGCCGAACAAGACGTCAGTGTGAGGCAGACCACCCAGACATTCAGGCAATGTAGGTGGTAGTTAGAAAGGAACAAAGAACACTACAGTTCGATCTGAGGCTAGAGCTCCAGTTAGAGCTTATGCTGCACGAGCCAGAGAGGATGCTTCCTCCCCCGATGTCTTTACCGGTACTTTCACCCTTTATGATACTACTGTGATTGCACTGATTGATCCTGGTTCGACTCATTCATATGTGTGTGAAACTTTAGTATTCGGTAAGACTCTGCTAGTTGAGTCTACTGAGTTTGTGATTCGTGTGTCCAACCCTTTGGGTAGATGTGTGCTTGTTAATAAAGTGTGTAGGGGTTGCCCATTGATGATTCGGGATTATTGCTTCCCAGCTGATTTAATGTTGTTTCCCTTTGATGAATTTGATATAATTTTGGGTATGGACTGGTTAACTTCACATGAGGTAGCAGGGAATTGTAAAAGAAAGCTTATTGATTTGAGATGTCAAAACGGTGAGACCATCAGAATTAAATCCTGTGATGTAAATGGGTTTCCTACAGTAATATCTTCGATGTTAGCCCGGAAGTATGTGAGAAAAGGGTGCAAAGCTTATTTAGCTTATGTACTGGATAATAAATTGTCCGAGAAACAAATTGAATCTGTATCAGTTATATGTGAATACCCAGATGTGTTTCCTGAGAACTACCGGGTTTACCACCAGTACGAGAGATTGAGTTCGGCATTGAATTAGTACTGGGGACGACTCCGATTTCGATAGCTCCGTATTGAATGGCACCTACTGAATTAAAAGAATTGAAAGCGCAGTTGCAAGAGTTGACAGATAGGGGCTTTGCACGACCGAGCTTCTCTCCTTGAGGTGCACCGGTTTTATTTGTGAAAAAGAAAGATGGGACTATGCGAATGTGTATCGACTATCGGTAACTAAATAAGGTAACTATAAAGAATAAGTACCCGTTACCTCGGATTGATGATTTGTTTGATCAGTTGAAGGGGGCTTCAGTATTTTCGAAGATAGATTTGAGATAGGGCTATTATCAGTTGCGAGTCAGAGATACAGATGTGCCAAAAACTGCGTTCCGAACGAGGTACGGACATTTTGAGTTTTTGGTTATGCCTTTTGGACTCACTAATGCACCTGCTGTTTTTATGGATCTAATGAATCGCGTCTTCCGACAGTTTTTGGATCGGTTTGTAGTAGTGTTTATTGACGATATCTCGATCTACTCAAAAATGAAACCGAACATCTTGAGCATTTGAGATTAGTGCTACAAACTTTGAGAGATCAACAACTGTATGCAAAGTTTAGTAAGTGTGAGTTCTGGATGAATGAAGTCAGCTTCTTGGGTCATGTTGTTTCAGCATCAGGTATTCGGGTGGATCCAAACAAAATAGCAGCTATACTCGATTGGAAACCACCAAAGAATATTTCCAAGGTCCGAAGTTTCCTAGGCCTTGCGGGATATTACAGACGATTTGTAAAGGGTTTTTCTGTAATAGCTACACCTTTGACGAAACTACTACAGAAAGATGTCAAGTTTGAGTGGTCGGAAAGGTGTCAGAAAAGTTTTGAGCGGTTGAAAGCCCTTCTGACCGAAGCTTCAGTGTTAGCTCAGCCTGAATCGGGTAAAGAATTTGTTGTTTTTAGTGATGCTTCCTTGAATGGGTTGGGTTGCATTTTAATGTAGGACGGCAAGGTTATAGCCTACGCTTCGAGACAATTGAAGCCGCATGAGAAAAATTATCCGACTCACGATCTGGAACTAGCAGCCATTGTTTTCGCATTGAAAATTTGGCGTCACTATTTATTCAGCGAGAAATGTCACATTTATTCGGATCATAAAAGTCTAAAATATTTGATGACTCAGAAAGATCTAAATTTGAGACAATGCAGATGGTTAGAATTGCAGAAAGACTATGAATTAGTGATTGACTACCATCCGGTAAAAGCTAACGTTGTTGCAGATGTGTTAAGTCGAAAATCATTGTTTGCTCTTCGTGTAATGAACGCACAGATAACTATGTCTGGTGATGGTTCGATTATAGCCGAGTTACAAGCAAGACCGATGTTTATTCAACAAATTTGTGATGCACAGAAAGTTGACAAAGATTTGATAGCAAGTCGAATTCGATGTGAAAAAGGTGCAGAATCAGATTTTCAGATTGATGCAAATGATTGTTTGAATTATAAAAGCCGAATGTGTGTTCTAAAGAACTCAGATTTGATACAGCTGATTCTAAGTGAGGCCCATAGTGGTCGACTGTCGATACACCCGGGTAGCATGAAAATGTATAACGATTTGAAACAGTTCTATTGGTGGCCTGGCATGAAACGAAATATATCTGAATTTGTTTCCAAGTGCTTAACTCATCGCCAAGTGAAAGCTGAGCATCAGGTACCATCCGGACTACTTCAACCAATCATGATACCTGAATGGAAATGGGATAGAATTACAATGGATTTTGTATCCGGTCTTTCTATGACACCGAGTAAGAAAGATGCCGTATGGGTTATCGTTGATAAACTGACTAAATCAGCTCATTTTGTACCGGTACGTACCGACTATTCACTTGATAAACTTGCTGAATTGTATGTGTCGCAGATTGTAAGGTTGCATGGTGTACCGAGAGTTCCATCAATTTGAGATAGAGACCCGCGATTCACATCGCGGTTTTGGAAGAAATTGCAAGATGCTTTAGGTACTAAACTTCATTTTAGTACTGCCTTTCATCCGTAAACAGACGGTCAGTCTGAGCGAACTATTCTGATACTTGAAGACATGTTGAGATGTTGCGTTCTCGAGTTTGAAGGTACGTGGGAACGATACCCACCTTTGATTGAATTTGCTTACAATAATAGCTTCCAATCTAGTATAAAAATGGCGCCTTATGAAGCTTTATACGGGCGAAAATGTCGCACACCGTTATATTGGACCGAACTCAGTGAAAATAAGATACACGGGGTTGATTTGATTAAAGAAACAGAACAGAAGGTAGCTATTATTAGAGGTAATTAGAAAGCTGCTTCGGATCGTCAAAAGTCATATGCCGATTTGAAACATAAGGACATTGAATTTCAGGTCGGAGATCGTGTATTCTTAAAAGTTTCTCCGTGGAAGAAAGTACTCCAATTTGGTCGGAAAGGCAAGTTGAATCCTAGATTTATCGGACCGTATGAAATCATCGAACGTATTGGGCCTGTGGCTTATAGATTGAAATTGCCCTCTGAGTTAGAAAAGATACACAATGTATTTCACGTTTCGATGCTTCGCAAGTACAGATCAGATCCGTCTCATGTGATCACACCGTCAGAGATTGAAATCCGATCCAATTTAACATATGATGAAGAACCGATCCGTATCTTAGCTTGGAAAATGAAAGAGTTGAGAAATAAGAAGATTCCACTAGTAAAAATATTATGGAATAGACACGGAACTGAAGAGGCTACGTGGGAGCCTGAAGATTCAATGAGGCAGCAATACCCGAAATTGTTTAACGGTAAAATTTTCGAGGACGAAAATTCTTAAGGGGGAGAGTTGTAACAGACCAATTTTGACCCTAATCAGAACGGTGGTTTCGGGACCACGGATCCGAGCCTGATAAATATTTTAACATTATATTCTATGTTTATTATATGTGGATTAATGTGTGTGAAAATTTCGTAGAAAAAAATTTTATCGTTTAAGTGCTTAATTTGGTAAAAAGGATTTAATCGAGAAAAGGGTAAAAGTTGCGTGCTAAAGTGAAAAGTACTAAATTGATTGTGGCTTTTTAAGTGGGTGTCCTAAAGGGGCAATTAGCCCATAAACTATGATAAGGGACGGCAATGGGCCACGCCAACTACATATTATATGTTAGTAAATTTTTAAAATAAAGTTATGTTAGTATATTATAATAATATTAATATATATGTTAAATAAAACATAAAATAAGACCACTATCTTCTTCATTCTCTCATGGCCGATTGTTAGCTAAAGAAAAGGTGTAAGGAAAGCTTGAATTTCGGCAAGTTAGGGAGCTTGATTAAGGTATGGTCGGTTTTTAGTTTTTGATAATTTTTACGTTTTTGAGATCGTTGCTTCGTATATTACCCGACCCATGCTTAAATTTTTGAAAATATTATGTATATAGGATTCGGCCATTAACATGCTTATATGGTTTTGATATTTGATGGTTTTAGATTTAATATATGTTAAAGATTTACAAGTTTTGTATTGAAAATTTTGGTGATTTGGAGTAAATAGGGCTAAACTAAGAAAATAAATTTGTGAGAGATTTAAAATGCAAAATAAATGAAATGCAAGGATTCATATGGCTATGTAGAAGATTCGGCCTAGCTATGGTGTTGGGAGATTTTGCATATTTTGTGTTTTGTGTAAATAGGACAAATTTGTAAAAATAGGAAACATTAGGGGCAAAATGGTAATTTGTTTATTTAAGTGTTTTTGGATTAAATTGAGATGAAATGTGCTTGAATGGGCTAAATTTTAATGTGTTTAGATCAAGAACAAAGAAAAACGGAATTGGATCGGGGAAAGACAAAAGTTCTCGAATAGCCGATTTTACGGTCTATCGACAAACCGAGGTAAGTCCTTAAGCTATAATGTATTGAAGAATTATTTATGAACCTATTATATGATAATGTTTGATAAATTTTAGTACATATTTATGTCATAGCCGAATGTATATAAGTATATTAGAATGGTTTTAGTTGTTTAATGTAAATAAACTTAGTTGAATTGGATATGTGATATAGTTATGAAAGGTGTGTGAAATGATTTATCGTATTGATGTGTTTCGGGCCCTAAGCCTAGCAGGCCTAGTGCCGGTGATTTATTCGAGCTTTAAGCCTAGCAGCGTGCCTAGTGCCGTGACTACTTTCGGGCTCGAGCCTAGCGAGCCTCGTGTCGATGTTACTTATCGGGCTTTATCGCCAGCGTGCTTGATGTCTGTGATGTGTTTTATAAAGGAGAAACCGAATATTATTTAAGGCAAATCATAACTAATGTATCTAGCTAACGGTTCAGGTAAGCACGTAAGGTATGTTATGTTTTATATTACTTGAGTCAAGTTAATACTATGGGAATTGTGTTATATATGTTTGAGGCTAAGATTGATGTGTATGAGTATTATATGATTGAATTCGAGTTTGAATGTACTATTATGGAAATTCGGCCTTCAAGTAGAAATGCTAAGAATAAAGGAGATTTTAGTGCGATAACATGGTTGATATGAATGCTATAGTTATACGAATTGGAGCATGTGATTTTTGTAATATACTTATTTGAGCTTCAAGGAGATGTAGGTTGAAGGAAATGAAGTACAATTACTTAGGTTAATTAACTATTAGTATTCGGCCTTGTATAAATAAATATACTTAAATGTTTATGTGAAATGTTATAAGTTGAATGTTTTAATTGCTTAAATGTTTAAATGTTATATTATCATGAGCTTAGGACTTACTAAGCTAGTAAGCTTATTGGTGTGAAATGTTTTCCTCTATTTTATAGATTTTGATTAAGCTACGGGCTCGAGAGGGATCGTCAAGAAAGTCAACCACACTATCGCCTCCTTTTTGGTATTTTAAATTTTGGTTATGATTTTGAAGGCATGTATAGGTTAGACTAAGTTTTGAAACATATGATGTTTGATCTTGTATATAAATGTAGCCTTGTGAAAATGGCTATTTCTTTTGGTGATGTATTGTTTTATGTTTTGAATCTCATAGCTTATTCATATTGTTAATGGATGCTTTAAATTCGATCATGACCTATATTATATATATGGAAGTTGCTATTGATATATGTATATTTATATATATATATTAGGTGATGGTTTTAGAAAATTTAGTCTTAGTTTTTGGTTTATACGTGAACCATGTTTACCATATTTTTTTATGCGTGTATGATCGTGATTAAGGTAAATTTATGTGTACTTATTTGTTATGTTTACTAATGATAATTTAGTAATACATGTGTTTCGACCTTGGTAAATATCATATACTTGATAGGTTTAGTAAGAATTAAATAATGATATGCTTAAGTAAGTTGGCTATGTGATAATTATATTTTATTTATAATAGTCACATGCGCATAGTTTTATAAATGGTAAAGAAGTAGGTTTGTTCTTTATTTATTGTAATAAGTTATTTGTTCATAATAACTATTTTCAATACCGTATGTGGTATTGGCTATTAAATTTTGTGAAATGTTTTGTCTGGTCTAGTGTATATATATATGTGTATATATATATTTATAAGAATAGTTGATTAATAATTATAGATATTCAAATGTCATTATTAAGGATAAGAAATGAACATGTTTCTCGGTTGGTGAATTACGAATTAAAATGAAAGATGCAATAGTATATTCGGTCAAGGGGTATACTAATATGTTGTTATATGTGTAATTGATTATTAAATGGTGAAATGGTTCAATTGATTTTAATATGTGTATGTATTATTGTATTATAAATGAAACTTGGCTTATATTATATGAATTTTGGTCGATACTCGATATATGTGATAATTTGGCATAAGCTGAGATATGGGTCTAATATACATATATGTAAATATATATATATGTAAATATATACATATTTATATATGTATATATATATATACCGTGAATGTTTAAGTTATGTGATTCAAACATTTGTGTGTATAAAGGACGGGTAGTAAAACTCGTCATACTTTTCATTTTTATTTATTTATTTTTTTTTTTGAGAGGTTGTAATGTTATACAATATGAAAATGATTGCACTACTTATACTTGAATTCAATTGAAGTCCTTTTTCGAAATTGAGTATAGTGTAGTAATGCCTCTTAACCCCAATTCGGCGACGGATACGGGTTAGGGGTGTTACATATTACTTTTCCTTCCTGCATAAGAACACAACCCAAACCATTCAACGAAGCATCACTATAAATCACGAACTCTTTGCCAAATTCTGGCTATATCAAAACTGGAGCTTCAGTCAAAAGGGCTTTCAACTGATCAAACTTTTCTAACATTTACTGGACCATTCATATCTCACATCTTTCTGAAGCAATCTAGTCAACGGAGTAGCTATTATCGAAAAGTCTTTTACGAACCTTCGATAATAACTTGCAAGTCCCAGAAAACTGTGAACTTTAGGCACATTCCTCGGAGGCTTCCATTCCAGAATAGTAAAAATCTTACTCGAATCAACTCGTATTCCAGATGCTGACACAATATGTCCCAGAAAACTAACTTCACATAACCAGAATTCACATTTACTGAATTTCGCATACAATTGCTTTTCTCTTAGAGTTTGCAACACAATTCTCAGATGTTCAGCATGTTCAATTTCATCTCGAGAATAAATCAAAATGTCGTCAATGATAATAACACAAATCGATCTAGGTACAGTCTGAATTCTGTTCATCAGATCCATAAAAATAGCAGGAGCATTTGTTAGTCTAAATGGCATAACTAAAAACTCATAATGCTCATGCCTTGTGCTGAAAGCAGTTTTCAGAATGTCAGAATCTTTTACTCTCAACTGGTAGTATCCCGATCTCAGATCTATCTTTGAAAATACGGTAGCTCCATCAAACAAGTCATCGATTCTGGGCAACGGATATTTATTCTTTATAGTCACTTTGTTCAACTGACGATAATTAATGCACATTCTCACCATGCCGTCTTTCTTTCTCACGAACAGAACAGGAGCACCCCAAGGTGAGAAACTTGGTCTTGTAAACCCTCTATCAGTCAACTCTTGCAACTGTGACTTTAACTCTTTCCGCTCTGTTGGTTCCATTCTATACGGAGCTATTGATATAGGAGTCGTACCAGGCAACAGATCAATACCAAATTCGACTTCACATATCGGAGGAACTCCTGGTAGTTCTTCAGGGAACACATCAGGGAACTCACAAACAACTGGCACTGATTCAATTTTCTTTTCAGATACTTTTGAGTCAATTACATAAGCAAATAAGCTTCATAACCCTTTTTCATATAGTTCTAAGCTTTCATTACTGATATCACATTAGGCAACCCGTTCAATTCACTAGACTCAATCTGAACTATTTCATCATTCTGAATGTAACACCCCAAACCCGGCCCAAACATTATGACCGAAGTTGGTATGTTACAGAGGAAAACTCTTTGTAAAATCTCTTTAACCGATTTAATTTTTAGTGAAAACACCTCGTTTTTAATTATCTTGTCAAAAACATTAAGGTGTATGAAGAAAACATTACTTAGTGTTGTTTTAAAAATATATTAAATCAGGTTGTTACAGAACCCAAATGTACCCGATGGCACAATAAAACATTTTGCGTTTGATTTTGAGAAAACATGTGTAATCACTTTAAAGTCATTAGATGGTTTAAATAAATTATCCAAACATGTAAAATAATAAAAATGCAATCTTAGGAGGCCTTATTACAACTTGAACAAATAAATCCAAAATAAAACAAAAACAACTCAAAGTTCATTTATTTCACATTGTCACTGCATGGCCACCTCGAGTCCATCCGGCTCCTCATTTGCGATCTACGTGTCACCTGAAAAATGTTAAAGGAGAAGGTGAGTCACCAAGACTCAATGTGTAACCCTTCCCCGGTTTAATGCCACATCATACACAATTTATAACGAATAATCATGCACTAAGTTTAACATGCACCCATCCTAGCCATCCAAACGCCTTTCTCTACCCCGTGTGGTACCAAACCACTGGTGGTGCCAAACCACTGGTGACTTAAAGTCAAGATATCCATCATATTATGGTGCCAAACCATTGGTGGGGACAACTCATGTGTGATACCAAATCACTGGCGTCAATCCCATAATATAAATCGTGGGGCCAACCCACTGTGGTGCTAAGCCACTGGAACGAGACGCTATGAGGTGCCAAACCTCTGGAGGTGCCAAACCTCTGGTGACCGTAGTCACGAAATGTGGTACCAAACCACCGGTGTCCGTCGACATGAATATCACTTCCCCCTCCACTCGTTTAACCCATATCAATCATGGATATACATCTAACAGAAATCATGCCCACATGCTCATTTAGCAACATACATAGAGTTTACCATTAGCCATAACCACATATACCAAATATGTCATGCTTCCCAAAAGCATCATAAAGAAAGTCATAACAACAAGGACTTACCTGAATCCCCGCTTATACCATTATGGTATTAGATCCCAAATCTACACAGGTCAGATTTAGCATACACAAACACTTAGCACATTATTTAGTTATAAAGTGTGTATGTACACACCTGTTGTTAACGAAAGCTCTATATCTCAATGAGTCAATCGGCCACCCTAGCTTTCCTTGCTCCTAATCGCCTTGAGTACTAACTACAACACACGGTACGCGAATCTGCTTTACTTCCCTACAATCGGCAATCATTAGTAGCCACAACAATAGTCTTCGGCTTTCAAATACCACTAAATGGTTTACCAAAATAGATCCTTATCACCACTTACCAAGACTGATTGCTAACAAATGGAGGCTTCACGTGACTGTTTCCAAAATCCCGGAGTACCTAGATAAAAATCAGTTTTAACACTGTTTAGCCAACCATCAGTATATTTCGGCTTTTCTATATATCCAAGTCGACAGAGAACCAAGAGAGAAGAAGAAATAGCCATTCGGCTATAAGCACTTACCTTTTCACACTGATTGAAAAGAAACCCAAAGAGATTCTACTCTACTCTTAGTATTCGGCCACAAGAGTCTAATAGGAGAGGGAAGGTTTCGGCAACAAGATTTCAAGAAAGGAAGAAAATGAAAGTATGAGAAAAAGAAAGTAACTAGTTTCGGCTTAGCATAAATGAAAAAGAACAAGAGAGAAATAGAGGGTATATGGTTCGGCCAATAGGTCAAGAAGAAGAAGCAAAAGAAATAAAAGCTTGAGAACCCAAAGAGCATTCAGCTAGCAATGAAAATTAAGATAGAATAAAGCAAATTTAGGTAAGGTATAGGTTGCTTGGGGTTTTCGGTTTCAAGGAAGAAAAATGAGAGAACTCACCTTGAAAATTCGGCTAGGTGCACTAGACTAAAGCTGACCGAATATGCACCAAAAATGCCTAAGAACATTCGGCACCTCCCCCCTTGAAGACTCCGAAATACAACTCCCAAATACAACTCCTATTCTATCTCTTGACACCTATTCAAAGATAATTAAAAAAACACATCAATTATCTCCTCATCTATTTTTTTATCACCTCTTCAAAATGAAGATAAAATAAACTAATATTTATCCCCCACTCCAGCCAAATTCTAACTCAAAAAAAATGCTTAAGCTTATCCTTATCTTCCAATTGCCCATGTACCGTCCAATTTCCATCTTCTCTCTTGGCGCCAGCATGAAAAAAATAAAATAAAACCAACTGCTGCTGTATATTTGGTTCGAACACAGGACTGGTGGAGGCAAATGCATGACCCTCTCTTAAACGCCCTGCCCACTCCCAATTGACTTTCATGTCATAAAACCCCATCCTTTAATTTTAAAGCCTTCCTACTTAAGCCCATCACCGCATATATAAAAATAAAACGTAAAACGCTGCTCCAGCCATTCGAACCTGCGCCCATCTTCACCTCCAACTCCTAAGTGGCGCATGAAAGCCATTTGCCAATGAGTTCTTTGTGCTAAGCTTCACCCGAAATTTTACTTAACCCCTAACTCACCTAGCTCCCTTCTTTAAAACACTTAGAAAGAAATTTTTAGTTCTAAGTCAGGCCTAGCTCGGGGTTATTTCTAGACCCTAAAACATGCCAAATGATCCTAGTATTTAATTCTTCAAGCATATACATGGGAAATTAATTAAATTACAAACAACCCCTAATTTAGGGTGTTACAGTTCTACCCCCCTTAAAAACTAATTTCGTCCTCGAAATTACTTACTAACGAATATTCGTACATCTTAACTCACCGTACTACTACGCTATGTCTTTGCGACTCGATCTCAATAAAACTATCTTACTTCCTAAGCACAATTTTTAAGTTCACAACCAAGGTTTCAGGCACTTCACTAGCAATACAAGAAATAAGGATTCCAGATAGTCAAAGCAATTAAGGGTATTCCAGAAATAAGGAACGTACTCGTTGTCATATCTGGCACATCTTCCTCCTCACGACGACGCCAATCGCATAAACCAACCTTGGTTGCCTCGCTCGACCTTCAAAGACCCCCACCACGCTGTTACCATTATCATTACCTCTACCTCTCTGTGGTGGTCCTTCATTTCTAACCTGAGCATGGTTCTGACCCTCTGGTTGATTCTTAGCTAACTTCCGAGGACAATCCTTACACGATGATCCAACGATCCACACTCAAAGCACCCTCTACTTCCAGCCAAACATTCTCCCGAGTGGGACTTCCCGCATCTAGCACACTGAGGTGGCCACTGAGCAGGCTTTGTGGCTCTTTCTGATTCCCCAAATCTAGCCCTCTTGTGCATATTACTGCCCGATCCAGATGATCTAAAACCTCTCTTCTGTTTGTCCCTTTCGTGGTTCTGTCTTACGGACTCCTTGATCCCTTCGGCTACCTTAGCCTTTTCCACTGGGACAGAAAACTCACGCTCCTGCTGTGGAGCAATCAACAACCTCAAATCATCTCTCAGACCATCTTCGAATCGGACACACTGCTCATGTTCAGCAGCCACGATGCCTCTAGCATATCGACTCAACCTTAAGAATTCTGCTTCATACTCCGACACAGACTTATTTCCTTGTACTAACCCTAGAAAAGCTTTCCTCTGTGCATCTGTGTAGCTGGTACCCACATACTTCTTCTGATAAGCAGCTTTAAAGTATTTCCAAGTAAGATCGTCTGCCGTAGCACCATCCCGAACCGTGAGCCACCACTGATATGACTCATCCTTTAGAAGCGACACCGCTCCTTTCAGCTTCTCCTCATTTGTCAAATCGAGGTCATCCATGATCCTCTCAGTTGATTCTAACCAATATTTCGCTGCACTGGGAGCCACTCCCGATACACCCCGGAATACCTCAGCTCTGTTGGATCGGAGTCACTTGGGAATAGATTTCCAAGCTCCTATACCTCCACTAGCCCTAGCCACCATCTCAAGGACTCGCAACACAGCTTGCGATACCCCCTCACCTCCCGTCTGATCCTGCTCCTCAGCTCCAAAAGTTGGAGGTGGTGGTGACGGTGGTACCTCATTCTCCGACCACGACCGACCTAACGGGGTTCGACACGGTCATCCCCGCCTCATCTGCGTCCACGACGTCCACGTCCTCTAGAGCTCATTCTAACTAATGGCGCTTTTAACTGATTAAGAAATTTTTATGGATTAGTACTTGTTTCACTTGGTTATCCGCGAAGAAATTTTATGAAAGAGTTTAATAGGGATTCTTTCGAGCAATCAAAGTTTTAAGTCCTCTATCCTAGTTTACACAGAAGAGCACATCCATTCCCTAATACTTTTCATACCTATTCACTCCTCGGGCATTTGGTCCGTTTCTATCTAGGGTATTTTCGTCATTTTCCTACAGGGTATTTTTAGTAACAAGTCCAAGAAATTTTAAAAACTTTAATAAATCAGGACATTTTGAAATTTCCAAACCTGGAGGGTATTTTTGAAAATTTTCCAAATTAAAGGTATAGCAAAATTTCGGGAACCAGGGGTATTTTGGTAATTTTGTCAATCAGGGGGAATTTTGTAAATTTCATGAGTCAGGGTATTATTTTGAAATACATAATTTTGGATACTTTTAAAAAAAATATAAGAGAATTTTATTAAAATCGGGTAATACGATAATTTTAGAAATCAAGGGCATTTTCGTAATTTTGCCACTAGGGGCATTTTGGTAATTTTGGTAAGCCAAAAATATTTTGAAAATTTCCAAAATTAAATTTTTGCTACTATTTAAAGGAGTATTGCAATGATTTTGTTAAAACTTAGAGCTTTCATAAAACATGGCTAATCCCTTTCGGGTTTTATTCAGTATGTTTAGCCTATGACCGAGTCCTCTTAGTTAGGGTGAACCAAAGCTACACACCAGGTAGGATTCCTGCGAAGAGGAGGTGAGTCACGAGGACCGCTTAAGTACCAAGCTCTTAGGATCAATCCTGAGACATGCGCACTGTGGTTACCACACCCTAACTCGGGGACTTGGTCTTAGGTTTGTTTAATTAGGCTTTTAAAGTCTTATGTACTTTGTTGGGGTAAACTAGTCCTAAGGTTAAGCACTTATCATACTATCTACGTTCCATACCTACCCTTCTACAGATAATAATCCACACAAAAAGTTAGAGGTACTTACCTGGGCGGATTGGTGCCGGAGACTCGGTGCCATACTGTTCAAAACCAAAAGTATTTCAAAAAGGCCTACCAAAAACATTTTGGCCTTAGGCCCCCACAGCCGAGTTTTGAACTGGGCTCTGATACCAATTTTGTAACACCCCAAACCCGGCCCAAACATTACGACCGAATTTGGTATGTTACAGAGGAAAACTGTTTGTAAAATCTCTTTAACCGATTTAATTTTTAGTGAAAACACCTTGTTTTTAATTATCTTGTCAAAAACATTAAGGTGTATGAAGAAAACATTAGTTAGTGTTGTTTTAAAAATATATTAAATCAGGTTGTTACAGAACCCAAATGTACCCGATGGCACAATAAAACATTTTGCGTTTGATTTTGAGAAAACATGTGTAATCACTTTAAAGACATTAAATGGTTTAAATAAATTATCCAAACATGTAAAATAATAAAAATGCAATCTTAGGAGGCCTTATTACAACTTGAACAAATAAATCCAAAATAAAACAAAAACAACTCAAAGTTCATTTAGTTCACATTGTCACTGCATGGCCACCTCGAGTCCATCCGGGCTCCTCATCGCGATTCTACGTGTCACTGAAAAATGTTAAAGGAGAAGGTGAGTCACCAAGACTCAATGTGTAACCCTTCCCCCGGTTTAATGCCACATCATACACAATTTATAACGAATAATCATGCACTAAGTTTAACATGCACCCATCCTAGCCATCCAAACGCCTTTCTCTACACAAAATTGGTAACAACATGACTTAATAGATTTTTAACAACAAAGCTAAGTGTTGCTTTCTTCATACACCTCAATTGTTTTAAAAAAAAAAGACAATATCCTATTAAAAAAATGAAGTGTTTTTACCAAAAATTGAATAGACAAAAGGGGTTTTCAAAATGTTCCTCCTTTGTAACATACCGAATTCGGTCGTAATGTTTGGGCCGGTTTTGGGGTGTTACACTGACATCTCAAATCAATGGTCTTTCTTTTGCAATTCACAACCGCATCATGCAATGTCAACCAGTCCATACCCAAAATTATATCAAAATCATCAAAAGGTAACAACATCAAATCAGCAGGGAAACAGATATCTCGAAACATCAACAGACAATTCTTGCATACTTTGTCAACCAGGACACTTTTACCTAAGGGGTTCGATACTCTAATAACAAATTCAGTAGATTCTACAAGAAAAGTCTTATTGGATACTAAGTTCATGCATACATACGAATGAGTAGAACCTGGGTCTATCAATGTAATCATAGAAGTATCATAAAGATTAAATGTACCCGTTATAACATCTGGGGATAAAGCTTCCTCTCAAGCTTGGATGGCATACGCTCTGGCGGGCACTCTAGCTCCAGATATTGCAACAGTGTCTTTCGTAGTTCTTTGACTACCACTGACATTTCTCGTATTTCGAAAAGGTCTACCTCTCACTGGAACATTATCAGATCTCAAATTTTGGACAATCTCTTGCTCAACAGAAGCTGGGCAATTATGTATGAAATGATCTAATGATCCACATCTGAAGCAAGTTCGATCGTTCAATCTACAACTTCCCAGGTGTCTTTTACCACAGTGCTTACATTCAAGTCGCTCAGATCGAACATTTCCAATACTTGCCATTGAAGTTACTGGAGCTTTGGAGCTCAACTATGACCTAGCTCGATCTCTGTTCGGTTGTCCCACATTAGCCTTTCTCGCATCTCTGGCTTCAGACTCAGCTTTTCTTTTATCTTTCCCGAGTGCTTCAGCTTTGCACACTTGATCAACAAGTACAACGAACTTTTTTATTTCCAGAATTCCAACTAACAAACAAATGTCTTCATTAAGGCCATCTTTGAATCTCTTATACATTATTGCTTCCTACGATACACATTCCCGAGCATACTGACTTAGTCTCACGAACTCTCATTCGTATTCAGTAACAGACATGCGACCCTGCTTAGATTCCAGGAATTCTTTTCGTTTCTGATCTATGAATCTCTGACTAATGTATTTCTTCCTAAATTCAGACTGGAAGAAATCCCAAGTAACCCATTCCTTTGGAACCACAGAAATCAAAGTCTTCCACCACTGATAGGCCACGTCTCGTAACAAAGATACAACACATTTTATGCATTCTTCCACCACTAATAGGCCATGTCTCGTAACAAATATACAACACATTTTATGCATTCTTCGGGACTCAGTGACATCTCATCAAATACCCAGATTGTGTTCTCAAGCCAAAACTCAGCTTTCTCAGCATCGTCATCACTGATGGCCCTGAACTCTTCAGCCTCATACTTGCAGATTTTATCGACTAGAGGCTTTGAAACACCCCACACCCAGCCCACGAGCCTGAACCGGATCTGGTATGTTCCTTAAGAAAATCGGTTTTCGAAGTCCTTTATTCCTTAGAGAATATTGGTGTATTTTTAGAAAACTGTTCATTTTGGACTGGCTTAGGTTAAAAACCCGTTTATTTAATTTAGAAATCCTTTAATTAGGGTGACAAAATAATTTAGGGTTTAAATGTAAAGACATAAAATTTTAATATCATAAATATAAAGTATTTCGAAGCATAATAATTGCAAGTAAATAATGGTAACGAAAATAAAACTATGGCTTTTTAGGCCTTATTACTTCAATAATTCCCAAACTTAAAATTTAAAGAACTTTATAAAAATGATGGTCCAATTCATAAATATTTTCTTTGCTACGCATGGCCACCTTTAGCTCCTGCCGACCCGGACCATTACTGCTTATCACCTGAAAAATGGTCCCTCAAAGGGGTGAGTCAACAGACTCAATGTGTACACCAACTAACAAACAATATTTCAGGCATACATATTCATATCAGAACATATACATATCAAAATGATGCAACCCAAACCCAAGCCTAATTATCCATCCGCTACACACCACCGTGCACCGCCAATCACACCGTGGGGACTACTAAGTCAACCCTCCTTCCGCTACACACCATCGAAGGCAGTCGCTGCAGTCGACGTGCTCATCGCCCATATACGTTGTGTCATTAGACACTATGTTCAGATAATGTAACCGAAGTTATCATGTTCACTTAATGGGACCGTAGCCACCATATTTCGTTGGTGAGACCGTAGTCAACACCTATTCTTCCCCTTTCACATATATCCCTTATGCCCCAAATATTTATATCATGCACATCTTATTTCTCATTCATATTACATATTCAAATATATATATATATTGTATTTGCAATCCTATCGGAAGTAGGAAACGTACCTAGGTACTTTTACCTCATTTGTGACACTTAGCCACATTCTTATTCGCATGCATATTCATATATATACATATAAAATAATTGCCGTAATATATTGGGAGTTAGTGTGGGTACACACCTTATTCGCTTAATGGATTCCTTGAATTCCCGAAGTGAATCGATCACAGATTCAGACTTTAGATCTGTTAACTCCTATATTTGGCCCATCATATATAAACATATTAATACCCTTTTGATTTTAAAACCAAATCCTACTAGGAATAGAATTACTAACACTTACCTTGTTTGCCAAATCAAATCCCAAAGTTGTGGTATTCCTCCCTGAATTTCGGCTACCCACTAGATCCACTGATTTGATAAATCTTTGATTAAAACGAATAGATCTAATTATTAAAGAGATAACCTAGGCCGAATATAACTTCTTACCTTGAATCTGAGTTGTCGAAAATATTCCTTTTCTTGTATGTCCGTTTAAACTCGATAAACCCCTTGTATATTCGGCCATTCACAACAATAAGATTAGTACCCTGATTTTGGTAAAAAGAAAAAAAGGAATAGAAATTGATTGACCACAGATCTTACCCTTTTGATGTTGTAGTTGATTGCTTCTTTACTTAGAATCGACAAAGATTCGGCTTTGATAGTAGAAACAGAGAAGAAAATAGAAGAAGAGAAGATGGATTTACTTAAGGAAAAATTCGCGAGAGAGGGGGAGAGCTAGGGAATTTGGCAGAGCAGTAAAAGAAGCAAGCGAGGAGTAGCCCTCCTTCCTTCCTTTTATAGACAAAGTTATCACCAAGGAGTCCCTTACTTGGCCACCACTCCACATATGTGATAATATTATTCAAATAAAAAAATATTTAATCCATCATTTATCTCCTCAAATAATCCAAATTTAAAAATCTAAAAAGAAATCTCTTATTTATCACTTAATAGTCGAATTTTAAAGAGAATAAACCTCTTTTTTTTAAGATGCTTGCTGTCCACTCCTTGTGCTTCTGGAAACAAAATTAAAACCTTCATTTAATTGCTTCCCTTGTGACTCAAACCCAGGCCCATGCCTCTTGCACATGGCGCCATTTCCATAGGCCCTAAGTGCCATCTTCAGGCCACTTTTCCCAGCCCGTTTGTGTGTCAAAACTTACCAACTTTTTCTTTTAAGGCCCTCTTGCCTTGATTTCCTATTTTAAACTTTAAAACTCATCATTTAGGGTCATTTCCAAGTTTCCTAAAATTTTCGATCGGCTCTGTTTACTTGCCATTTTCTTACATTTCCAAGTTTCCTAAAATGTATACTTTCCATTTTTGGATCATTTCCATTTCTTAGTTTCCAAAAATGTGTACTTTCCATTTTTGAACCATTTCCTTACATTTTTGGGT
The DNA here is from genome assembly GCA_025503065.1 of Gossypium bickii. Taxonomy (NCBI): domain Eukaryota; kingdom Viridiplantae; phylum Streptophyta; class Magnoliopsida; order Malvales; family Malvaceae; genus Gossypium; species Gossypium bickii. The sequence goes on along the minus strand of CP106712.1, from coordinate 37,776,882 downwards.
TTCCTAAAATGTTCATGTCCTAATGCATTTCCAGGTTTCCAAAAATGTTCAGGTTTCCAAAAATGTTTGTTTTCATTTCCATGTATTTTCATACATTTCTGAGTTTCCAAAAATATCAAAAATTTATTCATAATGCTTAAGACTTGTCATTTCATACAATTAAACCGAAAATGCATAGGCCCTTTCCAGGATGTTACAGTTCTACCCCCTTAAACAAAATTTCGTCCTCAAAATTTCCTAACTAAACAATTGAGGGTATTGCTGTCGCATTGTCTCTTCTGACTCCCACGAAGCTTCTTCCGATCCATGGTTGTGCCATAACACCTTGACTAGAGGTACTGACTTCCTCCGTAGTACTTTCACATCACGTTCCAAGATTCGAATCAGCTCTTCCTCATAGGATAGATCTGGCCTTAGCTCCACTTCTTCAACAGGTACCACATGAGACGGATCCGATCGATAGCGACATAGCATGGATACATGGAATACGTCGTGCATTTTCTGCTGCACTCGGTGGCAACTCCACTTGGTATGCCACTGGTCCAACTCGCTGTAGTACTCGATAGGGCCCTATAAACCTTGGGCTTAACTTCCTTTTGCGACCGAACCTCATAACCTTCTTCCAAGGTGAGACTTTTAGAAACACTTGGTCTCCTCTTCAAACTCAATTTCCTTCCTCTTAAGGTTGGCGTACGACTTTTACCTATCAGAGGCTTCCTTCAACCTTGCCCGAATTATTTCAACCTTTTCTTCAGTTTCTGCCACTAACTCCGGGCCCAAAACGCGACGTTCTCCTAACTCGGTCCAACCAAGAGGAGTTCTACACTTCGACGACATACAATGCTTCGTATGGTGCCATCCGAATGCTTGCTCGATAGTCGTTGTTGTAGGCGAACTCGGCTAAAGGCAAATAATTTTCCCAACTTCCTCGGAAATCCATTACACGACCTCTCAAAGATATCCTCCAACACTTGTATAACTCTGCTCATCATCGCCCGTCGATTGTGGATGAAAAGCCGTAGTGAAGTCCAACTTAGTGCCTAAAGCTTGATGAAGTGCCTTCCAAAATCGAGACGTAAACCTTGGGTCTCGTCGGAGATGATTGACATCGGTACTCGTGTAGCCTTACAATTTTCGCCACATATAACTTGGCTAACTCAAGAGGAATAGTCAATTCTCACCGGGATAAAATGTGCGGACTTGGTCAAACGGTCCACTATCACCCATACCGAGTCTTTCTTAGTAGGTGTAAGGGGAAGCCCACTAACGAAGTCCATGGTAATTTTTTCCCACTTCCATTGGGGAATCTCAATTGGTTGAAGCAATCCCGATGGGACTTGGTGTTCAGCCTTAACTTGCTGACACGTCAGACACCTTCCCACGAATTCAGTCACTTCCCGCTTAAGATCAGACCACCAAAATTGTTCTCTTAGATCTCTATACAACTTGATGCCTCCGGGATGCATAGCATAAGGGCTACCATACGCTTCCCGAAGAATCCTTTGTCTCAACTCCTTATCTTTCGGCATACAGACCTTTCCTTTGTAGCACAACACTCCTTCTTCATTGACGCCATAATCTCCTAATTCTCCGCCCCATACTTGTTGAAACTTAGCACTTAGATCTTTATCAGCCATTTGTCCCTCTTTCACCTCATTCAGCCACGTGGGCTTGACTTGCTATTCTGCCAACAGGCTTCCATCATCATACAGACTCAAGTGAGCGAACAAAGCCCTTAAATCTAACACAACCTTCCTACTTAGGGCATCAGCTACCACATTCGCCTTGCCCGGGTGATACTCTATCGAACAATCATAATCTTTCAACAACTCCACCCACCTTCGTTGCCTCAAGTTCAACTGTGGTCCGTGTAAATTACTGACCTTTCTCCATAAAGGTAGTGCCTCCAAACCTTGAGGGCGAAAACCACTGCTGCTAGTTCCAAGTCATGGGTTGGATAATTAACCTCATGAGGCCTCGGTTGCCTAGACGCAGCAGGCGCGACCACTTTTCCTTCTTGCATTAGCACGTGCCTCTAACCTAACCCGTATGCGAAGCATCACAAGACACCACAAAATCTTGCTCGCTCCTCCGCACTATTAACACCGAGCTTCACAAGCACCTTCTTAAGTCTTTCAAAGATCTCCTGTTGCTTATTCGTCCACACAAAGGGTACTTCCTTCCTTAGTAGCTTTGTCAAAGGCGCAGCTATTGACGAGAATCCTTCCACGAACCTTCTGTAATAGCCTGCCAATCCTAAGAAACTTCAGATTTCAGCCACAGACCTAGGTGGTTTCCAATCCAACACTGCTTCAATCTTCCTAGGATCCACTCTTATTCCTTCTGCGGATACCACATGTCCTAGGAATGCCACTTCCTTAAGCCAAAATTCGCACTTGCCGAACTTGGCATAGAGCTTCTTCTCCCTTAACACTTCCAACACAACTCGGAGATGCTCATCATACTCCTCTTATGACTTAGAATACACCAAAATATCATCGATAAACACAACGACGAACCTATCCAAATATGGTTGGAAAACCCAATTCATCATGTCCATGAACGCGGCTGGAGCGTTCGTCAATCCGAACGACATCACCACAAACTCAAAATGACCGTATCTTGTCCTAAAGGCCGTCTTATGGATATCTGCCTCCTTCACCCTTAACTGATGATATCCTGACCTTAGATCTATCTTTGAGAACACAGCTGCCCCTTTCAGCTGATCGAACAAGTCGTCTATCCTTGGCAAAGGATACTTGTTCTTGATGGTCAGTTTGTTCAACTGACGATAATCTATGCACATACGCATAGTTCTATCCTTCTTCTTCACAAATAGGACCGGTGCTCCCCAGGGAGACACACTGGGTCGGATGAACCCACGATCCAACAGTTCTTGGATTTGAGCCTTGAGCTCCACTAACTCCTTTGGCACCATTCGGTATGGAGCGATTGACACAGGAGCTGTTCCCGGTAACAAATCTATTCCAAATTCCACCTCCCTATCTGGGGGTATTCCTGGTAATTCATCAGGGAACACATCTACAAAGTCCTTTACCGTCCTAACTCCATTGACACCTTCATCTTTTCCTCCCAACGCACTTACGAATGCTAAGAACGCCTCGCACCCCTTCCTAACCATCTTCTCAGCCTTTAGCGCCGAAACCACGTTAGACAAGTAGTTCCTCCTCTCTCCAATCATCACTACTACCTCATCCTCGGAGGTTCTTAGTTCCATACATTTAGCCGCACAATCCAACACAGCTCGATGCTCTACTAGCCAATCCATTCCAAGTATAAGCTCAAACTCTCCGAAGGGTAACTCCATTAAGTCCGCCCGAAAGTTCACTCCCTGAATCTCTAGGGGTACATTTCGAAAGATCTTGTCTACCACTAGGGTTTGGCCTAATGGGCTTACTACAGTCATCTGTCTATCAGAGAATTCTGAGTCTAGGCCTAGTGTTTCCACTACACTACATACAACATAGGAATGGGTCGAGCCCACATCAATCAGAGCAAAATAGGGTCTGTCAAAAATAAGGAACGTACCGGTTATAACATCCGGCGCGTCTCCATCTTCCCTCTGGTGAACCGCATAAACCAACCCTGGTTGCCTTGTCTCAGCATTAGCAGCACCTCGACCCTGTGCTCCACGGCCTCTGCCAGCCCCATTACCTCTGTTGCCAGAACCACGACCCCGTTGAGGTTGCTGTCCGCCTCTACCAGCCTGACTAGCATTCTGGGCCGCCGGTCGGCCCTCATCTGCTCGCTTGGGACAATCCTTAAGCATATGGTCCTTGGACCCACACTTGAGACATCCATCCGTCTTCCTCCAACACTCTCCTAAGTGCCTCTTTCCACAGTACTCACAAGGGCGTCATCGCCGGCCGCACTCAAGCTTGTTGATTCTGTGGGCCGTCAACTCTAGGCCTCTTATGACCCTTTCCAGATGGCCCAAAACCTCTTTTGAGCTTATTCCTATCCACAGCCTACTTGGTAGCATCCTTGATTCCCTCGGCCACCTTGGCCTTTTCCACCAAAGTAGAGAATTCTCGCTCCTGATGCGGTGCTATCAACAGTCTCAGATCGTCCCTCAGTCCGTCCTCAAAATGGACACAGCGCTCATGCTCAGTTGCCACTACTCCTCGGGCATAGCGGCTCAACCTTAGAAATTCTGCCTCATATTCTGCGACAGATTTACTTCCTTGTACCAACCCCAGAAAAGCCTTCCTTTGTTCGTCTGTATACCTGGTTCCCACATACTTCTTCTGAAATGCTTCCTTAGCATATTCCCAGGTCAAATCCTCCGCCGTGGCACCGTCCCACACAGTTAACCACCATTGATACACTTCATCGCGTAACAATGCCACCATTCCTTTCAACTTCTCCTCAGAGGTCAAGTCGAGTTCATCCATAATGCGCTCAGTTGCTTCCAACCAGTACTCAGCTGTATTGGGTGCCACTCCCGATACTCTACGAAACATCTCGGCTCCATTAGCTCGAAGCCGTTCCGGCACAGATTTCCGGGTTCCCGAATTTCCACCCGCACCAGCCACCAATTCTAAAACTCGCAGCACAGCCTACGACACAGCATCTTCCCCCGTCTAAGCTTGCTGCTCAGCACCCACAATTGGGGGTGGTGGTGGCGGTGGTATTTCATTGTCAGAACCCTGACCCGATCTAACGGGTTCTGACACAGTTATTTTTCCTCTACCTCTTCCACGACGACCACGTCCTCTAGAGCTCATTTTCTATCGTTGAGATCTGATTAAGAAGTTTTATGAATTAGTATTCTTGTTTCACTTATTACCCGCGAAGATGTTTTATGAAGAAGAATTTAAGAGTGGTTCTTTCGTATTCATACAAACATACAGTCTTTCCATTCATTCATTCATCCATCAAACAAATATGAACTTTCGTTCATCCAGAGAAACGTTGAAATTTTCATTGTTGTTGTTTTTCCGCTACCCAGGGGTATTTTCGTAATTTTGTCCACAGGGGCATTTTAGTAAATTTTTCAAAATGAAAAATTCCTTGATGATTTTGACGGAAGTATTTTGGTACTTTTAAGGTTCCGGGAAAGTTTTGGAAGAGTTTTGAAGTCCAGGGGTATTTCGGTAATTTTTGACCTTAGGGGCATTTTGGTAAATTTTCACAAATTAGGGTAAATTTGTAAAATTTAGTAAATCAGGGATATTTCAAAAGTTGTAAAACTTTGTGGATTATTTTTGAGAATTGTACTTTTCAAGACAATGATGTTGCAAAAATTTTGGAAATCAGGGTCATTTTGGTAATTTTGCAAGTTAAGGGCAATTTCGTAATTTTTCTCCAAATCAAGATATTTTTGATAATTTGCAAATTAGGGTTTTTGAACATTTTATAAAGAAATGAAATTTTGGATAAGTACTGTGGGTATTTTGGAAATCTCATAAACCAAGGGCATTTTGGTAATTTTACCACTAGGGGTATTTTTGTAATTAATTTTTTTTGAAAATCGGGAATTTTTTTGTAAAGATGGTTTTCACAAATTGAAAGAGTGATTTTAAAAGTTTTAAAACTAGGGTTTGTTGTTCTTCATAAAAAAACGGCTAAGTCCCTTTCGGGTTTTAGTCTTTGTGTTTAGCCTATGTTGAGTCCTCTTGGTCGTGGTAAACCAAAGCTACGCACTGTGCAGGATTCGAGTGGAGAGGAGGTGAGTCACGCGGACTGCTTAAATACCAAGCTCTCACCGAAACCATTCCTAGACATGCGCACAGAGGTTGCCACACCACTGAGCCCTCTCGAGTTAGGGTGAACAGAAGTTATGCACGAGGCGGGATACTGCGAAGAAGAGGAGGTGAGTCACTAGGGATCGCTTAAATACTGTGCTCTTTCGGATCCAATCCTAGACATGCGTCTGGGTTACCACACCTAGCTCAATGACTTAGCCATAGGTTTGTTAAGTTCATTAAGTCTTATGAGTTTCATGTGTTTGAGTAGTCTAATCCTGTGGTTCAAATTCCTATCACACTATTCTACGTTCCATGCCTTTTCTACCCCTATATAAATCACATAATCACTCATAGAGTTAGGGGTACTTACAGTGGATCATGGTCGGAGACTTAGGTGCCATGCGAAACACGCTTAATTTCAAAGAAAATCATTTTGGCTCGCTTTGAAAATGTTTTTGGGCCTTAGCCCACAGCCGAGAGTTTAAAACTGGCTCGATATTCAAGTTAAACACTCCCACACCCTACCCACGAGCACGAACCAGGATCTGGTATGTTCCTTAAGAAAATCGATTTTCGAAGTCCTTTATTCCTTAGAGAATATTGGTGTATTTTTAGAAAACTGTTAATTTTGGACTGGCTTAGGTTAAAAACCCGTTTATTTAATTTAGAAATCCTTTAATTAGGGTGACAAAATAATTTAGGGTTTAAATGTAAAGACATAAAATTTTAATATCATAAATGTAAAGTATTTCGAAGCATAATAATTGCAAGTAAATAATGGTAACAAAAATAAAACTATGGCTTTTTAGGCCTTATTACATCAATAATTCCCAAACTTAAAATTTAAAGAACTTTATAAAAATGATGGTCCAATTCATAAATATTTTCTTTGCTACGCATGGCCACCTTTAGCTCCTGCCGACCCGGTCCATTACCGCTTATCACACGAAAAATGGTCCTCAAAGGGTGAGTCAACAGACTCAATGTGTACACCAACTAACAAACAATATTTGAGCATACATATTCATATCGAACATATACATATCAAAATAATGCAACCCAAACCCAAGCCTAATTATCCATCCGCTACACACCACCCGTACCTGCCAATCACACCGTGGGGACTACTAAGTCAACCCTCCTTCCGCTACACACCATCGAAGGCAGTCGCTGCAGTCGACGTGCTCATCGCCCATATACGTTGTGTCATTAGACACTATGTTCAGATAATGTAACCGAAGTTATCATGTTCACTTAATGGGACCGTAGCCACCATATTTCGTTGGTGAGACCGTAGTCAGCACCTATTCTTCCCCTTTCACATATATCCCTTATGCCCCAAATATTTATATCATGCACATCTTATTTCTCATTCATATTACATATTCAAATATATATATATATCGTATTTGTAATCCTATCGGAAGTAGGAAACGTACTTGGGTACTTTTACCTCATTTGTGACACTTAGCCACATTCTTATTCGCATGCATATTCATATATATGCATATAAAATAATTGCCGTAATATATTGGGAGTTAGTGTGGGTACACACCTTATTCGCTTAATGGATTCCTTGAATTCCCGAAGTGAATCGATCACAGATTCAGACTTTAGATCTGTTAACTCCTATATTTGGCCCATCATATATAAACATATTAATACCCTTTTGATTTTAAAACCAAATCCTACTAGGAATAGAATTACTAACACTTACCTTGCTTGCCAAATCAAATCCCAAAGTTGTGGTATTCCTCCCGAATTTGGCTACCCACTAGATCCATCGATTTGATAAATCTTTGATTAAAACGAATAGATCTAATTATTAAAGAGATAACCTAGGCCGAATATAACTTCTTACCTTGAATCCCTGAGTTCCCAAAAATATTCCTTTTCTTGTATGTCTGTCGAAATCTGATAAGCCCCTTGTATATTCGGCCATTCACAACAATAAGATTAGTACCCTGATTTTGGTAAAAAGAAAAAAAGGAATAGAAATTGATTGACCACAGATCTTACCCTTTTGATGTTGTAGTTGATTGCTCCTTTACTTAGAGTCGACAAAGATTCGGCTTTGATAGTAGAAACAGAGAAGAAAATAGAAGAAGAGAAGATGGATTTTACTTAAGGAAAAATTCAACGAGAGAGGGGAGAGCTAGGAATTCGACAGACAGAGAGAAAAAGAAGCAAACCGAGGAGTAACCCTCCTTCCTTCCTTTTATAGACAAAGTTATCACCAATGAGTCCCTTACTTGGCCACCACTCCACATATGTGATAATATTATTCAAATAAAAAATATTTAATCCATCATTTATCTCCTCAAATAATCCAAATTTAAAAATCTAAAAGAAATCTCTTATTTATCACTTAATAGCCAATTTTAAAGAGAATAAACCTCTTTTTTCAAGATGCTTGCCGTCCACTCCTTGTGCTTTGGAAACAAAATTAAAACCTTCATTTAATTGCTTCCCTTGTGACTCGAACCTGTGCCCATGCCTCTTGCACATGGCGCCATTTCCATAGGCCCTAAGTACCATCTTGAGACCACTTTTTCTAGCCCGTTTGTGTGTCAAAACTTACCAACTTTTTCTTTTAAGGCCTCTTGCCTTGATTTCCTATTTTAAACTTTAAAACTCATCATTTTAGGGTCATTTCCAAGTTTCCTAAAATTTTCGATAAGCTCTGTTTACTTGCCATTTTCTTACATTTCCAAGTTTCCTAAAATGTATACTTTCATTTTTGGATCATTTCCATTTTCATTTCTTAGTTTCCAAAAATGCGTACTTTCCATTTTTGAACCATTTCTTACATTTCTGGGTTTCTAAAATGTTCATGTCCTAATGCATTTCTGAGTTTCCAAAAATGTTCAGGTTTCCAAAAATGTTTGTTTTCATTTCCATGCATTTTCATACATTTCTGAGTTTCCAAAAATATCAAAAATTTATTCATAATGCTTAAGACTTGTCATTTCATACAATTAAACCGAAAATGCATAGGCCCTTTCCAGGATGTTACAGGCTTATTCAACATATTCAAGTTCATAACTAGAGGCATAACTGAATTCTAAGGGGGATTAGACGGGGGCAGAGGTTGTGAAACAGTTGGATTATTTCTCAAAAACTGAGTGAACCACTCACTCATCATTTGAAAGAAAGCTTGTTTAGCTTCTCCCTCTTGACCGCTCACAGCCGATCTTGAATTAGATGGCGCTATCCCTTGAGCGGGAGCAGGCGCATTGCTTTCTACATCGTCAGATACAGCTCTTTCAGGATCCATTACTATATGATAAACACATTTTACACGTTAGGATTCATCACACTATCACAATTCAAATATCTGGCACGTATAGCTAGACTCTTACACGCTACGTTAGTCTGAGAATCGACTAAATCGTAGATCTGATACCAATCAAATGAAACACCCCTAACGTGTATCCTTCGCTGAATTAGGGTTAAGAGGTATTACTGGACAAACACAATATTTTACGGACATTTCATAGTATAATTCAATCAATCGGATCCAAGTGTCCCTTAAATAGGTCAACGAGACCTCAAACATGCTTTAGAATAGGGTCGGGACTAAACCGAACACATATGAAAATTCTCAAAAATTTAAAAAATTTTCCAAAGTTATAGAGGTCACACGCCTGTGTGGCCAGGTCGTGTGCCTCCCACGGCCTCAGACACGCCTGTGTGTCTAAGCCATGTCAAAATAGGGCATACATACTGACTTGTCCATACGGCCATGGACACGTCCGTGTGCCTCACCCGTGCTCGCTACTAACCTGTTTTGAATTTCAACCACGAAGGGTACGGTCGAGCCACACACCTGTGTGCTCAACCGTGTAGGCAATTATGTGCCATTTTCAAGGCTAAAATGCCACCCACACTTGGATCATCCCTACAAGCTCAAACAAAAATTATCTCATACATAATTGGCAACCAAAATCATGTCAAATGTTAAGCTTATCATCCCATTCAATTACATTTCTAAACATGTCAACTTGAATGCCAATTAGCACAACTAAATCACATGTAAAACCAAGCATGATTCATCCACAACTTTACCATTTCACTATGGCATCAATCCATCAATAAGCTTACCATTCATATGATCATTTCATTGCCATCAAGCCATACCAAAACATGCATCATATACCATAAACACTCATGCATATTACCAACATTTATCTAGCCACATCACATGGCTATTTACAACTCAAACATATTCCAAGATGACTAGCCTATACATGCCATACTTAGTATATACACTTCCAAAAGTACCAAAATAAGTTTGAGTAGTGTGATGACGATCCTCGACGGTCCCCGAGCCTCTCATAGCTTTACCGATCTATAAAATAGAGCAAACACACACAAAGTAAGCTTTTAAAAGCTTAGTAAGCCATATACAAATTAACTTAACACATAATTCACATTATCATATCAAATCAATTCATAGATCTACTTGGCTCATTGGATTAGCCATTTGCTTTCTAACATGCATATCACCATATACTTCAATAGATCATAGCATATTCATTCATATACCATGCTTTACTTCATCAATTCCATTCACATATTCCATATAGGTAAGTTCATAGTATATACTTACCTTCCATACACATACATGGTGTACTTTTCGAACATACCTAAATCATTATAAATTTCTCGTAACCATTCGCATCTCAAACTTGCCCATTGAACTATTCGGAATCTAATAGGATATTCAGAATGCTCGAAATAGTCGTACAATGCCAACGTCCCAGAGGAGGTCTTACATGTACTCAGATATCGATGCCACTGTCCCAGATAGGGTCTTACACGAATAAAAAACGATGCCAATGTCCCAAACATGGTCTTACACGTAAATCTCATGTCGATGCTAATGTCCCAAACGTAGTCTTACATAAAATCTCGAACCAACACCAACGTCCCAGACATGGTCTTACATGATATCACATATCGGTCACCTATGTCATGACATATGTCATCCTATCTATTCCTAGGTTCGTACAGGGCTTCTCGAACATTTATAACTTGTCGTTATATCCTCGGATTTTACATACATTCCATCTAGAGCATTATTCATAGCCATCTAAATTTCATAAATACATAAATAGCTCAAATCAAATACATTTATTTGGATATCGACTTACCTCGAATTCGGATATTCGATCAGATTCGGTTGTTCGACCACTTTTGACTTTCCGTGATCTAAATCTATTTTTCTTCGGTTCTTGATGTATACATATTCAAATTTAATCCATTTATTCATTAACTCATTCAATTCAATCCAAAAACACATTTTTAGGGCAATTTGCAAATTAGCCCTCACATTTTCACATTTGGACATTTTAGTCTCTATTTCACAAAATCACAAAATCAATACATACCCATGCTTAGCCGAATGTTCATGTAGCTCATACAAGTCCATACATTTCATTTATTACATAATTTAGTCCCTCAAATAATCATTTTCTCAATTACAACTGAAATACTCCAAAGACAAATTATGTTATTCTATCACATATAATTCATATTTCACCATCAAATATCCCAAATCTCTTATGTTCATCAATGGCACATTATAAAATATTTATCAATTCACAAAATTGAAGCATGGGTTTTGAAGTATACAAAACAACGATTACAAAAACGTAGAAATTATCAAAAACCAAAACAAAACAACCTTGAATCAATTCAAGAACTAGTCGAAACCTAAGTGTTCTTCCTTCTTTTTCTTTTCTTTGATTTTCGAAAATATAAGATGATAATGGCTTGTTTTTTTTTTCTTGTTTTATTTTAATGTAATATACATTAATATCCATTTTACACATTTAACCTTTAAAACAAAATAAGAAAACTATAAGTACAATGTCCAAAACCGTCCATTAGCCATCCACTACCTTCAGAATGGCTTAATTGCCTCATAAGGCCTCTACGTTTAATAGCCACATCAATTCGGCCATTAATCAAATAGAAAGCTACTTTTATGCTTTACGGAATTTAGTCCTTTGCTCAAATTAGGCACACAAACAGACAAATTAATTCACAGAAATTTCACACATACTCAAACACATATCATAGGCACAGAAAATAATATTAATATATTTTTCTAACTCGAATTTGTGGTCCCGAAACCACTGTTCCGACTAAGGTCTAAACTGAACTGTTACATTTTGATAGTGTAATATCTCCTGACCATTTTTAAATGTGTTTTCCATATAGTAATGCCATCCAACCAAGCTAGAGCTAAATCCGAAGAAGCTGGGAGCAACACTCCAGCTTTAGTTCAAATAGCTGCATCTAGTAGTAGAAGGCCCGAATCTGGAGGCTGAGGTGAGGAGGAAAAAGATGCCTTCTTCCAAATGATGAATGAGTGGTTTACAGAATTCATAAGAACAAATCCTCTTGTATAAGAACCTCCCCCTCCTATTCCACAACCGGTTCCTAAGATGCCACAAGGTGTTGAACCTGTTAGAATCAGTAAGCCTCCAGTAGATAAAATATGTAAGTATGTGGCAGAGGAATTTAGGGCTACTGTTGATGATGATCCAGAAAAAGCTGAGTTTTGCTTGGAAAATACCATCAGATTTTAGATGAATTACCATGTACACCGGCTGAATGTTTGAAATGTGTAGTATCTTTACTAAAAGACATATCCTACCATTGGTAGAATACCATAACTTCTGTTGTACCAAGAAAATGTTACTTGGGAATTCTTTCAAAAACAATCAGAAAGAAGTACATTAGTCAGAGATTTATAGATCAGAAAAAGAAAGAATTTTTAGAGCTTAAATAGGGAAACATGATTGTATCTGAATATGAGCGAGAATTTGTTCAGTTGAGCGAGTATGCTAGAGAATGGGTTCTAACCGAGGCTGATATGTGTAAATGTTTTGAAGAGGGTTTAAATGAAGATATCAAACTATTAATTAGAATTCTAGAATTAAGGGAATTTGTTGTATTGGATGATTGAGCACACAAAGCCAAGAAATTAAGTAATGAAAAGAAGCAAGCAGAGAGATAAGCTCAAATTTTTGGTAAGATAAGCTCGAATTTTTGGTAAGAGATTTATGGGAAAGTCACAATCATCTACTTCAAATAAATCAAAGAAGTATTATGATCGTTTTACTACATCTGATAAACCGTATTATTTATATATTAATTCCACATTTGGCATACTTTTGGATGATTTATCCCTTGAATTGTGGAATTTGATGCTCCTAATCCTTTAATTTCATGCTTTATACTTAGGAGAGCATAGGAGGATGAAAAGAACTAGAAATGGGCCAAAAATAGAGAAAATGGGCCAAAGTAAGAAATCCATACGGCCTGGAGTTTGCCACACGGTCGTGCCACTTTAGCAGACTCAAACACGGGCCAGAGCTCGATTCACACGGGCGTGCCACACGGGCATATCCCTGCCGTGATCTATTTTAATTCCACTCGGAAAAGGATACTTAGAGGCAAAGAAAGACATTCCGAAAGCCTATATAAACACCTTAGAGGGTAGCCTTAGAGGGTAGCCTATGAGAGGGCATTGGAGAGTTCGACAGAAGGCCTCTGTCAGGGCTTTTGACAGGAACGAAGCCAGAGAGAGCTGAAATTAGGGAATTACTCGAAGAAAGCCAGTTGATCCATCTCAAAAGCCGGAATCACGCTCAAGACTTAATACTTTCCCCTCAATTTCCTTCAGGAGGTTTTAGGGTTTTCTTTATGTTTTGTTATTTAATTTCTTCTGAGATGTATTCTTTTATAATTATGAACTAAACCCCTCAAATACCTAAGGGGAATGAAACCTAAGACGGATCTTGTTATTGTTTTCTGAACTGTATGGTAAATATTTGATTTGTTTTTAATTATATGTTCTTAGTTCTTGCTTTAATATTTCAGGATATTGATTCAAGTATTGATGTGCTTATTCAGAGGAGCAAAAGTCCCTGTTTAAGAGTAGATCTAGCATAGTTAAGCGGAGTTGATCTTACTATGAAAATCTGCCGGATTAGGGTCAAACCTAATATGGGAGTCCATAGATCGAATTAATGCAACACTAGGGGTTTTAATTAGAAAGAGATTTCAATTAATCAACCTAGGGTTAGACGTTAGTAGCCTCGAAAGAGGTATTAATATAAATTAGGAAGTCCTACGGATCAAGTCAAGTGAATAAATCGCCTGGTTCAGAGTGAAATAACAAGTGAAGTCTAGGTGGATTCCTCCTCGGGTATTGTCTTAATTAATTGGTTTTCTCAAAAGTATTTTCCCTAACTCATTCTCTGTGTCTTAGCATCTTTAGTTTAGTAATTAGTTAGATAGATATCAATCCTCTTTATTTTAGGTTAGATAATAAAAAGAAAGTTAGTACTAGTACTTTTGGTTCCTTTGGGTTTGACTTTCTGGTCTTGCCACTAGGCTATACTACTGTTCGATAGGTGCGCTTGCCTCAATCGTGGTGATAGTTAGTTTTTAGGCTCAATCATTCTTATTATAAATATTAAAGCTTTCAGACCACCATCAAGTTTTTGGTGCCGTTGCCGGGGAAATGAAATATTAGGGACGCTCAATTTTTATTACTTTAGCCATTTTTCTTTTATTTATTTATTTATTTCTAATTTTCAATTTTTGTTTTCTAATCTCTCTTTTATTTTGCTTTTGATAGGTTTTTCTAGTTTATGACTAGACGGAACCCATCAGGACCCTTGATTTTTGCCAGCAATGTAGAAGGTACCATTCGCAGAAACCACAAAGAAATAAGGTGAAGCTTGCAATACACAGAAGAAGAGCAAGAGGACGACACCAATAATATCGAAGAGATGGCTGACCTCCAAAACAATCCTGTTCCTCGTACTATGTATGATTATGCTAAGCCTAGTTTAATCGGTATTGAATCGAGTATTGTTAGCCCTACTATTGCTGGAAATAATTTTGAACTAAAACCTAACACTATACAGATGATTCAACAGTTTGTTCAGTTTGATGGTTTGCAGGATGAGGATCCTAACACGCACTTAGCGAACTTTTTGGAGTGATGTGATACATTTAAAATTAATGGCGTTTCTGATGATGCCATTCACCTTCGATTGTATCCCTTCTCATTGAGAAATAAATCCAAACAGTGATTGAATTCTCTTCCACGAGGATCAATCACTACATGGGATCAAATTATCGAGAAGTTCTTATTAAAATAATTTTTGACAGCTAAAATAGCCAAGTTAAGGACTGATATCTCTTCTTTTGTGCAGATGGATTTAGAGACACTTTATGATGCATGGGAGAGATACAAGGATTTACTAAGAAGGTGCCCTCACCATGGGTTACCTTTGTGGCTCCAAGTTCAAACCTTTTACAACGGTGTGAACCCCTCAACTAGGCAGTTGATTGATTCAGTCACCGGTGGAACCCTGAACAACAAAACACTTGATGCTGCCTATGAATTCATTGAAGAGATGTCACTGAATAACTATGAGTGGCAAGTCACAAGGACAAAGCCAACAAAAGTTGCCAGTGTTTTCAACCTCGACGCAGTGGCCATGCTAACAAACCTGGTAGAACTGTTAAGTAACAAGATTGATGGTTTGTGTGGTTCTTCGCATGTACTTCCAGTAATGTAGTGCGATATGAATGGAGGAGGGATGAGCAATACAGAATATCCACCTTATAACCCAAGCGCTAAAAATGAACAAGTTCACTATATGGATAATAATTCTAGACCTCAAAATAACTCGTATAGTAATACTTATAATCCTTGTTGGAGGAACCACCCCAATTTCTCATGGGGTGGCCAAGGAAATCAGAGACAACAACCCCTCCCAGGCTTTCAACAGCAACCTTACCCACAAGAGAAGAAGCCGAACCTTGAGGAGATGCTATCAAAATTTATAGCGGTGTCAGAAACCTATTTCCAAAACACCGAGACAGCACTAAAAAATCAACAAGCATCGATTCAAGGGATCGAGAACCAATTAGGGCAACTTGCTAAGTAGTTCTCTGAACGATCACAAGGAAGCCTGCTAAGCAACACTGAAACTAACCCAAAGAAGCAACTTCAAACAATAACTGCTCATGATTGTGAAGGGTTAGATGACACCAATTTGAGGCAAGAGAATATGGTAGAGGAAGGTAAGGGTGAAGTAAGTCATGATAAGCCAAAACCGGTAATTAAAGAGTACCAACCTCGTGTACCACACCCCAATACAATGAAAAACGACAACATAGATGAACAATTCGGTAAATTTCTTAAACTTTTAAAGTAATTACATATTAACTTACCGTTTCTTCAAGCTCTTTCACAAATGCTAGATTCAAGGAAATTTTTGAAAGAATTTTTGATAAACAAAATAAAGTTAGACGAGGAGTCGCATGTGGAGCTAAACGCAGTGTGCTTAGCAATTTGCAAAATAAACTACCTCAAAAATTAAAAGATCCACGGAGTTTTACAATTCCATGTTTAATTGGTAGTTTATCTGTTGATAATGCTTTAACTGATTTAGGGGTGAGCATAAATGTTATGCCTTATAAAATGTTTAAACAGCTAGGTCTAGAAAAACCCAAACAAACTAGGATGAGCATTTAATTAGCTGATAAAACTATTAGAATTCCCAGGGGTATAATTGAAGATGTACTCGTGAAAATTGATAAATTTCTATTCCCAGTAGACTTTGTCGTTTTAGACATGGATGAGGACAATAACATTCCTTTAATTTTAGGAAGACCCTTTTTAGCAACTGCCAGAACAAAAATCGATGTTGGTACAGGCAAACTCATACTTCGTGTAGGTGATGAAACGATCACTCTTCAGGCTCTTGACTCAGCTAGGACATTGAGTAATCAAGGGGAGAACATAAATTCTATTAATTACCATTCGGTTAAACCTTCTTTTCAGGAAGCACCACAGAACTACACAACTAAGCCAGATCCTATACCTCATGCCTACAAAGAAATAACTCACGAGGAACGACGGCTTCAGATCGATAAACTAGATGAGTGGAAGACACATTTCAAGGATAAACTAGGAATACATGAAGCAGAACCAACGCCACTCTATGGGACAGACAAATTTCAGATCATAGATCAGGTATTGTTGAATAAAATAGACCCTCGAATTCCCACGTCAGACCTGAATACAAATGAAGAGATCCCTTTTGAAGTGCAGAATATCTTCCCATATGGAGCAGTCGAGGTAACAAATCCCAAGTTCGGCACTTTTAAGGTAAACACTACTCTACTCGAACTATACAGTAATCATAGAACTAATAGCAGGGGTGAGGAGTTTCAACTCCTCAAACCACCATGAATACATGAATGAGAGGTAAGTCTAGCTTAAGACTTTAAACGAGCGCTTCTCAGGAGGCAACTCGAACACTAACCTCATTAATTTTCATATATTTCTCTTTATTTTTTTTACTTTTAGCATCTAACTAAAAACTAACCATATTAATGAAGCACAGTTTTCCTTACCACACGGCTTTGCAAACGGTCGTGGCTATGGCAGTGTGGACACCACAAATTTGCACACCGGCGTGGCAGAGATTGTATGGAAACAGGACAAAATTTTTCCCAAGCCACGGGCTCCGACTAAAGGCCACGGCCGTGCAATATGGCCGTGGTCGACACTGATTCCTCAACCATGGGCGTGGCGACCTGCACAAGGGCATGGGAGAAGCGAACGAAGCTCCACACGATTGTGCGATACGACAGTGTAAGATAACATGCCCATAGCACACGAGCATGGGCCGCATATCAGGCATGCCTAAACCCTAATTCTTGACACACACGGGTTAAAAATGAGTTACACGGGCGTCTTACATGTCTGTATGCACTTTATTCTATATAAACCATTCACTATTCATTATCTCCTTCACTCAAACCCTAGCCCTTCTTCCACCACCACTCACACAAACCGCCACCCTTCATCCCTCTTCCCCTATTCCAACCACCACTATGACTAAAAGCAAGCTAAACACTATCACTCCCATGTTAAAAAGGCGAAAAGGTCCTGGCAAGGTCGCCCCGTGCACAATCACTCTTCATCAGTTCATGTCAGCGGCTTCATTCACCCAACAACACAAGGATCTTTAAATCAGTTCATTTTCTATTTTTCTTTTCTCTTCTCCTTTATTTTCCTTCCCTTTATCTTTCTTATCTTTAATTTTTATTATTACATTTTGATTTCTTTGATTTAGGTTCTAAAGGCTGCTTGAGAATCACCACACCATGACCACACTTCCAACTCAAGGAATCCATCCAAAATTCAAGAAGTTTCACTTCTGCCTAACTCTTATGATTTCATGCTATACATATTTGTACATTGAGGGCAATGTACATCTTAAGTGTGGGGGTGAATTCTAAAAGTTCCTAACTTTTTGCATTATTCTCAAATCCCTGAATTTTGTTTTTCTTTTCTCATACCAACATTAGAACAAATTCTGATTGACTTATGATTTTTATTGATATGTCTTGAATGAAAACATAGGCGGTTGTGCATTGATTGTTTAAACTTGAAGTCTTTAGATAATCAATCATGATGAGTTGATTTTTGAAAATTAAAAATTTGCTAGGTTTTTTCCTCAAAGTTTAGGTATTATCTTGAAATTTAAAGTTCACAGGGTTGACATCAAAAACCAATAATTTCTGTGAGATTTTGATCCTTTAAAGCATACATTCTTTCGTGCTCACTTTTATTGTAATTTGAGTGAGTTAATATTGATCTGTTATTCTAGAACTTGCTTCGATTATGCATGTCAAGACCACATTTTTTATTTGATATACTGAGATGATAAAGGCACCTAGGAGTTAACCCGCTTACTTCCCAAAAGGCCTACCTTCATGTTTAACCAATAGTGAACCCCTTTTAGCCTAACAACCCATTGATTGATTTACCCTTAATATTAACCCCCAAGACTTAATCTTTTTGATTCATTAAGAAATTTTCCCTATTGAATTAACTTCTTTTTATTGAGATTTTATTTGAAAAGTTTCCTAACTATGTTCTCTACTTTCAGTTGTAAATTCTTTCCTATATTCATATTATTTGTTCTAAAAAATGAAAGTATATCCATTATTAGTTCTTTTTTTTTATGAGCTTAAATAGTAAATCTCACATCTTTAGAAAAAGCTCGTATTATTAATGTAATTTGTCATTATTAGTCTATTTTTCTAGTCAGGTAACTTGTCAATTCAATCTCGATTCTAACCTCCTTTTAGCCTATGACCACACCCCCTAACCAAGCCACGTTACAACCCGTTTTAAAAACCTTTTGATCGATGTATCATCTCAATTTATAATGGTGGAGATTTGATTTTCATGCAAGCCTATGGTAATAACTTTTCAGGTTGACTATTGAGTGCTTAATTTATGGTCCCTTAAACACTTCGAGTGATTTGAGTGAATCCTTAGTGAGGATGTTAACTATGTAATATTTTGAATCAAAGGTAATTACTTAGATAAGAGGGGATACCTATATTTTTCCATAAATAAAATACTCAGCTTAGATTGTTGGAAACTTTAATGTTCTTTTAGTTGAATTCTCAATGTATAATTACCTATGGATTATTTCGAAACATCATTGATAGGAATTATAAATTGAGAAGAACGAATTTTAATTGTGAGTAGTGTAACATCCCGAAATTGGGCATAGGAGAATTGAGCCCAATGGGCCTTAGGCGTAGTAGCGTTTAAATTTTTGGAGAACAAGAGATCGGCTTAAATGCTAGTTAGACCTATTGGATAAGTGATTTTGGAAGGTTAGAGGGCTTCTATGAAGTCCCGGGATCAAATATTGGCTTTGGGAAAATTTTGGTTTTAAGTAAAAAAACCCTAGAAGTTGGCAGATAGGCCTTAAGAATAAAATATGAAGGAAAATGACACAAGTGGAGTGTGTGGTGTAGTGGCAAAGTGACGCCACTTAGGGGACAAGGGAGTGACGCCACAAGGAAGGAAGGAGGTCCAAGGTTCAAGTCTTGGCTTTTGCATTTTGGTTTCGTTTTACTTGGATCTTAGAATTTGGGCCATAGTTTATATTTAGTTACGCATGGTTTAAGACACAAGAGGAGCTTGTGGCCAAGTGGTTAGCGGCGTGGATTATGTTGCAAGGGAGCCTGGGTTCGAATCTCATTAGAAGCAATGGAGTATTCATTTTGCGGTCTGGACGGTAAGAGTTTCAGTTGAATTTAAACTCTACTGAAGAAGGGATCCCACATCGGAAAGACACAAAGAATGAAGGTAAAGAGCTAGCTATATAAGGAGCATCCTAGGAGGAGAGTAAACACATCTTGGAGGGTGTTTGGACACAAGAGTGTTCGGAGCGCGGATTAGCCCCAGAGTCCTATCAGGTGTGTAACTCTCTCCACTCTAGCTGTAGAGCGGCAAATGCCAAAGTGCCGATCACGGCAATAGTAGCCACACGAGCGTGCGAGCGCACGTGTGGGGCTTCGACGCGATAGTTGAGGCCATCAGTAGTATTCTTGTGGGTTGGGCTACTTGGGCCACGATGGGCCAAAGTGGGCCCAATGGGCCATGGGCCCATATGAGTAAATTGTATGATTGGTTAGTATTTGTTGAACTAGACTAGGTGGAACTTATATACGTGGCTAGATTCGTGCTAGGTGGGCCACACGAGCGTGTGGGCCCGGATGGGCCGAAATCAGGTTTTAGGCCCAATTGTCCGATACGATCGGGAATAGTAGCTGAGTCGTTAGTGGTGACATTAGGCCTTCTGAAAGGCCATTGCAGGTGTGAATTTACGAAAATACCCTTGGTGGGTAAATTACGAAAATGTCCTTGGTAGGTAAAATTACGGTTATACCCTTAGAGGTTGATTAGCATGATTATGTTGTTTAGTTTTGGCCGATTGTAGGGGAAGGCTTGATCTCGCATATCTCGGGTTGTGACTAGTGCTCAAAAAGCGTTAAGGAAGGGGGATCTAGTGCGTTAGGTCTTGATCTACGGGACTTGATAGTCGCGTTAGTAACCAGGTATGTAAACTTACACACTCTACTACTTAGTAATATGTTTTAATAACCTGAATATGATAAAGCTAAAACAGTGTGGATGTTGATATGATACCCTATGGGTATGAGCAGGGATTCGGGTAAGTCTGTTTCGATATGAGTTCTGCTATTCGATATGTATGATATTGTGATTTATGACATATATGTATTATGATTCGTAATAAAGCATGATGACATGGTTGCATGATTTACATGAGTATGGCATGACAATGGGTGATATGAGAGGAGGGGGAAGTTGATATCCGTGTCTTTGGGACACCAGAGGTTTGGCACCTCCAGTGGTTTGGTACCACAGATTGATTTAGTGACTTTGGGTCACCAGAGGTTTGGCACCTCATAGCGACTTGTCCCAGTGGCTTAGTACCACAATGGGTTGGCCCCACAGTTGATATATCGGGATCGTCGCCAGTGATTTGGTATCACACGTGGGTTGGCCCCACACTTGGATGTTGATATTTTGTGACTTTGGGTCACCAGAGGTTTGGCACCTCATAGCGACTTGTCCCAGTGGCTTAGCACCATAGTGGGTTGGCCCCACAGTTGATATTACGGGATTGTCGCTAGTGATTTGGTATCACACGTGGGTTGGCCCCACAGATGGATTATCCGTGACTTTGGGTCACCAGTGGTTTGGCACCACATTATTGGATATCGTGACTTTGGGTCACCAGTGGTTTGGCACCACCAGTGGTTTGGTACCACACGGGGTAGAAAAAGGAGTTTTAGATGGTTAGGTTATGGGGTTTGCATGATTTGCATGTTTTATCAATGATCTGTGTAAGTGCTTGAATTATCGGGTTGGGGATTTATACACTGAGTCTTGGTGACTCACCCTTTCCCTTATATTTTGCAGATGAGGCATAGATCGCGGATATGGAGCCGGGGAGGAGTCGAGGTGGCCATGCATGTTGGTTTCGAGTTTTGACTATAAAATACCTTCTCAGTTTTATTTATTTTCTTTAAATTTGGTATGATTTTTGTAATAAGGCCATTGGTTGTTATTTTGGGTTTTGGTTATTTGATTTACTGCTGATGTTGTTATGCATGTGATTAGAACTTGTTTGCTTAATTAACCGTTAAATACACCGTTTTCAAAACTATACCTCTTCGGGTTTTCCAAACGTTACAAGATAATAAAGGTAACTTGGATGTTTTTATAAACTCTCATTTTCAAATCACTTTAAAGGCAAATGGTTCTAAACTTGATTTTTCTTATCGCGTTCAGTTTTAACAAGTGTCCAATGTTTTCTAAAATCGGCAATCACAAATGGGTTTTTACTCACGGGTTTTCCAGGTATTACGACAACTCCTAAAACAAACTCAGCATCAATTGTTACTAAGTTTTCTAAACCCTAAAACAAAACAGAGTCTTCTTTAAACATTTTCGACAAACTTATGATTTTAAGATGTTTTCACTCCGTAACATGCCAGATTCGGTCGTAATGTTTAGGCCGGGTTTGGGATGTTACAAGTAGAGGATTTTGCTTGAGGACAAGCAAATACTTAAGTGTGGGGGTATTTGATAAATCGTAATATATACATATTTTAATCCTACATTTGGCATGCTTTTGGATGATTTATCCATTAAATTGTGGAATTTGATGCTCCCAATCCTTTAATTTCATGCTTTATACTTAGGAGAGCATAGGAGGATGAAAAGAACAAGAAACAGGCCAAAAACGGAGAAAATGGGCCAAAGTAAGAAAGCCAGACGGCCTAGAGTTTGCCACACAGCCGTGCCACTTTAGCAGACTCAAACATGGCCCAGGGCTCGATTCACACGGGCGTGCCACACGGGCGTGCCACACGGGCGTGTCCCTGCCGTGACCTATTTTA
Source organism: Gossypium bickii (assembly GCA_025503065.1). Classification (NCBI taxonomy): domain Eukaryota; kingdom Viridiplantae; phylum Streptophyta; class Magnoliopsida; order Malvales; family Malvaceae; genus Gossypium; species Gossypium bickii. Next base: position 37,754,326 of record CP106712.1, on the reverse strand, counting down.
ATTCCACTCGGAAAAGGATACTTAGAGGCAATGAAAGAGATTTCGAAAGCCTATATAAACACCCTAGAGGGAAACCTATGAAGGGGTGTTAGAGAGTTCGACAGAAGGCCTTTGTCAGGGATTTTGACAGGAACGAGGCCAAAGAGAGCTGAAATTAAGGAATTACTCCAAGAAAGCCAGTTGATCCATCTCAGAAGCTGGAATCACGCTCAAGACTGAAGACTTTCCCTTCAATTTCCTTTAGGGGGTTCTAGGGTTTTCTTTATGTTTTGTTATTTAATTTCTTCTGAGATGTATTCTTTTATAATTATGAACTAAACCCCTCAAATACCTAAGGGGGATGAAACCTAAGAAGGATCTTGTTATTGTTTTCTGAACTGTATGATAAATATTTGATTTGTTCTTAATTATGTGTTCTTAGTTCTTTCTTTAATATTTCAGGATATTGATTCAAGTATTGATGTACTTATTCAAAGGATCAAAAGTCCCTGTTTAAGAGTAGATCTAGCATAGTTAAGTTGAGTTGATCGCACTCCTAGAAATAGGATGGCGAAAATCTACCGGATTAGGGTCAAACCTAATATGGGAGTCCATATATGGAATTAATGCAACATTGGGGGTTTTACTTAGAAAGAGATTTCAATTAATCAACCTAGGATTAGACATTAGTAGCCACGAAAGAGGTATTAATATAAATTAGAGAATCCTACGGATCAAGTCAAGTGAATAAATCGCCTGGTTCAAAGTTAAATAACAAGTAAAGTCTAGGTGGATTCCTCCTCGGGTATTGTCTTAATTAATTGGTTTTCTCAAAAGTATTTTCTCCAATTCATTCTCTGTGTTTTAGCATCCTTAGTTTAGTAATTAGTTAGATAGATATCAATCCTCTTTATTTTAGGCTAGATAATAAAAAGAAAGTTAGTACTAGTACTTTTGGTTCCCTTGAGTTCGACATTCCGATCTTGCCGCTAAGCTATACTACTGTTCGATAGGTGCAGTTGGCTCAATCATGGTGATAGTTAGTTTTTAGGCACGATCATTCTTATTATAAATATTAAAGCTTTCAGACCACCATCAACATTTGTGGGGTATTCTAGAAAAGAACGAAGCTCCCAAAATTCTAATCCGAGATCTTCGTCTCCATCTACTACAAGTGTAGGGAGTGTTAGAAATCTTAAACCAAGATGCAAACATTGTAAAAAATTTCATTTCGGTGAATGCCGCGTATGAAGTGGATCTTGCTTTAGATGTGGTTCTTTTCACCACTATTTTAGAGACTACCCAGAATAGGCTATAAAAGATAATGTTTAAACTTCTAGGCTGAGCAATCCTGTCTCGAGAGGTAGACCAGATTGACACCCCGACAATGTTAGTGGTAGCCGAGGTGTGACAAAAGATTCAACAGAAAAATCTGAAGCCAGAGCACCGGCAAGGACATATGCTATACGTGCAAGAGAGGATGCTTCTACACCTGATGTTATTACTAGTACATTTTCTCTTCTTGACACTGATATTACTGCTTTGATTGATCCTGGTTCCACACATTCATACATATGCACGAATTTAGTGTCTGTTAAAAATTTACCTATTGAATTCACTTAATTTGTGGTTAAATTTTCAAACCCCCTAAGCCAGTATGTTATGGTTGATAAAGTTTTGAAAACTTGCCCATTAATGGTAAAGGGTTATTGTTTTTCGGCTGATCTAATGTTGCTGCCTATTGATGAATTTGATGTGATTTTGGGAATGGATTGGTTAATACAGTGGTAAATTGTAAACAGAAATACATTGTGTTGAAATGTCAAAATGGCGAGTTACTCCATGTTGAATCTAATAAACTAGATGGGTTATCTAATATGATTTCAGTAATTTCAGCACGGAAATATATCAGAAAAAGGTATGATGCTTATCTTGCATATGTGTTGGATACTAAAGTATCTGAGTCGAAGATTTAGTTAGTGCCAGTTGTTTGTGAATTTCCTGATGTATTTTTAGAAGAATTACCCAGTTTACCACCAGTTAGAGAAGTGGAGTTCTCTATAGACCTTATTCTGAGGACAAAACCGATACCTATAGCACCTTATAGAATGACTCCTATTGAAATGAAAGAATTGAAAGCACAGTTGCAAGAATTGACTGACAGAGGTTTTGCTCGACCCACTTTTTCACCTTGGGGTGCACCGATTCTGTTTGTAAAGAAGAAAATAGATCATTGAGGTTGTGTATAGACTACAGACAATTAACCAAAGTCACAATAAAGAATAAGTATCCATTGCCTTATATTGATGACCTATTTGATCAACTAAAAGGTGCCACTGTATTTTCGAAAAATAGATCTCCGTTCTGGATACTATCAGCTACGAGTAAAAGATTCTGATGTACCAAAGACAGCTTTCAGAACCAGGTATGGGCATTATGAGTTTCTTGTGATGCCATTTGGTTTGAAAAATACACCTGAGGTATTTATGGATATGATGAACAGAATCTTTAAACCGTATTTAGATAGGTTTGTGGTGGTATTTATTGAAGACATTCTGGTTTATTCCCTAGATGAAAATGAACAAGCTAGTCATCTGAGAATTGTATTGCAAACTCTGCGTGAGAAATAATTGTATGCCAAATTCAGTAAATTTGAATTTTGGTTACGGGAAGTCGATTTCCTTGGACATATAGTATCTGCAGAAGGTATTCAGGTGGGGCCGAATAAAATTTCAGCTATTGGTAATTGGAAGCCACTGAAAAATGTGTCTAATGTCAGAAGTTTTCTAGGATTAGCCTGTTATTATCGAAGGTTTGTTAAAGGGTTCTCGATGATAGCTTCTCTGATAACTTGATTGTTGCAAAAAAAATGTGAAATTCAAATGGCTTGATAAATGTCAACAAAGTTTTGACAACTTGAAAGCTTTGTTCATAGAAACACCAGTGTTAGTTCAACCTGAATTGGGTAAGGAATATATAATTTACAATGATGCATCGTTAAATGGTTTAGGTTGTGTATTGATGCAAGAAGGTAAAGTATGCTTCAAGACAACTAAAACCACATGAGAAGAATTACCCAATACAAGATCTTGAATTGGTAGTCATTGTGTTTGCATTGAAAATCTGGTGACATTACTTATTTGGTGAAAAGTGTCACATATTCACTGATCATAAGAGTTTGAAATATTTGATGTTGTAGAAAGATCTAAACTTGAGACAGCGTAGGTGACTTGAATTGTTGAAAGATTATGATCTTGTTATTGACTACCATCCGTGAAAAGCCAATGTGGTTGTTGATGCCCTAAGCAGAAAGTCTTTATTTGCTTCGCGAGCGATGAATACCGGTTATCATTATATGTCTAATCATCCTGGCAGTAATAAAATGTATAATGGTTTGAAAAAGATGTACTGGTGGCTGGGAATGAAAAGAGATATTTTAGAATTTGTATCTAAATGTTTGATATGTCAACAAGTAAAAGCTAAACACAAAGTGCCTTCAGGATTATTACAGCCAGTTATGATCCCAGAATGGAAATGGGAAAGAATTACTATGGACTTGTATCAGGATTACCCCTGTCTCCGAAGAAGAAAGATGCTATTTGGGTAATTGTCGACCGACTGACAAAGTCTGCACACTTTATTTCGGTAGGTATGGATTTTTCCTTGGATAGATTGGCTGAATTATATGTTTCTGAGATTGTTAGATTTCATAGAGTGTCGATTTCCATTATTTCTAAGAGAGATCCTCGATTTACATCCCGATTTTGGAATAAGTTGCAAGAAGTATTGGGTACTCAATTACATTTCAGTACCGCATTCCATCCTCAAACTGATGGACAATCCGAACTTGTTATACATGTTCTAGAAGATATGCTTCGGTGTTGTATATTGGTTGGCATTACCACCAGAACTTAACAGAATTCATAATGTTTTCCATGTGTCCATGTTATGACGGTATAAATCAGATCCTTCACATGTTATTTCTCTGACAGAAGTTGAAATTCAGTCCGTTATGACTTATAGTGAAGAACCGATTAAAATCCTAGCATGTGAAACAAAAGAGTTAAGAAATAAAAAGGTACCATTAGTGAAAGTTCTTTAGCAACGACATGGGATTGAAGAAGCTACCTGGGAACTGAAGAATACCATGAGAAAGCAATACCCGAATCTTTTTACTGGTAAAATTTTCGAGGACAAAAATTCTTAAGGGAGAGAGTTGTAACAACCCATTTTCAATGAAATCAGAATAGTGGTTTCAGGACTATAAATTTGAGCCAAAAAGAAAATTTATTTTAATATTGTTGCATGGTCTACGTTATGATAGGAATGTCATATGATAATTTTGATAAGAAAATTTTACCCATTATGTGTTTAATCAGGGAAAGGACCAAATTGCATAAAATGAAAAAGTTGAATTCTAGTAGCTATAAGTATTAAATAGCTATGGAATTGAAAACTTGAGGTCCTTATATAGTAATTAGACCATTAAATAAAATTTATAGATATTTTTGATGAATCATCCATGAAAAAATTAGAAAAGGTCAAGGACTAAATTGGAAACTAAAATCATTAAAAGATGATAATAGAAATATCATCTTATTTTATATCATCTTCCCCAAATTAAGATATGGAAACCCTAGGAAAGAGAAGAGTCTTCAATCTTCCCCAAATTTTTCCTAGGATGTGAATTGACTTAATACTGAATTGGATCGAGGAAAGGAAAAAGTTTCGAATTAGTAGATTTCGTGTACGAACAAGTATCGAGGTAAGTTCGTGTAACTAAATTGTGTATATTTATATGTTTGAATTAAATGTTGTATATGTAAATTGTATAATTGTCATGTACGTGAAATTGATTGAATATCCAATAATGCATGATAAATGTCAAATCCCGTTTGGATAAATGAAAGCCAATGGATACAAGATTTCCCGTACTGGTTGTAGTCCAGCATATGTTTGATAAACTACAATTTATACATATTTTGACTCCATGCTTAGCTTATTTTTGGATGAATTTTCATTAGATTTGATGAATTCGATGCTTTTAATCCTTTAATTTCATGTTTTACAATCAAGAGAACTTAGGGAGTCAAAAAGAACGAGAAACGGGCCAAAAAGGAACAAAATGGGCCTACCTCAGAAATCAACACGGCCTGGACTATCGCACACGGGCATACCACATGGCCGTGTGTGACGAGCAGAATCGAACACGGCCTAAGCTATCGCACATGGGCGTGTCCCTACAGAAACCCAAGTTTAATTCTATTCGGAAAAGACTACTTGTGGGCCAAGAAATGTGCTCCAAAGGCTATGCAAACACACTAGGGGAGGACCTAAAAGGACATAGAGGGAAGAAAGTAGAAAATACTTGAAGATAGCCATTGGGAGCAGCTTGGAAGAAGGATCTCCATCAAGACTGAAGATCTCCTATCAATTTCTCTTAAAGTTTTTGGGTTTTCTTATGTTTTGTAGTTTTCCTTATTTTAAGATGTTTTCCTCTATCAGAATGAACAAAATCCCTTAAATACCTGAGGGGATAAAACCTAAGACGGATCTTATTACTATTTGATTTATAAGATAACTACTTGTTCTTATTCTTAATTGTGAGTTCTTTTCTTGTTTTAATAATTCAGGTTACTGATTCAAGTCAAATGTGCTTATTCAGAGGAGCAAAAGTCCCTGTTTAAGAGTAGATCAACACAATTAAGCGGAGTTGAATGCAATCCTAGACATAGGACGACATAAATCTGCCAAATTAGAGTCAAATCTAATAAAGGAATCCATAGATCGAGTTAATGTGAAAATAGAGGTTTTAATTAGAAAGAGATTTCAATTAATCAACCTAAAGTCAGTTGTTTTTAGTCTTGAAAGAGATATTAACATAATTTAGGGAATTCTACGTATTAAGTCAAGTGAATAAATTGTATGAATCAGAAGTAATAGTGAAGTGTAGGTGGATTATTCATTGGGTATTGCGTCTTTCATAAAGTTGTCTATAAGTATTTTCCCAATTCATTCTCTATTGTGCTTTTAATTAATTTTAGTTTAAAAGAAATCGCTCCAATTCTTAGGCTAGATAATAGGAAGATAGTAATTACTAGTACCCTTGGTTCTTGTGGATACGATATTTCCGGTCTTACCATAACTATACTATTAAACGATAGGTGCGCTTGTCTTTATTGTGATCATAGTTAGTTAGAGACACATCAAGTTTTTGGTGCCGTTGCCGGGAACGAAGATATTAGGAATGCTTAATTTTTATTACTTTAGCCATTTTTTTTATTGCAATTTATTTTTTGTTTTAATTTACTAACTTTTCTTTTTATTTGTTCCTGGCAGGTAATTTTAGTTTATGACTAGAAGGAACCCGTCAGGACCATTACTTTTTTACAGTGAGATAGAAAGCACCGCTCGCAGAAACCGAAGAGAGATAAGGTGAAGTTTACAATACATAGAGGAAGAGCAAAAGGACGATACTAATACTATCGAGGAGATGGCTGATAATAATCCGCTCCCTCTTGTGGTTGCCTTAAATCTGGTGAATCAAAATTCTGCTCCTCGTACCATGTACGATTATGCTAAGCCCCATTTAACTGGGGTTGAATCGAGTATTGTTAGACTTGCTATTGCTGCAAATAATTTTGAGTTGAAACCTAACACTATTCAAATGATTCAACAATTTGTTCAGTTTGATGGTTTACAGGATGAGGATCCAAATACTGATTTAGCTAATTTCTTAGAGTTCTGCGACACTTTTAAAGTTAATGGCGTTTCTAATTATGCCATTCGCCTTCTGTTGTTCCCTTTTTTCCTTGAGAAATAAAGCTAAACAGTGGTTGAACTCGTTACCACGAGGTTTAATCACTACTTGGGAACAGATGATCGAAAAGTTTTTGTTAAAATATTTTCCGCCGGCTAAAACGGCAAAGTTGAGGAACGATATCTCTTCTTTTGTGTAGATGGATTTAGAAATGCTTTACGATGCATGGGAGAGGTACAAGGACTTGTTAATAAGGTGCCCTCATCATGGGTTACCTCTATGGTTACAGGTTCAAACCTTTTATAACGGTTTGAACCCCTCAACAAGGCAACTAATAGATGCAGCCACTAGCGGTACTCTAAACAACAAAACCCCTGAAGTGGCTTATGATTTTATAGAGGAGATGTCACAGAATAAATATCAGTGGCAAGTAATGAGAATGACGCCAACAAAAGCCGCGGGCGTTTTTAACATTGACATAGTCACCATGCTATCAAACCAGGTAGAGCTCTTAAACAAAAAGATTGATGGTTTATGTGTTTCTATGCAGGTACATCTGATGATGCAATGCGAAACAAATGGAGGAGGTATAAATAACTGAAAATATCTACCCTACAGTCCCAGTATGGAGAATGAGTAGCTGAATTACATGGGTAATAACTCTAAACCTCTAAATAATCCTTACAGTAATACATATAATCCAGGATGGAGGAACCACCCAAATTTCTCATGGGGTAATCAAGGGAATCAAAGACCACAACCCCCTCCAGGTTCCCAACCACCCTACCAGCAAGAGAAAAAACCGAACCTTGAAGATATGCTAGCAAAGTTTATCTCGGTGTCAGAGACTCATTTTCAGAATATAGAAATGGCGTTGAAAAATCAGCAAGAATCGATTCAAGGGCTTGAGAATCAAATTGGACAGCTGGCTAAGTTAGTTTTCGAAAAGGCAACCAGGTAGTTTACCTAGTAACACCGAACCTAACCTGAAAGAGCATGTGAAGGTAGTTACACTAAGGAATGGGAACGTGTTGGTAAAAGCTGAAAAGAAGATACCACAAGAAACTGATAAGGCAAAAGGTGAGGGAGTAAATGAGAATGTAACACCGGTACTTAAAGAGTATAAACCACCGATCCCATATCCAGAAAAGTTAAAGAAAGACTGCATGGACGCACAATTCAGTAAATTTCATGAACTTAAACAATTACACATTAACTTAACTTTTGTTGAAGCTATTTTGCATATGCCTACGTACGCAAAATTCTTAAAATAACTTTTAACAAATAAATGGAAGTTTGAAGAGCTATCAACCATGGAGCTTAACGAGGAATGTTCAGCTATTCTCCAAAATAAGCTACCAACCAATTTGAAAGATCCAAGAAGTTTCACTATTCCCTGTTTAATTGGTAGTTTAAATATTGAGAAAGCATTAGCTGACTTAGGTGCCAGTATTAATTTAATGCCTTATAAAATGTTCAAGCAGTTTGGTCTTGGGGAACCAAAACCCACTAGGATGAGTATCCAATTAGCTGATAGATCTATTAAATATCCTAGGGGAATTGTTGAAGATGTTTTGGTAAAAGTTGATAAATTCATATTCTGTAACACCCCCAGACCCGGCCTAGACATTATGGCCGAATCTGGTGATGCCACATCAAAGGGATAATTCTAAAACGACTTTGTTTAGTTAAATTTATGTTCAGTAGGAATTTTGCATAGTTAATAACTTAGGTTTAAGATTTAGAAACCCAAAATCCTTGCACTTGTTAAGTTATGATGAAAGCCCATGTTTTCAGAAAACGTCCATATGTTATAGTTATTTAGAAAACCATGTTAAACTTTAGAAATTTATTTAAGTTTAATAATTAGGCAGTTGAAACAATAATAAAAACCCAAATGTAAAGTCAAATTGGAGATACAAGGCCTTATTACATCCCAACGAAAATAAAGTAATTAAAATAAAGTCATTCGAAACTAATTAAAAACTTCTAAGTTGTAACATCTCGAAATTGGGCCTAGTAGAATTGGGCCCATTGGGCCTTGGGTGTAGGAGCGTTTAAAATTTTTAAGAATATGAGAATTGCATTATTTCATGGACCTATTAGGTGAGTGATTTTGGAAGGTTAGAGGGCTTCTATGAAGTCCCCGGAACAAACTTGGGCTTAGGAAAAATTTTGGTTTTAGGTGAATACAACCCTGGGAGTTAGTAGGTAGGCTTTAAGAATAAAATGTGGAGAAAAATGACACAAGTGGAGTGTGTGGTGTAGTGGCAAAGTGACGCCACTTAGGGAGTAAGGGAGTGACGCCACAGGGAAGGAATGAGGTCTAAGGTTCAAGTTGTAGCACTTGCATTTCTTTTAGATTATATTTTTTAAATGGATTTAGACATTGGCCATAGACTTAGCTTTAGCTGGGCATGTTTTAAGACACAAGAGGAGCTTGTGACTTAGTGGCTAGCGGCGTAGATTATGTTGCAAGGAAGCAAGGGTTCAAATCTTATGACAAGCAATGGAGCATTTATTTTGCAGACTGGATGTAACACCCCAAACCTGGCCTAGACGCTACGACTGGATTTGGCATGTCACATGAAAGGAATATCTAAAAACTGTGCGTTCGTTAAAAAGTTCGTACTCTTTTTGAAACTCCATGTTTCGTGGTTTGTTTATAAAACCCGTTTCATTTAATGCCCATTTTACAAAGTTGTTATTAAAAAAATTATAATTGTTGTGAAAATCGAGTTTAAGTAATTTTGGATAAGAAACGGTTTATTACCATTTTAGGAAAATCCCATATTGAAAAGTAAGTATTGAACATTTAATAATAAGCAGTAACCAAATTAAAAGCTAAAACCAAATAAAATACCAAAGGCCTTATTACATTGCAAAATCCCAAAATTAAAAAGCAAGTTTAAATAGAAACCGAAAGTTTACGAGAAAACAGTGCATGGCCACCACAGAGTCCACCTCGGCTCCAAGTCCTCAAACTAGGGATTACCTGAAATATTTAAAAAGAGGGGGTGAGTTTACGAAAACTCAGTGTGTACACCCTCATCAGTAAGACCATGCCTTAACCCATATCTAATGTCACATATCATATGTATAGATCTGGGCCTAAGCCCATCTCAATAATATAATCCATATATGCAATGCATTAATGCTCATACCAGCCGAACACTCCGTCTTCTGTCCAACCGTGCACTCCTGTAGTGATTTAATCGACCCACCCATCCGAACACTCCTTATGTAACACCGGTTACGGCATTACCTTAACGGTCCAGCATAGCTGCTCGGTGGCTAAAAAGCCTTCGGTGGATCCATATTCGTCAAGCGACCATGCGATCCTATTTGCACTTCCCCTTTCACATAATCCCATCCCCATGCAACATGTCGTGACATAATAATTCGTGTATGCAGTATGACATGTATGCAAATCATATATCAAATATAATGTGTGAAACGAACTACCATCATACTCAGGATAACAAATACAACACAAACAAGCTAATCAACCTCTAAGGGGTATAACAGTAATTTACCTTTCAGGGGTATTTCGGTAATTCACCCTCTAGGGTATAACAGTAATTTACCTTCCAGGGGTATTTCGGTAATTCACCCTCTAGGGGTATTTCGATAATTAACCCACCAAGGGTATATCAGTAATTTCGCAATTGGGATGGCCTTTCCGAAGGCCCAATGTTGCATTGAGCGACTCAACTACCATTTCCGGTCGTACGGACTATTGGGCCTAAAACCCGATTCAGCCCATTCGGGCCCACACGCTCGTGTGGCCTACCTAACACAAATCTAGCCACGTATATGAGATTCACCTAGTCTAGTTCACTATTATACTACATCATCATACATTTTATTCAATTCGGCCCACTTCGGCCCATCGCGGCCCAAGTAGCCACAATCCACAAGAACACTACTGATGGCCTCGATTATCGCGTCAAAGCCCTACACGTGCGCTCGCACTCTCGTGTGGCTACTGTTGCCGTGACCGAAACTTTGGCATTTGCCGCTCTACAACTAGGGTAGAGAAGTACACACCTAATAGGAATCCGGTTCTATCCGCGCTCCGACCACTCCTGTGCTCCCACCAAGGTATATTAACTCACCTTATAGAATGCTCTATATATAGCTAGCTTCTCACCTTCCTTCTTTGTATCTTTCTAATATGGGATCCCTCTGTTAGCAGAGTTTAAATCCAACTCAAACTCTTGCCGTCCAATTCGCAAAATATATACTCCCTTGCTTTTCTTGAGATTCGAACCCAAGCTCCCTTCAATAGCTCAACACGCCACTTGCCACTAAGCCACAACTCCTTTTGTGTCTTAAAACACTCCCAACTAAAGATAAGTATATGGCCAATGTCTAAATCCTTTTAAAAAAATAATCTAAAAGAAATGCAAGCGCTACAACTTGAACCTTGGACCTCCTTCCTTCCTTGTGGCATCACCCCCTTGTTCTCTAAGTGGCGTCACTTTGCCACTACTCCACACACTCCTTTTGTGTCATTTTTCTCCACATTTTATTCTTAAAGCCTATCTACTGACTCCCAGGGTTTTATTCATCTAAAACTAAAATTTCCCTAAAGCCAAAGTTTGATCCCGGGACTTCATAGAAGCCCTATAACCTTCCAAAGTCACTCACCTAATAAGTCCAACTTGCACTAAAGTCATTCTCTTGTTCTTCAAAAATTTTAAACGCTCCTACGCTCAAGGCCCATTAGGCCCAATTCTTCTAGGCCTAATTCCAGGATGTTACACTGGACGGCAAGAGTTTGAGTTGGATTTAAACTCTGCTAACGGAGGGATCCCACATCGAAAAGATACAAAGAGGAAAGGTGAGAAGCTGGCTATATATAGAGTAATCTATGATTGGAGAGAAAACATACCTTGGTGGGCATTGGGCATAGGAGTGCACAGAGCATAGATTAGCAGCTTCAGATTCCTATCAGATCTAGAGGATAATCACCAATAGTAGCAAAGGAAGGGCTACTAGAACGTGAGGTACACGGTAAGGGTACGGTGAGGTTTCAGTTTTTGATAAGTATGCGTTAAATCTTGGTTAATCGCTAGTAATGTCGATTGTAGGGTCGTGACTAAGGGGTTTGCAGCGTGCGTGGTTACCAGGTGTGTACAAACACTACACACACGATATCGGTAATGTCGAAAAGTCGAAAAGCCGAAAGTGGCTAAATGGGCCCGGTGGGCCTTGAGGCTAAGAATTAATGAAATGGTTTGGTTGGTTATACGAATTGAATTAGTCATGCATGATACATGAATTGGATTTGTTTTGGGCCTAATAGGCCATATGATGAGATTTGGGCCTAATGGGTCGTAAGGGTGTGATTTGGGCTTGATGGGCTTATGGGGACGTAGACATGTATGTTAGGGTTTATGAACCTTAAGCCTAGTTTGAACAACTCTTAAATTCCATAAGACTTAATCTAATTAAACATGTCTGTGAACGAGTCGCTGGGTTAGGGTGTGGCAACGGGCATACGCATGTCTAGGATTGGATCTAGGGAGAGCTTGCTACTTAAGCAGTCCTAGTGGCCCACCTCCTCTTCTTTGGAATCCTACCTGGTGCGTAGTGTCTGTTCACTTTAGCTGCGAGGACTTGTTGATGGGCCAAAGTTCATAACTAAAACCCAAGAGGGACCAATTACCCTTATATTTGTAAAATTACTAAAATACCCTTATATTTGTAGTTTTACTAAAATACCCTTGTTTACAAAATTACTGAAATACCCTTGGTTTACAAAATTACTGAAATACCTTTAGTTTACAAAATACCGAAATACCTCCAGTTTGTGAAATCACCGAAATACTCTCGGTTAGCAAAATTATCGAAATACCCTGATTTGTAAAATTATCGAAATACCCCCGTTTCGCAAAACTACCAAAATACCACTGTTTTGCAAAATTATCAAGATACCCCTATTTTGCCAAATTACCAAAATACACCTGTAGGGTAGAATTACGAAAGTATCCCTAGGTTGGAAAATGACGAAAATACCCCTATGTGACGAATATGAGTTTGTGGATGTCACTTTTGTGTTTGATGCATTCATATGATATTCTGCTTAGGATGCATATGGGTTGGAATTATGGTACGGAGGAAGATTTGAGGATTGCATGGCCGTATAGTATGGATCCATGATCGCATGGCCGTATGGTATGGATTCACAAAAGGCTTTAAGCCCAACATATGATTAGCAGCTTTGCTGCAATGTTTGGTAGTACCGCAATCGGGCTACCCTTGGTGTGTAGCGGAGGGGTGGGTTGAGCTAGAATTCCCTACAGGAGTCATAAGGTTGGAAGGGAAATGGTGTGTGTAGCGGATGGACTTTTGGGGTGGGTTTTGCATTATTTGTTATATATGATATGATATGAGGTCACTGTGGGCTAAAACCCAGGACCACCGATTTTGATAGGGCTTAGGCCCAATGTGAATATTTGTAAGTGATTTGATTGCCAAGGATTGTGCACACTGAGTTTCAAAACTCACACCCGTTTAATTTAATGTTTTAGGTAATCCCGAATATACGACTCGACGTGGGGGAGGACTCGGAGATGGCCACACTACAAGAGGCTTGAATTTTCATTTATTTGTTTCAAAAGACATGTTTTTAGTTACTTAATTTTCGGTGGATGTAATAAGGCCTTGTACTCTGTTTTGACTTCAGATTTATTTTGGGTTTTGAAATTAATTTTTTATTTAATTATTAAACCTAAGTAAGCTCTTATGTTCAAACTTGGTTTCCGAAATACTTAAAGTAATAAAATGGGTTTTTATCTTTAATTAATAAGACTAAAAGATTTTGGGCTTTTGGGCCTTAAATTTTTAATTAGCAAAATTGTTTTGAAGTGCACCTTTAATGTGACATTCTGGATTTGGGCCTAACTTCTAGGCCGGGTTTGGGGTGTTACATTTAGTGGTATTGGAGCACGGTTGCAAAGCTCGGTTGTGAAATGGGCCTTATGTTTTGGGTTTTAAAACAAGTAAAGTAAGAAGTTTTTGCAGGATTCTTGAAGTGTGGTTCACCGAGCCTCGACGTCGGGCCAAGTATGTTTTTTTGTTATTGTTTGAATTATTGAACAGTATAGATAATGGGCTACTTAAAAATAGGCTTTGAGAGACTAAAGCCCGTAGGAAACTTAAGCGTATAGTGGATTCTCGACCGCGGAATAACTTTAAAAAAATTTTACTCGCATAAGACATGTGCCCTAAACAAGTGGAACTATGTATTAATTTCATAAAATTCTTAATTCAGAAATACGCAACAATGAGCGCTAGGTGAGGTGGAAGAGGTCGCAGCAGAAGCCGTGGAAGTGTGTTTAATTAGAGTGCGCAGCGAAAGCATAGTGGTGTGTCTTGAGCAGTGCGTTTAGTAGTTAGTTGGAAATTTTGAAGATGGAATTTCTTTAAGGAGGGTAGATTTGTAACATCCCGAAATTGGGCCTAGCAGAATTGGGCCCATTGGGCCTTGGGTGTAGGAGCGTTTAAAATTTTTAAGAATATGAGAATGACATTATTTCAAGTTGGACCTATTAGGTGAGTGATTTTGGAAGGTTAGAGGGCTTCTATAAAGTCCCGGGATCAAACTTAGGCTTAGGAAAAATTTTGGTTTTAGGTGAATAAAACCCTGGGAGTTAGTAGGTAGGCTTTAAGAATAAAATATGTAGAAAAATGACACAAGTGAAGTGTGTGGTGTAGTGGCAAAGTGACACCACTTAGGGAGCAAGAGAGTTACGCCACAGGGAAGGAAGAAGGTCTAAGGTTCAAGTTGTAGCACTTGCATTTCTTTTAGATTATATTTTTTAAATGGATTTAGACATTAGCCATAGACTTAGCTTTAGTTGGGCATGTTTTAAGACACAAGAGGAGCTTGTGACTTAGTGGCTAGCAGCGTGGACTATGTTGCAATGAAGCAAGGGTTTGAATCTCATGACAAGCAAAGGAGAATTTATTTTGCAAACTGGACGGCAAGAGTTTGAGTTGGATTTAAACTCTGGTAATGGAGGGATCCCACATCGGAAAGATACAAAGAGGAAAGGTGAGAAGCTGGCTATATATAGAGCTATCTATGATTGGAGAGAAAACATACCTTGGTGGGCGTTGGGCATAGGAGTGCTCGGAGCATGGATTAGCAGCTTTCGATTCCTATCAGATCTAGAGGATAATCGCCAATAGTAGCAAAGGAAGGGCTACTAGAACGTGAGGTACACAGTAAGGGTACGGTGATGTTTCAGTTTTTGATAAGTATGTGTTAAATCTTGGTTAATCGCTAGTAATGTCGATTGTAGGGTCGTGACTAAGGGATTTGCAGTGTGCGTGGTTACCAAGTGTGTACAAACACTACACACACGATATCGGCAATGCCGAAAAGCTGAAAAATTGAAAGTGGCTGAATGGGCCCGGTGGGCCCTGAGGCTAAGAATTGATGAAATGGTTTGATTGGTTATACGAATTGAATTAGTCGTGCATGATACACGAATTTGATTTGTTTTGTCCTAATAGGCCATATGATGAGATTTGGGCCTAATGGGCCGTAAGGGTGTGATTTGGGCTTGATGGGCTTATGGGGATGTAGACATATATGTTAGGGTTTATGAACCTTAGGCCTAGTTTGAAAAACTCTTAAATTCCATAAGACTTAATCTAATTAAACATGACTGTGAACGAGTCGCTGGGTTAGGGTGTGGCAACGGGCATACGCATGTCTAGGATTGGATCTAGGGAGAGCTTGGTACTTAAGCGGTCCTAATGGCCCACCTCCTCTTCTCTGGAATCCTACTTGGTGCATAGTGTCTGCGAGGACTTGTTGATGGGCCAAAGTTCATAACTAAAACCCAAAAGGGACCAATTACCCTTATATTTGTAAAATTACTAAAATACCCTTATATTTGTAAATTTACTAAAATACCCTTGTTTACAAAATTACTGAAATACCATTGGTTTACAAAATTACTAAAATACCCTTGGTTTACAAAATTACTGAAATACCTTTGGTTTACAAAATTACCGAAATACCCCTAATTTGTGAAATTACCGAAATACCCCCAGTTAGCAAAATTATCGAAATACCCTGATTTGTAAAATTATCGAAATACCTCCGATTTGCAAATGTACCAAAATACCCCTATTTTGCAAAATTATCAAGATGCCCCTATTTTGCCAAATTACCAAAATACCCCTGTAGGCTAGAACTACGAAAGTATCCCTGGGTAGTGAAATGACGAAAATACCCCTATGTGACGAATATGAGTTTGTGGGGGGAGGACTCAGAGATAGCCACACTACAAGAGGCTTGAATTTTCATTTATTTGTTTCAAAAGACTTGTTTTTAGTTACTTAATTTTCGGTGGATGTAATAAGGCCTTGTACTCCGTTTTGACTTCAGATTTATTTTGGGTTTTGAAATTAATTGTTTATTTAATTATTAAACCTAAGTAAGCTCTTATGTCCAAACTTGGTTTTCGAAATACTTAAAGTAATAAAATGGGTTTTTATCTTTAATTAATAAGACTAAATGATTTTGGGCTTTTGGGCCTTAAATTTTTAATTAGCAAAATTGTTTTGAAGTGCGCCTTTAATGTGACATTTCGGATTCGGGCCTAACTTCTAGGTCGGGTTTGGGGTGTTACATAAGTAGTTTGCAGTGTGGCCACCTCCGAGTCCTCTTCCACGTCTAGCCGTCTACTGAGAGTCACCTGAAAAATTAAAAGAAAAAAGGGTGTGAGTTTCGAAACTCAGTGTGTACGACCCTTGTTAATCCAACCAGCATGCAACTATCACATTGGGCCTAAGCCCTATCAAAATCAGTGGTCTTGGGCCTTAGCCCATAATGACCTCATATAACATCAGTATCACATGAATGCAATGCTCCCATCCCAACTTCAACCCTGCACTCCATTTCCCTTCCAACCCTATACTCCTGTGGGGATATAAATAACAACCGACACATCCCTACACTCCAAAGGTAGCACCATCAGTGGCACCACTCAAACGTTGCAGCAAGGCTACTAAGCATATAATTGGCTTAAAGCCACCGGTGGATCCACGGTCGTCAAGCGACTATGCGATCCTTACATATCTTCCTTTGTATCATCAAACCCACCCAAGTGCAGCATATATCTCATGAATGCAACATACACATTTTCACACATTAAACACCTAGGGGTATTTTAGTCATTTCAGTACCCAAGAGTATTTTTTGTAAATCTACCCTATAGAGGTATTTTCATAATTTCATTCATCTCGGGTTTTAGTTATGAACTTTGGCCCATCAACAAGTCCTTGCGGCTAAAGTGAATAGACACTATGCACCAAGTAGGATCCCAAAAAAGAGGAGGTGGGTCACTAGGACCGCTTTAGTACCAAGCTCTCCCTAGATCCAATCCTAGACATGTATATGTCCATTGCCACACTCTAACCTAGCGACTTGTCCACAGACATGTTTGAATATTAAATTAAGTTTTATGCTATTTAAGAGTTTACCAGAACTAGGCCTAGAGTCCATTAAAACCCTAGCATGCATTTCTAAAACCCCATAAGGCCCACTGAGCCCAATCATGGCATATAGCCCATTAAGCCCAATTATGTTTATGTAGCCCACTAGGCCTGATCATAATCAAATCATACAACCATCCATATCAATCCATCATTCAATTTCACATATCAATTCTTGTCGATTTGGGCCCACGAGCTCGGCAGGCCTATTTAGCCCCGTCTGGCCCGGTTGGCCAAATAGTGGCCTGAGACCATGAGATCGCTCTCTTGGCCCCAGTAATCGTATCGGTGTTCCCACACGAATGTTCGAACGCTCGTGTGGTTGTCGGTGCCAACCTTTTAGCTTTTCAGCTTTTCAGCATTCTGGTTTTTTCCAGGATTTTGGCTTTTGCCGATTTGTCGTCTGTGAAGTGTATGTACACACCTGATTAATACTACGTGCTACACTAACCTTAATAAAAGGTTAACGAAAAGAAAGAGTTAAATAGCCCTCCGGCTTTTACCAAAACACACTAGAAGAGGTTGACTAAGTACTTACCGAATCCAACCTTTGATCCTGCGGCCTAGATAGCTACTGAACAAGATCTAGCTTTTAAAACTTCAGTAAGAGTAACAGCAACCGATTTGTGATGGAGAAAAACCAACAAAGAATCGACAAAAAGATAGGGCTATTCAATTATAAGGGAATATTCGGCTTTTAAAGAAAGAAGAAGAAGAAGAACGCAACACCAATAGGGATTTCGGCAAAAAGGAATGATGGTTTTTCGGCAATGGAAGAATTCGGCAACGGAAAAAACAGAATGAGGGGGAGAAAAGAAAAGTAATGGAAAACCCAAGGAACCGCTCAAAAGAATTTGGCACCCCCCTTTAATAGCCAAATGCTGAAACTACCTTCCTCCAAAGTCCCATTCGGCACCAACTCTTCACACTTCTCAGCTCCTAACTTTTCTCCCTGATAACTCCTCAATCTCATCCTAAATTTCCTCTACAACCATCTCACAAGACCAATTCAAACTCTCCAATGCAAGAGTTCAAATCCAAAACAAACTTTGGTCATCCAATCTGTAAAATAAACACTCTAATAAAATACCATGCCACTACTCAAACCTTGGACTCCCTTGCCTGCTAATGACGCCACCTCCCTGCTTCCTAAGTGGCGCCATTTTGCCATTACACCACAAGCTCATTTGTGTCATTTTTTTTCTTCATTTATTTAAAAGGCCTACTAACTGAAGTCACAGTTCCCTTGGGGCTTAAACCAAAATTTTTCCTATACCCTTACTTGATCCCAGGGCATCTCCAACACCCCTAGACACTCCAAATTCATTAACCCTCAAAGCCCACATGCCAATTGTCATTTTCTCGCTCACTTAACAATTTTCTGAGACCCAAAGCCCAATAGGCCCAATTCTACTAGGCCCAAAGTCGGGGCGTTACAATTCTACCTCCCTTAAAGAAATTTCGTCCTCAAAATTTCCAACTAACTATTAATTGCACCACTCAGGTCACACCACTATGCTTTTGCTGCGCACTCTGATTTTAATAACACTAACACACTTTTAAAAAAAAACCTACCCACTAGAGCTGATAAACATTGCACGCATACAGTTTCTATACCCAAAATATCGTATCCCCACAAAACATACCCGACTTAATGGTGATTGAACAATCCCGAGCCTGATTCTCCTCAGACCCGCATCTGAAACACGCTCCTGACTTCCTCCAGCATTCACTCGGATGACGCCTTCTGCAATATTTGCAAGCTCGAAAGTTTGGACGTACCTTAACATGCTTATAGAATGAGACTACAGTCCTAGAGAACTGCGATCTCTTTTTTTCTTATAGTCCACGCACCCAACCCGAAGTGTTTCACCAATTTCTTTAACATCCTCCAGTACCTTCCTTACTAGCTGCGTCAGCAAATCAGTAATGAATTCTGGGTTACCGCTACTCGAGGTTGTTAGCCTCACTCTGACCTCTGTCTATTGGACCATCTCATACTCTGGTGAAGCCGGTGCCTCCCCAGTAGATGTGTGGCCCGATGCTGATGATCTAGCCCTAACACTTCCATAGCCTCTGCCGCGACCCCTTGCACCTCTTCTAATGCTCATCGTTGATTCTCGTATTATCAGAATTAGGAATTTTATGAAATTAGTTCATAGTTCCATTGTTTAAAGCACATGTCTTATGCAAGTAACTATTTAAAAGTTGTTTCGCAGTCGTAAATCCACTACAGGCTTAAATTTCCTACGGGCTTTAGTCTCTAAGAACCTATTGTTTAAAGTAGCCTAATATCTAAATACAGTTCAGTAATTTAAACAAGTGTAATAACAGAAAAACTTACTTGGCTTGACGTCGAGGGCTCGATGAACCACACATTAAGAATTCTGCAAAAACTTTTTAATTTTCTTGTTTTAAAAACCCAAAATCTAAGGCCCATTTCATAGCCCGAGCTTTGCAACTGGACTTTGATACCACTAAATGTAACACCCCCAGACCCGGCCCAGATGTTATGGCTAAATCCGCTGATGTCACATCAAAGGGATAATTACAAAATGACTTTGTTTAGTCAAATTTATGTTCAATAGGAATTTTGCATAGTTAAAAACTTAGGTTTAAGATTTAGAAACCCAAAATCCTTGCAATTGTTAAGTTATGATGATAGCCCATGTTTTCAGAAAACGTCCATACGTTATAGTTATTTCGAAAACCATGTTAAATTTTAGAAATTTATTTAAGTTTAATAATTAGGCAGTTGAAACAATAATAAAAACCCAAATGTAAAGTCAAATTGGAGATACAAGGCCTTATTGCATCCCAACGAAAATAAAGTAATTAAAATAAAGTCATTTGAAACTAATTAAAAACTTCTAAGTAGTTTGCAGTGTGGCCACCATCGAGTCCTCTTCCACATCGAGTTGTCTACTAAGAGTCACCTGAAACATTAAAAAAAAGGTGTGAGTTTCGAAACTCAGTGTGTAAGACCCTTGGTAATCCAACCAACATGCGATTATCATATTGGGCATAAGCCCTATCAAAATCGGTGGTCTTGGGCCTTAGCCCACAATGACCTCATATCACATCAGTATCAAATGAATGCAATGCTCCCATCTCAAATCCAACCCTGCACTCCATTTCCCTTCCAACCCTACACTCCTGTGGGGATATAAATATCAACCCACCCATCCCTACACTCCAAAGGTAGCATCAACAGCGGCACTACTCAAGCATTGCAGCAAGGCTGCTAAGCATACAATTGGCTTAAAGCCTCCGGGAGATCCACGGTCGTCAAGCAACTATGCGATCCTCACATATCTTCCTCCGTATCATCAAACCCACTCAAATGCAACATATATATCATGAGTGCAACATACACATTTTCACACATTAAGCACCAAGGGGTATTTTAGTCATTTCACTGCCCAGGGGTATTTTTTGTAAATCTACCCTACATGGGTATTTTTGTAATTCTACCCTGTAGGGGTATTTTCATAATTTTCTTTATCTCGGATTTTATTTATGAACTTTGGCCCATCAACAAGTCCTTGCGACTAAAGTGAACAGACACTATGCACCAAGTAGGATCTCAGGGAAGAGGAGGTGGGTCACTAGGACCGCTTAAGTACCAAGCTCTCCCTAGATCCAATCCTAGACATGCATATGTCCTTTGCCACACTCTAACCTAGCGACTTGTCCATGGACATGTTTGATTATTAGATTAAGTTTTATGCTATTTAAGAATTTATCAGAACTAGGCCTAGAGTCCATTAAAACCCTAGAATGTATTTCTACAATCCCATAAAGCCCACTAAGCCCAATCATGTCCATATAGCCTATTAAGCCCTGTAACACCCCATACCCAGCCTAAACGTTACGACCAGATCCGGCATGTCACATAAAAGGGTTGTTTAAAAACTGCCCGTTTGTTAAAAATTTTGAGTTTAAATATTTATTCGCTTGTTATCCTTTTGTTAACATTTTGGAAAACGGTTATTAAGGGTTTAGGAAATTCCCGTATCTGAAAATTTAATAATAATAGGCAGTAATTAAATTAAAAGCTAAACCAAATAAAATACCAAAATTAAAGTTATAGTGGCCTTATTACATAACAAAAACCCAAATAAAAATAAGTCCAAACAAAAGAAATGAGTTTACGAGAAAACATTGCATGGCCACCACAAGTCCGCCTCAGCTTCCAAATTTTCGATTTAATGATTACTTACAAAATTAAACAAAGGGGTGAGCCATCGAGACTCAGTGTGTAAATCCCCATAAACACAATCTGGGCCTTAAGCCCACAGATGCACATTGGGCCTTAGCGCGCTCAAGATGGCATACAAAAGATATGAATGCAATATGTCCCAGCCCAACCTAGTTTTTCCATTCTCTACATGCCACCCGTACCAGCCCATCACACCGTAGGGATTTCTACAATCAACCCTCCATCCGC
Source organism: Gossypium bickii (assembly GCA_025503065.1). Taxonomy (NCBI): domain Eukaryota; kingdom Viridiplantae; phylum Streptophyta; class Magnoliopsida; order Malvales; family Malvaceae; genus Gossypium; species Gossypium bickii. The sequence continues at coordinate 37,732,616 of CP106712.1, read as the reverse complement.
TACACACCTCATACGTGGCAACAGGCCACTCGTGGTTCCAGACCATCGCGATACTAGATCCCCGTAACAGAGTCACTATTTAACATACGTGGGGCCAACCCACCGTAGTATCAAACCACCGTGACAATCCCTGATGAATATATGTGGGGCCAACCCACTGTGCTACTAAACCACCGAGACGAGTCACTAGATCGTATATACGTGGTATTAAACCACCGTGGCACCAAGCCACCGAGACATGGTCACTAAATCAGATACATGTGGGGCCAACCCACTCGTGGTACCAAACCACCGTGACAGTCCCAAATTCTTCCCCTTTCACATCATAATCCAAGCCCATGCAGTATGACATAATAGTTCGTGTATGCAGTATGTCATGTATAAATATAACGTATAACATGAATTGCCATCATAATCAGATAGACATAATACAACATAATCAAGCTAATCAACCTCTAAGGGTATAACAATGATTTTACTTACTAAGGGTATTTTCGTACTTTACCTATCAGGGTATTTTAGTAATTTTACACCTGCAATGGCCTTTCGAAGGCCTAATGTCACCCCGAATGACTTAGCTACCATTTCTAGTCGTATTGGACTATTGGGCCTAAAACCCAATTTTAGCCCATTCAAACCCACATGCTCGTGTGGCCCACCTAACACAAATCTAGCCACATATATGAGATTCACCTAGTCTAGTTCACTATATACTACACCATCATACATTTATTCAATTGGGCCCACGGGCCAATTGGGCCCACTTTGGCCCATCTACTGATGGCCTCAACTATCGCGTCGAAGCCCCACACATGCGCTCGCACGCTCGTGTGGCTACTATTTCCATGACCCGCACTTCGACATTTGCCGCTCTACAACTAGAGTAGAGAGAGTTACACACCTAATAGGAATCTGGTGCTAATCCACACTCCGACCACTCCTGTGCCCAAACGCCCACCAAGGTAATATTCACTCTCCTCCTAGAATGCTCTATATATAGCTAGCTTCTCACCTTCTTTCTTTGTATCTTTCCGATGTGGGATCCCTTCGTCGGTAGAGTTTAAATCCAACTCAAACTCTTTCCGTCCAATTCGAAAAATAAATAGCTAGCTCCTCTTGTGTCTTAAACCATACGCAACTAAATATAAATCTATTGCCAAATACTTTGGTCCATGTAAAAAGAAAACCAAAATGCAAGAGCTAAGACTTGAACCTTGGACCTTCTTCCTTCCTTTTGGCGTCATCCCCTTGCCTCTTATCTGGCGTTACTTTGCCACTACACCACACACTCCACTTGTGTCATTTTCCTCACATTTTATTCTTAAGGCCTACCTATTGACTTCTAGGGTTTTTCTCGCCTAAAACCAAAATTTCCCTAAAACCAAAGTTTGATCCCGAGACTTCATAGAAGCCCCCTAACCTTCTAAAATCACTTACCTAATAGGTCCAACTTGCATTTAAGCCGATCTTTTGTTCTCAAAAATTTTAAACGCTACTACGCTCAAGGCCCATTCGGCCCAATCCTACTAGACCCAATTTCGGGATGTTACAAGCCCAATCATGTTTACGTAGCCCACTAGGCCCGATCATAATCTAATCATACAACCATCCATATCAATCCATCATTCAGTTTCACATATCAACTCTTGCTGATTTGGGCCCATGAGCTCCGCAGGCCCATTTAGCCCTGTCTGGCCCGGTCAGCCAAATAGTGGCCTGAGACCATGAGATCGCTCTTTTAGCCCCGGTAATTCTATCGGTGTTCCCACACGAATGTTCGCATGCTCTTGTGGTTACCGGCGCCAACCTTTTGGCTTTTCGACTTTTCGGCATTCGGGTTTTTTCAGGATTTTGGCTTCTGTCGATTTATCGTGTGTGAAGTGTATTTACACACCTAGTTAATGAGACGTGCTACACTATCCCCAGGCTTGAACCTACAACCAATACCAATCTCCAATCAATCATACACTTAACCACAATATTTACCCAAAAACCGTAGCCTTACCATAACCTTACCGTGTGCCACCAGTTCTAGTAGCCCTTCCTTGGCTACTATTCACAAATATCCCCTAGATCTGCACCCACACATATACTACCAAAAATCAAGTGACTCATGTTCCACACAAGTCACCTCTATAAGCCACACTTACATTCGGCCACTTACTAATCCACAATTGAGACGAGTACACTTACCACGTGCTAGCGATCCTTACCACGCTTGCGATCTTTTAACCCTGCCCTTGTTAATAAGGTTAATGACAAGAAAGAGTTAAATAGCCCTCCGGCTTTTACTAAAACACACTAAAGGAGGTTGACTAAGTACTTACCGAATCCAACCTTTGATCCTGTAGCCTAGATAGCTACTGAACGAGATCTGGCTTTTAAAACTTGATTAAGAGTAGATAACAACAACCGATTTGTGATGGAGGAAAAACAAGAAGGAATTGGCAAAAAGATAGGGCTATTCAATTATAAGGGAAGATTCGACTTTCAGAGAAAGAAGAAGAACGCAACACCAATAGGGATTTCGAAAAAAAGGAACGATGGTTTTTTAGCAATGGAAGAATTCGAAAATGGAAGAAACAGAATGAGGGGGAGAAAAGAAAAGTAATGGAAAACCCAAGAAACTTCTCAAAGGAATTCGGCACCCCCCTTTAATAGCCAAAAACCGAAACTACCATTCGCCAAAGTCCCATTGGGCACCAACTCTTTACACTTCTCAGCTCCTAACTTTTCTCCTTAATAACTCCTCAATCTCATCCTAAATTTCCTCCACAACCATCTCACAAGACCAATTCAAACTCTCCAATGCAAGAGATCAAATCCAACACAAACTCTAGCCGTCCAATCTGCAAAATAAACATTCCAATAAAATACCATGCCACTACTCAAACCTTGGACTCTCTTGCCTGCTAATGACGCCACCTCCCTGCTCCCTAAGTGGCGCCACTTTTCCACTACACCACAAGCTCTTTTGTGTCATTTTTCTTCTTTTTTTATTTAAAAGGCTTACTAACTAAAGTCACAGTTCCCTTGGGGCTTAAACCAAAATTTTTCCTATACCCTTACTTGATCCCAGTACATCTCCAACACCCCTAGACACTCCAAATTCATTAACCCTCAAAGCTCACATGCCAGTTGTCATTTTCTCGCTCACTTAAAAATTTTCTGAGACCCAAAGCCCAAAGCCCAATAGGCCCAATTCTACTAGTCCCAAATTCGGGGCGTTACATATTCCCTGTTGATTTTGTTATGCTTGACTTGGATGAGGACATTGAGGTGCCCCTAATTTTAGTACGCCCATTTTTAGCTACTGCTAGGGTTGTTATTGATGTAGGTGATGGTAAACTTGTGATGGTAAACGTTGAGGAAATTACTTTTAAGATTTATGATGCTATGCGATACTCTAGAGAGCAAGATGATTCCTAATATTTTATTGACGCTATTGATCATTCTATTTAAGATTCTTTTCAGGAAATCATACATAAAGACATGTTGGAATTGTTTCTTGTCCAAGGTGAGGAGGCAGAAGACGATACCACTGTGATGGGGGAGATAAAAATTGAGTTAAATTCTAATAATTATTCCCCAAGACAAAAGAAGTATGCGGTATTGATATAAACAACGAATTAAAACAAAAAACCTCTATTGAAGAACCTCCCAAATTGGAATTGAAACAGTTACCAAATCACTTAGAGTATGTATTCCTCGGAGATAACTCTACACTACCAGTAATTATTTCTTCAGACTTGGAACCCAATGAGAAAGATGAGTTACTACAAGTACTAAAGGAGCATAAAAGAGCCATAGCTTGGAAGATTTCTGACATTAAAGGGATAAGCCCATCGTTTTGCACCCACAAAATTTTAATAGAAGATGAATATAAACCATGTGTGCAAACTCAAAGATGATTAAATCCCAATATGAAGGAAGTTGTTAAAGCTGAGGTAATTAAACTTTTAGATGCTGGAGTTATTTATCCTATTTCTGACAGTACTTGGGTAAGTACTGTGCAGGTTGTTCCAAAGAAGGGAGGCATGTCTGTTGTAGCCAATGAGAAGAATGAATTAATTCCAACAAGAACAGTCACAGGTTGGAGAGTTTGCATTGACTATAAGAAGTTGAACGATACCACGAGAAAAGATCACTTTCCCTTACCCTTCTTTGATTAGATGTTAGAAAGGTTATCTGGGCATATGTATTATTGCTTCCTAGACAGAATCTCTGGCTACTTCCAAATCCCGATAGCTTCTGAGGATCAAGAAAAGACAACATTTACATGTCCATATGGTACGTTTGCTTATCGTAGAATGCCTTTTGGATTATGTAATGCTCCTGCTACTTTTCAGCTCTGCATGCTAGCCATCTTTGCCTTAAAAATTTAAAACAAGTTCTAATGAGATGTGAGGAAACGAACCTTGTGCTTAATTGGGAAAAGTGTCACTTCATGGTTCGAGAAGGGATTGTGTTAGGTCACAAAATTTCTACTAAAGGGATCGAGGTTGATAAAGAAAAAACTGAAACCATAGAAAATTTACCTCCTCTTAGTTCAGTTAAGGCTATTTGAAGTTTTTAGGACATGCTGGATTTTATAGAAGATTTATCAAAGATTTTTCTAAAATAGCTAAGCCTTTAACGAAATTACTAGAAAAAGATGTGCCTTTCAATTTTAATCATGAATGTTTAGATGCATTTAATACCCTCAAAAATAAATTAATAAGTGCTTCAATTATAATTGCACCTGATTGGAATTTGCCCTTTGAGCTAATATGTGATGCGAGTGATTTTGCAATAGGTACAGTTTTGGGACAGCGAAGAGACAAGCATTTTCAACTGATTTATTATGCTAGCAAGTCATTGACGGTCACACAAAAAAATACACCACCATAGAAAAAGAGTTGCTAGCTGTGGTTTTTGCATTTGATAAATTTAGACAGTATTTAATATTATCTAAAGTTGTCATTTACACCAACCATTCAGCTCTTCGTTATCTTTGAACTATATTTGATGCAAAACCTCGACTAATAAGATGGATCTTACTCTTACAAGAATTTGATTTGGAAATTCAGGATAAGAAAGGAGCTAAAAATCTTGTGGCAGACCATCTTTCTAGGCTTGAAAAGTCCACATCTCAAAGAACTCGATGAGAGTGAGATAAATGAATTGTTTCCTGAAGAACAACTCTTGGTTATATCAGACTTCAAGGTACCATGGTTTGAAGATATTGCGAATTACTTAGCTGCTAACATCCTACCAAAAGGGTTGACACATTATCAAAAGAAGCGATTCTTTGCTGATGTGAAAAACTATTTTTGGAGGACCCTTTTCTTTTCCGTATATGTACAGATCAAGTAATTCGGAGCTGTGTTATGAAGGCAAAAGCAAGCAAAATCCTAGAACATTGCCATTCAGGACCTACAAGAGGACATTACAGTGGGACTAGGACAGCATATAAAATGCTCGTATCAGGTTTTTATTGGCCCACTCTGGTATGTTACTTCGTGTGATATATGTCAGAGAACAGGTAATATCTCTAAACACGATGAAATACCTCAAAAATATATGCTATCATGTGAAATATTTGATGTATGGGGTATTGATTTTATGGGTCCATTCCCTAGCTCATTTGGGAACAAATACATCTTAGTAGCAGTAGATTATATGTCAAAATGGGTAGAAGCTCAAGCTTTACCTACTAATGATGCTAGAGTGGTAGTGAGATTTCTTAAGAAACTCTTTTCCCGATTTGGAACACCTAGAGCAATTATTAGTGATAGGGGTACTCATTTTTGTAATACTCAATTTGATAAAATCTTTAAGAAATATGGAGTACACTACAGAACAACTACCCCTTATCACCCTCAAACCAGTGGACAAGTTGAAGTAGCTAATCGAGAGCTTAAGCGTATTCTATAGAAAACTGTAGAATCAAATAGGAAATATTGGGCATTAAAAGTAGACAATGCTTTATGGGCGTATAGAACTGCTTTTAAAACTCTCATATGAACATCCCCATACAGACTTGTCTACTGGAAGAGTTGTCATCTACCATTTGAATTAGAGCACAAAGCATTTTGGGCTATAAAATTCTTAAACTATGATCTTAAACTTGCAGGTGAGAAAACATTGATGCAGTTGAATGAGCTAGATGAGTGGTGAGCAAATGCCTATGAGAACTCACGTTTATACAAAGAAGCAACAAAACAAAGCCATGATGCTCGTTTGAAGCAACTGAAGCAATTTGAAGTTGGAGATCTTGTTCTACTATAGAATTTGAAACTCAAATTATTCCCTAGAAAGCTAAAATCAAGATGGTCCATTTGTAATCAAAACCATTTTTCCCCATGGCACAATTGAGGTAACTCATCTGACTTATGGCACATTCAAGGTAAACAGTCAACGACTTAAACTATATAATGGTGAAGATTTTAGGGATATGAGAGAGGAGCTTCAGCTCCGTGAACCTTCATAAAGAGATGAATGGAAGATGAGTCGAGCATAGACTCTAAATAAGCGCTTCTCGGGAGGCAACCCGAGCACTAACCCCATTAATGTCCATATTTTAAAATTTTAGCACCTAACTAAAAAACAAACCAAATTAATAGGCACAGGTTTCCCCACCCACACAGCCTTTCACACAGGTGTGGTCATGGCCGTGTGGACACCACGAGTAGGTACATTGGCGTGGTAGAGACCGTACGAACACAGGACGAAATTTTTCCCCAAACCATGGGCTGCGATAAAATGCCACGGCCGTGTGATGCGGCCATGGTCTAAACTGACTAAAGAACACGGGATGCGATAAGCCCACACGGGCGTGCCTATAGACTATGGACGATACTAAGTAAGTGACACGGGTGTGTGACACGCCCGTACCCAGAAGTCGTGGTTGAAACTAAATAAGTCACACGGGCATGTAACACGCCTGTGCCCATAGGCCGTGGTCGATACTGACTACTTAACACAGGCATGTGAACCTCTACACGGGTGTGGGAGAAACAAACAAAGCATAACACGGCCGTGCGTCGCCCGTGAGACCCAGCATGCCTAGGGATCCCGGGCATGGGCCAAGACTCAGACACGCCCCAAACCAACATTTATGAAACACACGAGCTAAACACAGGGCACATGGGCATGGGTCGCAATCGTGTACCCCAACCTCTATTTAAACCCCTGTCTCCTGTTCACTCCAATTCCTAAAACTCCCCCTAAACCCCAGCCGCTGCTCCCCATTTTCGACCACCGTCCTCCTACTCCACTTTCCTCCTTTCTCCCTTCTTCCCCAACCTGAAACTTTCCCTCCCTTTTCCTTCTTCTCTTCTTTTATTTTCCTCTTTTCTCTTTCTTTTTCCCCCATTCCTCCTTGCACCCTCACCGTCGCCCCTTCTTCTTTTTTCGTCCACTCACCCCCTTTCGCACACACCACAACCCTGACCCAATGCGTCGCTGCCAGCCATCACCGAGCCTCTGACCACTGCCTCCCGTTGGTTCACCCTTCTCTCCCTTTTGCTTATTTCTTTCATTTTTTATTTATTTGATCTTATTCTTTGTTCTTATTGTTATTTTCATTCTTATTACGATTTAGATTTCTATTTCTAATTTCTTAGTTCTTTTGATTGTTTATTTTATTTAGTATGATTTTATTCCATTCCTAAATTTAATTATTATTTTGATACTACTTCTTAGTGATCTTGTTAATTTACTTAATTTTATTTTAGTTTATTCCTTTTAAAATTCCACTGCTACTGCTATTGTATTAAGCCTACCATAAATTCGTACTGTCTAATTTCAATATCTGATTTTAGCATTACTTAATAATCTAATTCACTATTATAGGATTATACTATTATTTAGTATATTTTTGGCTGGCGATGATACTTGATTTATTGCAAATCTTTTGCATTTTCTGGTATTTAATGGCTACCCCACGTGGGAAAAGACTGTTGTCCCGGCTTCAAAAAAGCAGAAGGGACCCAGAGCTACCTCTGCGAGTGCATCTACCGAAGTGCGCCATCCTTTTCTACAGTTTCCCTTGGGACCCCAGGAGGAACTTTTTCAGATACTTCATGCACAACCCCTCGGCGTGGGGAGATGTATTGATTGGGCCGCCTTAGAGCAAGTCCAACTAGCTAAGGCAGTTCGGGCCCTATTAGCTACTGACCCATAGAGGCACTTTTTCGAGATTATTGAGCAGACCTATTTAGAGCTTACTTTGGAGCTCTGTTCCATCTTTCACCTTCAGAAGGTCATGACAAATTTCGACGACCTAGGCACAGTCCAGCTCAGCCTTGGAGGCCTAGTACGGGAGTTGAGTATCCCAGAGTTTTGGGTCACTTTGGGACTTTATACCGAGGAATTCATGGAGGATGACGACTTCGAGAACCTTCATCGCCACATCCACTACTCCCCTTTGTCCTGCTGGAGAGACTTAGTGTAACAGCCCGATTTTGACCCTAATCGGAATAGTGGTTTCGGGACCACAAATCTGAGTCTGAAAAATATTTTAAAATTATTTTGTGTGTTTATTGTGTGTGAATTTGTTTGTTTTAAATTTTCGTTACTTACTTTCGTCATTTAGGTATTCGATTTAATAAAAGGACTTAATCGCGTAAAAGGTAAAAGTTATAAACTATAGTGTAAGTGCTTAGTGGCTTTTTAATATGGTGTCCTTAAAGGGCAAATAGCCCATTTTTCAAAGATAGTGGACGGCAACATGCCATTTTAATATGTTTTATATGTTATTTATTATAATAAAAATTTATATTAATATAATATAATGTTATATATTATAATAACTTATCATAAAAAATGAAAAAGCCAAAGTTATTATTTGTTTCCATGACCGAAAGTTAAAACAAAAAGAAAAGAGAAAAGATGTTAGGGCATTCGGCCATTGTTGGACTTAATTAAGGTACGTATTAAGCTTGGCTTTTGAAAAGTTTTACGTTTTTGAGATCACTGCTATGAGATGTACAAAACTCATGCTTCAATTTTTGAATTTGATGAATATTTTGAGTTGAGCCATTGATGATAGCTTGTTATTTTTGTTGCTTGATGATGAAATATGAAATATATGTGTTAGATTAACATGTTTTGTCTTTGAATTTTTGATGAATTTGAATAATTTGGACTAAATTGCAAAAATAAATTTTTGAGGGACTAAAATGTGAAATAAATGAAATGTATGGACTTTTATGAACATAGGTAATATTCAGCCAAGCATGGGTAATGTGAAATTTTGTGTATTTTGTGTTTTTTGCAAAAAGGATTAAATTGTAAAAAGTGTGAAATGTTAGGGGCAAAATTTTAATTTTCCCATTTATGTGTTTTTAGACTAAATTGAATGGAATGGTATTTAAACAAGCTTAATTTGAATATGTTTAGATCAAGAACCAAATAAATCAGATCTGGACCGGGGAAAAATGAAAGTAGTCGATTAGTCGATTTTACCGACCGTTATCGTCCGAGGTAAGTCTTTAAGCAATAAAACATTGTAAATTATGTGTATAACTTAGTATATACCGATTTGGAAATTTTGTAGCATTAATTTGGAGTAGTCGAATATGAGTAAATATAGACTTTAATATACTTGAGTTTGATTCGATTGAGATATGATGTTAGAAAATCCATACAAAGATTATGAGTGTATATAATTGGTGTTGCAGAATGTGATAATATTATAGGAGAAATAAGTTGTTTGTGAACCTTTAATTATATGTGTATATATGAATGAATATGAGAACATATGTGTATTTCATAATAAGGAGAAAATGGATTGATGGCACTATGTGTACGAGCTTATATACCAAGCACTGTGTGTGCGAGATCGGTTGTCTAGCACTATGTGTGCGAGCTTATATACCGAGCACTGTGTGTGCGAAATCAGTTGTATGGCACTATGTGTGCGGAAAAGAAGTAATGGCACTAAGTGTGCGATACATTGTGGTGAATGGCACTTTGTGCGCTCCTTATCAATGTAACAGCACTAAGTGTGCGATACGTTACATATATATATAGCTCTATGTGTGTGGATTTGCAGATTCTTCAGTGATATAAACTTAATAATAGAGGTGAGCGAAAGGTGATAAATTGGTAAGTGCATATGTGATGTTTATTGAGCAAGTAAGTTGACAAAAATGCTCTTGTATATGTGAAAATAAGGTAAGTCAGTTGTTGAAATGATTATATAAATGTTATAGTTACAAATGTGAAAAATGTGAATGTATATGTGATGGTGTATATTCGGCCAAATAGGGTATATGTGATTTTAATAGTGATGTTTATATAAGTTCATGTGTATTTGTACAATTAGCCATATGGTATGTGTATGAAAGATTTAAATGATAACCTTGTATTTGAGAACATGTATATTCAGCTTTGTTAACTTAGTGTTAATATATAATAGTTGGTATATATATTTGCTTATGACTTACTAAGCTTAAATAGCTTACTCTGTGTGTATTCTTGTTTACTTCTGTTTATAGATTTGGATATACGTTACGAGCTCGGGAATCGTCAGCAAGACTACTCACATTATCGACAGTTTCCTTTGGTATTTTACTAAGTTGAAAATTTTAATATATGGCATGTATAGCATAGTAAAAAGTGGAATAGGAATTAGGTGCTTTGTATGTAAATAATGGCCATGCAAAGATGGCTTATCTTCTTTTGACTGATTTGGGTTCTGTGTTTATGGTTGATAATGGTCGTTGAAAAATGAGTTTCTATATATGCATTTTTTATTATGGTATAAGTTCATGATAGGTAAGTATGTGATATGTTTTTAAGTTAGATATGTTGAACTTGGTTATGTGATTTATATATGTATATTTGATATGTTTTGTACGATGGAATGACTTATTAAGAAGCAGACTAAACCGAATGTATACATATAGAAATTTTGATTGTGGTTAAGTGTAATTTATGTGTAATAAGTTTTAGTAAGTGTATGTACTTATATGATGTAATTTGGTTTTTGATGATATAAAGATTTGGATTGGATAAATAGGTATAAGGTCGGGTTTAGTTAATAAGTTATGAATAAATTTGTTTGTATTGATGGTGTTAATTAGATACATTTGGCTATGGAATGAATTTGTGATAGATGTTTGAATGTGATGATAATGGATTTAGTTTTGTAATTAGATTTTGAAAATTTTATATTGGTAAATGGTAAGTTTTGGTTTTAATTTTGGTTATGTGAAAAATAATGGATATGATTCATAATCAATTTGGATATATAATGTAACATAATTAGGTATATCATTTACCTATTTAAATAGTTGATATGTATAATAAATTATTCAAGTTTTTTAGCATAATATTCGAATAGTACATGGAATAAATGACTAAACATGTAGTTTATTTGATTAATGATATGTATTAAAATGATTAAGTATAAGATGAGTTTGATATTTGTTAATAAATGAAATTGAAATAATGAATGTCCTACTGTTTGGTAAGCATAAGATGATAGATATGTTTGAATTTATAAAGATTGGTATGGTTTGATTTAAATAGAGAATGTGCAACCTCATTCTGTTTTGATGATTCAATACATAAACGCTAGCTTTAATTTGAATGTTAAGTATGTGTCTTTGATCTAAATGTTAAGTATGTGAATAAATATGTTATGTATTGATTATTTTTACTCTTGAATGTACATGATTTGTTTATTAAAAAAATGCCTATTCTGAGTGATATCTTATTCAGTAATGCCTCGTAACCCTAATCCGGCGATGGATACGGGCTAGGGGTGTTACACTTAGTCCTTGCCTAGGCTACCTACGATCCCAGTTGCTCCAAGGCATCAGCTCCCATCCCATCATTGAGGTATTTACACGCCATCCTGGCTCACACGTTGACAGGTAGGCGAGAGAGCACTGGTGTCGTCAACACTCACGATGCCTACTTTTTATGGTGTATGGCGCATGGGCACGTGTTTGATTTAGCTTACTTAATTGCCCTCACCATTCGACATCAGACGGAGTGACATTGGAAAGGAATCCTCTCCATTGGCCCATATGTGATATGCCTGGCTCGATACTTTGGCCTCCTCAACACCGCAGCTCAGTCCTCCTCGCTCACGCTTATTGGGCAGATCTCCCCACAGGGCATCTTGACGATGCTTCGTATGAGGATGATTGAGCGTCATCGTGGGTTTGATCCTCCTCAATACCGTCTATCGCAAGCCACTGATCAGGATGACCCATAGGACATTACTGATGATGTCCCTTTACATCATGAGGAGCCAACTTCTGCGCCACCACAGCCTCACCGACTAGTTCATGCTGCTACTTCACTAACTAACATATCTGAGCGCCTCACTCGTTTTGAGCAGTAATGCACTCAATAATTTAATGACAACACTTGACGATTTGATGGCATCGAGGCGACTATATAACAGATTTGTCAACACTTCCACATATCACCACCACCCCACCTAGCGAACCATCTGATGATGAGGACCTTTGAGTCCATTTATTTTTTCATTTTCTTTTATTTTAATATTTAAACACTTTCTCTTTATCTTTCTTGTCTTTAATTTATATTAGTACATTTTGATTTCTTTATATCTCTGGCTGTTTATTATCGAGTAACCATAATGAAACCCATTAATAAAACCCCTTAAAACTTTACTGATGACTCCGCAGTTTCAAAAGGTTCAAGGTGCTACTAAGGAACGAACAAACTACTGGAGTACTCTCCGCTATCTTCACCTCTGCCTAGTTCATCATGCTTCTCATTGGATCTATTTCTACAATTTTCACTTTATAAGGATCTCATCCATAATTAAGGAAGTTTCACCTCCTTCCCTCTCTTATGATTTTCTGCTTACATTGCTATTATCTGTCTTTGTATATTGACGACAATGTAAATCTTAAGTGTGGCGAGGTTATTTAATTGATTATTAGAAAACCCCTAAATTATGTCTTGTTCTTAAGTAATTTTCTCATATTACTATTAGAATGAAACTTCTATTGACTTATGATTTTCATTGATACGTTTTAGATTAAGTCATAGGTAATTGTGCATTGATCGTTTATACTTTAAGACATTATAGAATCAAGCATGATAAGTCTATTTTTAGAATTAAAAATTATTAAGTTGTTTCCCTAAATTTAAATTTTACTTTGAAATTTGAAATTTGCAAGGATGACATCAAAAACCATAATTTTTGTGAGATTTTGAGCCTTTTAGAGCATATATTTTTCTTGCTCACTTTATTGGTTTTGAGTGTGTCAATATTGATTTGGTATTCTAGAACTTGCTTCGATTATGCATGTCGAGACCACACTTTTGATTTGATATACAGAGATGATAAAGGCACCTAGGATTTAACCCACTTACCCCATAAAGCCTACCTTCAGAATTAACTCCTAGTGAATCCCTTTGATCCTAATAAACCATTTCTTGATTTACCCTTAATATTAACCCAAGACCCATTTTTTTTATTCATTGAGAATTTTTCCTATTTGTTTTAGCTCATTTTTGTTGAGATTTGATTTGGTTAGTTGCCTAACTATGTTCTATATTTCAATTGTTAACTTCTTTATTATTGTACGTGAAAAAAACGTTGGAAACATATAATCATTATTACTAGTCCTATGTTATTTGAGCGAGAAGAAGCTCATGTTATTATTAATTAGGTAAATTGTCAATTCGATCTCAATTTTAACCCTCTGATTCAGCCTTTATCCACACTGCTAAACCAAGCCTCATTACAACCCTTTTTAAAAGACCTTTTGATTTGTGTATCATTTCATTTTATAGTGGTGGAGATTTGATTTTCATGCAAGCCTATGGTAATAACTTTTCATGTTTGAGTTTTGAGTGCTTAATTTGAACCTTAAACACTTTGAGTGATTTGAGTGAATCTTTAGTGAGGATGTCAATTCTTATCGGTTTTGAATAAAAGGTAATTATTTAGATAAGGGGAAACACCTATGAATTTGTGCTATAAAAATTTGTGCCATATATTGTTTGAATATTTAGGACTCTTTTAGTTAAATTACCAAGGTATGAATTATCTATGAATTATGATGAGACATTATTGATGAGAATTATGAATTGAGGAAGTTAATTTTAATTGTGAGTTGAGGGTTTTGCTTGAGGACAAGCAAACGCTTAAGTGTGGGGATATTTGATAAACCATAATTTATACATATTTTGACCCCATGCTTAGCTTATTTTTGAATGAATTTTCATTAGATTTGATGAATTCGATGCTCCTCATCCTTTAATTTCATGTTTTACACTTAGAAGAACTTAGAGAGTCGAAAAGAACGAGAAATGGGCCAAAAAGGAGCAAAATGGGCCTAACTCAGAAATCAACACGGCATGGACTATTGCATACGGGCAGACCACAAGGCTGTGTGTGACGAGCAGAATTAAACACGGCCTAATGTAACACCCCTAAACCGTATCTGTCGTCGGACTAGGGTTAAAGCGTTACCAGACCTAAAACATGCTTATAAACCGGGTCGAGACTAAACCAGAACACATACAAAATTTCACGAAAATTTAAAACTTTTCTAAGTTTCAGGGGTTACACACACGTGTGGGCAGGCCGTATGCCTCCCATGGCTGCTAGACACACTCGTGTGTCCTCCCCGTGGTCAAAATTGACTTATCTTCCACGGCCACTAAGCATGCCCGTATGCTCTGGCTGTGGTCGATCCTGTCAAAAATCGCATGGCTACTAGGCACATCTGTGTGCCAAGGCCGTGTACTCTTATGCTAGCTACTGACTTTGTCCTACGGTCACTAGGCACGCCCGTGTGCCACAACCGTGTGACATTATAGGCCATTTTCAAGGCCAAAATGCCACCCACTTGGGTCTTACCTATAAGCAATATTCACCAACACATTTCATGCATTCTAAACAACCCAAAATAACCATTCAATCTATACATTCAAAACCCATTTCAATCATGCCAACTTTCAAGACCAAAACATATGTATATCAAGTATAATTCATCCAAATGCTTACCCATAACTTGACCAATTCATGTGCTTCAACCATACCAAGATATACATCATATATCACATTCATTTAAACATAATACCAACATAAAACTAGCCAAATCACATGGCTAAATTCACTTCATTTTCATATACAAAAGACTAGCCTATACATGCCATATCTAGCAAAATATATATATATCCAAAATGTACCAAAAACAAGTTGAATAGTGTGATGACGATCCTTGACGGTCCCGAGCCTTCAGTAGCTTTGACGACCTATAAAACAGAGACAACACACACACGAAGTAAGCTGTCCAAAAGCTTAGTAAGTCATAATACAAACAAACTTAGCATAGAAGGCATATATACTCATGATACATTGGCATATCTAAATCACTTAGCAAATTATCACATATATACTTTGGTCCATGTACTTGGCCATATTTGCCACATTCATTAATTCAAAAGTCTCATATATACAAAGCTCTTTCATGCTTACTATCACATCTCATATTGTTATCCAAATATACATAATCATCATAGTAAGATCACATAGGAACTTACCTTATATACACACTTAGTGTATGAATCAACGTACCTAAAACGGATTCACTATTTACATAGCTATTTCGTATCACACACTTGCCCATTGAGCCATAAGGAATCTAGTAGGATACTCAAAAAGCTCAAAATAGTCGTACAATGCCAACGTCCCAGACGAGGTCTTATATGCACTCAGATATCGATGCCACTGTCCCAGATAGGGTCTTACACGAATCAATACGATGCCGATGTCCCAGACATGGTCTTACACATAAAGATCATATCAATGCCAACATCCCAGACATGGTCTTACATGAAATCTCAAATCAATGCCAACGTCCCAGACGAGGTCTTACATGATAAAACAGAACAGATACCTATGTCATGACATAGCTAATTCTATCTATTCCTAAGTTCGTACGAGACTTCTCGGACATTATCACCACGTCGATCTTATCTTAGAATTCATATACATATCATTTTGTAAACATTCATCATTATCAATGGTCATATGAACATACATAATTCAATATAAATATGTCTATTTGTATAATGACTTACCTTGGATTCGATTTAACAGAAACAAAAACGGCTACTCGGTTACTTTCGCTTTCCCGCAATCTAAGTCTGTTTTTCTCAGTTCTTGATCTATACATATTAAGAATTAACTCTTTTATTCACTAACTCATTCAATTCAATCCAAGGACACACATTTAGTGCTATTTACAAATTAACCCTCACATTTGCATAATTTATCAATTTAGTCCATTTTTCTCAAAACATCAAATTCACAAAATCATCACAAATCCAAGCTTAGCCGAATGCTTATGCATATCATATAAGCCTATATTTTCCATTGACTTTGCAATTTAGTCCCTCAAATTACTATTTTCAAAATTTAGCCTCAATTAGCTAAATTCATCAAAAATTCAAGAACAAATTATATTCATCTAGCTCAAATCTTTCATTTAACACCATAAATCATCATAAAGCTTAACATATCATCAATGGCATAGCACACCAACATCATCAATTCACAAAATTAATACATGGGTTTTGTAGCTCTCAAAGCAACGATTACAAAAATGTAGAATTATCAAAAACCGAAGTCAAAACTTACCTTAATTAAGCAATTTAATAGCCGAACCTAGCTCACTTCCTTCTTTCTTTCTTCAATATTCGACACTCATAAAAGATGATAACTTTCATCTTTCATTTGTTTCTATTATTAATATTTATATTAATACCCATTTACAAAATTATCCTTATTACAAAATATTTATGACCTATAAACATAAGGCCATTAATGGCTTTTAGTCATCCACTAAATACTTATTGGTTTATTTGCCTCACAAGGCCTCTTCTTTAAAAAAGCCACAACACATAGACAGTTTAACATATAGTATGCAAGTTTCACATTTAATGCAATTCAATCCTTTAATCAAATTGGACACATAAACGGACAAATAAATTTACGAAACTTTAACACATGCTTAACTACTCATCAATAGCATAAGAAATAATATTAAAATATTATACAGACTCGGATTTGTGGTCCTGAAACTACTGTTCCGACTAGGGTGTAAACCGGACTGTTACACCTAAGCTATCGTAGACGGGCGTGTCCTTGCCGAACCCAAGTTTAATTCTATTCGGAAAAGATTACTTGTGGGCCAAGAAAGGTGCTCCAAAGCCTATATAAACACCCTAGGGGAGGACCTAAAAGGCCACAGAGGGTAGAAAGCAAAAAATACTCAAAGACAGCCATTGAGAGCAGCTTGGAAGAAGGATCTCCATCAAGACTGAAGATCTCCTATCAATTTCTCTTAAAGTTTTTGGGTTTTCTTATGCTTTGTAGTTTTCCTTATTTTAAGATTTTTTCCTCTATCAGTATGAACTATATCCCTTAAATGCCTAAGGGGATGAAACCTAAGACAGATCTTATTACTATTTGACTTATAAGATAAATACTTATTCTTATTCTTAATTGTGAGTTCTTATTCCTATTTTAATAATTCAGGTTATTCATTCGAGTCAAATGTGCTTACTTAGAGGAGCAAAAGTCCCTGTTTAAGAGTAGATCAACACAATTAAGCAGAGTTGAATGCAATCCTAGACATAGGACGACGTAAATCTACCAGATTAGAGTCAAATCTAATAAGGGAATCCATAGATCGAGTTAATGCGATAATAGAGGTTTTAATTAGAAAGAGATTTCAATTAATAAACCTAGAGTCAGTTGTTTTTAGTCTTAAAAGAGATATTAACATAATTTAGAGAATTCTACAAATTAAGTCAAGTGAATAAATCGTATGAATCAGAAGTAATAAGTGAAGTCTAGGTGGACTCTTTCTTGGGTATTGCCTCTTTCATAAAGTTGTCTAAAATTATTTTCCCAATTCATTCTCTGTCGTGCTTTTAATTAATTTTAGTTTAAAAGAAATCACTCCAATTATTAGGCTAGATAATAGGAAGATAGTAATTACTAGTACTCTTGGTCCTTGTGGATATGATATTTCCGGTCTTACCATAACTATACTATTAAATGATAGGTGTGCTTGCCTTTATTGTGATCATATTTAGTTAGAGACACATCAATGTTGCGGATACACCATAGCTCAAAAGAGCATCCCACTATTGGCCCTATCGAGCTTTCTGTTATATGGTTCAGCGAGCTTTTCGTTATAGCTCTTCAAAGTGTCCTGATAGGTTGTGATTCTACATTTGTTGTAGACACACCTTAGTTCTAATGAGCATTTCGATTAAAGGCTCTTCGTGAGCTTCCCATTAATTGGCTCTTTGTGAGCTTCCTGATAGTGCTTGCTTGAATTTTCTGATATTGGCTATTCGGAGCTCCCTGATATGGTTCTTTGTGAACTTCTCGATTATGGCTCTTATGAGCTTCCCATTATATAGCCCAGATAAGCTTCTCGATGGACTCTTTATGAGTTTCCCAAAATGGCTTTGTGTGAGCTTCCCGTTACAAGGCTCGAGAGTGTGCTTCCCAGTTATGTGCACTAATTGGGTACTCAATATGAATTGATGAATTATAGTAGTGTACACTAAAGTGTACTTCATGAGCGTATCCATCGATATTTCAAATAAATTCAACAGGTAAAGTTCTGATATGATTAAATTGAACTTGAAATGATTTGTTACCAAACTGCACATGTAATATGGAATATGTATATGAAAGTTATTAAATGGCAAGCTCATCCATGTTCATGGTATTATGTGAATTATTTGACTAACATAATTTGGTGAAGTTGTGTTTTTGGCTATAAGTCAAATTGTTTGGATGCATTATTGTATGCTTATTTTTAAATGTAAATATATTGTAACACCCCAAAGTCTTGGGCCTAGATAAATTGGGCTTTGGGTCTTAGAAAATTTTTAAGTGAGCGAGAAAATGACAATTGGCATGTCGACTTTGAGGGTTAATGAATTTGGAGTGTCTAGGGGTGTTGGAGATGTCCTGGGATCAAGTAAGGGTATAGGAAAAATTTTGGTTTTATCCCAAGGGAACTGTGACTTCAGTTAGTAGGCCTTTTAAATAAATGAAGAAGAAAAATGACACAAAAGAGCTTGTGGTGTAGTGGCAAAGTGGTGCCACTTAGGGAGCAGGGAGGTGGCGTCATTAACAGGCAAGGGAGCCCAAGGTTCGAGTAGTGGTATGGTATTTTATTGGGGATTTATTTCTGCCTTCTAGATGGTTAGTAGTGGAGTTGGATGTGAACTCTGAAGGAAGTGTTCATAAGAGAAAATTAAGGAAGTGATAAAGGAGCTTATCTTAGAGAAAATTTAGGATGAGATTGAGGAGTTATCAGGGAGAAAAGTTAGGAGCTGAGAAGTGTGAAGGGTTGGTGCCGTTTTGGGAAGTGGAAAGTGTATAAATTCGGCTTAGGAGGGTAGATGAGTGCCGTTTTTGGGTCTTTTAGGGGGTAATACGAATTTTCATTGTGGTTTTCGGCATTTGGGGAGTTTTGCAAAGAGGTCAGTCTTGCTTTCTTTACCAAATATCATGTAGTTACCGTAACACAAGCGCATTTGATCTTTTTCTTTTCTTCTTGTTACCTTTTCCAAACCCTCTAAAGCTGAATAATTCCACCCTCCCTTTGCCAAAATTCTTTTTGTGCCGTCACTATTTCTTCAACCTAGCCGATTCATGTGTAAGAACTTTACTCTTTCAATTGATCTTGCTAGAACCGACTTCTAGTCTCCCTCACTCTTTCTAAATCGATGTTGGTAGGGGATTAATATATAATTTTTGTTCTTCAGATCTCTGCCGAGTTACTCTTTATGTGTTTCGGGATTTGGGTAAGTATTCTTCACTTTTGGTTTTTAAGGTTGGCCGAATGGTCGTAAGTAATGTAAGGGTGACTTAAGATGGATATAAGTCACTTATGGTTCAGTTTTTAATAATTAAGATTGATGCAGATTTAGGAAGTACTCGTGATTAGTGATCGAGGAAAAGCTATTAAGGCTTGGTGTTTCAAGAAAGGTTAAGGTGAGGCTTCAGCTTTTGGTAAAGTATTCGATAAGTATATGTGATTAATCATTGAGTGACATCGTTTGTAGGATCGTGGCTAAGGAGATCGTAGCGCGTTTTGGTTATCAGGTGTGTACATACATTATACACACACAATGGATTGGGAAATCCAGAAATCCCGAAAGTTTGGCTTCGGTAGTCTTACGAGTGTGCGAACACTCGTATGAGGGAAATAGAATCGATAAAGATCTTGGCTTTCGTACTTTGGTGAGCGATCACATGGACTTGGGTCGTGTTATGGGCAACTGGGCCAGAAAGGACAAAATGGGTCCGATGGGCCGTAGGCTCAAAATAGGCGTATTTGATGATTTGGTAATAAGTGATGAACAAGTCATGCTGGTTACATGGCTTGAATGTGATTGGGCCAGATGGGCCATATGAATGTGATTTGAGTCTAATGGGCCATCTGAATGTGATTTGGGCCTAATGGGCCATACGAATGTGATTGGGCCAGAAGGTCCATATGAATGTGATTTGGGCCAAATGGGCCATACAAATGAGATTGGGCCTAGTGGGCCATATGAACGTATGTGAATTAGTTTGGGCTTTGTAGGGGATCTTGGGCTTAATATTCGGTAAACTGCTTAGCCTTGCATAAAACTTAAATTATTAACTAACTGTGACCGTGGACAAGTCATAAGGTTAAGGTGTGGCAATGGGTATATGCATGTCTAGGATTGGATCTAGGGAGAGCTTGGTACTTAAGTGTTCTGAATGACTCACCTCCTCTTCTCTGGAATCCTACCTGGTGCATAGTATCTATTCACTTTAGCCAACGAGGACTTGATAACAGGCCAAGGTAAGTAATAGACCCAAAGTATTGAGAAATGACCGAAATGCCCCTAAGGGTGAAAATGACTAAAATATCCCTATGTGTTGAATGTAAGATTTATGGATGTTACATGTACATTTGCTGCACTCATATGATATTCTGTTTAGGTTGCATATGGGTTGGGAAATTATGGAATGGAGGAAGTGATCGTTGTTTTATGCGATGTCAAAGTCTTAAAATTTATATAAAGAATGATTGAACCTATAAACCAACTATGACAACAATTTGAGGCAAGCGCACCTATCGGACAGTAGTATAGTTAAGCCAAGACCAGAATGTCAAATCTCTAAGGAACAAAAGTACTAATACTAACTCTCTTTTTATTATTTAGCCTAAGAATTAAATGAATTTGTTATCTAATCTAAAATTAACTAACAACTAAACTAAAGACTCTAAGACAAAGAAGAATGAATTTAGAAAAATAACTTAAGGAAAACCAATTGATTAAGACAACACCCAAGGAAGAATTCACCTAGACTTCACTTGTTATCTAACTCTAAACCAGACGATTTATTTATTTGACTTGATCCGCAAGATTCCCTAAGTTATATTAATCCCTCTCTCGAGGCGGCTAACGTCTAACCCTAGGTTGATTAATTAAAATCTCTTTCTAATTAAAAACACTAGAATTGCATTAACTCGATCTATAGACTCCCATATTAGGTTTCACCCTAATCCGACAAAATCTCGTCACCCTATCTCTAGGCACACGATCAACTCTGCTTAATTATGCTAGATCTACTCTTAAAGAGAGACTTTTGCTCCTCCACCTAAGCACATCACACTTGAATTAACATTTTGGAAATATCAACACAAGAATTAAGAACACATAATTAAGAACAAGTCAAATATTTAACATATAGTTCAGAGAACAATAACAAGATTCATCTTAGGTTTCATCCCCCTCAAGTATCTGAGGGTTCAGTTCATAATGATAATAAAAGAATACATCTCAAAAGAAAAGATAAAACAAAACATAAGAAATTCCTAAAACCCCCTGAAGGAACTGAAGGAGAGATCCTCCGTCTTGAGTATAATTTCGGCTTCTTGAGATGAATCAACTTGCTATCTTCGAGTAAATCTCCACAAATCGGCCCTCCTTGGTGTAACTGCAGCCCCATGACTAAAGCCCTGGGTTCCCCCGACAAAAGCCTTAGCAGAAGGCTTCTGCCGAACTCCCCTTCAAGTTGCCCCCTTTGGGTGTTTATATAGACTTTAAGATGCCTTACTTGGCCCCTAAGTATCCTAACTCAAGTGGAATTCCTACTAGCGTGTTTGAATAGGCTTTAGAATGTGTTTCTTTGCCTCCAAGTATCCAAATCCGAGTAAAACTCCTCTTGGCCGCGACAGGGACACGCCCATGGCACACGCCCGTGTAAGTCGTGGCCAGGCCGTGTTCAGGTCTGATAAGGAGGCACGGTTGTGTGGTCTTGGGCCTAGGCTGTATAGATTTTGTGATATCGCCCATTTACTCTGTTTTGGGCCCATTTTCCATTCTTTTTGTCATCCAGTGCTCTTCTGAGTATAAAACATGAAAACAAAGAATTAAGAGCACCAAATTACATAAGTCGAGGCTTAAATCATCCAAAAGCATTCTAAATGTGGGCTTAATATATGTTACTTTTACAGTTTATCAGGAAGTATATGAGGATCGCATGGTTGCTTAACGATCGTGGATCCACCGATGGCTTTTTAAGCCCATTATATGATTAGCAGCTTTGCTGCAACGTTTGGTAGTGCCGCAACCGGGCTACCCTTGAAGTGTACCGGATGGATGGGTCAATTTAGAAATCCCCACAGAAGTGTTTCGGCTAGACGGAGACGATGTGTACCGGATGGATTATTTGTAGAGGGTTTGCATAGCATTGCATGTATGATATTATTATGTTATTATTATGATATGTATGCTATTTGTTTGACGAGGGTCGGGCACACTAAGTTTTTGAAAACTCACTCCCTCTTTTATTTTTCTCAGGTGATCCTCAGTAGGCAGTTCGATAGATGGAGGGACTCAGAGGTGGCCAACTAGCAAGATGATTAGACCTGTTTTTCTAAATATCTAAATTCTAGATTTTATGTAATGCCCCAAATTTTGGGCCTGGATGAATTGGGCTTTGGGCTTTGGGTTTCATAAATTTTTTTAGCAATAAATGACAAATGACATGTTGGCTTTAAGGGTTTAATAAACTTGGAGTGTCTAGGGGTGTTGGAGAAGTTCTGGGTTCGAACTTTGAGGAGAAAGAATTTTTAATTAATTATTAAAGGAACCAGGGCGATGAGTAGTTGGGCTTTTAAATAAAAATAGGGAAAAATGGCATCAAAAAGCCTTGTGGTAGAGTGGCTAAGTGACGCCACTTAGGGTATAGGAAGGTGGCGTTATGTAATATCCCGGGTTAGGGGTTATTTTGTTGTGCTATGTCTTGCATGTGTTTAGTGTGCTGTGTTGTTGTTTGTGTTGTATCGGGGCTTAATTGTGGGCTAGGAGTGTGCCTGAGTAGGTAGGAAAATTTTGGTTTTTGGGTGTTAAGTGAAGGAAGCTGAGGAAGCTGGGGTTTAAGAATTTTAATTGTTGTTTTGTTGCACAAAAGGTGAGTTGGCAAGGTGGCAAGCATGCGTTACTTGGGGAGCTAGGTGTGGCGTCATTTACATGGGGTGGAGGTCCAGAGTTCAAGCTGCAAAGTCCCCATTTTGCATTCTTTTTGGACGGCATGGAGGAGGAGAGTTGGTGACAATTTGAACTCTACCATGGACTTGGTCTTCACTTTCAAATGAAAGGTAAAGAGCAACTTTAGGAGAAAGACTTGGTCCACTCATTTGAAATGTGTGGATGTGAGTGCATGGGGGGTTTATGGCCGAATTTTAGGGAGCTTGGAGTGTGGGGAAGTGACGGCTTGGATGCTTGGGGGGGAGGTTGGCCGGTTGGTAAGTGGTAATTGGGGTAGCCGAAATTCCTTTTGGGCATTTTTGTGCATAATCGGCCATTAGGAGTCAAATCACTTTTCTTTCTTTTTGTCATACCAAGCCGAATTCTCAAGCTAATTTCTTCATTTTTCTCCTTGAAGCCGTAGGTCCAAAAGCAATTTTGCTGAATTTTGTAAGTGGTGTTTCTACATTTTGTGTTGGCTAGCCGAATGCTACTCCCCACACTTTCTTCTTTCTCTCATTTGAGTTGTTTCGAAATCATCTTACCTTGTTCTCCTAATTTTCATTTTTCCCTTTTCTATACCATCTAGCCGAAACCCATCCTTCAAAACTCTCTCTTCATTTCTTCTTTTGACAAACCGAAACTACTTCTCTCTTTCTCAATTGCCATTGCCGAAACTACATTTTTCTCACACTTCTTTTCTTTCTCTTCCACTCAAGCCGAACATTAGAGGATAAACACTTAAAACCGATTTCTTGTTTTCTCTCTTTTGGAAGCCTTGACCGAATCTCTTTTCTCCCTCTTCTAGTGGTTTTCTTGGCCGAATATCAGTGGAGTATTTGGGGCCTTGCTTCAATCGTTTGGAATTTGGTAAGTAATTGGTATATTAGTGTTAGTTCAATCCTTAGATTTCGGTTAAGTTAAAGGTGATTGGTGATTAACTATTTGTTTATTAGGGTCTTGATTGTTGGAAGAAGAATCACCGCTTGGTTCAGTTTGGTAGGAAACCAAATCATCTTCAAGGTAAGGGTGATTCGACAAACCCTTTTGGTCTAAATGGTGTTGGCTAGCGAATGTTGTAGGTGCCTAACCCCTATGTTTTGGCCGATTGTAGGAGCTAGTAATCGAGGGACTTAGATCGTTTCGTTGGGATTTTAGACTCAGTATTTTTACGTGTGTGTAAACTAACACACTTTATATCTAGTAATATATGATAAACCTGATTGATTAACAAATTAAGACAGATTGATGGATGGATATGATACCCTTTTTGGGTATGATCATGGATTCGGGTAAGTTCGTGTAGTTCTATTGATTGATACATTTAATAGCATGTTTTATGATATGTATGCATTGAGATTACAATATTGGGCATGCTAGTATGAGTTACATGATTGTATATGGTACATGAGTTAGTATGACATGTATGGGTGATATGAGTGGAGGGGGATGATGATATCCGTGTCTTTGGGACACTGTGTCTTTGGGACACCAGAGGTTTGGCACCTCCAGTGGTTTGGTACCACAGTGATATTTTGTGACTTTGGGTCACCAGGGGTTTGGCACCTCGCCTCGCCCCAGTGGCTTAGTACCACGGTGGGTTGGCCCCACGATTGATTATACTGGGATTGACGCCGGTGATTTGGTATCACACGATGGGTTGGCCCCATCATCGGATTTGTGGATCGCGGTCACCGGTGGTTTGGTACCACATTGTGTCTTTGGGACACCGTGAGGTTTGGCACCTCATTGCGACTTGTCCTCGTGGTTTGACACCACCGTGGGTTGGCCCCACTTGAGAGATACGGGATTGTCGCTAGTGATTTGGTATCACGAGATGGGTTGGCCCCATCACTGGATTATTCGTGACTTTGGGTCACCAGTGGTTTGGCACCACACTTATGGATATCGTGACTTTGGGTCACCAGTGGTTTGGTACCACACGGGGTAGAAAAGGCGATACGGATGGTTAGGATCGGGTTGCATTAATTATGTTGCTATGTAGGATGTGTGTTAGCATGTTGTTTTATCGGGAGCGGGATTTATGCACTGAGTCATTCGACTCACCCTCTCCTTTGACATTTCAGGTGACTCGTAGACGCGGACATGGAGCCGGGATGGACTCGGGGTGCGCATGCCATGCTTTAATAAAAGTTTTGCTCAGACTATTCAATTTGGGTACTTTAGCTTATCTACCTTATTTGGGTTTTAATTTGGATTTGTAAAAGGCCTTTGAGTTATGTTTTATGATGTTTATGTTTTAATTAGATTTTCATATGCCTTAACAAAATAATTTGGTATGAATTTTACTAAAATTTGGAAAGACAATGATTTCAAAATTATAACGCAATGTGTTTTAAACTATACCATCGGGTATCACACTATGTTTTGATATAAAGTAAACTCAATTGATTTTCAAATCAAACTCAATTTTCTACTAAGTCAAAAATGTTTTAAGTAACATTAGGGAACTGCTTGAATCATTAAGTGAAATCAACTCGCTTTTAACTACACTCATTGGTTAAGTTTTCAAAATTTCTGGGTTTCAAATACACCATCCGATTTCAAACAAGTCTACTCAAATTTTCTTCAAATACACTATGTTTTCACCCAGCTTTTAAACGAAAAATCTAACCTCTCAAAAACGTTTTTCCCGTAACAT
This sequence comes from Gossypium bickii, assembly GCA_025503065.1. Taxonomy (NCBI): domain Eukaryota; kingdom Viridiplantae; phylum Streptophyta; class Magnoliopsida; order Malvales; family Malvaceae; genus Gossypium; species Gossypium bickii. Next base: position 37,706,419 of record CP106712.1, on the reverse strand, counting down.
ACCAGATTCGGACGTGGTGTCTTGTCCGGGTTTGGGGTGTTACACGTTATGGGCTAGCAAGGAGATCCTAGGTTCGAATCCTGGCTTAGTATTTTTTTAGGAGTTTAATTTTGGCCTTTTAGAAGGTTGGAAGTGGTGTGATGATAGACTTTGAGGAGAGTGATCAGAAGAGAAAATTTAGGAAAAGGATTGGGAAGTTATCAGGGAGGAAAATGAGGAGATGAGATGGGGAAGAGTTGGAGCTGATTGGGACTTTGGGGGGTCAGTTTTGTGTATAAATAGGGGGTGCTGATTTCCCTCTATGTTATTTCGGCAATTGGAATTCCCTTTGTGCTATTTCAGCAACTATAGTGCTCTGCCAAATTCTCCTTCACTTTTTTTGTTCTAAACCTTGCCTCTTCCTTATGTGTTTTCTTTTCCTCTCTCCTAAAGCCTTAAATCGAATATCATTCTCTTCTTTCTCCATTGCTTGTGCTGTCCCACCTTCATCTCAATTGTTGGGGACTAAATATTCGTGACTTCAAAAGCCGAAAACCTTTGCTCTTGGAGCCGATTTCTTCAGTGCCCCAAACCTTGTACCGAATACTCTAGTGATCAAATCTCTGTCGTGCTGTCATCATTCCTTTGATTTTTGGTAGAGAGGATTTTGGAAGAATCGAAATCAAGCTTGGATCTACAAGTCTCTGCCAAAAAGCTATCCATACGTTCCGGGTTTTGGGTAAGTGTTCTTGATTTTAGGATAAGTTGGCCTAATAATCTTTAGTAAGGGAAAGGGTGACTTAAGTGGATACAAGTCACCTATTATTTTGTCTTTAACGATTAAGATTGATGCAGATTTAGGGGATATTCGTGAGTAGTAGCTAAGGAAAGGCTATTAGGATTGGTGGTACACGGTAAGGTTAAGGTAAGGCTTCGGTGTTTGGTAAATATTATGGTTAAGTGTGTGATTGATTGGAGGTTGGTATTGGTTGTAGGTTCAAGGCTGAGGATAGTGTAACACGTCTCATTTACCAGGTGTGTACATACACTTCACACACGACAAATCGGCAAAAGCCGAAATACAAAAAAAATGGAATGTCGAAAAGCCGAAACACCGAAAGGTTGGCGCCGGTAACCACACTAGCGTGCGAACATTCATGTGGAAACACTGATACAACTACCGGAACCTAGAGATGGATCTCATGGTCTCGGGCCACTGTTTGGCCAACCGGGCCAGAAGGGGCTAAATGAGCCTGCCGAGCTCGTGGGCCCAAATCGGCAAGAGTTGATATGTGAAATTGAATGATGTATTGATATGAATGGTTGTATGGTTTGATTATGATCGGGCCTAATGGGCTACATATACATGATTGGGCTTAATGGGCTATATGGAGATGATTGGGCTTCGTGGGCCTTATGGGATTTTAGAAATGCATGCTAGGGTTTTAATGGACTGTAGGCCTAGTTCTGATAAATTCTTAAATAGCATAAAACTTAATTTAATAATCAAACATGTCTGTGGACAAGTCGCTACGGTCGAGTGTGGCAATGGACATATGCATGTCTAGGATTGAATCTAGGGAGAGCTTGGTATTTAAGCGGTCCTAGAGAGCCACCTCCTCTTCTCTGGATTCCTACCTGGTGCGTAGTGTCTGTTCACTTTAGCCGCGAGGACTTCTTGACGGGCCAAGGTTAGTAATTAAGACCCATACTATTAAGAATTACTGAATTAGCCCTGTAGGGTAGAATTACCAAAATACCTTTGACTTGTGAAATGACTAAAATACCCCTATGTGTTGAATGTAAGATTTATGGATGTTACATGTACATTTGCTGCATTCATAAGATATTCTGTTTAGGTTGCATATGGGTGGGAATTATGGAACAGAGGAAGTATATGAAGATCGCATGGTTGCTTGACAACTGTGGATCCACTGATGGCTTTTAAAGCCCATTATATGATCAGCAACTTTGCTGCAACATTAGGTAGTACGAAAATCGGGCTACCCTTGAAGTGTATCGGATGGGTGGGTTGATTTAGAAATCCCCACAGGAGTGTAGGGTTGGAGGGAAAACGATGTGTACCGGATGGATTATTTGGGGAGGGTTTGCACTGCATTGCATGTATGAAATTATTATGTTATTATTATGATATGTATGTTTTTTTGTTTAACGAGGGTCCTACACACTGAGTTTTCGAAAACTCACACCCTCTTTTATTTTTCTCAGGTGATCCTCAGTAGGCGGTTCGACGAATGGAGGGACTCAGAGGTGGCCAACTAGCAAGATGATTAAACCTGTTTTTCTTAATATCTAAATCCTAGATTTTAAGTTATTTATTTTATTTTATTTTATTTCGGATTGTAATAAGGCTTTCCCTTTAGTTATTATTCCATTACTTCCACTATGCATTGTAATTTTGAAACGGAACCTGGATTTATTTATTTTAAGCATATTTCAAGTGTTTGAAAATAATTGTGTTTTAAAGAACGAGCTTTCGCTGCCAAAGGAAATTTTTACATAGTAACAGGGAAATGGTTTTTGGCTACACCTCGTTTTGAAAGCAAACTGGATTTTACTTAACTTTTCTCTAGAAGGGTTTTCAATGAAAATAAGGTTTTCGCTAAAACACTTCAATGTGACACGCTGGACTTGGGCCTAACTTCTAGGCTGGGTTTGGGGTGTTATATTTTAAGTTATTTATTTTAATTTATTGTATTTCAGATTATAATAAGGTTTTCCCTCTAGTTATTATTCCATTACTTCCACTATGCATTGAAATTTTGAAACGGAACCTGGATTTATTTCTTCTAAGCATATTTCAAGTTTTTTGAAAATGATTGTGTTTTAAGAACGAGCTTCTGCTGTTAAAGGATTTTTTTTACATAGTAACAAGGAAATGGTTGTTTTTGGATACACCTCATTTTGAAAGCAAACTGGATTTTACTTTTCTTTAGAAGGGTTTCCAATGAAAACAAGGTTTTCGCAAAAACACTTCAATGTGACATGCCGGACTCGGGCCTAACTTCTAGGTCGAGTTTAGGGTGTTACATTTAGTGGTATCAGAGCCTGATTGCAAAGCTCGGGTTGTGAAATGGGCCTTATTACTTAGATTTTTTAAAAAATATATTTTTGGATGATGTTGCACACCGAGTCTCCGACGTTGAACCAAGTAAGTTCTCTTATTATTAAGCTTGTTTAACTTGATATACTGTAGATAGTTAGTGGGCTACTTTAGATGATTATACTAAAGCTTTTTAGTTAGAGTAAAACTAAAGCCCGTAGGAACTTGAGGATTTACGAAAACAACCTCTTTACTTAATACTATCATAAAACATCAGTTAATTACTAAAACTAACTAAAATTTCATAAAATTCCTAATTTTGATAATATGAGAATCAACGATGAGCGCTAGAAGAGGTGCAAGGGGTCGCAGCAGAGGCCGTGAAAGTGTTAGGGCTAGATCATCGGCACCGGGGCACCAGCTTCACCAGAGCATGAGATGGTCCAGGAGACAGAGGTCAGAGTGAGGCCACCAACCTCGAGTAGCGGTAACCCAGAATTCGTTATTGATATGCTGATGCAGCTAGTAAGGAAGGTACTAGAGGAGGTTAAAGAAATTGGTGAAACATTTCAGGTTAGGTGCGTGGATTGCAAGAAAAAAAGAGATCGCAGTTCTCTGGGGCTGCAGTCTCGTTCTGTGAAGCATGTTAAGGTAGGTCCAATCTTTCCGGCTTGCAAATATTACAGAAGGAGTCATCCAGGTGAATGCTGGAGGAATTCAAGAGCGTGTTTCAAATGCGGGTCTGAGGAGCATTAGGCTCGGGATTGTTCAATCACAATTAAGTCAGGTATGTTTTGTGTGCATGCGATATTTTGGGTATAGAAACTGTATCCGTGCAATGTTTATCTACTCTAGTGGGTAGGTTTTATTTTTGGGTTAAGTGTAAAGGGTTCAATTAGAGTTAAAGTGTGTTAGTGTTATTAAAATTAGAGTGCGCAGCGAAAGCGTATTGGTGTGACTTGAGCGATGCGATTAATAGTTAGTTGGAAATTTCGAGGACGAAATTTCTTTAGGGGGTAGAGTTGTAACGCCCCAAATTTTCGAGCCTAGATGAATTGGGCTTTGGACTTTGGGTCGCAGAAAATTTTTAAGTGAGCGAGAAAATGACAATTGGCATCTGGGCTTTGAGGGTTAATGAATTTGGAGTGTCTAGGGGTGTTGGAGATGTCCTGGGATCAAGTAAGGGTATAGGAAAAGTTTTGGTTTTAGCCCAAGGGAACTGTGACTTCAGTTAGTAGGCCTTTTAAATAAATAAAGAAGAAAAATGACACAAAAGAGCTTGTGGTGTAGTGGCAAAGTGGCGCCACTTAGGGAGCAGGGAGGTGGCGTCATTAGCAGGCAAGGGAGTCCAAGGTTCGAGTAGTGGCATGGTATTTTATTGGGGATTTATTTTTGCCTTCTAGATGGTTAGTAGTGGAGTTGGATGTGAACGCTGAAGGAAGTGTTCATAAGAGAAAATTAAGGAAGGGATAAAGGAGCTTATCTTAGACAAAATTTAGGATGAGATTAAGGAGTTATCAGGGAGAAAAGTTAGGAGCTGAAAAGTGTGAAGAGTTGGTGCTATTTTGGGAAGTGGAAAGTGTATAAATTCGGTTTAGGAGGGTAGATGAGTGCCGTTTTTTGGTCTTTTAGGGGGTATTACAAATTTTCATTGTGGTTTTCGGCATTTAGAGAGTTTTGTAAAGAGGTCAGTCTTTCTTTCTTTACCAAATACCTGTAGTTACCCTCACACAAGCATATTTGATCTTTTTCTTTTCTTCTTGTTACCTTTTCCAAACCCTCTAAAGTCAAATAATTCCACCCTCCCTTAGCCAAAATTCTTTTTGTGCTGTCGCTATTGCTTCAACCTAGCCGATTCTTGGGTAAGTACTTTACTCTTTCAATTGATCTTGCTAGAACCGACTTCTCCTCTCCCTCTCTTTTTCTAAATCGATGTTGGTAGGGGATTGATGTCGAATCTCTGTTCTATAGATCTTTACCAAGTTACTCTTTATGTGTTTCAGGATTTGGGTAAGTATTTTTCACTATTGGTTTTTAAGGTTGGCCAAATGGTCTTAAGTAATGTAAGGGTGACTTAAGATGGATATAAGTCACTTATGGTTTAGTTTTTAATAATTAAGATTGATGCAGATTTAGGAAGTACTCGTGATTAGTGGTCGAGGAAAAGCTATTAAGGCTTGGTGTTTCAAGTAAGATTAAGGTGAAACTTCGGCTTTTGGTAAATTATTCGATAAGTATATGCGATTAATCATTGAGTGATGTCATTTGTAGGATCATGGCTAAGGAGATCGCAGCACGTTTTGGTTATCAGGTGTGTACATGCACTATACACACACAATGGATTGGGAAATCCCAAAATCTCGAAAGTTTGGCTTCGGTAGTCTTGCGAGTGTGTGAACACTCGTATGAGGGAAATGGAGTCGATAACAGAGACACCATGAGTGATCTCATGGACTTGGGTCGTTTTATGGCCAACTGGGCCAGAATGGGCAAAATGGGCCCGATGGGCCGTAGGCTCAAAATAGTCGAATTTGATGATTTGGTAATAAGTGATGAACTAGTAATGCTGGTTGCATGGCTTGAATGTGATTGGGCCAAATGGGCCATATAATATGATTTAAGCCTAATGGGACATACGAATATGATTGGGCCTGATAGGCCAAATGAATGTGATTGGGCCAGATGGGCCATATGAATATGATTTAAGCCTAATGGGCCATATGAATGTGATTTTGGGCTTAATGGGCCATACAAATGAGATTGGGCCTTGTGGGCCATATGAACGTATGTGAATTAGTTTGGGCTTTGTAAGGGGTCTTGGGCTTAGTATTTGGTAAACTGCTTAACCTTGCATAAAACTTAAATTATTAACTAATTGTGACTGTGGACAAGTCATAAGGTTAAGGTGTGGCAATGGGTATATGCATGTCTAGGATTGGATCTAGGGAGAGCTTGGTACTTAAGCGGTCTTAATGACTCACCTCCTTTTCTCTGGAATCCTACTTGGTGCATAGTATCTGTTCATTTTAGCCAATGAGGACTTGATAACAAGCCAAGGTAAGTAATAGACCCAAAACAATGAGAAATGACCGAAATGCCCCTAAGGGAAAAAATGACTAAAATGCCCCTATGTGTTGAATGTAAGATTTATCGATGTTACATGTACATTTGCTGCATTCATATGATATTCTGTTTAGGTTGCATATGGGTTGGGAAATTATGGAACGAAGGAAGTATATGAGGATTGCATAGTTGCTTGACGACCGTGGATCCATCGACGGCTTTTTAAGCCCATTATATGATTAGCAGCTTTACTGCAACGTTTGGTATTACTGCAATCGGGCTACCCTTGAAACGTATCGGATGGGTGGGTTGATTTAGAAATCCCCACAGAAGTGTTTCGATTGGACGGAGACGATGTGTACCGGATGGATTATTTGGAGAGGGTTTGCACAGCATTGCATGTATGATATTATTATGTTATTATTATGATATGTATGCTATTTGTTTGACGAGGGTCGTGCACACTGAGTTTTCGAAAACTCATTCCCTCTTTTATTTTTCTCAGGTGATCCTCAGTAGGCGGTTCGACGGATGGAGGGACTCAGAGGTGGCCAACTAGCAAGACGATTAGACCTATTTTTCTAAATATCTAAATTCTAGATTTTAAGTTATTTATTTTAAGTTATTTTATTTCGGATTGTAATAAGGCTTTCCCTCTAGTTATTATTCCATTACTTCCACTATGCATTGAAATTTTGAAATGGAGCCTGGATTTATTTCTTTTAAGCATATTTCAAGTTTTTTGAAAATGATTGTGTTTTAAGAACGAGCTTCCACTGTCAAAGAAAATTTTTTTACATAGTAACAAGAAAATGGTTTTTTGGATACACATCATTTTGAAAGCAAACTAGATTTTACTTAACTTTTCTTTAGAAGGGTTTTCAATGAAAACAAGGTTTTCGCAAAAGCACTTCAATGTGACATGCCAGACTCGGGCCTAACTTCTAGGCCGGGTTTGGGGTGTTACATATATGGTAAGTTAAATTCCTGTTATATGAACTTACTAAGCATTAAATGCTCACTAGGTTTTCTTTTCTTTTCTTTTTTGTTTTATAATGCTCGAAAGCTCGTAAAGGTTGGAGATTGGTCGGAGTATCATCACACTATCCTCCAGCTTGTTTTGGTATAATTGGAAAACTTACTTTAGTATAATGGCATGTGTAAGCTATTGTTGATAAAGAGGTTATGTCAATGGTTGTTTGTAATCTAGCCATTGGAATGGCTGGAGTTGTATATTTGGTATGTCTTATAAGGCCATAACATGTTTGATGAGCTTTGCAATGGTTAATTAGTAATGAAGTATAAACCAAATGGTAAATGAAATTGAGTTGGTATCATTGATATAACATGTAAGTTTAACAAAAGTGGAATTGAGGTAAGATTGGAAACACATAATTCCTTCAATTGGCCTAGATATTATGTATTGAATGGGTTGTTATATATGTGCAAGTGTGGTTGTAGATTCATGGCAAATTTGGGTGAGAAATAAAGCTAGGAAATGGCTTTATTTTGTCCACACGGGTAGACTCACGGGCGTGTGCCTTGACCGTGTAGGACACACAGCCTGGAACATGGGCATGTGGTTTGGTCGTGTGCCCCTGCATCTTTAAATTGAGAAACAGAATGCTCAAAATTGGGCACACAGGTGTGTGTCTCAGCCTGTGTGCTACACGGCCCAGAACACGGGCGTGTGTCTTGGCCATGTGAAACCTGCACCTAATTTGTGAAAATTAAATTGATCACACGTCCTAGCACACGGGCGTGTGGTATGCCGTGTGGCACAAGTCAGGGAGTTACACAGGTAAGAACACGGGCTAGGACACAACTGTGTGCTTGACATTAAATGCCCACACGGCCTGAGACATGGGCATGTCATATGGCCGTGTGAGCCACACGACTTAACCACACGGGCATGTGACCCATGTATATAAGAAAATTTTTTAAATTTTGTGAAAATTTTTTTGAGTTCCAGATTTAGTCCCGATTTGATTTTTATATTTAAATTGGGCCTCGAGAGTCCATTCAAGGGAAAATATGATTAATTTCAGATATGAAAAGTAAATGACTTGAATTATATGAAATTACTCTGTAAACTCTGGTAATGCTCTGTAACCTTGTTTCGGTGACGGACACGGGTTATAGGTGTTACAATTTTTCTGGTGTTCATGCCAGATATGAAGATTCATATATTCATTTGGGTAATTTCATTATTTTCGTTAGAGTTATTAAGAATGTAACGACCAGATTTTATCTAGTATTAATGTAACAGCTCGTTTTCCAGTGGTGTTAGAAATAATAGTTTCGGGACCACAATTCTGATGTGTCAGTCTGTAAATATTAATTACATAATATTTACAAGGCATTAGCATTGTATTAAATTTTGGTTAAGAAATTTTAACGGTTAGGTAGTTAATTAAAGAAAAAGAAGTAAATAATAAAACATTGTAAAGGTGATCATTATAGAATTTTATAACATTAGGATGTCTAATGAAGCAATTGGACCAAGGAATTATTCAGTTAGTGGGTGATGATGTTTTCATCCATGTTAACTAGATTAATTAAGCATTATGATTGGTTAATTAGTGTTTAATCTAAAAGATGTTAATAATTACAAAAATACCAAGCTATATAAGTTAAAATTATTAATGAAATAAGAAAATTAGGTCATCTTGTTCACACTTTTCTCTCCATTGCCGTTTACACCATCGTTGAAGCTTGGAAATTTTAATTCAATTGCATGTAAATGTTACTTGGCCCGTTTTTCACGAATTTTATGTTTTTGTGATCATTGCTTTGATATCTAGCTAGCATAAGGATTAATTAGTGAAGTTATGAAATTTGAGAAAATTGGTAATGATGTTCTTGATGTTTTCTTGATGTTCATGTTTTGATTTGATGCTAAATGGTAGATTTGAACTATTTTGTAAAGTAAATTTGAAGGATTTTGATATTAGGGATTAAATAGTTAAAATTTGTAATTTAGAAGGATTTTATTATGAAATTTTAGAAATTATGGGTTGTTTGTATATAGTTAAAATGCTTGTTAATTAGTATTGGAAGAAATTATAAAAACAAACTTATTTTGATCATTAAGGATCAAATTGAACAAAGAGTAAGAGTTTAAGGCAAATGTGTAAAATTATAAATAAGAAAGTATATGTATCAAATTGTATAGAATATGAAATTGCGGCTAATAGTTGAAATAAATTATATTATAGATCAAGAACAAGTAGATAATTGAGGAAAAGGGAAAGTTGTGGAAGTCCCTGAACTTTTGCTAGTCTGCAGTTCAGTCCTGGTAAGTTCGTACGGTTTAATCTTTGTATAATTTAGATATTTCATTATTATGAATTGATATTGTTAATGGCTTGAAAGTGTTGAATTGTGTTAAGTGGATTGATTTGAGAAAGTGATTATATTAAGTGTTGTTTTTCGATAAATAATTGAGTTGGTGAACATAAGATAGGATATGATTGGCATGCCAATAGGTTATATCGCACGCTATATGAGATAGATTGTTGTTGAAATGATGATTCTGATGTATTCTTATTTATTGAATGTACCAAAGTTTAATATTTGTTTCAAATTATCGTGTTATATTACAGTGATTCAGGTGTGTTTCAAGGAGCGGATGTAAAACCTTCGGGCTTGGCACTCAGTGCCGAGGTGTGTCTCGAAGGGATGTTAGTATACGGGCTTGGCACTTGGTGCCCAGGTGTGTTCTCAGATGGTTAGCTCATTTGAGCGATTTGGTGTATTTTGGATGGTTAACTGTGTATTTAAATCTATTATAATGTTCATCGGGCATGTTTTCAAAGATATAAGGTACTTAATTGGATTCTAACATTTGCATCTAAGCATAATGTTCACATGTGATTTGATCGTGATTGATAAGATTTTTAATTCATTATCTATATTCTGTAATAGATATATTTATTCTGTAAGTTTATTGATTTAACCGTTGAACTTACTAAGCTCAATTAAGCTTACTTGTATCTTTTCTCTTTTTTTTTTATAGATACATTTTTTGAAGAAACGGGTGATTGGATTGGCTCTAAGAATCACACTATCCGAAAATCTTTTAGTAGTTTTTGAATGCTTACCTTAGGTTATATGGCATGTAATAGGTGAATTGAAATTATGTTGGTTATTTGTGAATTTTGCTAAACTTGAATGATGCTTGTCCTTAGATAGAATTTGGGTACATTAAAATATGTTATTGGTTTGGTATATATGTATGTTTGAAACTAGTTTGGTATATTTGGCATAAGTCTTATAAAAGTGTGTGAATATGGAAATTTGAATTATGGATTGAAAGGAGTGGTGTTTTGGTATGAATTGTTAATGGTGTTTGAGTACTTTTTGTAACACCCCAAACCTGGCCTAGACGTTATGGTTGAATCTGGCGGTGTCACATTGAAATGTTTAGCGTAAAACTTGTTGTCGCTGAAATCCTCAAAATCAATTAATCATTTTTTTATTTACCACTGATTCCAAAATGTGTTGTTCATTTCCAAAGCGTGCATCATTAAAAGCTAATCACTTTTAAAACGTTATTAATTTTTAAAATCTCATTTATTGCGGAAGTTTTTTTAGAAATGTTGCGAAAACGTGGTGTATTTGAAAACAGTTACCTTTTGAAAACCTGTCTTTTTTTACAACTAGCAGTTTATATCAAACTAAATAAATAAAAACCCCAATTTAAAGTTTATAATTTTAAAGAGACCTTATTACATAAAAATACCCAAATTCAGTTAATTATAAATCAAAAACTAAAAACAAAAGTTGATGCGATTGTGTGGCCATCATCGAGTCCCTTGTAACACCGACCCGCCTACGACTAGGGATTACCTGTAAAGTTAAACAGAGGAGGGAGTTTACGAAAACTCAGTGTGTAATCCCCTAACAAGAAAAGCGATCAATTAAACAAAGAGATAAATACGGTTTTGGCCTAAGCCGTTACAATATGATCCGATTCGGTGTGGGCCTAAGCCCTTTCCTGTAACAATAAACGATTAGGCTTGAGCCCATCACAATGCTAGTAATCAGTAGGGCTTTTGCCCAATTTCAATAATAGTATCAGTGGGGCCTTGGCCCATAACAGTAACAGATATCAGTCATGCAGTGAACAATATGTAATATCATTAATCGATGCAGTAACAGTACAGTATCATTAATCAGTGCAGATATGCAGTTAGAAATCCTGCCCAATCCAGCCTTTGCACACCACTCCGTCTCGCCAAACACACCATGTGGGGATAAAATCGACCCACCCAGCCAAAACACCAAGATTAGCACCGGTTGTAGCACTAAACAGTATTGCAGCAAAGCTACCAGTAAAATAAACAACATATAGCCATCAGTAGGTCCACAGTAGTCTTGGGCGACCCGTGCGACCTTATCAATACAGTACACTTCCTCCAAATATCACAACCCATCCCCATGCAATATGTCGTGACATAATAGCATACGTGGATGCAAAATGTCATGCACAATCATAGTCATACATATCATAGAGCACATCAGTCATACATAACATAAGGCCATAACAGTCATTTCATCTCCCAGGGTAACAATCATTTTACCCGATGGGGGTATTTCGGTCATTTTACCCTATGAGGGTATTTCAGTCATTTTATCATATGGAGTATTCCGGTCATTTTACCCTATGAGGGTATTTCGGTCATTTTACCATGTGGGGGTATTCCGGTCCTTTTACCTTCTGAGGGTATTTCAGTCATTTTACCCTACGGCGATATTTCGGTCATTTTACCCTATTTTGGGGTCTCTGTGCAGATATTGACCTCTCAGAAGATTCGCAGTTGCCTCGAGTGACTTCGGTAACCTAAATGGTCATAACAGTGTAAATGGGCCCAAGGCCCATTACTCAGCTCAAGTGGGCACACACGCTCGTGCGTCCCGTCCAACCTAGATTTCACCACGGCTATAAGGCCTAAATAGCCCAGTCCAGTATTTGCCACAAATCGTGGATTTCATCCGTGTAGGGCCCATAAGCCCATTGGGCCATAACGGCCCATTTCGGCCCAACGTGGCCCAATACGGCCTAAGCCCATGAGAATGCTCATGGAGGCCTCCACAGTCATACGCCCATAATTCATGGGCTTGGTTTGACCACAAGAGCGTTCGCACGCCCATGTGACCTCAAAGCTTAATCTTCAGGCTTTTCAGCTTTTGCCGTTTGATAGTCAAAACGGGGTGAATACACACCTGTTTACATAACCGCTCCAAGTTCCACGAGCACCAAAACCTACATTCATAAAAGGCTTTCCATAAGTCACTGAACAATAGGGTTAATCCCCTTCTTTTACACTCCAAACTAAAACTAAAATTAACACTTGCCTCAATTAACAAATGTGGCTTAGCCCACTTATACCACCGACGAAGGCTGACTACAGTTTCTTTGACGAATACCTGCATTAAAAATAGATTTTATTAAACAGGATTGTTTATTCATGTGGTTTAAATCCACACATGATAACTTACAGAATCACAGAAAGCATTCGGCCTACACTTTAGAATGCTAGCCTACATACTTACCTTTGATCGAGTGATGAGAGAAAGGTTTCGACGACATTAATCTTGCCTGAAATTTTTTCATTCCTTGAGGAATTCGAACCGTTAGAGAATAGTTGTCAAGCCAAAAACATAATTGAAGAGATGAAGAGGGAGAGAAAGGCAATATTTGACAAACAGTTGACTGAAACAGGTAGAGAAAGAAGAGCAAATCAGAAGAAAAGTGCAACATGAAACTGCCCAACCAATTTAGTCAAGATTTGGGAAAGTAGAAGAAAGAAAAGAAATGGCAAAGAGGAGAGGGGAAGAGAAAAGAGGTTTCGGCAGAGGAGAGAGCCAAATTAGGTATATGGCCAAATGACGAGGACCCAACTCGAGCACCTCTACGGCCTCTACCATGGCCTATTGTACCTCTTATGCTCATTGTCTATTTGCGTTTTATCTAAATTAATAATTTTATGCAGATCAGTTTACAGTTCTAGTTGTTTATTAACAGATGTATTATGAAAAGCAGTAATTTAGAGTTTTTTTTCGCACAACGCAGTGTCTATCAGTGTCTACTGGTTTACTACAATTTCAGTATACCCTACTAAAAAGTTTGCGCAAGACTACCTACGATGAGTCTCGGTACTCCTACCTGTGGCGATTTGATTAAAATCAAAATCTGATTTTCAAAGAGAACTTACGAGGATCTCAAGCAGTGAGAGACTCGGTGTGCCACACAATTAGAAAATCCTTCCAGAACACTTCAAATTATTTAAAAGCCACTTTTAGAAATTCAAAGTTTAAAAACCCATTCCATAGTCGAGTTTTGCAACCCTGGTCTAATACCACTAAATGTAACACCCCAAACTCGACCAAGATGTTATGGCTAAATGTAGCGGTGTCACATTGAAGTGTTTAGCGTAAAACTTGTTGTCGTTGAAATCCTCAAAATAAATTAATCATTTTGTTATTTAATGGTGATTCCAAAACGGGTTGTTCATTTCCAAAGCAAGCATCATTAAAAGCTAATCACTTTTAAAACATTATTAATCTTCAAAATCTCATTTATTGCGGAAGTTTTTTTAGAAATGTTACGAAAACGTGGTGTCTTTAAAAATATTTACCTTTTGAAAACCCGTCTTTTTCTACAACTAGCAGTTTATAACAAACTAAATAAATAATAACCTCAATTTAAAGTTTATAACTTTAAAGAGGCCTTATTACATAAAAATACCCAAATTCAGTTAATTATAAATCAAAAACTAAAAACGAAAGTTGATGCGGTTGTGTGGCCATTATCGAGTCCCTTGCAGCATCGACCCGCCTACGATTGCGGATTACCTGTATAGTTAAACAGATGAGGAGTTTACGAAAACTCAGTGTGTAATCCCCTAACAAGCAAATAGTCAATTAAACAGTAGATAAATGCAGTTTGGGCTTGATCCCATTACAATAACAGTCCAGTTCAGTGTGGGCCTAAGCCCTTTCCTGTAACAGTAAACGATTGGGCTTGAGCCCATCACAATGCCAGTAATCAGTAGGGACTTTGCCCAATTTTAGCAATAGTATTAGTGGGGCCTTGGCCCATAACAGTAACAGATATCAGTCATGCAGTGAACAATATATAATATCATTAATTGATGCGAGAATGAGAAAGATATCATTAATCGATGCGAGATATGCAATCGATAAATCCTACCCAATCCAGCTTCTACACACCACTCCGTCCCGCCAAAAACACCATGTGGGGATAAAATCGACCTACCCAGCCAAACACACCAAGATTAGCACCGGTTGCGGCACTAAACAGTATTGCAGCAAAGCTGCCAGTAAAATAAATGACATATGGCCATCATTAGGTCCACAGTTGTCTTGGGCGACCCGTGCGACCTTATCAGTACAGTACACTGCCTCCAAATATAACAACCAATCCCCATGCAAAATGTCGTGACATAATATCATACGTGTATGTAAAATGTCATGCTCAATCACAGTCATACATATTATAGAACAAATCAGTCATACATAACATAAGGCCATAACAGTCATTTCATCTCCCAGGGGTATAACAGTCATTTTATCTAATGGGGTTATTTTAGTCATTTTACCCTATGCGGGTATTTCGGTCATTTTACCCTATGGGGGTATTCTGGTCATTTCACCCTATGGGGTATTCCGGTCATTTTACCCTATAGAGTTATTCCAGTCTTTTTACCTTATGGGGTATTATGGTCATTTTACCCTATAGGGGTATTTCAGTCATTTTATCTTATGCGGGGATTTCGGTCATTTTGCCCTATGGGGGTATTTCGTTCATTTTACCCTATGGGGGTATTTCGGTCATTTTACCTTATTGAGGTATTTCGGTCATTTTACCCTATGGGGATATTTCGATCATTTTATCCTATGATGGTATTTCGGTCATTTTACCCTATGGGGGTATTTCGGTCATTTTACCCTATGGGGGTATTTCGGTCATTTTACCCTACTTTGAGGTCTCTGTGCAGATATCAACCTCTCGGAAAATTTGCAGTTGCCTCGAGCGACTTCGGTAACCTAAATGGTCATAATAGTGTAAATGGTCCCAAGGCCCATTACTCGGCTCAAGCGGGCCCACACACTCGTGCGGCCCGTTCAGCCCAGATTTCGCCATGGCTATGAGACCTGCATAGCACTGTCCAGTATTTGCCACAAGTCGTAGATTTCATCCGTGTGGGGCCCACAAGTGCATTAGGCCTACACGACCATTTCAGCCCAATGTGGCCCAATATAGCCTAAGCCCATGAGAATGCTCATGGAGGCCTCCACAGTCATATGCTCGTAATTCATGGGCTCGGTTTGACCACACGAGCGTTTGCACGCCCATGTGACCTCAAAGCTTAATCTTCCAGCTATTCGGCTTTTGTCGTTTGACAGCCAAAACAGGGTGAATACACACTTGTTTACGCAACCGCTCCAAGTTCCATGAGCACCAAAACCTACATTCATACAAGGCATTCCATTAGTTGCTGAACAATAGGATTAATCCACTTCTTTTACACCCCTAACTAAAACTAAAATTAACACTTGCCTCAATTGACAAATGTGGCTTAGCCCACTTATACCACCGACGAAGGTTGACTACAGTTTCTTTGACAGATATCTGCATTACAAATGGATTTTATTATACAGAATTGTTTGTTCATGTGGTTTAAATCCACACATGATAACTTACAGAATCACAGAAAGCATTCGGCCTACACTTTAGAATACTAGCCTACATACTTACCTTTAATCCAGTGATGAGAGAAAGGTTTCGACTACTTTAATCTTACCTAAAACTTTTTCACTCCTTGAGAAATTCAAACCGTCAGAGAATAGCTATCAAGCCAAAAACTCAATTGAAGAGATAAAGAGGGAGAGAAAGGCAATATTCAACAAAAAGTTGACCAAAAGTGGTAGAGGAAGAAGAGCAAATCAGAAGAAAAGTGCAACACGAAACTGCCCAACATATTCAGTCAAGGTTTGGGGAAATAGAGGAAAGAAAAGATACAACAAAGAGGAAAGGGGAAGAGAAAAGAGGCTTCGGCAGAGGAGAGAGCCAAAAGGTTATTCGGCCAAACAAAAGAAAAGAAAGTCAAGGGAAGAACCGAAAAGAAAAGGAACAAACTCGAGAGGTACTCGAAGTTTTAGCCAAAATTTGGCACCAAAAGCTAAAGGTGAAAGGAATATCGAAGGAGAAAGAGGAAAAAAACTGTAATACCCTAAAGTAGGGGTTATGCGTTCGTGCTAATTTACGAGCTGGTGGGCTTTAAGAGTCCTTTGAATGTGTTTTAGGAGTTTTTAAAACTCTCGGATTAAAAAGGAGTATTTTTGGAAATTTTTGAAATTTTGGGTTAAAAAGGGTGACAAGGCAAGGAGGCCTTATAGCAATATTTTGGCAGGTTATGGCATATGAAATGCTCTGGTAAAGTGGCTTCCATGCGCCACTTAAGGCTTGGGAGTGACGCCACAATCAGGTCAGGAGTTCGAGTCTTGGGCGAGGCATAAGCGTTTTATTTTGCAAAATGGTGCTGCTTTGAAGGAGGCTTTATAATAAAATGTGGCAGGTTTGTAACACCAACAAACCAGCAGCAAAGTTGCTAGGAGCGCGAGGGGTAGTTGTGGCTTGGAGGTCGGGCGTTCGAGCCCTGATGGAGGCGCACAAGCGTTTTTATTTTTGCTTAGCATTAAGGCTCAGGGAAGCTCAAGAAGAAAGGGTTAAAAGGAAATCGCGGTGCGTTTATGTCATGAAATTCAAAGTGACCGAGTGGCTAAGGCCGTTGCTTAAGAGCTACGGCTAAGAGGACTCGTGTTCGAGTCTTGGGGGTCGCGCTTGAGGCATTTTATTTTGCTTTTAGCGCTACAGCATAAGGAGCCAGCCAAGGAATAGTTTAAAAAGAATTTCAACGCGTTTATGGGCATGAAATGCGCAATGGTCGAGTGGCAGAAGGTGAGGAGATGCTTCCTCAGGTCTCGGGTTCGAGACTTTGGAAGCGCACCTAGAGGTTTGTTTTTCCTTTTGGTCCGACGTGAGAGAAAAATTTGGTCTTTGCATGGGGGCATGCTTGCGTGAGCAATGCTTCATGGGGTGCTTATTATTTTATTTTATTTTCTCTTTGCATGTGTATGGGGAGTTTTATTTATTGTTTTGGAAGCACGGGCATTAATCTTTTATTTATTAAAGGATGGGTAAGGTGATGGAATAATGAATAAACAATGTTTATGGGAAATTAATGATGAGAATGAAGCATGCTTTGGAGGATGACCGTTTGAAGCATGGGAGAGGAGTTGGCCGGCCTTGTGTTTGGCAAAGGATGCATGACCGATTTTCCTTGTTGCCTTTTGGTGTATAGTCGGTTTTGAGTAGAACAAAAGGGAGCAAAATTCATCTTTTCTTCTTTTTCCTTCCAAATTATTCTTTGGCCGAATGTGGAGTTTGCTTAAGAACGTTCATACTCAGTTTTCTAATAGCAAGAAGGTGCCAAAACTCTCGATTTTGTTTTCTTCCCTTCCCAAGCTATTCATGGCCGAATATAGTTCTTGCTAAGGAGGCATTTCGACTTGGTATGCCCTTGCTTGGCCGAAACCCCACCATTCTATCACCATGGCCGAATCTTTATGAACCTCTCCTATCCATTTTTTTTCCTTTGCATGGTACTTTTAAAGGGATCCCATAAACGAATTCATCTTCTCCTTGTGGCCGACTTCTCCACCATCATTTGAAGGACCTAACCGAATCCCTTGGGTGCATTGAAGGAGTGGCTTTTTGGGATTTCGACTATTCAAGGGATTTCGATATCTTCGGAAGCAAGCAAGTATTCAGGTTTTGGATAAGCAAGGTAAGGAAGTGTGACTCTCGGCCATAGGCTATATTTTGGGTTTTGTGATAACCGAATGTTGAGCTTGGCTTTAGGGATGGCCGAATATGTATAAGGCCATAGTGATGTGTTCTTTTTGTGTGTAGCTAGTGTTAAAGAGCATCCAAGGAGTCTTTCGGGAGTTGAAGTGCTCAAGGGACTTTGTCGAGCAAGGTAAATGGTAAATATAACATTCAGCCAAGAGCCATTGTTCATAGATTTTGGTATTGAAGGGTTGACCGATTTCTAACTTTGGTTTTAAATGGCAAATCGCGACAATAGGACACAAGTTACGGGATTTTAGATTGTGTTAGATAAATCGGATCTCGCTTTAATCAGGTGCGTAGTTATCACACTGCTCTTTTGCTTGTTATATGTGTTGTATGTATTATTTTATGTCAATGTATATGTTGTGCATGTTAGCCGAAATTAGGGTTAAGATGATGGGGGATACCCAAGGTGGGTGATCGAATAATCAGGTTAGTGGTTATGGTACTAATCTTTCAGTGATTTGCGGTAATGTATGATTATTGATGAATGTATAAAAATGTGATGATGTGTGATGTATAATTGTTTTGAGTAATATGTTACCATGATATATATATATATATGCATGGGATTTGGGATGTGACTATTTGAGGAAAGGATGTACGTTATGTGTGTGGTCTAATGCTAGCCACGTGCTACATTAACGCTTGATGTTAACTATGTGCTTCATCAAATGAGGTGCTAGCTAAGTGCCCATCTCGGCGGTTGATAGTCGTGTGTGTATCACGTGTCTTGATTGATATGTGGGATCCCTATGGGATCGGTGGTTTGGCCACGACCTTGAAGCGATAAGTCCGCCAAGGTAAGATATGTGGATCACTATGTGGGTTGAGCTTCATAATTGCATATTCATAATTGCATATTCACATTCGCATATTCATGTTTATGAGCGGTGTGGATATGGGCTAAGCCCATATGAGGAGATACGTACGTATTAACTATGCACCGAGTCTTGGTGACTCACCCAATTTTTTCTAAACCTTTCGGTGATCGTGATTTTGGACCGGGTCGGAGTGGATACAAAGGTGGCCATGCGGAAGTGGATTCTCATGAAAAAGGACATTTTGATTAATTAAGTATCTACATTTTCATTATTCTGATTAAGTGTTAATGTAAAAAGGCCCATTAAAGTAATTAAGTACTTTTATTAAGCATCTTTATTATTATGCTTTATTATGGATGGACAATTTAAATGTTGAGTGCAAATGGTTCTATTTTCTCAAGTAAAGCTTGAATCCGATATTTTTATAACAAACTTCAATTTTTACCTAGAATATTTCAAGTCACGAAAATGGTTTATGAAAGGAAACAAATTTTCCACGGTTTTTATATTAAGTAAGAATATTTTTGAAAGTGTTCCGCAGTGGCATTCCAAATTCAGTCGACGTGAATGGGCCTAGTTTGGGGTGTTACAAAAACAACCCAAAAGAGCCTACCACATTCGGCCAAAAAGAGAGAAAAAAACCAAATAAGCAGTATCCTCTTTTTGGCAAAATTCTTGAGTGCTAGAGTCCAAATTCGGCACAAACTCCCTCCCCTCTCATCTCCTTGAGTTTCTCCTAAAATCTCTCCACTTATCCCTCCTTGAATCTCTCCATGACTAGTTCAAACTCCTACTAGCTGTGTTTTAGTCCAAGTCTACTACCTACACAGCTCAAATAATAAAATAACCACTCCATTGTGCAACCCATGACTAGAACCTCAGACTTCACAGTTACACAACACGCCACCTTGCCACTAGACCACAAGCTCTTTTTGTGTCATAAAAAAGCACTATTATTTGTATGGCTTATATGTCAGTGTCTAGATTCATTTAAGAGCGGAATTAAAAATTCTGCAAAAGCCAATACTTGAACCCAGGCTTCTCAAACACCTCCATACACACCCAAATCACTTAGCCATTAAAGCAAACAAGCAATTTATGTCACTTTCTTGCACAACTAAATATTTATAAGTTGTCTCCTAACTGTTCCCTTGTTCAAAACCTATTTCTTCTAGCCCCAAAATTCCGGGTGTTACACTTTGAATGCAAATATTTTGGTTTTAAATGTTATATTGATGTGATTACTGAATTGTGGTGTCAATGAAGGAACATAGGTTAGGCACTTAAGTTAATGTTTTGACATGTTTTGAGCTTGTTTAATTGTGTTTTAAGTAGGCTTAAATTATGGAATTTGGGTTGCTTGATGTCTAAGAAATCATATTTGGTAAACTTGGTTTTGAAGGTACATTTTGGTGCCAACGGCTTGGGACACGAGCTATTACATGGCCGTGTGCGACACACGGCCTCTCCACACGGCTGTGTGTCACTATTGTTTAAAGTTTAGGTTTCACACGGTCTAAGACATGGCCTGTGACACGGCCGTATGTCTCAAGTTAGTATGTAACACGATCTGGCACACGGCCTGCGACATGATTGTGTCTCTATTTTGAATATTCACCCGAGCGAGAACACGAGCTGGGATATGGTCGTGTGTCCATATTTCGAGTACTCATACAGTCTATGCTATGTCACATGGTCTAGCCACACGACTGTGTGACCTCTATTTTCCAATTTTTTTCTGTTTTGTTTTAAAATGACCCCTAATTGTTTTCAAATTATTTTTAGGACCTTGTAGGCTAGATTTAAGGTCCCTAAATGTATTTCTACCTTGATTTATATGAGTTATTGAATGTTATAGATAAATTGCATAAATGTTTCTATTTGATTTTTAAATGTTCTAAATTGTACTATAATACTATGTAACCTTAATTCGGCGATGGGGATGGGTTAGGGGTATTACAATTAATGTTGGAAGAAGACAAAAGAATGTTTCTGATGCGGATCCCTAGCGCATTTAGCTCGAGATTGTCCAAGAAATACTGGTGATGTACTTACTCCAACTCAGAGATCTATTCCTACGTCTAGAGCTCGAGGTACTCCCCGTTGTGGTTCAACTGCGAGGGGTAGTCAGAGGAAAGAAATTGACTTGTTGACAAATCAACTTGAATTTAGAGCTCCTGCTCGAGCCTATGTGCTTCGAAGCAGAGATGAAAGAGATGCTATCGATATTGTAGTAGATATATTCCTTTTATGTCATGCACATGCACATGTTCATGATTTAATAGATCTTGGTTTTACGCGTTCATATGTTAACCCCTAGCTTTGTGAATTCAAGTAAATTGAAATCTGAGTTGTCAAGCATAGCGATAGTTGTTGCAAGTCCCTTAGGTCAACCTGTGCTCATTAACCAAGTATGTAAACGTTGTCTTTTAGAGATTCAAAATAAGCCATTTTTTGTTGATCAATTGATTTTCATTTGGCGAATTTGATGTAATTCTAGGAATGCACTGGTTAACCAAGAATAATGTGATCTTGGATTGCCGTAAGAAGAAATTCTCAATTAAGAGTCATGAAGGAGAGATTATTCAAGTTAAAGGCATGAAATCGGGTGATTCCACTCGCACTGTTTCATTAGTTCAAGCTAATAAGCTTTTGAATCAAAGTTGTGAGGCATATTTGACCTATATAATTAACTTGAATTCAAAAAAATAAAAGTTAGATAAGATCGAATAGTATGCAAGTTTCCAAATGTATTTCCAAAAAAGTTTCCAGGATTACTTCCTAATTATGAGGCCAAGTTTACAATTGAAGTATATCTTGGTACTGCTCTAGTGTCTATCGTTCCCTATGATATGGCACTGACAAAGCTCAAAGAACTGAAAGTTCAATTCCAAGATCTTTTGGATCAAGGTTTTATATGTCCTAGTATATTACCTTGGGGAGCTCTAGTGTTATCTGTCAAAAAGAAAGACGAATCGTTACGGCTTTGTATTGATTATCGGTAATTGAATAAATTGATGATCAAGAAAAAATGTTAGTTGCTGTGTATTAACGATTTGTTTGACCAATTGAAAGGTGGATTAGTGTTCTCCAAATTGATTTGAGATCCAGATATTATCAGTTGAAAGTAAAAGGTAGTGACCTGTTAAAAATAATGTTTCATATGCAATATGGTCACTATGAATTCCTAGTTATGCCATTTGGGCTAACGAATTCTCCTGTAGCATCCGTGGATCTCATGAACCATATTTTTCAGTCATATTTAGATAAGGTTTTTGCGGTCTTTATCAACAACATCTTAATATACTCCAAAATCCAAGGAGGAGCATGTTAACCATCTAAAAATCGTGTTAAAGGTATTATAAGAAAACCAACTATTTGGGAAGCTCAGTAAATATGAATTCTTCTTATTGGAGGTAGTATTTTTGGGTCATGTTATATCAGTTGAGGGAGTTTAAGTAGAGACCTAAGAAAATTGAAGCTATCTTGAATGGAAATCACTGAGAAATGTAACAGACGTTCAAAGCTTCCTGGATTTTGCTTATTATTATAAATGGATTCTCCAGAATAGCATTGCTTATGACAAAGCTTCTACAAAAGAATGTAACATTTGCGTGGAATGATTAGTGTCAGGAAAGTTTCAAGAGATTAAAAATGATGTTGAAAGAAACACTAATTTTAAATCTGCTTAAATTAGGAAATGAATACGTAATATTTAGTGATGCTTCTTTGAGCGGATTGAGTTGTGTATTAATACAAGACAACAAGGTGACCCCTTATGTGTTCCATCAACTGAAGCTGCATGATTGCAATTATCTGATGAATGATTTAGAATTAATTCTTTTGTTGTTTGCTCTAAAAATCTAAAGGCATTATCCGTATGGTGAAAATTGCTACATCTATTCAGACCATAAAAGTTTCAAGTACCTCCTCACCCAAAAGGATTTGAATTTGAGACAACATCACTAGATTGAATTGTTAAAAGATAATCATTACGTAACTGATCATCATCCCATGAAAACTAAAGTGATAGCTAACGCCTTGAGCCAAAAGTTTTTAGTCGCATTGAGATCGATGTTTTCTCAATTAAGTATTTGTGATGATAGCATCTTGTTAGTTGAATTGAAAGCAAAATCAGTGATAATTGATTAGATTAGAGAGGCACAACTCGCGAATGCTAAGTTAGTAGAGAAAAGAAAGCTTGTTCAACAAAGCAATAGTGAAAATTTTAGCATTGATAGGGATAATTGTTTTCAATTTCACGATCAAATTTGTGTACTTTGTAACACCCTTAACCCGTATCCGTCACTGAATTAGGGTTAAAAGGCATTACCAGACAAACAGAATCTTTTACGGACATTTCATAATATAATTCATCCAATGCAATCAAAGCGTCCCTAAAATAGGTCAACGAGACCTTAAGCATGCTCTAGAATAAGGCCAGGACCAAACCGAACACATACAAAAATTCTCAGAAATTTAAAATTTTTCTAAGTTATAGAGGTCACACGCCCGTGTGTCTAAGCTGTGTCAAAACAGGGCATAAATACTAACTTGTCCACACGGCCGTGGACATGCCCATGTGCCTCACCCGTGGTTGCTACTGACTTGCACCACACGGCCAGTCACACACCCGTGTGTCTTGCCCGTGGTCGAACCTGACTTACCTTGAATTTCAACCACGAGGGACATGGTCGAGCCACACGCTTGTGTGCTCAATCGTGTAGGCATTTATAGGCTATTTTCAAGGCCAAAATGCCACCCACACTAGGGTCATCCCTATAAGTTCAAACAAGCAACATCCCATACACATTTGGCAACCAAAATCATGTCAAATGCTCAAGCTATCATCCCATTCAATTACATTTCTAAACATGCCAACTTGTATGCCAAATAGTACAACTAAAACACATGTAAAACCAAGCATGATTCATCGACAATTTCATTAAATCACTATGGCATCAATCTATCAATAAACTTACCATTCTTAAGACATTTCATTGCCATCAAGCCATACCAAAACATACTTTATATACCATAATCACTCATGCATATTACCAACATTTTTCTAGCCACATCACATGGTTATTTACACATCTCAGACATGTTCCAAAACAACTAGCCTATACATGCCATATTTAGCTATATACACATTCAAAAGTACCAAAGTTCAGTTTGATAGTGTGGTGATGATCCTCGACGGTCCCCGAGCCTTCAGTAGCCTTGACGATCTATAAAACAGAGTAAACACACACAAAGTAAGCTTTCAAAAGCTTAGTAAGCCATATACAAATAAACTTATCACAAAAACATTCATAAACATAGAAATTTAAATTCATTAAGATATCTTCATTTCAAAACACATGGATAGCTCTTTGGCTCACTTGGTTTTCCATTGCTTGCCAATTCATCATATCTCAAACATCTCTTTGCTCAGATCTCAAACATACATATTTCTTAAATGTTCCTTTCCATCAATGCACATACTTACTAACCTTTCATACTTATACAAAGCATACATATCAACGTACCTGAAACGGATGGACAACTCACATAGTCATTCATTTCTCAGACTTGCCTGTTAAACTATTTGGAACTAAATAGGATACTCAGAGTGCTCGAAATAGTCTTACAATGCCAATGTCTCAAATGTGGTCTTACATGTAACCAAATATCGATGCCACTATCACAGACAGGGTCTTACACGAATCAATATGATGCCAATGTCCCAAACATTGTCTTACATGTAAATCTCATATCGATGCCAACATCCCGGACGTGGTCTTACACAAAATCTTGAATCAATGCCAACATCCCGAACATGGTCTTACATGATATCACATATCGAACACCTATGTCATGACATATGCAATCCTATCTATTCCTAGGTTCAGACAGGACTTCTCGAACATTGATACCTTGTCGACACATTCTCGGATTTCATAGACATAACATCTTGAGTATAATTCATAGCAATCTAAATTTCATAGGTACATAAATAACTCAATTCAACACATTTATTTGTATATTGACTTACCTCGAGTTCGGTTTAACGAAAACGGACGCGACTACTCGATTACTTTTGATTTCCCGCGATCTAAGTCCGTTTTCTTCGGTTCTTGATCTATACATATTCAAATTTAATTCTTTTATTCATCAACTCATTCAATTCAATCCAAAAACACATATTTAGGGCAATTTGCAAATTAGCCCTTACATTTTCACATTTGGACAATTTAGTCCTTATTTCACAAAACCACAAAATATACCAAATTTCATGGTACTTATGCTTGGCCGAATATCACCAATGCTCATACAAATCCACACATTTCATTTATTTCACAATTTAATCCTTCAAAATTTCATTTTCTCAATTTAATCCAAAATACTCAAAATCACCAAAAACTCAAAGACAAACTATTTTAATCTAATATGTATCTTTCATATTTCATCAATAATCATCACAAAGCTCATGTGTTCATCAATGGCACATTTCAAAATATTCATCAATTCACAAAATTGAAGCATGGGTTTCAAAGTACTCAAAGCAACGATTACAAAAACGTAGAAATTATCAAAAATCGATCAAAAACACATACCCGATTTATGCTTGAACCATGGCCGAATGAAACAAGCTCAAGCTCTTTCTTTTCTTTTAATATTCAGTGGTAAAGATGAACATTATGGCTATTATTAAACATTTTTATATTATAAATAACTTAATAATAAAATTCCAACTTTAACTTTATAATTAAACATATAAAACATATATATACAAGGCCATTAATGTCTATTAACCATGTTAATGGTTTAATTACAACATAAGGCCACCAACTTTATAAAGACATGACACTTAAGTACTTTTAACATATGGCATGCTAATTTTGCATCTTTCACAATTAGGTCCTTTTATCAATTTAAGCACCCAAACAGATAAATCAATTCACAGAAATTTCTCACATGCTTAATCATATATTGTAGACACAGAAAATAATATTAAAATATTTTTCTAACTTGGATTTGTGGTCCCGAAACCACTATTCCGACTAGGGTCTAAACTGAACTATTACAATTCTTCCCCTTAGGGATTTTCGTCCCCGAAAATCTTACCGTTAAACAAATTCAGATATTGCTGCCTCATTGAATCTTCAGGCTCCCATGTAGCCTCTTCCACTCTGTGTCGATGCCACAACACTTTCACTAACGGAATTTTCTTGTTTCTCAGCTCTTTCACTTCACGAGCTAAGATATGGATTGGTTCTTCCTCATAAGTCATATCAGATCGGATTTCAATCTCAGACGGAGGAATCACACGTGATGGATTGGATCGATATCTACGGAGCATCGAAACATGGAATACATTGTGAATCTTTTCTAGTTCAGATGGCAATAGCAATCTATAAGCAACAAGTCTAACTCGCTCAATGATCTCATACGGTTCGATGAACCTCGAACTCAACTTGCCTTTACGTCCAAATCTGAGTACTTTCTTCCACAAAGATACTTTCAAAAATACTTTATTACCCATTTCAAATTCAATGTCTTTTCTTTTCAAGTCTGCATAGGACTTCTGACGAACAGACACCGCTTTCAAACTATCACAGATCACTTTCACTTTCTGCTATGTATCTTTTATCAAATCAACCCCGTGTATCTTATTTTCACTGAGCTCAGTCCAATACAGAGGTGTTCTACATTTGCAACCATACAAAGCCTCATAAGGTGCCATTTTAATGCTCGATTGAAAACTATTATTGTACGCAAATTCAATCAATGGTGAATATTGTTCCCATGAGCCATTAAACTCAAGGATGGAACATTTCAACATGTCCTCGAGAATCTGAATAATCAGCTCTGATTGACCATCCATCTACGAGTGAAAAGTGGTACTGAAATGCAATTTCATATCTAAAGCTTCTTGCAATTTCTTCCAGAACCTTGATGTAAACCTCGGATCTCTATCAGACACAATAGACAACGGAACCCCGTGCAATCTCACAATATCAGAAATGTAAAGCTCAGCTAACTTATCAAGTGAGTAATCAGATTTCACCGAAATAATATGGGCACATTTCGTCAATCGATCAACTATGACCCAAATCGCAACTTTCTTTCTCGGAGTCAGAGGTAATCCAGAAACAAAGTCCATCGTCACTCTATCCCATTTCCACTCAGAAATCATAATCGGTTGTAGCAAACTAGATGGAACCTAATGTTTAGCTTTAACTTGCTGACAAACTAAACATTTCGAAACAAAGTCAGAAATATCTCGTTTCATACTAGACCACCAATGGTGTTGCTTCAAATCATGGTACATTTTCGTACTTGCCGGATGAACAGATAGGCGACTATTATGAGCTTCACGTAAAATCAACTGTAATAACTCAGAATTTCTCAGAACACAGATTCGATCTCGAAATCTCAAGCAATCATCATCATCAACTCGAAAATCAGAATCAGAGTTTGAACCAAATGAGCTCGTTTCACTAACATTCCATTATCTGAGCATCACATATTTGTGATAAAAACAACGATTTCGCTTTCAATTCAGCTAAAACTGAACCATCATCAGACAGGTCTAAATGAGCATTCATAGTATATAATGCAAAAATTGATTTCTGACTCAAAGCATCAGCAACAACATTTGCCTTACCCGAATGATAATCTATCATAATCTCGTAGTCTTTTAACAGTTCTAACCATCTTCTCTGTCGCAGATTCAAATCTTTTTAGGTCATCAAATATTTCAAACTTTTATGATCTAAGAACATGTGGCATTTTTCAACAAAAAGATAAATATTCAATGCGAACACAATTGTAGCTAGCTTAAGGTCGTGTGTCGGATAATTATTTTCATACGGCTTTAGTTGTCTCGAGGCATAAGCTATTACTTTGCCTTCCTGCATCAGAACGCATCCCAAACCATTCAACGAAGCATCACTAAAAATCATGAATTCTTTGCCCGATTCAGGCTGTTCCACTGCTGGAGCTTCAAACAACAGAGTTTTCAACTGATCAAAACTTTTTTGACATTTATCAAACCATTCATATCTCACATATTTCTGAAGCAATCTAGTCAACGGAGTAGCTAACATCGAAAAGCCTTTCACAAATCTTCGATAATAACCAGGAAGTCCCCGAATACTGCGAACTTCGGACACATTCTTCGGAGGCTTCCATTCCAGAATAGCAGAATTTTTACTCGGATCAACTTGTATTCCGGAGGCCGATACAATATGCCCCAGAAAACTAACTTTATGTAACCAAAATTCACATTTGTTGAATTTCGTAAATTATTGCTTTTCTCTCAGAGTTTGTAACACAATTCTTATATGCTCGGCATGCTCAGTTTCATCCCGTAAATAAATCAAAATGTCATCAATGAATGCAACAACAAATCGATCTAGGTACGGTCTGAAAATTTTTGTTCATCAGATCCATAAAAACAGTAAAAGCATTCATTAGTTCGAAAGGCACAACTAAAAACTCATAATGCCCGTACCTCGTTCTGAAAGTAGTTTTCGGAATGTCTGAATCTTTCACTCTCAACTGGTAGTATCCCGATCTCAGATCTATTTTAGAAAACACAGTGCCTCCTTTAGCTGATGAAACAAATCGTCAATCTTGGGCAACAGATATTTGTTCTTTATAGTCACTTTGTTCAACTGACAATAGTCAATGCACATTCTCATCGTGCCGTCTTTCTTTTTCACAAACAGAACAGGAGCACCCCAAGGTGAGAAACTTGGTCTTGCGAACCCTTTGTCAGTTAACTATTGCAACTGTGACTTTAACTCTTTCAATTTCATTGGTGCCATTCTATACGGAGATATTGAAATAGGGGTCGTACCAGGCAACAGATCAATGCCAAATTCAACCTCACATATCGGAGGTAATCTCGGTAGTTCTTCAGGGAATACATCAGGGAATTTACAAACAACAGGCACTGATTCAACTTTCTTTACAGATACTTTTGAGTTAATTACATAGGCAAAATAAGCTTCATAACCCTTTTTCACATAACTCCAAGCTTTCAACATAGATATTACAATAGGTAACCCAGTCAAATCATTAGACTCAACCTGAACTATTTCATCATTCAGACATCTCAAATCAATAGTCTTTCTTTTGCAGTTTACAACAGTATCATGCAATGTCAACCAATCCATACCCAAAATCATGTCAAACTTATCAAATGGTAATAGCATCAGATCAGCAGGAAAATAGATATCTCGAAACATTAACAGACAGTTCTTGTATACTTTGTCAACCAGGACACTTTTACCTAAGGGGTTCGATACTTTTATAACAAACTTAGTAGACTCTATAGATAAAGTCTTACTGGATAATAAGTTCATGCATACATACGAATGGGTAGAACCTGGGTCTATCAATGCAATCACAGAAGTATCATAAAGAGTAAATGTACCCGTTATAACCTATTTTTTGGTAAGATTTTTGGGACGAAAATTCCTTTAGGGGGAGAGTTGTAACAGCTCATTTTCTGTGATATCAGAATAGTGGTTTCAGAGCAACAAATTTGACGAGTAAATTATTATTATTTTAGTATCTATCAGATATTAGTAAGGAAATATCAAAATTTCGTTAAGAAATGATGTTTGTATGATTAATTAAGTGAAAAGAACTAAATCGTAAAAAGTGTAAAAGTAGAGTTCTATTAATTAAAAGGGTCAAATGGTTATGAAACTTTAAACTAAAGGACTTGGATGGTGAATAGACCAATTGAGGTGATAGTGGATGTTTATGGACATAATTTTGATGAAATTATTAAAGTTTTTAAAAGTTAAAATGGTAATTAGGTAGTTAACGTTATAATGGCATGTATAGATGGACTTGTAATGGTATTTAGTTGAATGTTTAGTTGACAGTTTGGTATGTATAAGTTGTGGAAGTTAGCTTGGTGACTGCCATTTGATACCTTACTAGATTGTGTGATTTTGGTTAACTTATGATGCATGTTTGGAATAACTTCTATTATATATTTGAAACGATATGGAAATGGTCAAGTTGTGGCATGTTTGGTAAGTTTTGAACTAGAATTCAATTATTGAAATGTGGTAAAACTTGCATGTTTAAGTAAGTGGTGATGAATGCATTTGAGATGCCTTTAAATGGCATATTGGTTAGTTGTGTTAGGACTTTGAAATGGTAGTTTGATTTATGTTAGGTAATGTTTAGGTTCTTTTATGTGTGCTTGAATGGATTGATAAGGTAAGCATGATATGGTAGGAAACTGGTTTGATTCTAGGTGAATTTTAGGTCCACATGGCACACGGCCTAGCGACACGACCGTGTGTCATCTAAGAGTTCTTTTGTATGCAAGTGAGTGAGTTACATGGCCTAACACACGGCCTAGCACATGATCGTGTGGGGCAACTTAGAGAACTACACAGCTTGGCACATGGGCGTGTGACATGGCCGTGTGACCTTACTCAGAGAGTTGCATAGGTGAGGACACGGGCTGGGACATGACCATGTGTCCCTAGTTCGAAGGTTACATAGCCGTGTAACCCTTATTTCCAAAATTTTATGACTTTCTCCTAAACTTTCCAAATGATTTCAAATTGGTCCCGATTCATTTTTATGATATTTTTAGGGTCTTGAGGGCTCGATTTATGGACTGTATGTATGTTTATGGTTGGATTATGATTTGTGACGTTAATGAATGAAATTAGGTTTAAATGTTTTTATTTTACGGTAATGCTTCGTAACCCTAATTCGATGACGGATACGGATTAGGGGTGTTACAGTTTTGGCCACAAAGGGAAGTTAAGTCCTAGATATTTCAGACCATATGAAATTGTGAAAGATTGGGTCTAATTGCTTATTGTTTGGCTTCGCCACCAGAGTTGCAAAAGATCCATAATATGTTTCATATATCAATGCTTCGAAAGTATCATTCTGATCCCTCTCCTGTGATACTCATATTAACGATAGAAGTACAACTTGATTTAACCTTTGAAGAAGAGCTAGTAGAGATCATAACTCGAAAAGTGAAAGAGTTAAGAAACAAACGTGTGCCATTAGTGAAAGTCTTATGGAGAAGTCATAGCCTCGAAGATGCTACTTGAGAGTCAGAAGATATGATAAGATCACACTATCTTCACTTTTTTTGAGGTAAATTTCAAGGACGAAATTGCTTAATGGAGGGGAGAATTGTAATGACCCGATTTTAACTGGTGTCGAAAAATGCAAATTCAAAATCCAGTTTTGTAAATCAAGCCCGTGAAATTATGAATAGAAGAATTTATCTGTTTAAATTTAAAAAAATACTAATGGTTGATCGAGTAATTAAATCGATAAAATCATTAATTATAGTTCTGGAACTAAATTTTAAAAGTGCAATCACTATTGAATTTTAAATAAAAAATGCATGAGGTCCTAACCACAAATTAACCGATGGAGTTAATGGTTCAAAATTCATGGTTAGTAGGATGGATTGATCATGTGTATCCATTGCCACCAATATTATTAATTATTAATCTTAATCATTCATTTCTTATTAATAAAGTTAATCAAGCTTAAGTAATTCTCTAATCCTGTGTGTATATATATGAGTGGGAGATAGAATAAGATGACCATCTTACTCCAAGCTTATGTCGTCCAAATTAGGAAGAAAAAGAAAGAAAGAAATTTCTTTCCCTTTTAAAATTAGGTCCTCAATCCTTAAGGTAAATGCGATTTTTTTTTTTGAATTTTTATGTTTTCATAATCATCTAAGCTTGGTTCTTAATACCCATGCTTTACATTTCTAGATTAATGAGTATTATTCAAGAAGCCATTAAAGGATTTATTAAGCTCTAAGCTTGATTTCTGGATGAGAATTAGAAATATGAGTTTTTGACATGTAAGGGCTAAGTTGAGAAGTAGAGAAAAATGTTGGAATTGATTAGAAACTCAATTAATCTATATAGTTTGTTTATGAAATTAAGAACTAAATTGAATAAATTGAAAGTTCTTAAGATATTTTGCTATAGACTAAAAGTACAAGGTCTCTAATGAAAGAATATGAAATTTGATTTTGATTCAATACTAAATATTGGAAAATATGAACATTTCAAATATAGGGACTAAAATGAATAAAATGTAAACTATGTTTAATTGATGTGTTTTTTCATGTGATTTAGTGGAAACTAGTACCGTTATCGTACATAGCTAAAGACAATGCCAGGTCATCTCGAAATGAAGGAAAAACGAGGGTCATACACGAGAAGCTATCTCGGTTTGTGCTTTCATGATTTAAAGTCAAATTTCATATATGGATTGTTGCAATTAGTTTGCTTAAGCTAATGAACTTGTCTTATGAATAAGTATGTATGAAATAGTGGTAATTTGTGAAAAATTGATGATATGATACGGTATGAATTGATTTGATCATGATGTGAATTGTAATGTATTAAGCTATGATATGTGAACCATATATATATTTGAAACATTAGATACCCTATTAATGGTCTCAGATAGAGTCGGGTATAGTTGGCATGTCATAGGAACAGTGTACGATATTTTACTTTAATTTATACCGATGAGGCACGAAGCACATATTATACTCCAAACATACCAATAAGGTGCTAGGAACATTTATATGTTTACTTTGATTTATACCAATGAGGCAGGGAGCGCATTTATACTACATACCTATAAGGCACTAAGTACTAGATATATTGGTGTGATGGTTGGATGATCCATGTATCCATCTTGAGCCCATGTCCAATTAATAGAGATTATGAAAGATATACCTTACCTATTGATATTTGTTATGAAATGCTAATGGTGAATGGTGTACCATGTATATTAATGTTAAAGTAATAAAAGTTGTTATGTAAAAAATCATATGATTTGATTATTATGATCCCTGGTGGCCGATACGGTTATAAAATGAATCAGTGTATTTGAGAATGTAATAAGAAAATGGAATGGTTCTTATGATATGCTATAACGTGGTTATATTTGAGATATAGTGATAAATGAATCAAATGCTAGTATATGAATGAGACAAGATTTAAAAAAACATGATTTAGATAGTAGATGAACCTATATAAAATGTACTTGATATTAGTGTACAATTTTGTTTATTT
This sequence comes from Gossypium bickii, assembly GCA_025503065.1. NCBI lineage: Eukaryota > Viridiplantae > Streptophyta > Magnoliopsida > Malvales > Malvaceae > Gossypium > Gossypium bickii. Next base: position 37,673,446 of record CP106712.1, on the reverse strand, counting down.
TCGTAAGCAGGTAATGTAGATCTCAAAGTCTCAAGGTGTTCGGCAGCATCCAAAATTCAACTCTCGACTCAACAGAGTTTGTAGAGTTTTTGTTATGCTTTTAGCAAGTGGCATGTGCTTAATGTTTGAGTTGGTCCTTAGGTTTAAGTTGTCATTTTGGTACTTATGGTAATAAATGTTTATACTTGAATATGGCCGTGTAAGTTTAGTATGTATGTGTCTAATTGTAACAACCCGATTTTGGGTCTAGTCGGAATAGTAGTTTTGGGACCACAAATCTGACGCAGTAAATTTTATTTTTATTATATTTTTATGGTCTATAGTTTTATGAAATGATTTCGTGAAAATTTCGTTCGAAAATTTTGACGTTTGGGCACTCAATTTAGTTAAAGGGATTAAATTGCAATAAGTGCAAAACTTGAGTTCTATATGTTAGAAGTGTCCAATTGCTATGAGATTTTAAATTGGAGGTCCTTAGATGGTAATTAGACCATTATATTTTAAGTTGGACAAAAAATGGACATGGTAGAGTGAAATTTCAAAGTTTGGGATTAAGGGCATTTTGGTCATTTGGGTAATAAAGACAAAATTTATCACATAAAAGATGTCATCTTCTCAATTTCATCCTCCCATGGCCAAAAACCACAAGGGTCTCCATAGCTAGGGTTTGTTCATCTTCCAAGCTTGATTGTAAGTCCGTTCTTGTCCCGTTTTTAATGATTTTTACATTTTTGAGATTGGTGTAACCTAATCAAGTTATTTCAAGGACTAATTTGAAAGAAAATCAAAGTTTAAAATTTCACCCATGTTGGATATTTGTGTATTTTGATGTTTTATGGTAGATTATGCAAATTTGGTGTTAGATAAACAACTTTTACTAAGTGATTTTTAATGAAAATGCTTAAAATGACATATTTGTAAAAGTTATAAAACATGTAGTAAAAGTGTGAATTAATGAAAAATGTGGGTTGTTATAAGCATGAGTAAGGTTCGGCTAGGCTTGGGTTTTGATGAAATTGAACATATTTCATTTTAAAAGCCTAGGGACTAAAATGTAAAAGTTGAAAAATTAGGGGCAAAGATGTAATTTTTCCATAATGTGATTTTTCGGATGAATTGAATAATACTAGTATTAAATGAGATGAATTTGCTATTATAGATCAAGAAAAACGAAGTTCAGTGAAACACCCCAAACCCGGCCCACGAGCCCTGACTGGATCTGGTATGTTCCTCGAGTAAAACGGTTAAAAATTCCTTTGTTACTTTGGAAAATCTGAGTGGTTTTGAAGAAAGATTTGCTTATGTTGGGTTCAATTGAAAACTTTGTTAATTTAGAAATCAGGGATTTATTAAAAACCTTGTTTTCATATTAAAAGATATGTCGAAATTGTTTTAAAAATATTACCTTTAAATTGAAAATAATTTGTGGTTAGGTGGCAAAACGCTTAATATTTAATTTTAAGAAAAACCATTTAACCTTGATTTAACCTTACTCGTATTGTAATATAATCAAATAAAAAGCATGCATAAAAAGTTCATACTATGGCCTCATTACATCGAAAACAAAACCCAAAATAAATCCAAAATACTTAAAATATAACAAGTTCAAAATAAAATAAAGTCCCGACCTGAGAATGGCCACCACTAAGCTCCTGCCGACCCGGTCCATCACTGAGCGTCACCTGAAAAATATTCCCACAACGGGGTGAGTCAAATAGACTCAGTGTATAGCAACCACACTAAGCCCTAATGATTCAAGCATATCAGATCATACATATACATATTCCAATTTACAAATAATGATGCATTCCCGAACCCAAAACCTAGATGCCATCCACTACACATCACTCGTACCAACCATCACACCGTGGGGACTACTAAGTCAACCCTCCATCCGCTACACATCATCGAAGGCAGTCGCTGTAGTCGACGTGCTCATCGCCCTTATAAATTCGTGGCATAGCCACCAGTTATGTATTTGTGACATAAGTCACCACATTCAGATTCCGTGACATAAGTCACCACATTCAGATATCGTGACGTAGTCACCACATTCACTTCCCCGTTCATAATCACCCATATGCCCCATATCATACAAATCATGCATAAGTCACACCATATTCCTTATTTCACATTCTTATCAATACTTCCATATGCCAAATTTTCACATCACTTATTAACATAATGTTAAGATTACGTACCTGAGCACTTTGTACCATTGCATGGTACCTTTGGCCACATTCATATTATTTTAAACACATATAACAAATTCAAGCCGTAATCTAATAAGATTTAGTGTGGGGTACACACCTGGTTCACTTAGCGAATTTACTGAAATCCCGAAACCCGATCTATCGTTTAGATCTTTAACTCCTATATTCGGCCAACCCTAACATGTTAGTAAAAAGCCATTCGACTATAAAACCAAATCCCAAAGGATTAATGTAACCAACTTCTTACCTTGCTGCCGACTGGTTACTAACCAAATCCTGAAATTTCGTGATCCTTGCCCCCTAGCAATTGACCAACACTAGACCACCTAAATAATTAGTTTCTGGCTTTTGAAAAAAATAGGAAGTAGATCTAAAACACCAAATATGGCCTTGGCCGAATACATATGTCCACTTACCTTGTGATTCTAAAATCCCGAAAAGTGCTACTTGGTTATGAAGGTGTCGAAATACCTATAGGCATAGGTTAGATTTAATTCTAACTTTAAACCACATAAAAATGGCCTCTGGCCGAATATCACATATCTCTACCTTGGATATTGAAATCCCGAATAATCCTCCTTATAGTCGACTATAATGGAAATCCCGAAAGAACCTTTCATAGTTTCGGCCAAAAAATTAAGGAGTTAGAATCTTGATTTCAGCTTTAAGAAAAGAAATAAAATGATAACAATAGATCCTTACCCTTACTACTATTGTCAACGGCACCCTTGCTTTGATCTACAGAGTATTCAGCTATGGCTAGATGTTGTTCACTTAAGTTTCGGCTTTTGGTTATTAGTAGTGATAATGGGAAAAAGATGAAACAGAATGATATGGAGGCTCAAGTATGATTCAGCTAGAGTGGAGAAGAAAGAAAGAATTGAGAGGAAGGAAAAGAAAGTGTTGGTGAGGCTTAACCAAAATTCGGCTCCAAGAGAAAGATGAAGAAAGAAGAAATTTCGGCACAACTGAAAAAAATGAGAGGAGAATAAATTTTCGGCATACCTGTACTATGATTAGCCGAAAATACCATCCAAAACATCCCCTTGGCCGGCCAACTCTTGCCTCTTATCAGGTTCCTCCTTTTTCTCCTCTTTTCTCTCTTTTTACCCATTCAGAAAATAATTCAAAATAAATCATCATTTATCTATCCACCTTAGCCGAAATTTAAAAGGAATTAAACCATATCTAAAGCTCATCTAATGAAGTCCCTATGTCGTCCACCTCTGTCCCTCTTTGCCGAAAATAAAAGCCGAAAATGTTGCTTACCTTGCTGCTCGAACTTAAGACCTACACCATGCTTGTGGCGTCACCCACTGGGCTTTAAGTGGCGCCTCCTTGCCATTTTTCCAAGCCCGTTCTTGTGTCATATTTCCCTTACAATTTTTCTTAAGGCCACTTTGCTTCAGTTCCCTCTTTTAAACTTAAAACTTACTATTTTCTAAGGCATCTCTCTACCCTCTAAAATTCTTAAAATTCATGAAACACATTATAACACACAAAGGCATGCTATTTCATATAATTAAGCAAAATGCACAAGCCCAATTTCTGGATATTACAGTTCTACCCCCTTAAAATAATTTCGTCCTCGAAATTACCTGGCTGAAATAAGTGAGGGTACTGCTGTCGCATTGCTTCTTCCGGCTTCCACGAAGCTTCTTCTGATCCATGATTACGCCATAACACTTTGACTAAAGGAACTGATTTCCTTCGTAGCACTTTTACATCTTGTTCGAAAATCTGAATAGGCTCTTCCTCGTAGGACAAATCTGGCCTTAGCTCCACCTCCTCAACTGGCACTACATGAGATGGATCCGATCAAAAATGACGTAGCATAGAAACATAGAATATGTCGTGCATCTTCTTCAACTCTGGTGGCAACTCTAACTGATATGCCACTGGTCCAACTCGTTTTAATACCCGATAAGGTCCTATAAACCTTGGACTTAACTTTCCTTTTCGTCCAAACCTCATCACTTTCTTCCAAGGCGAGACTTTAAGAAACACTTGATCTCCCACATCAAATTCTATTTCCTTCCACTTGAGATCTGCATACGACTTCTGCCTGTCAGATGCCTCCTTTAAGCGTGCCCGAATTACCTCAACCTTTTCCTCGGATTCAGCCACAATTTCTGGACCCAAAACTTGACGTTCCCCTAATTCCGTCCAACACGTAGGAGTGCGATATTTCCGTCAATACAGCGCTTCATATAGTGCCATCCGAATACTAGCCTGATAACTGTTGTTGTATGCGAATTCCGCTAACGGCAAATACTCTTCCTAACTTCCCCTGAAGTCTATTACACAGCCTCTCAACATATCCTCTAACACTTGGATTACTCAATCAGATTGACCGTCCGGTTGTGGATGAAAAGCCATAGTGAAATCCAATCTAGTGCCTAACGCTTGATGTAGAGCCTTCCAAAACCGAGACGTAAACCTTGGATCTCTATCTGAGATAATCGACACCGGCACTCCATGCAACCTCACAATCTCCACCACATACAACTTCGCCAATTTCTACAAGGAATAATCAACTCGCACTGGAATGAAATGCGCAGACTTTGTCAATCGATCCACTATCACCCATACCGAGTCCTTCTTAGTGGGCGTAAGGGGAAGCCCACTAACGAAGTCCATGGTGATTCTCTCCCACTTCCACTGCGGAATCTTGATTGGCTGAAGCAATCCTGACGGAACTTCATGTTCAGCCTTAACTTGCTGACACGTCAAGCACTTTCCTACGAATTCGGTAACTTCCCGCTTAAGACCAAAGCCACCAAAAGCTGTTTCCCTTAGGTCTCAGACAACTTAGTACCTCCAGGATGCATAGCATAAGGGCTACTATGCGATTCCTGAAGAATCTTCTGCCTTAACTCCTCATTCTTCGGCATACAGACCTTTCCCTTGAAACATAATACTCCCTCGCCATTAATACCATAATCCTCTAACTCTCCATTCTGCACTTGCTGTAACTTAGTACTTAAATCTTCATCCAACAACTGACCCTCTTTCACTTCATTCAACCATGTCGGCTTCACTTGCAACTCTGCTAGTAGACTTCCATCGTCATACAAGCTTAGATGTGCGAACATCGCCCTCAGATCTGACACTACCTTCCGACTTAGGGCATCTGCCACAACATTCGCCTTGCCCGGGTGATACTCTATAGAACAATCATAGTCCTTTAACAACTCCACCCACCTTCGCTGTCTCAGGTTCAACTCCTTCTGTGTCAACAGATACTTAAGGCTCTTGTGGTCTGTGTAGATCACCGACTTTTCTCCATAAAGATAGTGCCTCCACACCTTAAGCGCAAAGACCACGCCGCCAATTCCAAAACATGCGTCGGGTAGTTAACTTCATGCAGCCTTAATTGTCGAGACGCATAAGCGACAACCTTCCCGTCTTGCATCAGTACACAACCCAAACCTGTATGGGAAGCGTCACAATACACTACGAAATCCTTCCCTGCCTCCGGTTGAATCAAAATCGGAGCTTCAGTCAGAACCCTCTTAAGCTTCTCAAAGCTCTTCTGTTGTTTCTCTGTCCATACGAAAGGTACCTCCTTCCTCAACATCTTCATCAAAGGTGCGGCTATTGATGAGAACCCTTCCACGAATCTTCTGTAGTAGCCTGACAATCCCAAGAAACTGCGAATCTCAGCCACAGACTTAGGTTGTTTCCAATCCAACACTGCCTCAATCTTTCTGGGATCCACCCTTATTCCTTCCGCGGACACTATCTGTCCTAAGAATGCAACCTCCTTCAGCCAAAATTCACAATTGCTAAATTTAGCATAAAGCTTCTTCTCTCTTAATACTTGCAACACAACCCGAAGATCCTCATCATGCTCCTCTTCACACTTGGAGTACACTAGGATGTCGTCGATGAATACAACGACGAACCGATCCAAGTAAGGTTGAAAAACCCAGTTCATCATATCCATGAACGCAGCTGGGGCGTTCGTCAATCCAAACGGCATTATAAGAAACTCATAATGGCCATATCTTGTTCGGAAAGCTGTTTTATGGATATCTGCTTCTTTCACCTTCAACGATGATATCCTGACCTTAAATCGATCTTTGAAAACACTGCTTCCCCCTTAAGCTGATCGAACAAGTCGTCTATCCTTGGCAACAAATACTTGTTCTTGATAGTTAGCTTATTCAGCTGACGATAATCTATGCACATATGCATAGTTTCATCCTTCTTCTTTACGAACAAGATTGGTGCTCCCCACGGAGACACACTGGGTCGAATAAACCCACGATCAAGCAACTCTTGGATCTGAGCCTTGAGTTCAACCAACTCCTTTGGTGCCATTCTGTACGGGGCAATTGACACAGGAGCTGTTCCCGGAAGCAAATCAATTCCAAACTCCACCTCCCTATCCGGGGGTATTCTAGGTAACTCCTCTGGAAACACATCTTCAAATTCCCTTACAGTTCTAGCTCCACTAACTCCTCCTTCTGTTCCATCCAACGCACTTACGAAGGCCAAAAATGCCTTGCACCCTTTCCGAACCATCTTATCAGCCTTTAATGCTGAAACTACGTTAGACAAGTAGTTTCTTCTTTCTCCTATCATAATTATCGCCTCATCCTCAAGCGTCCTTAACTCCATTCGCTTAGCTGCACAATCCAATATAGCCCGATGTTCCACTAGCCAATCCATGCCAAGTATGAGGTCAAATTCTCCGAAGGGTAATTCCAATAAATCGGCAGGGAAAATCACTCCTTGAATCTCTAGAGGTGCACTCTGAAAGATCTTATTTACCACTACAGTTTGGCTTAATGGGCTTACTACAGTCATCTCCTTATCAGATAGTTCAGAGGCTACGCCTAGTATTTCAACTACGCTACATGCAACATAAGAATGGGTCGAGCCCACATCAATCAAAGCAATATAAGGCTTGTTCACTATAAGGAACGTACCGGTTATGACGTCCGGCGCGTCTCCATCCTCCCTCCGGTGAACCGCATAAACCAGACCCGGCTGTCTTGCCTCTGTATTACCAACACCTCTGCCAGGTATTCCCCGTCCTCTTCCAGCATAGTTACCTCTACCATTCAGACCACGACCTTGCTGAGGCTGCTGTCCACCTCTACCAGCCTGATTAACACCCTGACCTGTTGGGCGGCTCCCGTCTATCTTTAGATCCACACTTGAAGCATCCTCCCGTTTTCTTCCAACACTCCTCTAAGTGCATCTTCCCACACTGTGTACAAGCACGGTACTGCCCTATTGAACCAACTTGCTGACCTCGCGGCCCATCAGCTCTAAGCCTCTTTTGAACATTTCCAGACGATCCTGACGATCCAAAACCTCTCTTTTGTCTATTTCGATCAGAGTTCTGCCTTACAGAGTCCTTAATTCCTTCGGCTACCTTAGCCTTCTCTACCAACGCAGAAAACTCCCGCTCTTGATGTGGAGCTATTAACAACCTCAGATCATCCCTAAGTCCATCCTCAAACCGGACACACCGTTCATGCTCCGTAACCACTACTCCTCGAGCATACCGGCTCAACCTTAGGAATTCAGCTTCGTATTCTGCTACGGACTTATTCCCTTGAACCAGCCCCAAAAATACCTTCCTCTGCGCATCAGTGTAATGTGTGCTGACATACTTCTTCTGATACGCCGCCTTAACATACTCCCAAGTCAGATCCTCAGCTGTGGCACCATCCCGAACTGTGAGCCACCATTGATATGCTTCATCGCGTAGCAACGACACCATTCCTTTCAGTTTCTCTTCAGGGGTCAGGTCCAGCTCATCCATAATTCGTTCCGTTGCCTCCAACCAATACTCAGCTGTACTGGGTGCCACGCCGGATACGCCACGAAACACCTCAAATCCATTGGCTTGGAGTCGCTCGGGTACAGACTTTTGAGCTTCCATATTTCCACCCGCTCCAGCCACCATCTCAAGAACTCACAGCACAGCCTGCGATACAGCATCATCCCCTGTCTGATCCTGCTGCTCAACACCAACAGCTGGTGGTGGTGGTGGCGGTGGTACCTCATTCTCAGATCCTTGACCCGACCTAACGGGTTCTGACACAGTCATTCTGCCCCGACCGTGTCCTCACATATTACGACCACGTCCCCTAGAGCTCATTTCTACGTTCGCGCTTTAATCTGATTTAAGAAATTTTATGAATTAGTCCTTGTTCCACTGATTATCCGTGAAGAAATTTTATAAAAGGGTTCATTAGCAGTTCTTTCGATCAATCAAAGTTTTCGTTCAAGTTTTCTATCCTAATTCAGAGGAGCACATTCATTCAAGCATTCATTCAGTAGTATCCACCACACATATTCATCATTCATACATTTTTGTCTGTTCCTAACCCAGGGGTATTTTTGTCATTTGTCCTATAGGGGTATTTTGGTAATAAATCAAGGTCAATTTGAAAATCTTAATAAATCAGGGCACTTTGAAATTTTCAAAACTCGAGGGTACTTTTGAAAATTTTCTCAAATCAGAGGTGTAGCAGAAATTTTGAAAATAAGGGTCATTTTGGTAATTTTGTAAGTCAGGGGTAATTTCTTAAATTTTCCAAATCAGGGTACTATTTTGCGAAATGGGGGTTTCTCGTATTTTGGAAAAAAATATCTTAGTAAAAGTTGGGGTAGTATGGTAATTTAAAAATTTTTCAAACCAAGGGCATTTTAGTAATTTTACCACACTAGGTTTTAGGTAATTTAAATCAAATCGAAAATATTTGAAAAATTTTCAAACTAAATTTTGCTACCATCTAAAAAAGGGTAATTTGGTGATTTTAAAACTGAAGTTTTTATGAAAATACGGCTAATCCCTTTCGGGTTTTAGTTATTAAGTTAAGCCCGTGAATAAGTCCTCTTGGTTAGGGTGAACCGTAGCTACGCACCAGGTAGGATTCCAGCGAAGAGGAGGTGAGTCACTAGGACTGCTTAAGTACCAGGCTCTTCCGGATCCAATCCTAGACATGCGCACAATGGTTGCCACACCCTAACTCGGCGACTTAGCCACAAGTTTGTTTACTTAGGCATTAAAGTCTTATGAAATGCTATATTGGGGTAAGCTAGTCCTAGGGTTCAATAGTTCTTAATGTACTATTCTACACTCCTGATATACCCTTACTATAATTCACACAGCAGTTAGGAGTACTTACCTGGTGGACTTCGGGTCAGAGACTTAGGTGCCATGCCAGAAAAACCTGTTTATTCACAAAATTGTTCACAAAACTTGTTTGGGCCTTATTTTAAAAATGTTATGGGCTTTAAACCCAAGGTCGAGAGTTTAAAACTGGGCTCTGATACCAAGCTGAAACACCCTAAACCCGGCCCACGAGCCCTGACCGGATCTGCTATGTTCCTCGAGTAAAACGGTTAAAAATTCCTTTGTTACTTTGGAAAATCTGAGTGGTTTTGAAGAAAGATTTGCTTATGTTGGGTTCAATTGAAAACTTTGTTAATTTAGAAATCAAGGATTTATTAAAAACCTTGTTTTCATATTAAAAGATATGTCGAAATTGTTTTAAAAATATTACCTTTAAATTGAAAATAATTTGTGGTTAGGTGGCAAAACGCTTAATATTTAATTTTAAGAAAAACCATTTAACCTTGATTTAACCTTACTCGTATTGTAATATAATCAAATAAAAAGCATGCATAAAATAGTTCATACTATGGCCTCATTACATCGAAAACAAAACCCAAAATAAATCCAAAATACTTAAAATATAACAAGTTCAAAATAAAATAAAGTCCCGACCTGAGCATGGCCACCACTAAGCTCCTGCCGACCCGGTCCATCACTGAGCGTCACCTGAAAAATATTCCCACAACTGGGTGAGTCAAACAGACTCAGTGTATAGCAACCACACTAAGCCCTAATGATTCAGGCATATCAGATCATACATATACATATTCCAATTTACAAATAATGATGCATTCCCGAACCCAAAACCTAGATGCCATCCGCTACACATCACCTGTAGCAACCATCACACCGTGGGGACTACTAAGTCAACCCTCCATCTGCTACACATCATCGAAGGCAGCCGCTGCAGTCGACGTGATCACCCTTATAAATTCGTGGCATAGCCACCAGTTATGTATTTGTGACATAAGTCACCACATTCAGATTCCGTGACATAAGTCACCACATTCAGATATCGTGACATAGTCACCACATTCACTTCCCCGTTCATAATCACCCATATGCCCCATGTCATACAAATCATGCATAAGTCACACCATATTCCTTATTTCACATTCTTATCAATACTTCCATATGTTAAATTTTCACATCACTTATTAACATAATGTTAAGATTACGTACCTGAGTACTTTGTACCATTGCATGGTACCTTTGGCCACATTCATATTATTTTAAACACATATAACAAATTCAAGCCGTAATCTAATAAGATTTAGTGTGGGGTACACACCTGGTTCACTTAGCAAATTTACTGAAATCCCGAAACCCGATCTATCGCTTTAGATCTTTAATTCCTATATTCGGCCAACCCTAACATGTTAGTAAAAAGCCATTCGACTATAAAACCAAATCCCGAAGGATTAATGTAACCAACTTCTTACCTTGCTGTCGACTGGTTACTAACCAAATCCTGAAATTTCGTGATCCTTGCCCCCTAGCAATTGACCAACACTAGACCACCTAAATAATTCGTTTTCGGCTTTTGAGAAAAATAGGAAGTAGATCTAAAACACCAAATATGGCCTTGGCCGAATACATATGTCCATTTACCTTGCGATTCTAAAATCCTGAAAAGTGCTACTTGGTTATGAAGGTGTCGAAATACCTATAGGCATAGGTTAGATTTAATTCTAACTTTAAATCACATAAAAATGGCCTCTGGCCGAATATCACATAACTTTACCTTGGATATTGAAATCCTGAATAATCCTCCTTATAGTCGACTACAATGGAAATCTCGAAAGAACCTTTCATAGTTTCGGCCAAATCATTAAGGCGTTAGAATCTTGATTTCGGCTTTAAGAAAAGAAATAAAATGATAACAATAGATCCTTACCCTTACTACTATTGTCGACGGCACCCTTGCTTTGATCTACAGAGTATTCGGCTTTGGCTAGATGTTGTTCACTTAAGTTTTGAGTTTTGGTTATTAGTAGTGATAATGGGAAAAAGATGAAACATAATGATATGGAGGCTCAAGTATGATTCGGCTAGAGTGGGGAAGAAAGAAAGAATTGAGAGGAAGGAAAAGAAAGTGTTGGTGAGGCTTAACCAAAATTCGACTCCAAGAGAAAGATGAAGAAAGAAGAAATTTCGGCACAACTGAAAAAAATGAGAGGAGAATGAATTTTCAGCATACCTATACTATGATTAGCCGAAAATACCATCCAAAACATCCCCTTGGCCGGCCAACTCTTGCCTCTTATCAGGTTCCTCCTTTTTCTCCTCTTTTCTCTCTTTTTACCCATTCAAAAAATAATTCAAAATAAATTATCATTTATCTATCCACCTTAGCCGAAATTTAAAAGGAATTAAACCATATCTAAAGCTCATCTAATGAAGTCCCTATGTCGTCCACCTCTCTCCCTCTTTGCCGAAAATAAAACCCAAAAATGTTGCTTCCCTTGCTGCTCGAACTTAAGACCTGCACCATGCTTGTGGCATCACCAACTGGGCTTTAAGTGGCACCTCCTTGCCACTTTTCCAAGCCCGTTCTTGTGTCATATTTCCCTTACAATTTTTCTTAAGGCCACTTTGCTTCAGTTCCCTCTTTTAAACTTAAAACTTACTATTTTCTAAGGCATCTCTCTACCCTCTAAAATTCTTAAAATTCATGAAACACATTATAACACACAAAGGCATGTTATTTTATATAATTAAGCAAAATGCACAAGCCCAATTTCTGGATATTACATTCAGACCTAGATTGGGGGGAAAAATAAAGTGTTTGACGATTAGGTCCATTTTCGCTATTTTTGTATCGAGGTAAGTTCATAGGTAAATAATGTAATGCTATATTTGTATTTTAATGTTTTGATATTGCATGAAATGTATGATTGATTCTATGAGTATATTCGACAAAGTTTCGGCAAGAGAGAAATCCCGGTTGAACCTTAGGAATAAATTAGGATACAAGTGACATGTCACTAGAAGCCCATGTGATTATGTGATTTATGTGTCCTGGGTACTGGTCCTATACGTCCTACTGGTGGTTGGGTATACTTGCATATGTTGCAGATACCTGACAGCTTGTGTGAGCAGCACTACATAGCTACGTCTTGACTGACAGCTTGTGTGAGCTGGCCCGTGGATTTGCTCTAGAGGGAGCTTATATGTGTTATGAGAATTGTGATAGCATTGAATACATATGTGCCACTTATGTGCAAAGTTTTTCGTGTATCCGATAGTATTCCAAGTGGTTCAACGGGTATGTCAAAGATGAGAAAGTATGTGATTATGTTACGAGTTGGTACAGGTATGTACGACAAACTCAAAGGAAATGAATTCGGTATATGATGAACTATTGGTAAGAATGTGATTGAGTATGTTAGGTTCATGAGGTTTTAATGACATTTAGGTTGATATACGTATGTTACTTATATGGCAATTGTATGGTTAATGTTGTTCATTATTTGCATATGAACTTACTAAGCTATATAGCTTACTTCATTTTCTTTCCCTTGCCTTATAGTGTAACAGCCCGGTTTAGTCCCTAGTCAGAACAGTGGTTTTGAGACCATAAATATGAGGTCAAAAAAACAATATTTAAATGTTATTTTTAGTGTTATTAGTATGTAATTGAGCATGTATGAAAATTCTGTGTGAAAATTTTATCCATTGTGAGCTGAATTATGAAAAAGGACTGAATCGCGTAAGTTGTAAAAGCTGTGTGCTAATTGTTAAAGTGCTAAATTTTCATGACTTTTTAAATGAGGGGTCCTTATGTTGTAAATGGACCATTACTAGGGGAAATGGGCATAAATTGATATATATTAGATGAATTTATAATGTTTAAATGAAGGGCAAAATGGTAAACTTTGTGCTAATGTTAATATAATAAAACAAAACCAACACTTGGTGGGTGTTCATATTTATCACCACCGAATATTGAAGAAAGAATAGGGGTTGAAGCCCTTTTAAATTTTGGCAACTTCAAGCTTCAATTAGTAAGTGTTTTGTGTTCGATTTTTGTTAGTTTCTATGTTTTTTGATCGTTGCTTCGTGCTTTTTCAAACCCATGCTTAAATTTTGGAAATTGATGGTGATTTTAAGATATGTCATTGATGAATGCTTGAGCTTTGTGATAGTTGTTAACAAATTATGAAAGATATGTCAATGATAAACATATTTTGTCTTGGAATTTTTAGTGAAATTGAATATTTGGGTTTAATCGAGAAAATGAGAAATTGGAGGACTAAAATGTGAAATAAATGAAATGTGCGGACTTGTATGAACATAGAGAGAATTCGGCTAGGCATGGGTGAAGTGAAATTATGTGTATTTTGTGATTTTGTGAATTAGGGACAAAAGTGTCGAAATGTGAAAATGTGAAGACTATTATGTAAAATGCCCTAAATATGTGTGTTTGGACTAAAATGAATGATTTGGTGATTGAATGGGCTGAATTTGAATGTGTATAGACCAAGAAAGGAGACGTTCGGATCGAGATCAAGGCAAAGACAAAGTACTCGATTAATCGACCGTTTCGGTATTTCAACGTCCGAGGTAATTTTGGATATAATAGTAGTTATAAACTATATCTATGTGATGTGAATTGAATGAATAAATATGTAACACCCCAAACCCGGTCAAATGCTACGACCGAATCTGGTATGTTACAATTAAGAAAATTTTGAAAAAGACTAACTACAACCACGAGTTGAGAAAAATTTTGTGTATCGTTACTATCTTTAAAGGAAATTTAAAGTAGTGGTTAATTTGAACCGAGTTACGAAATCAAGTTTATTTAACGAAAGTCGAATTTAAAGAATTTCATAAAGCTATCAGTTTGAAAACAATGTTGCGGTTTCTAATTGAAAATTTTAATCAATTTCTTACTCTTTACCCCTCTTCCGTTAGTCGTTTGGAAATCGTTTACTCAACGTTTTAATCTTAGGAAACTCCCACTTTGATTATTTAATAGTCATGCTATGTCAATTTCAAAGTAAAGTCCAAGTAAAAGTTTAAGTGGCCTTATTACAATACCAAAACCCAAACTTAATAGTGAAATTTAAGAAATAACGAAAACAAAAATACTTCGAGCATTATGCATGGCCACCTCGAGTCCGCCTCGGCTCCGAATCCGCGATCTAGTGATTACCTGTAAAATTTAGCAGAGGGGTGAGTCACCGAGACTCAGTGTGTAAATTCCCATTAGACGAACTCTGGGCTTACCGCCTATTGAGGCCCATTGGCCTTAGCCCACACAATCAATATATTAAGTATGTATGCGATGCAACCTAAACCCACCTATTTTTCATCCTCTACAACACCTGAATCAGCCAATCACCCATGGCACCAAGCCACTGTGGTTCCAGACCACCGTGATACCAGATCACTGTGACAGAGTCACTAATAATATTATGTGTAGGGCCAACCCACCGTGGTTCAAAACCACTATGACAATCCCGAGTAAATATACGTGGGGCCAACCCACTGTGGTACCAAACCACTGAGACGAGTCACTAAATCATATATACGTGGTATTAAATCACCGTGGTACCAAACCATTGAGACATAGTCACTGAATAATATATGTGGGGCCAACCCACTGTGGTACCAAACCATTGTGACAGTCCCTAAATAGAACTTCCCCTTTCGCATCATATCCCAAGTCCATGCATATGTTAACATACTGAAATGAATGATCATGTTTTGGATGTAAACAGCCAATTAATTCATACATACACATATTTCAAACATGAAGTTGTAGTGGAACTTACCCGGTGTCTCTAACCTTACCCCTAAGGGTACCTCGACTGTCAATTCAGTCATTTCAGCTTTCAGCCAACACAGTTATTAACATAATTAATATACAGAGTGTGTGAGAGTTACACACCTGGTAACGCGTAACACTAGGCTTTCTATGTCGACGCTTTCCCTACCAGAGACAACGGTTATCTGCCTATCCCAGGCAGACGTCGGCTTTCTACCACAGCCCGGTAGAAAATCTCGAACCGCCGACAACACCCGTCTTTTAAACTTAGGAGCCGCAAATATGGGTTCGCTCCCTTCCCTTGATTTATCGATACTTGCACCCATGGAGACACTTGCTCAATATAATACCATAACAGAAGCAACGGTTATCTAACTGATAAACCATAAAAGTAACATATTTTAGGCCCACATTTAGCATGCTTTTGGATAATTTAAGCCTCAATTTATGTAAAAAGGTGCTCTTAATCCTTTCTTGTCATGTCTTATACTCAGGAAAGCACCTAAGGATGAAAAGAACATAAAACGGGCTTAAAACGGAGTAAATGGGCCAATTCACGAAATCGACACAGCCTAGACTTCAAGCTACACGGTCGTGCCTCATTAAATTACTAGAACACGGCCTGGACCTCGATAAACACGATCGTGCCTCATTAAAAGTCCAAACACGGCCTGGCCACGATTCACATGGGTGTGTGCCATGGCCGTGCCCCTGTCGCTGGAAAGAGCAATTTCATTCGGGAAAGGAAACTTGGAGGTAAAGAAACACATTCCAAAGCCGATTCAAACACCCTAGTAGGAATTCTACTTAAATTAAGATACTTAGTGGCCAAGTAAGGCATCACAAAGTCTATATAAACACCCAATGGGGCAACTTGAAAGGGGAGTTCGGTAGAAGCCGAAACCGGAGGCGAGCTAGGCCAATGAGGCAAGCCGGAAAGGTCAGAATTGTGGGAATTCTACTCAAGAAGTCAGAAAGGCAACTTGAAGTTAGCCAGTTGATCCATCCTAAGAAGTCGGAATTATACTCAAGATGGCAGAATTCTCCTTCAATTCCTTCAGGGAGTTTTAGGAATTTCTTATGTTTTGCTTTATCTTTTCTCTTGAGATGTTTTCTTTCTTAGTTATGAACTAAACCCCTCAGATACCTGAAGGGGATGAAACCTAGATGAATCTTGTTATTTGATTTTTGAATTTTATGATAAATACTTAGTTTATTCTTAATTATGCATGCTTAATCCAAATCTGATGTGCTTAGGTGGAGGAGGAATAGACCCCGCTTAAGAGTAGATCTAGCGCAATTAAGCGGAGTTGATCGAACGCCTAGAGATAGGGTTACAAGATTTTACCAAATTAGGGTGAAACCTAATATGGGAATCCATAGATCGATTTACAGCTATTCTAAGGGGTTATTATAAGAGAACGAGAGTTCCACTATTTAACCTAGGGTTAGACGTTAATCGCCTCGAGAGAGGGTTTACCATAGGTTAGGGAGTCCTACGGATCAAGCTAAGTAAATAAATCATATGATTCAGGGTTAATTAACAAGTGAAGTCTAGGTGGATTCTTCCTGAGGGTATCGTCATGATCAATTGATTTTTTCTTCAGGTATTTCTCAATTCGTTCTTTTTTTCTTAGTGTTCTTAGTCTAGTTGTCGTTAATTTAGATTAAAACAAACTTCACTTTCTTTTTAAGGCTAAATAATAAAAAGAAAGTTAGTATTAGTACTTTTAGTTCCTTTGGGTTCGATATCTGGTCTTGCCTAAACTATACTACTTTTGATAGGTACACTTGCCTTTAATCATTTTCAGAGTTAGTTTTCAGGTTCGATCATTCTTTTATAAATTTTAAAGCTCTAATTTCAGAGATCAAGTTTTTGGCGCCGTTGCCGGGGAACTAAAATAATAAGAAAACTCTATTTTTATTACTTTAGCCATTATTTTTATTTTTGTTTTTAGGTTAATTTTTAAGTTTGCTAATTTTTCTTTCTTTTATTTTCAGGTACCTCTAGTTTCTGACTAGAAGGAACCCGAGAGGACCTTTAGTATACGACAATGATATTGAAGCAACCGCTCATAGGAATCACCGAGAAATCAGGCGAGCCTTAAATTACACAGAGGAAAATCAATAAGGTAGATCCAATCCTACTGAAGGGATGGACGAGACTATTCCACAACCCCATGATGTGGGGGAACGCAACGCTCCACGCACCATGTTTGATTACACTAAACCGTATTTAACAGGAGTGGAATCAAGTATTGTTAGGCCTGCTATAGCCGCTAATAATTTATTAGAGCCTAACACAATACAAATGATTCAACAGTTTGTTTAATTTGATGGTTTGCGGGACAAAGACCCAAATACTCATATAGCTAATTTCTTAGAGTTCTGTGATACCTTTAAAATAAATAGCGTTTCTGATGATGCCATACGTCTTTGGTTATTCCCTTTTTCATTAAGAAATAAAGCCAAACAGT
Organism: Gossypium bickii; assembly: GCA_025503065.1. Classification (NCBI taxonomy): domain Eukaryota; kingdom Viridiplantae; phylum Streptophyta; class Magnoliopsida; order Malvales; family Malvaceae; genus Gossypium; species Gossypium bickii. The sequence goes on along the minus strand of CP106712.1, from coordinate 37,655,836 downwards.
GGTTAAAGTCGTTACAACGAGGATCAATCACTACATGGGATCAAATGACCGAAAAGTTTTTATTGAAATGTTTCCCACCGGCCAAAACGGCTAAATTAAGGAATGATATCTCTTCTTTTGTGCAGATGGATTTAGAAACATTATACGACGCATGGGAGAGATACAAGGATCTCTTGAGAAGGTGTCCACACCATGGTTTACCCTTGTGGCTACAAGTCCAAACATTCTATAATGGTGTAAACCCCTCAACGAGGCAACTAATCGACTCAGCCGCTAGTGGAACCCTGAAAACAAAAATCCTGAAGCAGTGTGAGTTCATTGAAGAGATGTCACTGAATAATTATCACTGGCAAGTTACAAGGACGAAACTGACAAAATCAGCAGGAGCTTTCAACATAGACAAAATAACCATGCTATCAACACAGATGGAGATAATGAATAAAAAGCTTGATAATTTGTGTTCTTCGCAGGTACACCTAGTAATGCAATATGACTCGAATCCAGAAGGCGTGATGAATCCTGCGTACCCACCCTACAAATATGGCATGGAGAACGAACAAGTCCACTATATGGGTAACTACTCTAGTCCTCAAAATAATTTTTATAATGACACTTATAATGCAGGTTGGAGGTACCATCCCAATTTCTCGTGGAATGATCAAAGATTTTCAACAACCACCTCACCAATAAGAAGAGGAGTCGAACATTGAAGAGATGCTGACAAAATTCATGGCAACCACAGATACCCGTCTCCAAGACACTGAGAAAACATTTAAAAGTCAACAAACACCGGTTGAAGAGAACAAGAACTGATTAGAGGAAGTACTAAGTCAGTAAGGGAAGTCACTAAGGCAGTCGAACAACTCGCAAAGCTAATGTTAGAACGACCGCAAGGGTGTCTACCAAGCCATACTGAAATTAATCCAAAGGAGCACATCCAAACCATAACAGCTTAGGAAAAACCAGAGTTAGTCGAACCCAATCCAATACAAGAAAACAAGGTAGACGAAGGTAAAGTCGAGGTGACACAAGAAAAGCCAAAACCGGTAATCAAAGAATACCAACCTCGCATTCCTTACTCCGAAGCATTAAAGAGAGACGATACAGAGGAATAGTTCGGTAAGTTTCTTAAACTTTTAAAAAAATTACATATTAACTTACCCCTTCTTGAAGCTCTTTCGCAGATGCCAGACTCTAGAAAATTTTTAAGGGAGCTGTTAACGAAAAAGCAAAGGATAGATGAGGAATCACATGTGGAACTCAACGCAAAGTGCTCGGCAATTCTACAAAATAGGCTACCACAGAAATTAAAAGATTCAGGGAGTTTTACAATTCCATGCATAATTGGTAGTTTATCTATAGAAAATGCATTAGCCGATTTAGGGGCAAGCATAAATGTTATGCCTTATAAACTGTTTAAATAACTAGGTCTAGGGAAACCCAAACAAACTAGGATGAGCGTTCAATTAACTGATAAAACTATCAGAATTCCTAGGGGTATAATAGAAAATGTTCTAATCAAAATTGATAAATTCGTATTCCCAATAAAATTTGTCATTTTAGACATGGATGAGGACAATAATTTCCTTTAATTTTAGGAAGACTCTTCTTAGCAACTGCCAAAGCTAAAATTGATATCTATGCAGGTGAACTCATATTTTGCGTAGGCGACGAAATAGTCACTCTTCAAGCTCTTGACTCGGCCAGAACATCAAGTGATAAAGAATACCAACCTCGTGCGCCATATCCCGATATAATAAAGAAAGACCACACAGAGGAAGAATTTGGTGAACTCACACTTCATGTAGACGGCGAAACAATCACTCTACAAGCTTTTGACTCAACTAGGACATCGAGTAATAAAGGTACGAATGATAATTTTATTGATAACCATTTGGTTCAACCTTCTTTACAGGAATCATCACGAAATCATCTAGCTGAGCTAGGTCTTAGACCGTGTGCCAACAAAGAAGAATTAGATGAGGAACGAAGCCTTAGGGTCGACAAACTAGAAGAGTGGACAACACAATATAAAAAAGAACTGGAACCACACGAAGTGAAACCGACGAAAACCCCAGACGAGCTAATAGGAACAACAAATCACATCAAAATAGAGGATCATGTATTGTTGAATAAGGAAGACCCTCGAATCACCAATTCAGACCTCAAGGCAAACGAAGAAATCACTTTTGAGGTACTTAATGTCTTCCTATACGAGACAATCGAGGTAAGCAATCCTAAATTCAGCACTTTTGTAAAACACTACTCGACTGAAACTTTATATCAAAAATCGAGTTGAGCGCATGAGAAAGGATTTTCACCTCCTCAAACCACCTTAACCATTCAAATAACAGGTAAAGTCTAGCTCAAGATTTTAAACGAGCGCTTCTCGGGAGGCAACCCGAGCACTAACCCTACTAATTAGTTTAGTTTTTCTTTTCATATTTAGGCACAGGTTTCCACACCCACACGGCTTTGCACACGGCAGTGGCCGTGGCCGTGTGAACACCAAGGGTCGGTACAAGGGCGTGGACAGTATCACTATTTAATTATTTAATTTTATTTTTATTATATTTTTATTTTTATTTTTATTTTTATTTTTATCTTCTTTATTATTTTGTTTTTATGTCATTTAGATTTAGCTTAGGACACAATAAAATTCAACCGGCTGCTTCAAGGATTCAACTTCAAAAGGTTCGAGACGCTTCCCCACGATCACCTCCAATTCTATCCGGTTTCTTTTCATTGAATTCATCCAAAAATCAGGAAGTTTCACTTCTCTCCCTCTCTTTTGATTATCCTACTATACGCTATTATCTATCTTTGCACATTAGGGCAATGTACATCTTAAGTGTGGGGGGGTTAACTATAGTATTATTTGAAAATCCCTGAATTATGCCTTATTCTAAAGTAAGTCTCCCATATTATGATTAGAATGAAATTTCCTTTGATTTATGATTCTTTTTTATGTGTTTTGTATTAAGTCATTGATAATTGTGCATTGATGATTAAATTTGAAGGATACTAGAGAATCAAGCATGACAAGTCTATTTTTCAAAAATTAAAAAAAAATTTCTAGGTTATCTACCTGAATTTGAATATTACTTTGAAGTTTGAAATTTACGAGGTTGACATCAAAAACCCATAATTTTTTGTGAGACTTTGAGCCTTATAGAGCATATATTCTTTTTCATGCTCACTTTTTGATTATGAGTGTGTCAACATTGTACTGTTATTCTAGAACTTGCCTTAACTATACATGTTGAGACCACAGTTATGATTTCATATACAGAGATGATAAAGGCACCTAGGATCTAACCCACTTACTCCATCAAAAAGCCTACCTTCATAATTAACCCCTAGTGAACCCCGTTGATCCTTACAAACCCTTTTTATTGACTTAACCACTAATTTTAACCCAGAGCCTTTTGTATTTATTATCACCATATTTTTTAACTACCCTTTTTGTCGAGATTTGATTTTGAGCAATTGCCTAACTATGTTCTATATTTCAGTTGTTAAAGTTCCTTCTTATTATTGTAACAAGTAGTTTGTTCTTAAAAAAAAAAACCCCGAAGTATATTCATTATTAATTTGTGATTAGGTGAGCTTACACATTAAAATTCAAAAGTCTTGAAGAAAAAGCTCGTATTACAATATTAGTATTACAAATTTTCATTTGATGCAATTAATTATCATTAGTTCGTATTTCTAGTTAGGTAATTTGTCAAGTCAATCTCGATTCTAACCTTCTAATTTAGCCTTTATCCATACCCTTAACCTAAGCCCCGTTACAACCCTATTAAAGACCTTTTGATTTGTGTATCATCTCATTTTACAGTGGTGGAGATTTGATTTTCATGCAAGCCTATGGGATTAACTTTTCATGTTTGACTTATGAGTGATCTTCTGATTTTGAACCTTAAACACTTTTTGAGTGATTTGAGTGAATCTTTTGTGAGGATGTCAATCCTTGTAGGTTTTGAATTAAAGGTAATTATTTAGATAAAGGGAAACCCCTATGTTTTCAAGCTAAAAATATATGACTTTGATTGTTTAAATCTTTAGGACTCTTTGAGTTGAATTATCCATGTATGGATTATCTTTGAATTATGATAAAGCATGATTGATTAATTTTATGAATCAAGGAAATTTGTTTTAATTGTAAGTTGAGAATTTTGCTTGAGGACAAGCAAAAGCTTAAGTGTGGGGGTATTTGATAAACCATAAAAGTAACATATTTTAGGCCCACATTTAGCATGCTTTTGATAATTTAAGCCTCGATTTATGTAAAAAGGTGCTCTTAATCCTTTCTTGTCATGTCTTATACTCAGGAAAGCACCCAAGGATGAAAAGAACATAAAACAGGCTTAAAATGGAGTAAATGGGCCAATTCATGAAATCGACACAGCCTAGACTTCAAGCCACACGGCCGTGCCTCATTAAATTACTAGAACACGGCCTGGACCCCGATAAACACGGTCGTGCCTCATTAAAATTCCAAACACGGCCTGGCCACGATTCACACGGTCGTGTGCCATGGCCATGTCCCTGTCGTTGGAAAGAGCAATTTCATTCGGGAAAGGATACTTGGAGGTAAAGAAACACATTCCAAAGCCTATTCAAACACCCAAGTAGGAATTCTACTTAAATTAGGATACCTAATGGCCAAGTAAGGCGTCACAAAGTCTATACAAACACCCAAGGGGGCAACTTGAAAGGGGAGTTCGGCAGAAGCCAAAACCGCAGGCGAGCTAGGCCAAGGAGCCAAGTCAGAAAGGTCAGAATTGTGGGAATCGCTTGAAGGTAGCCAGTTGATCCATCCCAAGAAGCCTGGATTATACTCAAGACAGTAGAATTCTCCTTCAATTCCTTCAGGGAGTTTTAGGAATTTCTTATGTTTTGCTTTATCTTTTCTCTTGAGATGTTTTCTTTCTTAGTTATGAACTAAACCCCTCAGAAACCTGAAGGGGATGAAACCTAGATGAATCTTGTTATTTGATTTCTGAATTTTATGATAAATACTTAGTTTGTTCTTAATTATGCATGCTTAATCCAAATCTAATGTGCTTAGGTGAAGGAGGAATAGACCCTGCTTAAGAGTAGATCTAGCGCAATTAAGCGGAGTTGATCAAACGCCTAGAGATAGGGTTACGAGATTTTGCCGGATTAGGGTGAAACCTAATATGGGAATCCATAGATCGGTTTACTGTTATTCTAGGGGGTTATTATAAGAGAATGAGAGTTCCACTAATTAACCTAGGGTTAGACGTTATTTGCCTCGAGAGAGGGTTTAGCATAGGTTAGGGAGTCCTACAGATCAAGCTAAGTAAATTAATCATATGATTCAAGGTTAATTAACAAGTGAAGTCTAGGTGGATTCTTCCTGAGGGTATTGTCGTGATCAATTGAGTTTTTCTTCAAGTATTTCCCAATTCGTTGTTTTTGTCTTAGTGTTCTTTGTCTAGTTGTCGTTAATTTAGATTAAAACAAACTTCACTTTATTTTTAAGACTAAACCTCTTCTAGCTCTCATTATCTGTATTAAAAGTTTTATTAAGTTTTAGTTAGTTCCAGTATTTACGCCGATGTCTTATGAGAGTGTTATGTAAAGCATTGCAGTCGTAAAACTTCTACAATTTTAGTTCCCTTTGGGCTTTAGTTTTACTCTAGGCATATTCTAAAAGTATCCCACTATCTACAGTATAGCAGTTCAAAATAACTAAGTATCAAGAGAACTTACTTTGTTCGACGTCGGAGACTCGGTGTGCCATCCAGCAAGAATTTCCAAAGTATTCTACTAAAAAATATTTAAAATCAATAATAAGGCCCATTTTCACAGCCCGAGCTTTGCAATCGGGCTCTGATACCACTAATGTAACACGACAAACCTGACCTAGAAGTTAGGCTCGAATTCGGCGTGTCACCTTGAAGTGTTTTTGCAAAAACCTTGTTTTCATTGAAAACCCTTCTAGAGAAAAGTTAAGTAAAATCCAGTTTGCTTTCAAAATGAAGTGTATCAAAAAAAAAAAAAAAACATTTCCCCTAAGCTCGTTCTTAAAACACAATTATTTTCAAAAACTTGAAATTCCCTTAAAAGAAATAAATCCAGGTTCCGTTTCAAAATTACAATACATAGTGGAAGTAATGGAATAATAACTAGAGGAAAACCTTCTTACAATCCGAAATAGAATAATAACTAGAGGAAAACCTTCTTACAATCCGAAATAAAATAACTTAAAATCTAGAATTTAGACATTTAGAAAAACCGGTCTAATCATCTTACTAGTTGGCCAGCTCTGAGTCCCTCCATCCGTCAAACCGCCTACTGAGAATTACCTAAGAAAAATAAAAGGAGTGAGTTTTCGAAAACTCAGTGTGTACGACCCTCGTCAAACAAATAGCATACATATAATATTATTAACATAACAATATCATACATGCAATGCTGTGCAAACCCTCCCCAAATAATCCATCCGGTACACATCATCTCCATCCTGCCAAAACACATCTGTGGGGATTTCTAAATCGACCCACCCATCCGATACTCATCAAGGTCAGCATGGTTGCGGTACTACCAAATGTTGCAGCAAAGCTACTAATCATATAATGGGCTTAAAAAGCCATCGGTGGATCCACAGTTGTCAAGCAACCATGCGATCATCATATACTTCCTCCATTCCGTAATTCCTGCCTATATGCAACCTGAACAGAATATCATATGAATGCAACAAATGTACATGTAACACCCATAAATCTTACCTTCAACATATAGGGGTATTCTAGTCATTTGACACATCAAGGGTATTTCGGTAATTCTACCCTACAGGGGTATTTCAGTAATTCTTAATAGTATGGGTCTTAATTACGAACCTTGGCCCGTCAACAAGTCCTCGCGGCTAAAGTGAACAGACACTACGCACCAGGTAGGATTCCAGAGAAGAGGAGGTGGGTCATTAAGATCGCTTAAGTACCACCCTCTCCCTATATCCAATCCTAGACATGCGTATGCTCATTGCCACACCTAAACCTTATGACTTGTTCACAGTCGCACTTAATAAATTATTAAAGTTTTATGTAAGGTTAAGCAATTTACCAAATACTAAGCCCAAGACCCCTTACAAAGCCCAAACAAATTCACATGCGTTCATATGGCCCACCAGGCCCAATCTTATTCGTATGGCCCACTAGGCCCAAATCACAATCATATGGCCCATCTGGCCCAATCACATTCATAGGGCCCATCTGGACCACTCAATTCCAAGCCATGTAACCAGCATGACTAGTTCATCACTCATTACCAGACCATCAAATTCACCTATTTTGAGCCTACTGCCCATCAGGCCCATTTTGCCCATTCTGGCCCGATTGGCCAAAACACGGACCAAGTCCATGAGATCGCTCATGGGGCCTTTGATAACGTATCAATTTTCCCTTACGAGTGTTCACGCACTCGCAAGACTGTCGTAGCCAAAATTTTTAGCTTTTCAGCTTTTCGGCATTTCGGGATTTGCCGATCTAATGTGTGTGTAGTGTATGTACACACCTGATAACAAAACGCGCTGCGATCTCCTTAGCAATGATCCTACAAATGATATCACTCAAAGATTAATCACAAATACTTATCGAATACTTTACCAAATGCCAAAGTCTCACCTTAACCTTACCTGAAACACCAAGCCTTATTAGCCCTTCTTTTATCACTAGTCACGCGTATCTCCTAAATCTGCATCACTCTTAATCATTAAAAACAAAATAATAGGTGACTTGTATCCAACACAAGTCCCCTTTTCCCTATCTATGACCATTTAGCCAACACCTAAACCATAATTGAGAATACTTACCCAAGAAGCAATCGGCCTAAGAGGTTTTGGCTTTTGAGATTAATATAGTGAAATGGGTTATTCGGTGCAAATAGGAAGAAGGAGAGAAGAAGGAATCGGCTAAAACCAAAGGTGAATCAAAAGAGAATTTGAGAAGAAAAAGTATGGAAGGTCGGCAAGCAAGGAAGGAATTTGGCTTCTGAGTACTTAGAGAGAAAAAAGTGTTTCAGCAACTCAAAAATGAGGAATTCGACTAAAGGGAAAAAAACAATTTTGACATTACCCTAGAACCCTAAAATCGACACCTATTTATAGCCTATAGCCGAATTTCCTATCCCCAAATTCCCAATTCAGCTCAACCTCTTCCACATATCTCATCTCCTAATTTTTCTCCACGATAAGCTCCTCAATCCCTTCCTAACTTTTCTCTTCTGATCGCTCTCCTTAGAGTCCATCATCACACCATTCCAACCTTCTAGAAGGCCAAAATTAAACTCCTAAAATAATACTAAGCTAGGATTCGAACCTAGGATCTCCTTGCTAGCCCATAACGCCACCTTCCTATACCCTAAGTGGCGTAACTTAGCCACTCCACCACAAGGCTCTTTGATGCCATTTTTCCCTATTTTTATTTAAAAGCCCAACTATTCACCGCCCTGGTTCCTTTAATAATTAATTAAAAAATTCCTTCTCCTCAAAGTTCGAACCCAGAACTTCTCCAACACCCCTAGACACTCCAAGTTCATTAACCCTCAAGGCCCACATGCCAATTGTCACTTTCTCGCTCACTTAAAAATTTTCTGAGACCCAAAGCCTAAAGTCCAACTCTTCTATGCCCAAAAATTTGGGGTGTTACACAATAATTCTCTTGGTTTAGTAAAGTTGACTTATTTTGAGTATGGCATGTATAAGAACTTAGTCATTTTGTGTTATGTCATATTTGAAAGCCAAAGTGTTAGCTACTAATGTCATACAGTCATTTTATAAATGACCATTTGGAATTGGCTGATATTTGTCAAGTTTCATATTTTAATGGTGATGAGTTTTATGAAGTGAAAGTTCATGCAAATGATGGAGTAAATTGTGAAGTGTATGAATGATGATTAGTGGTTCTTCATAGTGTATTATTGTCATGTTATGTGTTGCTTGTGTTGGTATATGTGTGTTTATGTTTCAGAGCTGCAATTGGCTTGGAAAATAGCCTTCTAATTGTCCACACGGGTAGACACATGGGCATGTGTCTAGGCCATGTGCGACACACAGTCAACCCCATGGGTGTGTTGATAGGTCGTGTGTCCTCTGCATCAAATTTGCGAGAATTCGATTCGTCACACAGGCCAGCACACGGGCTTGTGCCTAGGTCGTGTGCCCCTTAAGAGTTACTGATGTCATAAATAGAATACCCAGGTTTTCACACACGGGTGAGGACACGAGCGTGTCTTTGGCCCTTGTCTAGGCTGTGTAAAGGACACGGGCCAAAGACAAGGGTGTGTCTAGGCCGTGTGAGGGGCACGGGCCAAAGACACTAGCGTGTGCCCAGCCGTGTGAAAACCCCTGTAGGTTCGAAATGAAAAATAAATTCTACACTGGCTAGGGACATGGACGTGTTTGACCACACAGCTTACCCACACGGGCATGTCCCATTTCACACGGGCGTGTGGCCTTGTTTAGATAAAAAAATTCTAAGTACGCAAAAGTTTTTGGTTAAATTCTGAAACCCTCCGTATGCATGTTTAACGCCTCGTAGGCCCATAATAAGGATGATATGAAAGTGAATGAAAAGTTTTAAGTTGAAAAGAAATTTTATAGCCCAAAGTTGTATATTCAAGCAAGTTAAGTCCAATAATGCCTCGTACCTGAATCCAGAGTTGAATTACAGGGAAGGGATGTTATAGTAAATAAGTGAGTGTAGGTTGGCTGTGTGCGATACCGCCGTATTTATCATTATTGGTGGGCTGTGTGCGATACCACCATGAAAATGTGACTATTTGTGGGCTATGTGCGATACCATCGTGTTATTTATTAGTGGTGGGCTGTGTGCGATACCACTGTGTTATTCATTAGCGGTGAGTTGTATGCGAAACCACCCTATATTCGGTATTATTCCAAAGTGCTTATCGAGAAACCTTGTCTTAGTGAAATTACATGTGGTTTTTGCTGATAAGTGCAGGGTATAAGTGCATGTAAATGTGAGCAATGTTTTATGATATGTGTTTGGAATGTGGTAAGATTTGAAATGAGTAAGTATAATTATGAGGATCTAAATTGTTCTTGATGAATAAGTATATGGTATGATGTTCATTGTTTACATGTAAACTTACTAAGCTTTATGGTTACCCCTCTCTTTTCCCCTTTCCTTGCAGCATCGCCAAGCTAGCTCGGGGATCGAAGGAAGTCAGAATTCGATTCACACTATCAGTTATTCCTTTGGTATAGTAAAGTTGATTAATTTTGGGTGTGGCATGTATAGGAACTTGGTTATTTTGTGATATGTCATATTTGTTAGCCAATGTGTTGGCTATTAATGCTACTCATTCATTTTGTAAATGGCCATTGGAATTGGCCAATACTTGTTAAGTTTTTTTATAATCAATGATGATGAAATTCATGAAGTACAAGTTGTGAAATTGAATGAGTCATGATTGAAGTATGTACATGATGAAGTAGGTTGTTAATAAGGTGTGGATGTTTTGATTTTAGATACTAAAGGTGCCTTATTGTCATGTTGTGTGTTGCATTGAAATGGTATAAGTGTGGTTGCTTTTTAGGGTGGCAATTGGCTTGGTAGATAGCCTTATAATTGTCCACATGGGTAGACACACGGGCATGTGTCTAGGCCGTGTGTGACACACGGTCAACCTAATGGGCATGTTGATAGGCCGTGTGTCCCCCTGTATTCTAAGTTGGCAAGTCAGAATGCCCGGTAGTAAGCATACAGGCTGAGGCACGGCCGTGTGTCTCAACCGTGTAGAAGACACGGTCATAGGATATGGGCGTGTGCCAAGGTCTTGCGAAGTCTACACCTGAATTTAGGAATTTAATTCACCACACAGTCTAAGGACACGGGCATGTGCCTTGGCCATGTGACCTTATTAGGTTGATGATGTTAGAAACAGAATGTCAAGTTTTTCGCACACAGGCGTGTCATGGCCGTGTGAGGACACGGGCTATAGACACAACCATGTGCCAGGCTATGTGAAAACCCCTGTAGGTTCAAAATGAAAGACAAATTCCACACGGACTAGGGACATGGGCGGGTGTGACCACACGGCCTGCCCACATGAGGGTGTCCCTCTCCACACGGGCGTATGGCCCTGTTTTAAGCAAAACTTTTCTAAGCGTTCAAAAGTTTCTGATTTAGTCCAGAACCATTTCGTATGTATGTTTAGGGTCTCGTGGACCTATAATAGGGACGTAATGATCTTAAATGAAAAGTTTTAAGTTAAAATGAAATTTTATGGCTCGATATTGTATGTTCGAGCAAGTTAATTACGGCAATGCCTCGTACCCAGTTCCAGCATCGAATACAGGTAAGGGGTGTTACATAACCCGGTTATGGTCTTATTATTCGATTGCCATAACCCAACTATGGTCTTATTTAGCCATTCACCTTACTCAAATTGTACACTTAATTTAATAGCTACACATTTAACTAATAGAATAAATACTATCTCAATTTCATCCATCAAATAAATATATACACATTTAAGTTCAATTATACAAACTTACCTCGTGTACGGAAATGACGAAACGGATAGACTATTCAATTACTTTACTTTTTCCCTGGTCTAAGTCCAAATTCCTCTTTTCTTGATCTATAAGTAATCAAAATTAGCTTATTTATTCCTCTATTTATTCAATTCAATCCAAAAATATACATTTTAGCTATTTTACACATTAGCCCCTAAACTTTCACATTTTTACAATTTAGTCCTTATTTCACAAAATCCCAAATTCATGAAATTCACAATAGACCCATGCTAGCTGAATTACAATAATGCCCCTACCAGCCCATAATTTTCATTTATTTCACATTTTAACTACTAACTTTACACATTTCTCAATTTAATCCCTATTTTGCATTTTCACTAAAAATCACTTTACAAAACTTGTTTAACTAACATCAAATATTTATAATCTACCATTAAACATCAAAATACTCATATATTAATCAATGGAAACACATAAAATCTTTAACAATTTTACAAATTAGTCCCTAGGCTAGATAGACCTAGTTGGAACGATCTCAAAAACATAGAAATCATTAAAAACGAGAGAAAACATACTTACAATTGAGTACCAAAGTGAGCGAAAGCTTCAACCTATTTTAATGGCTTCCTTCATCCTAACATTCGGTTATCAAAGATGAATGCCACCAATTTTGAGTTTTGTTTTTAATTAAAATAACCTTTAATAATCAAATACCAAAATAACCTTTAAATTAATTCAAAACTTTATTTATGCCATGCCATTATCATCCAATATCATAATAATGATCTAATTTCTATTTAAGGACCTTAACTTTAAGGATTTATAGCTATTAGACACTTTTAGCTAATAGAACACAAGTTTTACACTTTACGCGATTTAGTCCTTTTTACCAAATTGATCATTTAAACGATAAAATTTCTTCATGAAATTTTCAAACAATCACATTATCATGTTGTAAATATTAAAATAATAAATAAATAAATATTTTGACCTCAGTTTTGTGGTCCTTGAACCACTATTCCGATTTGACTAAAAACGGGTTGTTACACCAGTGGTGGAAAACTCTTGTATCAGCAATACCGAGAGAGAGGGTTAACTGGGAATTCTTCCAAGATGAATTTAGGAAGAAATATATTAGCCAACGGTTCATCAATCAAAAACGTAAGGAGTTTTTAAAACTAAAATAGGGCGGAATGTCGGTAACCGAATACGAGGGAGAGTTCGTTAGGCTCAGTAAGTAGGCTCGAGAGTGTATTTCCACCGGGGCTATCACGATCAAAAGGTTTGAGGATGGGTTGAATGAGTTTATCCGATTGTTAGTTGGAGTTCTTGAGCTGAAAGAATTTGTGTTGCTATTTGACCGAGCTTGTAAAGCTGAAGAATTAAGCAAGGAGGAGAGGAAAGCTGAGTCTGAGGCTAGAGATATAAGAAAAAGGCCGATGAGTAAGTCATTTCAATCTCAGTCTAAGAAATTGAGAGATTTTTATGCTCGTTCGAGTGCTTCAGCTGGGTATTCCAACAGAGATCGTGAGAAACAATATTCGGGTTCTAAAGCCCAAACTACGTCGATAGCGAGTGTTGGTAATGTTAGACCCAATTGACCTGAATGTCAACATTGTGGTAGGTGACATCTCGATGAATGTAGAATGAGTGACCGTGCTTGCTTTAAGTGTGGCTCCCAAGAACACTTTATTTGGGACTGCCCTGAGATGGTTGAGAAATACAACATTCAGAATGCAAGATTGTGCAACACTGCCACTAGAGGGAGACCCCTGGGGAATACAGGGAATGCGACCAGTAGCAAAGGTGTGACCAAAGATTCAACTGTAAGATCTGAGGCTAGAGCACTTGCTGGAGCCTATGTTATCCGCACTCGCGAAGAAGCGACATCTCTCAATGTTATCACTGGTACTTTTTCTCTCTATAATACTAATGTAGTTGCATTGATTGATCATGGATCAACTCATTCTTAGGTTTGCATTAAATTGGTAGCTAGTAAGAGCTTGCCTGTTGAGTTTACTGAGTTTGTGATTAAAGTGTCAAACCCCTTAGGCAAACATGTATTAGTTGATAGAGTTTGCAAGAATTGTCCCTTGATGATTTGAGGTCACTGTTTTCCAGTTGATTTAATGTTGTTGCTATTTGATGAGTTTGACGTTATTTTGGGTATGGATTGGTTGACACTGCATAATGCGGTAGTGAATTGTAGACGGAAAATTACCTGTTATGATCTCTTCGATGTCTGCCCAGAGATATGTAAGAAAAGATTGAAAAGATTATCTAGCTTATGTGCTGAATACAAAAGTGTCTGAATTAAAAATTGAATCAGTGCCGGTAGTTTTTGAATATCTAAATGTACCGAAAACCACTTTCAGAACAAGGTATGGCCATTATGAATTTCTTGTCATGCCTTTCAGACTAACTAATGCTCCTGCTGTTTTTATGGACTTGATGAACCGAATCTTCCGACCATGTTTAGACAAATTCGTGGTTGTGTTTATTGACAATATCCTGATTTATTCTTGAGATGAGACTGAGCATGCCGAGCACTTAAGAACTATATTGCAGACTTTGAGAGATAAGAAATTATTTGTTAAATTTAGTAAAAGTGAGTTTTAGCTCTGACTCACATTCGCCTTAAATATGCACTACATATTGTTTCAAGAGATGGTATTCGGGTTGATCCGAGTAAGATTTCGACAATTGTTGATTGGAAGCTGCCGAGAAATGTATCAGAGCTTAGAAGCTTTTTGGGCTTACCCGGCTATTATAGACATTTTATTAAGGGTTTTTCGATGATTGCTACTCTTATGACTGCAAAAAGATGTTAAGTTTGAATGGTCTGAAAAATGTCAGCAAAGTTTTGAGAAGTTGAAAGCATTATTGACTGAGGCGTAAGTTTTAGTGCAACCTAAACCGGGAAAAGGGTTTTTGATTTGTAGCGATGCATCACTGAATGGATTAGGATATGTATTGATGCAAGAGGGCAAAGTGATAGCCTATGCCTTGAGACAGTTGAAACCGCATGAAAAGAATTATCCGAAGCACGATCCAGAATTGGCTACCATTGTGTTTGCTTTGAAGATTTGGAGACATCACTTGTATGGTGAGAAATGTCATGTCTTTTCAGATCATAAAAGTTTAAAATACTTGATGACTTAGAAGGATTTGAATTTGCGACAACAGAGATGGCTTCAGCTACTAAAAGATTGTGAGTTGGTAATTGACTACCACCTCGGAAAGGCGAATGTAGTCGCAAATGCTTTGAGCAGAAAGTCTTTGTTTTCCATGAGAGCTATGAACAGAAGGTTGACTTTATCGGAGGATAGTTTGATTCTAGCTGAGCTGAGAGGTAGACCGGTATTTCTTCAGCAAATTTGTGAAGCTCAGAAAAGTGATAGTGAATTATAAGCCAAAAGAGCTTAGTGTGAACCGGGGTAGTGATTCAGACTTTTGGATCGGTTCTGATGATTGCTTAATGTTCTGAGATAGAGTATGTGTACCGAAAAATGATGAGACTATTCAAAAAATTCTTTGTGAGGCACATAATGGTTGTTTATCTGTTCATCTGCGCAGTACAAAAATGTATAGTGATTTGAAGAAATTGTACTAGTGGTCGAGTTTGAAGCAAGATATTTCAGAGTTCGTTTCAAGATGTTTGATTTGTCAACAAGTAAAAGCCTAACACTAAGTACTTTCGGGTTTACTTCCGGCAGTGATGGTACCCAAATGGAAATGGGACAGATTTACGATGGATTTCGTAACTGGATTACCTCTGACTCCAAAAAAGAAAGATGTCACTTGGGTCGTTGTTGATAGATTGATGAAATCGGCTCATTTTATTCCGGTACGTACCGACTATTCACATGATAAGCTAGATGAATTGTACATTGTTGAGATTGTTAGATTGCACAGGGTGCATATTTCTATTATTTCGGATAGAGATCCGAGGTTTAAGTCAAGATTCTAGAAGAAGTTTCAAGAAGCTTTGGGTACAAAGCTAAACTTTAGTACGGCATTTCATCTGCAAACTGGCGGTCAATCTGAAAGAATGATTCAGATTCTCGAAGATATGCTCCGATGTTGTGTTTTAGAATTCGAAGGTAGTTGGGAAAAATATCTACCTTTAGTCAAATTTGCTTATAACAACAGTTTTCAGTCGAGTCTTAAGATGGCATCGTATGAGGCATTGTATGGCCACAAGTGTCGAACAACGTTGTACTAGACCAAGCTCAGTGAGAGACAGATTAACAGGGTCAATTTGGTTAAAGAAACTGAAGAAAAACTAAAAGTAATTCGCGATTGTTTGAAAGTAGCTTCAGATAAATAGAAATCGTAAGCGGATTTGAAAAGAAAAGAGATTGAGTTTCAAGTTGGTGATAAAGAATTTCTAAAAGTATCTCCGTGGAAGAAAATTCTGAGATTTGGTTTCAAAGGCAAGTTGAGTCCGCGTTTCATCGAGTCGTATGAAGTTATTGAAAGAATAAAGTCAGTGGCATATTGGTTAGCTTTGCTGACAGAGTTGGAAAGGATTCACAATGTATTTTATGTTTCGATGTTGTGACGTTATCGATCAGACCCTTCGCATGTGATTTCTCTAACAGAGGTTGAGATTTGACCCGATATGACTTATGGTGAAGAACCGATCACGATTTTGGCTCGGAAAGTCAAATAGTTGAGAAATAAAGGCATAGCCCTAGTTAAAGTTTTGTGGCAACGACATGGGGTCGAAGAGGCTACGTGGGAACCCAAGGAAGCTATAAGAAAATATTATCCAAACCTCTTTTCTGGTAAGTTTTTCGGGGACAAAAATCCCTAAAGAGGAGAGAGTTATAACAGTCTGATTTTGGGTCTAGTCAGAATAGTGGTTTCGGGACCACAAATCCGACGTAGTAAAATTTATTTTTATTATATTTTTATGGTTGAAGTTTTATGGAACGATTTCGTGAAAATTTCGTTCGAAAATTTTGACGTTTAGGCACTCAATTTAGTTAAAGGGACTAAATTGTAAAAAGTGCAAAACTTGAATTCTATATGTTAAAGGTGATCGATTGTTATGAGATCTTAAATTAGAGGTCCTTATATGGTAATTAGACCATTGGTTAAGTTGGTGGACAAAAATAGACATGATTTAGGTGAAATTTGGGTGTTTTAAAGAAAGGGCATTTTGGTCATTTGATAATTAAATGAATTAATAAGCAAAATAAAGCCAAAATCTTGTCCATTCTCTTCTCCCATGGCTGAAATTCACTAAGGAAGACATAGCTAGGGTTTGTTCATCTTCCAAGCTCGATTATAAGTCCGTTCTTGCCCTATTTTTAATGCTCTTTACATTTTTGAAGTCATTGTAACCCGATCTATCTATTTCTACCACTAATTTAAGATATGATCAAGGTCTAGGGTTTGACCCATGTTAGACATGGGTTTATTTTGATGTTTAATGGTAGATTATGTAAATTTGATGTTGGATAAACAATTTTTACTAGGTAAATTTTTATGAAAATGTCAAAAAGGACTTATTTGTAAAAGTTGTAAAATATGTAGAAGAAGTGTGATTTAATGAAAAATGTGGGCTATTATGAGTATGAAAATGGTTCAGCTAGGCTTGGGTTTGAAGAAATTTACTATATTTCATTTTACGAGCCTAGGGACTAAAGTGTAAAATGTTAAAAACTTAGGGGTAAAAATGTAATTTTACCATAATGTGATTTTTGGACTGAATTGAATAATGTGAGTATTAAATGAATTAAATTTTCTATTATAGATCAAGAAAAATGAAGTTTGGACCTAGATTGGGGGAAAAACAAAGTGTTTGACGATTAGGTCCATTTTCACTATTTTTGTATCGAGGTAAGTTCGTATGTTACTAATGCAACATTACAGTTTTATTTAAAATGTTTTGATATTGCATGAATTGTATGACTAACTCTATGGATGTAATTAACAAAGTTTCGACAAGCGAGAAAATCCCAGTTGAACCTTAGGAATAGATTAGGATACAAGTACAAGTCACTAGGAACCCATGTGAATATGTAATTATGTGATCTATGTGTCCCGGGTGCTGGTACTGTACGTCTTATCGGTGGCTGGGTGTACCGGCATATGTTGCGAATACCTAATAGCTTGTGTGAACAGTACTATGTAGCTACGTCTCGACTGACAGCTTGTGTGAGCAGGCCTATGTGTGTTATGAGATTTGTGGTAGTTTTAACTACATATGTGGCACTTATGTGCAAGGTTTTCCGTGTGTCCAATAGTATTCCAAGTGGTTCAACGGGTATGTCAAAGATGAGAAAGTATGTGATTATATTACGAGTTGGTATAGGTATGTACGAAAAACTCATAGGAATTGGATTTGGTATATGATGAAGTATTGGAAAGAATGTGATTGAGTAAGTTATGTTCATGAAGTTTTAATGACATTTATGTTGAGATATGTTATGTTATTCATACGAAAAATGCATAATTAATGTTGTTTATTATTTGCATATGAACTTACTAAGCTATATAGCTTACTCCCTTTTCTTTCCCTGATCTTATAGTGTCACCAAGCTAGCTCGGTATCGGAGATTGTCGGAGATCCATTCACACTATCAATCATTATTTTGGGTACCATTGAAATGTTAATATTTTAAGTTATGGCTTGTATAGGGACTTGGTCATTTTGTTATATATGTCATTGGTAATTTGGCCAAATGTATTGGCTTATAATGGTTAATGATTTCATTTTGTATATGGCCATGATTGATGGCTTATGTTGGTAGAAGTATATTTATATACCGATACCATTCATGAATGTGGAACTTGCATGATTTGTGTTGATAAATTATTATGTTAAAGCATGTTAGAGGTTAGCATGTGGATGTAATGTTTTGGCCATGATTGTGGATGTTTTGGTTGCCTACGTATGCTATGAATTGTGCCATTGAATTGGTGTAAGTGTAGGTGTAAATGAGGGTGGCAAATGGCTTAGTAAATAGCCTTTATTTTTCTCCACACGGACAGACACACGGGCGTGTGTCTAGGCTGTGTGTCACACACGGTCTGCCTTACCGGCATGTGTTCTGGCCGTGTGTCCCCTGCACCTTAATTTTTAGAAACAGAATGTGTAGAATATAGCACACGGGCGTGTGTCTCAGTCGTGTGTGCTACACGGCCTAGAACACGGGCGTGTGTCTCGGCTGTGTGAAACCTGCACCTAATTCGAATTAAATTAAATAACCACATGGCCTAGCACACGGGTGTGTGGCACGACCGTGTGACACAAGTCAGAGAGCATCCTATATTGAACACAATCTGAAGCACGGGCGTGTCCCAGCGGCCACACGAGCGTATGAGCCCTGTACTTAGCAAAAATTTTCTAAGTATTGTAAAAATTTCCTGAGTTCTCAATTTAGTCTCAAACCATTTCTAATGCATGTTTCGGGCCTCGTAGGATCATATTAGGGACTTTATGATTGAATATGAATGGTTTTAATTTGGACGCAAACTTATGACTCGGAATCATGTGAATACTTGTATTGTAATTCCGGTAATGCCTCGTACACTGTTCCGACAATGCATAAGGGTAAGGGGTGTTACATACAAGGCCTCGCAGACGGGCGAGTGGTCTGGCCATGTGACCATGTCAGTGAGTTACACGAGGTCGGATACGAGCTGGGACACGGCCATGTGATCCAATTTCGAATGCCCACATGGCCTGAGACATGGGCATGCCCCTTAGCCGTGTGAGACACATAGCCTAACCACATGGACGTATGTCCCCTGTACTTTGAAAACATTCCATGTTCTCCTAAAAATTCCTTAAGTACTCAGTTTTGTCTCGAACCACTTTTAATGTCTATTTTGGGTCTCGAGGGCTCGTATTATGGACCTTATGAATGATTATGAATGGTTTTTGTTTTGAATGATAATTGTTTATGAAATGCTTGATTTTATAAGTTATAAGTTCAATAATGCTCCGTAACCCTGTTCTGATGTCGGATAGGGGTTAAAGGTGTTAAATTAACAAACTTAAAATCTACAAGGGTGCTTTCGTCCATACAATCGAAATTAACTTGTAACTAAGGGTTTAGTATACCTAATTTGGTCAAAATGCATGTAGACTATAAATATAACATTTAAACATCATATTAAGGAGCTCGATTTATGTTTAGTTTAATAATTTTAGATAGATTTTAGGGATTTCACTTTTGTTCTTATTCTTTTCAATTTTCTAAGTTAATCAATCTCCAGTTTTTCTTTCCTTCTGTTCTTTTATTTTATTTTCGTGTGTCAATTGTTCTAGTATGCCAATCATAAGTTTTCACGAATTTACATTGTCACCCAATCAATCTCACGCTTTGGAGTCTTCGAATTTTTTGAGCATCTCTTACTCTTTTCTTATTGTTTTCGTTACTTTAATGCTTCACAATTCAACTAGAGTAATTGAATTTAGAATTAGGCGTAACTAAACCCCTAGGAAGGTTAGTTAATTGAAGTGGGTGTTATCAGACTATAGTTAGGGTTAAACATCAATTAATTGGATTAGATTGAATATGCTTAAACCCTAGAATTGATGACTCTAGGAAATTATTTAGGTAGATGTGTAACACCCCTTACCCATATTCGACACCTGAACCGAGTACGAGGCATTACTGTACTTAACTTGCTCAATCATACAATATCAATCCTTAAGAACTTCATTCCAAATAAAAACTTTTCATTCGAGACCATAATGTCCTTATTATAAGTCTATTGAGACCCTAATCTTTCACCGGGAATGATTCGAGACCAAATTAGAAACTTTTGAACACTTAGAAAAATTTGACATAAAACAGGGCCACACGCTTGTGTGAAAGGTGGGACATGCCCTGTTGGAACGTCGATACCCCATGGCGCAGCAGAATAAAATTAGATCCGGCGATCCAAACTATGGATCCATGTGTGAGGAACGAATCGGGGTGAAATAAAAGTTTTGAAATTACCAAAACTTCAATCTGAGTAGACAGCGACGCCTTGGCAACAAGAGTTTTGATCTACTGTCGAATCAAGCCACAACCTTTTCGATGTCGGCCTCTACGTGATTCACCCGGTTTGACAATGAACGGAAGAAATCTCCAAAACTATTTTGGAGGTTTATTTGCTTGACGGCTGCTAGACCTAACAAGCAATCTCTTAGGGTTTTCACATAAGCTTTGCCTCTTTTAAATACCTTTTATATTGGGTATCCTTTTAATTGGGCCTTTTATAATGGGTATTTTTTTTTCATTGGGCCCATTATTTGGTATCCTTTTAATACCCTTTTATAATTGGTATCTCTTGAATGTATCATAAGATTAAATAAATATAATGAAGTTTTTAACCGAAAATTATAATTACATTAATTATATCCGAAAATTATAATTACATTAATTATAATAAGGATTTCGGTAAACTATATTTATTTAAATTTATATATGAATCAAATTCATATATTAATAGAATTATGTTGTCATTATGTGTACAACATCCTTGTACATATAATATGTTCAATATTTGATTGCCCAATTAAATTAATCCTTTAATTAATTTAATTCATGTGACAACTAAAAACAATACCAATTATATTTTATTCCGTTCATTTAAACCATAGGGTGTGACCCTGTAGGTTCTTGCAACGTTAGCAGTAATAATAGAACGATTCTAATGTCACAAACAATGAGTGGCATCTAGCAATGCATCATTGCTACCTAAGTTACAAGAAGTCATGATTCCATATAACTTTTTTTTTGTGATTAACCTTTCATACATTAATCCTTAAGTCCTTTATCTCTGGAATGGACACAAGTCATGGAATAGTCACACTTGTATAGTCCATCCCATGTTTCTTGATATCTTGAGTAGACTATGATATACAAATTAGTATGACATCTCATGTCAACTTATTTGAGCATGGCCATGCATTTCTAGTCACACTCAATCAAGTGGCCTAAGATATTACTCCCATTATGTAGGAGGAACTTATCCTATATTGATCAACCATATCCCTCTACATAGATTTTGGTATATCCAACATCAGTCTTTATAGAACAACCAATTATGGTGTACGTTTGACTGTATCAAAATATACAACTCACGATGTTGAGATAATAATTATCTCAAGTCTGAGGATCATATACATATTAATCACTATGAGTAATGTTGTGACAATTACATAATAATCCAATAAACATACTCATAACGGGTCAATCCAATATGTTGTTCTCTAACACACATATTCATGCATTGATTTTGACAATCCACATCAATGACAACTCTTTATCATCAATCAACTACATGTTAGTCTTAATGCATTATTGTTGTCCTAGTCAACAATAATACTCGACTAAGGATCTTTTAAGAATAATCATATTATTCTTAGGACATTATTATAAAAGCAGTTTATTTATACACACGTAAAAGAAAAGCGAAATAATAATGACAACGCTTTATATTAATAAACATGGTAAATTAAGTATGTTATTACAACCATCTCATGATTGGTCTTTGGGCATACTCTTACAATCTCCCACTAGCACTAAGACTAATCACTCATATATCTAATACCAAGTGACTTAGTGTGACGATCATAGCCTGGCTGTGTCGAGGCTTGGTCGAGGATCAAACAATGTTATCATCGAAGGTACTCTGCATATCTCTACATCCCCTCGATCGATAATCTCACGAATAAGATGGTAGCGTCTAAGTATATGTTTGGATCATTTGGTGAGATCCGGGTTCCTTAGCTTGTGCAATAGCTCCATTGTTATCACATCGGAGCTCTATAGCATCTCGATATGCTAGGCACAACCCTAGTCCGAAGAATGAACTTCTTGATCCAAACCGCTTTCCTTTGTTTGCCTCACTGGTCGCAATATACTCAAACCTCTGTTGTAGAATCGACATCGCACTTTGCTTTGAACTCTTCCGACTCACAGCACCACCATTAAGGCAAAACACAAACCCGATTGCGATCGAGAATCATCCTTGTCGGTTTGGAAGCCGCATCAGTGTAACCCTTTACACTTAACTCTTCCTCACCTCCATATAATAGGAACGTATCCTTAGTTCTTCTTAAGTACTTAAGGATACTCTTGATCGTGGTTGATGACCTTCAGGGATCTACTTGATACCTCGCATTCGTCATACTTAAGGCATACGATACATCCGGACGGGTACATAACATAGCATACATGATAGATCCAATAGCGGAAGCATATGGAATTTTACTCATACGTTCTCTCTCTTGTGGAGTTGAAGGACACATTTCTTCGAGAGTGAAATACCATGTCTCATAGGTAGAAATCCTCTTTTAGATTCTTCCATCTTGAACCTTTTCGATTACTTTATCTATGTATGTACTTTGGCTTAGACCTAGTAGTCGCCTTGATCTATCTCTATAGATCTTGACTCCTAAGATATAAGTGGCTTCCCCCAAGTCCTTCATAGAAAAACAACTTCTTAACCAAGTCTTAATAGACTGCAAAGTAGGTATGTCATTTCCCATGATAAGTATGTCATCCACATATAGTACCAAGAATGTGATAGTGCTCCCACTAACTTTCTTGTAAACACATGGTTCATCTTCATTTTTGACAAAACCAAACTCTTTGATTGCATCGTTAAAACAAAGATTCCAACTTCGAGAAGCTTGCTTTAATCCATAAATGGATCTTTGCACTTACATATCTTTCTAGCATCCTTTGGATTTACAAAATCTTGAGGTTGTGTCATATACACATCCTCTTCAAGTTTCCGTTAAGGAAAGCTTTGTTTTGGCGTCCATCTGCGATTTCATAATCATGAAATGTAGCTATGGCGAGCAAGATCCTGATGGATTTAAACATAGCTACAGGAGAAAAGGTTTCATCATAGTCAACACCATGAATTTGGCGAAAACCTTTAGCGACTAATCGCCCTCTGTATGTTTGTACATTACCATCCATGTCAGTTTTCTTTTTGAAAACCCATTTGCACCCTATAGGTTTAACCCTTCCGGGTGGATCAATCAAAGTCCATACTTAGTTTTCATACATGGAATCCATTTCAGATCTCATGGCCTCAAGCCATTTCTCAGAGTCTGGGCTCGTCACCGCTTCTTGATAAGTCCTAGGCTCATCTTGATCTATAAGAAGAACGTCACCATGCGTTGTAATGAGAAATCCATATCTCTGATGTGCACGGCGTTCTCTTAAAGATCTGCTGTGGTGGTTGTGTTTCTACTGAAGAGTTGTTTGTTCCTCAATTTCTTGTGGAATTTCTTTGTTGTTCAATCTCTGGTTGGTGGTATCTTGTGATTCTCGAATTTCTTCAAGTTCAATCTTTCTCCCACTTCCTTTTCTAGAAGTAAATTCTCTCTCTAGGAAAACACCAGTCCGAGCAACAAACGTTTTGTTCTCAGTGGGATTAAAGAAATAATATCCTTTGGTTTCTTTTGGATACCCCACAAAAATGCACTTTTCGGATCACGGGTTCAAGCTTAGTAGACGTCGACGTTTAACATAAGCTTTCACGACCCCAAATTTTCAAAAAGACATACTAGGACGTTTCCCGGTCCACATCTCATATGGCGTCTTTTGAACCGATTTAGATGGAACACGATTTAATGTGAAAGCGGTGTCTCAAGTGCATATCCCCAAAAGGAAGTCGGTAGATCAAGATGACTCATCATGGATCGAACCATGTCTAACAAAGTTCGATTTCTTCTCTCGGATACTCCATTCCATTGAGGAGTACCGGGAGGAGTAAGTTGTGAGACAATCCCACATTCTTTCAAAAGATCATCAAACTCTAGGCTCAGTACTCTCCACCTCGATCGGATCGAAGTGACTTGATAGTTTTGCCTAGTTGATTTTGTACTTCATTTTTGAATTCCTTGAACTTTTCAAGGGACTCGGACTTATGGCGCATGAGATAAACATACCCATATCTATCAAATCATCGGTGAAAGTAATGAAGTAGTGAAATCCACCTGCGGCTTGTGTATTTATTGGTCCACATACATCGAGAATGTATTAGGTCCAATAAATCACTAAGCTCGTTCACTTTACGATGAAAGGAGATTTAGTCATTTTTCCCAATAAGCAAGATTCACATAGTTCAAATTGTTCAAAAACAAATGAATTCAAGAGACCATCTTTATGGAGTTTGGATATGCGTTTCTCACTTATGTGGCCCAAACGACAATGCCAAAGATAAGTTTGATTTGAGTCATTTATTTTAGATCTTTTAGTATTTATGTTGTAAATGGGATTCGTTCGATCTAAAATATAGAGGCCATTAATTAATTGTGCCGAACCATAGAAAACATTATTGAGATAAAATGAACAACAATTATTCTTAATAATTATCTCAAAACTAATTTTGTCTAAACAAGAAATTGAAATAATGTTTTTAGTCAAACTGGGCACAAAATAACAATCCTCTAAACATAAATCGAGTCCACTAGGCAAAGATAAAGTATATGTTCCCACAAACTAATGCAGCAACTTTTGCTCCATTTCCAACTCGTAGGTCCACATCTCCTCTAGCCATAGTCCTACTCCTTTGTAGTCCCCATGCATGAAGTACAAATATGAGAACCACAAACCGAGTATCTAATACCCAAGAAGTAGTAGTTGATAAATTAATATCAATAACATAAATACCAAGCGGACATTCCGCTTGCTTTAGCCTTCTTGACTTCTTCAAGATAGACAGCAGGCGATTTCGTTTCCAATATCCAATCACACCACAATGAAAGCAGTTTCCTTCCTTAGACACCCCACCTTTAGGTTTCGGTGTAGCCTTTCCTTTTCCAAATTTGGGCTTACCTTTGCCCTTAGGCTTTGTTTGAACTTTGGCCTTTCCCTTGCCCTTGTTATTACGGACCATCGGTATGGGCTTGGGTCCAACCTTTTCAAGTTGCCTTGTGATTCGTAACATACCGAGCAATTGTGGTAGAGTCTTGTCAATTTCATTCATATTGAAATTGAGGACAAACCTGGTCAGTAGCTATCAGCAACGATTGCAAAATAACATCGGTGGCCAACTCTTGGCTCAATGGAAACCCAAGCTTAGATAGGCTTTCAATATAGCCAATCATCTTAAGGACATGAGGTCCTACTGGGCTTCCTTCACCAACTTACATTGGAATAGGGCTTTAGAGATATCAAACCTCTCTTGCCGCGCTTGCCCCGATAAAGTTCTTTCTGGGTGCTCGATCATATCATAAGCAACCATGTCCTCATGTTGCTTACAAGTTCAGATTCATAGTGGCAAGCATAAGACATCCAACATGTATCATGTCATCGAGATACTTCTTGTAAGCATCTCTATCAGTCCTCGAGGCATTAGCGGGTGGTTCATTAGGAAGTGGTTGTTCAATGACATATAATTTCCGTTCTTGTTTAAGGACAATCCTCAAGTTACTGGAACCAATCAAGAAAATTCAAACCATTCAATTTGTCCTTCTCAAGGACCGATCGCAATGAGAGTGTGCTAGTGTTTGCTGACCATAATATATCTACAACAATTAAATATGCATGTGAGTAAATTTACCATTTTTATATCAATCATTAAAAAGACTTTATTAAATGATATTCCCACTATTTTATTTCAAAATTAATAACCCTCGTATATTAATTTGGAAAAACTTTCTCAAAAGTATTTCTAGTAGGTTAAGGATCCATATTTCACCACCTCTTAAGTCACTTTGGCTTTACTCTTAAGATTATGGTTATTTAGGTAAGCAACATTTGCTAATTACATCATATGTAACTCCTAATATTTGGTGAACAACTCTTGTTCTAATCATCTTATGATTTATCCAATTTACTTGCCTCTAGGTTTCTAATCCTATTAGAGTAACCTAGTTAAGTCATTAACCAATTTTTAACCAAATGAATATCACTTGTTTATTCTTCGCGTTTAACCAAGATAAATACTAGTACTTCGCTTTGGCGGAACCTACATAGTATTGATCGAGGCCTTAACGAGGGCAAAATTGGAAGGCCATCTTGACTTTCTTAATATTTTAATAGAGGATTTTATTAAGGTTGTTGCATCTCACCAATTACTGTCTATTTCAGCCCATTTAGTCTTCTAATCGATCTCATCAATTAATAGGGTTTATTATCTTCAAATTTTAATATATATAAAAAATTGGCATGCTTTAGACATCCATAGCATCTCATACATGAATAAATAAAGCAATAAATAAATGCAATAGTTATAGCCCATAAACTAAGGTGGTTCAACCCAAGCCAATGGGAAAACCAAAAAGAAACCTAAAGGTGTAAGCCATTTCACAAGCTATCATTCTAAATCATTGTCCCACCTTCCTTCTCGTTTTTGGCCCACAAGAACTCTTGCAAATTACAATACGTGAAACTCGTTTTACATACGAGGGAATAAGATGAGAAGAGAAATACAAGAGAATAGTAGTAAGGGCACGACACGCAGCCGTATTTAAAAAAATACAACCTTTTATCGAATGGGTCATTGGGCTATAACTAAGCATTTCAAACACCGTGCTAGTCAAAAATAGCATACATAATTCAATTATTATTATTTTAAAGTGAATTATAAAATATCCTTTCAACCTTTTGTAGCCCATCAAGTTTATAAATTTCTTTTATTAACAAAACTTTTTGCAAAGGGTCCGAGGATGTCGGAGGAAGCGGGCCGAAGGCACCCGCGGCCGAGCCATCCTCGATCCTCATCTCGAAGTGCGGGCAGAGCCCCGCATCATAGACTCAGTGCGGTGGCGGAGCCCCGCGAGTATAGACAGGGGTGCGGTGGCGAGAGCCTCTGCGGTACAAATCGCATATCCTGGGTCAAATGAAACCTCACGATTTGATAACTTTTATCAACAGAATCGTGTTTTTAGGATTTTAATCCTTGAGGTTTCATATCGAACAACCCTTGTTCCACTAGCCGATTAACACTTACTGGAAACTATAAATACCACCGTCGCATTATTACAGATTTGTTAATAGTTTACATGATAATAACATAAAATCAAGTAGGCCACAACACCATGATTAACATTTAATCAATTTTCGAAAGGAACGATTATCGGGTTATGCTTAAACGATTTAAACAATCGAAAATACAATAAGATCAAAACATGAATCTCATACAATTGCATCACCCAAGTATTTAAACCCGAGTTCAGTATCACACAAGTGGCTCGATACCATCGTTGGAACGCCGATACCCCATGGCGCAGCGAGAATAAAATTAGATCCGCGATCCAAACCATGGATCCATGTGTGAGGAACGAATCGGGGGTGAAATAAAGGTTTCAAATTACCAAAACTTCAACTGAGTAGACAAATGACGCCTTGGCAACAAGAGTTTTGATCTCACCGTCGAATCAAGCCACAACCTTTTCGATGTCGGCCTCACGTGATTCACCCGGTTTGACTATGAACGGAAGAAATCTCCAAAACTATTTTGGAGGTTTATTTGCTTGACTATTGCTAGACCTAACAAGCAATCTCCTAGGGTTTTCACATAAGCTTTGCCTCTTTTAAATACCTTTTATATTGGGTATCCTTTTAATTGGGCCTTTTATAATGGGTATTTTTTTTTCATTGGGCCTATTATTTGGTATCTTTTAATACCCTTTTATAATTGGTATCTCTTAAATGTATCATAAGATTAAATAAATATAATGAAGTTTTTAACAGAAAATTATAATTACATTAATTATATCAGAAAATTCTAATTACATTAATTATAATAAGGATTTGGTAAACTATATTTATTTAAATTTATATATGAATCAAATTCATATATTAATAGAATTATGTTGTCATTATGTGTACAACATCCTTGTACATATAATATGTTCAATATTTGATTGCCCAATTAAATTAATTCTTTAATTAATTTAATTCATGTGACAACTAAAAACAATACCAATTATATTTTATTCCGTTCATTTAAACCATAGGGTGTGACACCAGAGGTTCTTGCAACGTTAGCGATAATAATAGAACGATTCTAATGTCACAAACAATGAGTGGCATCTAGCAATGCATCATTGCTACCTAAGTTACAAGAAGTCATGATTCCATATAACTTTTTTTTTGTGATTAACCTTTCATACATTAATCCTTAAGTCCTTTATCTTTGGAATGGACACAAGTCATGGAATAGTCACACTTGTATAGTCCATCCCATGTTTCTTGATATCTTGAGTAGACTATGATATACAAATTAGTATGACATCTCATGTCAACTTATTTGAGCATGGCCATGCATTTCTAGTCTCACTCAATCAAGTGGCCTAAGATATTACTCCCATTATGTAGGAGGAACTTATCCTATATTGATCAACCATATCCCTCTACATAGATTGTGGTATATCCAACATCAGTCTTTATAGAACAACCAATTATGGTGTACGTTTGACTGTATCAAAATATACAACTCACGATGTTGAGATAATAATTATCTCAAGTCCGAGGATCATATACATATTAATCACTATGAGTAATGTTGTGACAATTACATAATAATCCAATAAACATACTCATAACGGGTCAATCCAATATGTTGTTCTCTAACACACATATTCATGCATTGATTTTGACAATCCACATCAATGACAACTCTTTATCATCAATCAACTACATGTTAGTCTTAATGCATTATTGTTGTCCTAGTCAACAATAATACTCGACTAAGGATCTTTTAAGAATAATCATATTATTCTTAGGACATTATTATAAAACAGTTTATTTATACACACAGAAAGAAAAACTGAAATAATAATGACAACGCTTTATATTAATAAACATGGTAAATTAAGTATGTTATTACAACCATCTCATGATTGGTCTTTGGGCATACTCTTACATGCCCGTGTTCCACACCCGTGTGGATTTATCTTCCAATTCGAACCTACAGGGGTTTTCACACGGCCTGACACACGCCCGTGTCCCTCACACTTCGATGACACGCCCATGTCTTCGCCCGTGTGTGAAAACCTTGACATTCTATTTATGATGTCATCATCCTAATAAGGTCACACGGCCAAGGCACATGCTCGTGTCCTTAGATCATGTGTCAAATTAAATTCCTAATTTCAAATGCAGACTTCACACGGCCTGGGCACATGCCCGTGTCTTAGGCCGTGTCTCCCACACGGTTGAGACACACGGTCGTGTCTCAACCCATGTGTTTACCTAACATGCATGGGGACGCACAGCCTCTCAACATGCCCATGGGGCCGACCGTGTGTCACACACGGCCTAGACACACGCCCGTGTGTCTACCTTTGTGGACATTTGTAAGGCTATCTACCAAGCCAAAAGCCACCCTACCGAGCAATCATACTTATACTCATTCAACTCAACATCTAACATGTCCACAAGGAACTTCTAGGAACTCATAATTAAGACATCCACGCAAGCATACACTTCATGAATTTCATCATCATTTATAAATATGAACTTGTCAAGTATTGGCCAATTTCCAATGACCATTTACAAAATGAATTGAACAACATTAATAGCTAACACCATGGCTAACAAATATGATATAACAAAATAATCAAGTCCTATACATGTCATACTCAAAATAAATCTAACTTTGCTATACCAAAAAGAAGTTGATAGTGTGACTTCCGAACTCCGATGTTCGACGAATTCCCGAGCTAGCTTGGCAATACTACAAGGAAAAGGGAAATGAGAGGGGTAAGCATAAAGCTTAGTAAGTTTTCATGAAATAAATAACAACATAAAGGCTCATAATGGCATCATCCATTGCATTGAATAAAACACAAAATCTTAAACACATTGCCATAACTTACTCATACTTACTCTTACCAATTTCATATCATGTCTCGTATCGTAAACATTTCTCATGAATTACTCACATGTACCTGTATCACTTCATCACATAGCTTTAGCACTAATCTCATCTCCATTATAAACTTAACTATTTACCCATTGAATTACTTGGGTATACTCGAAGATACATAATCATCATCAT
Organism: Gossypium bickii; assembly: GCA_025503065.1. Lineage (NCBI taxonomy): Eukaryota > Viridiplantae > Streptophyta > Magnoliopsida > Malvales > Malvaceae > Gossypium > Gossypium bickii. The sequence goes on along the minus strand of CP106712.1, from coordinate 37,625,319 downwards.
TCACATAAGTACGACGCCAATGCCATATCCCAGATATGGTCTCATATGGGATCTCATATTGATTGTCGATGCCATATCCCGAATATGGTCTTATACCATTCTCATATGCGATGTCGATGCCATATCCTAGATATGGTCTTATACGGGATCTCAATTTGGTGCTGAGGCCATGTCCTAGACATGGTCTTATACGGGACCTTACCCTCCTCAAGTCTTGATGACATTATTCTCTCATTTATTAAAGTCCAACCGGGACTTCCACATCACAATTCTCATCATTTTTTCATTCAACATCATTACTCAAATTTATAGAAATATTATACAACATCACTAATATCAAACATTTAGAAACTTAATAACATGATGTTGAATTTATTACACACAAACTTACCTCGATTTCAAAATAGGCCGATTTGTCGATCTAGTCTAATACCTTGCCCTTTCCTCGGTTAAGGTTAATTCCTCGCTCTTCTTGATCTATAATAGCAAATTAGCTCATTTAATTATCACATTAATCAATGCATTTCAAAAATCATAATTTGGTAAAATTACCATTTTGCTCTTAGACTTTCACAATATGACCACTTTACCCCTAGGCTCGTAAATCAATTCTAATCAAATTTATTCCTTTAACGAGCCTAGGTGAACATTTATTTCTCTTATAGAAACTCTCAATACTCATTATTTCTCACATTTAACACCCATTTTACAACCTTTGCAAAGAGGTCCTCTTAGGTGTTTTCATGGAACACCTTTCACAAAAGTTGTTTATCTAACAACTAAGACTCATTTTCTTCCATAAAAATGAAGCAAACAACATAATTAATCACATAGAAAAACCCTAGACTTTCAACCATTTTACAAAATAGTCCCCTCTTTAGCTAGCTTAAGCTTTAGGGGTTCCAAAAGTACAAATATCATCAATGAAGGACACCAAAATCACTTACTTGCAAGGAGAGAAGCTTGCTGAAATTTTGAGCTCTCAAACCCCTTAGTTTGCTACTAATTCTCGGTGGAGGAGAAGAGAAGAAAAGATGATATCTTTTCCTTCTTTATTTTATGATTAAAAATCAATTTAGTCAGCAAATTTTCACCTAACCAATTGACAAGGTCTTTTCTTTGTCCCTATGGCCGGCCACCACCCTAAACAAGGCCTGATTTCATATTAGGGACCTCTAATTAATATTCCTTAACTATTTGACACCTTTAGCTTGTAAAATAGAACTTTCGCACTTTATGTGATTTAGTCCTTTTTCGCAGTTAAGCATGCAATCGTTAAAATTAAAGCACCAAAATTTTCATACACCTATATAATCATGCTATAACTCATAAAATAACATTAAAATAATTTTCTCTGGCCTCGGATTAGTGGTTCTGAAACTACTGTTCTGACTAGCCCCTAAATCGGGCTGTTACAAGATGAGACCAAAAGAATATTCTACTTAGCACCAGTTCGATTTAGCCTAGTTTAGATCCATCATATCGAAAGATAATTGGACTAAGCCTATTATTTAATTTAATTATAGGTCGAAAAGTATTAATTAGTTTAAATATTAATTAATTGGTAAATTCCCCAAGTTTAGATTAATTGCAACCATGGACATTAATCAATTTTCTGCTTGTTACTTCTGATTGATAATTTATTAGTTTTTATATTTATGCAATTTAGTTATTCGCATAGTTAAACTCATAATTTTATTAATTAGCCATAATATAATTAATATATTAGTAGTTGTTTAGACTTAGCTTAGCACATTTGTCTTTATTGTTAATTCAATTTAGACATACCTTCTTTGGGTACGATCCTCGGAATACTTCTAGTATTTTGTTGTAAATTTACTATAATACAAATTAACCTGTTCACTTGCAGACACCGCACTTTACTCATATTTAATTGCATTTTTCTAAGCCCCAGTGCATGCACGCTGGGACATAGACATACTTTGAATTGGATGTCAGGCCATAGATATTGAGAGTTAGGTAGATGCATCTTGATGGTCTTGAATGATTATGTACTTGAGAGAGAAATGATGAAACGATTTGATAGAGTGAGTATAAGGTCTTACTTAAACAAGTGCTTAAATGAAAAAAAAAAAAGTGTGAATAAAAGCAAGGTAAGGGATAAAAGCGTAGCGAGGGGGTTAAAAAGCATTGAATGGGTGAAAATCATAAGGAGTTGAAAAGAGGGATTCATTTGTGAAATGTGCTTCACTGTTAAAATATTCTTGAGCTTAAAATGAACTCCTTTTACTTCAGGATGCACAATCTTGCTGGCTTATATACTCATGAATATTGAATAGTGTCTTCTTATATTTTGGAGAAATAAGGTAAGTGAGAGAAGGAGACATAAAGTGGTGAGGATAATATTTATATTTGGGGTGATTTGGAAATAATGTTATGTACTACACAATCTCAGTGCTTAAGCCGTTTTGATGCTGACCTTTGATTTTTAGAACCAAACCGTTCATAACACAAAATATGAACTTGATAATATGGTCATATACATATTCCCAATGTTGTAGTTGTCTGATTGCAATAAGCACAAACTCACTTTCATTGCGTTCAATCCTTGAGAAGGACAAACTAAAGGTCTTAATTTTCCTGATTTATATCGTAGTTTGGGATTTCCAATCAATCCTCAAATTTAATGTTATTTATCTCTTACTTATATGTTACAAGCGATTTAAGAATAAATTTTCTTAAGAAATATTTGTTGAAGGGGAGGTATGATTTTGAAAAAGTTAACAACTAAATTTCATTTTCTTTTTATATAAATATAGTTGAATTACAAGAATTTGTAAGGTAACCTTCTTTCTTTTATTCCTTTTCTCTTTGTGAAGCTACTTTTCTATTTGTATAAATAAAATTTGCAAGAAAATAAGAGTAGGTAGTATATTTATAAAAAGCAATTAAGATTGCAATGTTGAGAGAAGAGAAGATATAAAGGATTAGAGTTTGATTGTAAATATTAGTTTTATAATCATAGGTTGTCCGGATACATGTATATAAAACCAGGCCCCGATGCACCAAGATATGTCTCCTAAATAGAAATGGTTAATTTATCCAGATTGTCATTTCACTATTTTTGGAATCCTAAATTATTAGGGTGGCATCCAATGGCCATTGTGACTGGTCGGGTTTATTTTCTTCCCACCCCTAAATATTCATACAACAACGGAGGTGGCTTTGAGTTTAGTGAATCTCCATAACCTTTTTCTTTTTCCTTAATTTCTTGTTGTTCGAGTCATTATCGTAAGTTGGAACAGAATTTTCCACTTCATTTGATTGGTCTATGCTGCCGTAGTCTGCACACATAAATTTGTATGCACCATCTAATCAAAATCAAAGACAGGTCCCAACCTTAGATTGGACCAGTTCCTACTTCCTACACAAAATTGAAGTTTGGTGTGGTACCTAAAATTGGCCTCCTATACACGTTATCACATTGAAGACCCTTTTACTCTAACCATTGTGGACTCTTTATTATTATAATAATTAGTGAGAAGCCTTGAATAATATGAATCATTCTCCTCGGCCCCTCAATCACCCTATGCTCGTTTCATGAAGAAGATGAAGGTAGGCCCCTTAGTTTGCCAAGAAGCTACACTCAAATCACTGATTACTATCTGCTATACTATATGAAGGAATTACACTTCCTTTTAGCGGATTCAAGTGGGCACCAAGCCTTTAAAAAAGGGCTGCTCTTGGACTTTAATGGTGGAGGAGCTTCGAAATCTCAAGCATGGCAGTAAGTATATAGACTTATTCTCTTTTAAAAATATTCCTTCTTTAATCTACTTATTGTGTTTGAGGCCATGAGTTCAAAGAAATCAATTCAGAATCTGGGGGAAACCATTCATTCACTGCTGGGATTTAAGTCACATCTAACTTCAACTTGGGTGAAGTCAGTTTGTGAGATAGTAAAGAAATTACCAAGTGGGAACGAAAAGGATGATGAATCAGCTACAAAAGAAATTTCCAAGATAAAAGGTACTTCATTCTTTTTCTAAAGGGTTATTCGACTTAACTGCTCTGCCATGCTTGATCAAACCCATTGTTTTTTCGGTGAACAGAAGAAATGGCTGCCTTAACCCACTGCATAAACCAATTGAACATACAGAGGAGGCAGTTGTTGCATGATCTGTTGGACTTGAAAGGTTAGCCTATTTTCTGTAAATGTACCAGGGAGATTTCTCGGGAGGAAATAGATTACATTTTGTCCTTTCTATTTAAAAAATGGGTAATTTAATTCTTATAGATTAGATCATAAAATAAATTAGTCATTCTTTCTAAGAGTTTCATCCATCTTCATGGTTAAAAACTGATGTGATTGATAAAATGACCAGATAATAATGCATAATGTGCCACGTGTACATCATGTTGACGTATAAAGAACAATTTTTCTAACCGTAGAAATAGATTAAATTTTAAACAGAATGACTCATTTGCTCTTTAATCTAATATACATAAACTAATTTACTCTTTTTTTTAATTAAGGGGTATACTTTAATCCAACTTTTAATAAAAAAATGTTCACCATTTTTATATATTTAACTCTAAAATCCCACACCCATCAAATTAGTGATTGATAAAGATATGAGTTTTTTTAATAATTTTAAAATATAGTAAAATTTTAAAACCCTTATTAATATATGTTTTTTTGTTTAAATTTAAGATTTTTTTGTAAATTTATTTGACGGTGACACCCAAGTAGAAAAAAGTGAACAAAAGATTTTGTTTAGAAAAAGAAGTGAAAAAACATTTATATTTTGTTCAAAAAAAAAACATTTATATTTTTAACTTTAATATATTTTAATAATATGTCAATGTACATTGGGCCCTGTAAATTTTCTGCTTTTTTCCGAGAAGAAAAGGTAAGAAAGAGAGGCATTAGAGTGCAGTTTTAATAAAAAGCCGTTAGATCTAAAGCAATATATGAATTGATTTTCTGATGGGATCATATAATTTATTCAATTTTAATGAATTAAAAGGTTGGAATCAATTTGAATTTTAGAAAGTTTGAATCAATTTTCATCATTTCAAGTTTTGATTTATCTGAATAATTCTGAATTTAATTTATTAATTTAAATAAAATCAAATTAATTGTAAACATATAATACATGTTAATGAAATCTATATTATTATAAAGGAGTCACCAATTTCATTGGAAAACTACATAAAGAAATACACCATAAATAAAAATTGTAAACTTATTTTTAAATAAGTTATACACCCTTATTTTCAATTATTCTTATTGGTTATTTCGGTCTTTATTATATTTTTTCTATTAAATATTTTATTATTCATAATTTTACTCATGTCATGCATCATCGTCACAGTAATCATTTGTAAAAGATATAAAATATTAGTAAAAAGATTTCTCTAATTATTCTTAAATTTGAAATTGAGTAAGTTAGTCTCTCTAAAAAAGGGGAGCAATTTAATACTTGTCAACTTTGATTAGTATAATATTAAATATAGCCCTCAATGTTTACATATTTTGTTAATTTGGTCTTGATTTTAAAAAATTCAACAAATTTAGCCTTAATATTTACAAAAATATTGTGGGCTAAATTTGTTAAAACATGACTCAATTAATAGAATGTGCAAATTATAAGAGCTAAATTTGCTATTATACCAATCAAATTGACAAAAACCATTAATGTTGTAATTAAATGTTTTTAGTTATTCACTTTTGAAATTTACAGACATTAATTTACTTAATATGGAAATTGAAAGTGACTAGAGACAGCCTTTTACCTAAAATATTACATTTGTTAAAATAATTTGGAGCATGGCATATTGCAGGGAACATCCGTGTATTTTGCCGAGTGCGGCCATTCACATTGGAGGAAAGTATAGGAGGTATGGGAGCAGTAGTAGCTTTGGATACAAGTAACCTCCTTTTAAAACTTGGTGATAACAAAACTAAAAGATACACATTTGACAATGTGTTCCAGGGTTCATCCCAAGGTACCTACTCTACCCTCTCTCTTCATCATCTCCTTTTTTACAATGGATGATTGACTTTGAATTTCAGATGGAGTTTTCTCTGAAGTTGAACCAGTCATCAAGTCAGTCCTCGACGGTTACAATGCGTGCATTTTTGCTTACGGTCAAACAGGAACCGGGAAAACCTTCACAATGGTTGGTCACCACAATACTCATTGATACTATCACAACTTAACATAACATGATTTCACCTTGTAAACTAAGCCACTGCTTGCTTCAAATCTGCTGATTACAGGAAGGTACTTTGGATTCCCCAGGAATAGTGCCACGGACGATCGAGACTTTGTTCAAGCAAGCACTGGATAGTAACCATACATTCCTTATCACTTTCAGTATGCTTGAGATTTATTTAGGAAATCTCAAAGACTTGCTTGTACCGCAAGCTACCAGGGCAACAGATCCTTTGCCACCATGGTCAGTAAATCACTATGCAAACTACCATTATGTGAAAATGCCTGCTGATTTGGATGCAGGTTTTTTTTTTTTTTTTTTTTTTTGCAGCCTTTCAATTCAAACGGATCCAAAGGGAGGAATTGGAATTGAGAACCTGGTTTCCATCCAAGTTAGCGACTTCAACCAAGCTTTGAAGCTGTATAGATTAGGATGCCAACTCAGGTCAACTGCTTCAACAAATTCAAACACAACTTCAAGTAGATCCCACTGGTAATTACTAGCTTTTTACCTATCTCAAGTAATATTAGTATTGGATTATGCAGCACCATTTTGAGGCTTAAACCCTTACTAGCGAGATGCCCTTGGTGGAACAAAACCACACAGATTGGGCATATATAGGATCATTGTTCTTTTTATTGCATTGTAAAGTATGTTGTGTTTGTTGCTCCTCTTAGCATGATTCGCATTTCGATGACTTGCTTCGATGCTCCTGAGAGGCGACGAGAAACCAATAAAATATGGTTAGTTGACCTTGGAGGAAGTGAGCGAGTGGTGAAGACCAAGGCATGGGGGAGAAGACTTGATGAAGGAAAAGCCATCAATTTGTCTCTTTCTGCTCTTGGAGATGTAATACATGCTCTTCAAAGGAAAAAACGCCACATACCATACAGGTAAAACATCCTGAGACTACGTATAACTGGACTTCACCTGATTTAATTATCATACATTTACCTATCTTTTTCTACAGGAACAGCAAGCTGACACAAGTTCTTAAAGATTCCCTAGGTAACTAACCATTCTTCTTTGCGCACTTCCATTTTCCATTCACCTAATCTCTTTACCTAAGGGAATTGTTGTCCTCAATTAGCTGCTTTCACTAACCTTCTCAAATTGGTATCTTTAGGTGAAGATTCAAAAACACTGATGCTAGTACATGTGAGTCCCAAAGAAGAAGATCTTTGTGAAACAATATGTTCATTAAATTTTGCAGCAAGGGTGAAAAGTGTTCAATTGGGGCATGAGGAGTCCAATGTAAGTGATGTAGGACAAGTATCCCACAATTTAAACATCTGAAAATCTCAACCAAAATCCAATAGTCAAAATCCCCTAAAACTATTAGAAGTTTTATGTATATACAACTAAATCCTAAAACCTGAAAAAGTTTGGTGATTTACCATTAACATGCTGAACTATTAAAAATCAGGAAGTAAGAAACCAGAAGGAAGCTGCTATGAAAAACCTGCAGCAGACGATTAAAAAGATTGAAGATGAACGACGATATATTAGAGGAAAGATCCAAATTTTGAACCACAAATTAGAAGAACTGACAAGGAGAGGTCTACCTTTGGAACAGCAAGCAGAGGCTTGTGATTTATCAACTGAACTAGGGCCCCCTTCCGAGCTTGACTTGACCAAGAACAGGCCTGGAAATGTCAGATCAAAGCTGCCTAGATTTATGAGATCAACTATTAGCAGTAGAACAAAAACTGGGATGGAGCATCAAACTTCACTTCATTCAAGGAGAAGGAGAAGACCATCATCTCAGCGAGCCGAGTCGGTGAGTTTCCCAGTGAAGAATCATTCAGAGTGCAACTCTGACCGTAGCATTTCAAGATCTACATGTGCAGTGGAATTGAACAGGAAAACTAGTATGGAATTAGATAATGTCACAGTCTACAGCCAAGACACATCTGAATGTGATACAAAAATGGTTGTCACAAATAGAAAATCAAACAAATGCAAGTCCACTAAAGTTTTAAAGGTTGATCAATGGCTTACCTTGCATAAGGATGAAGCTAGCATTAGTGGTTCTGTTCCAAGGAATAAATGGGTTTCAGACATTCCTCTCCCGGAGAAGAAACATAGGTCAAATAGAGAGAAAAAGACACATATATTATGCAATGACAAGGTATTTAAAAAGCAGAAGAAAGCTTCTTCGGAGGTAGCTGTTTCTCAAAGGGTGGAAGACAAACCACCAACACTAAAGGATTTATTTGCTGAGGAATCTAATTCTAGTTTCATTTGTCCACCTCAACCAACAATGTGCCTGTCAACAGGTCACCAACAAGACTCACTTGATGGCTCTTTGATAGAGTACGGTCAAGGTGGCAGTCTTTCTCCACCTGATTCTTGCTGCGATGGATCAGTACACTTCATTGATAATGAAGATGAATTCTACGGAACACCCATGGTTGAAGTAGTAGAAGACACTGAACACCGCCCTAACAGTTCCATGATGAAAATTAGCAGTTATCTGCTTTCTCCGGATGATAGAATCAGCAACTCACAAGAAATTTTTGGTGTTTCGGCCCAAGCATTGGAGCCGGAACAGTACCACAAACAAGTGATGGCTACTGAAGTATACGGAAAGGAAGACATGGATGCCTCTTCTCAATCCTCACCACAAGAGATGAGACTAAATCTGTGCAGACCGAAATCACAAAGAAGATTGTTTATAGATGACCTAAAACAAAAAGACCCGAGGATGATGACCCTCATAAAATCACAAGAAATTTCAAGGAACCAAGGTAAGAGTTTTGAGGTCTAAAGCAAACATGATTCCCATAACATAAAACCATGTCAAAGAAGTAGCAACATATGATTAGTGGAGTCTTAAAATACAGCATTATATATTGATTCTAATGTGTTTTTCTAGGAGCATGTTGTTTGGTTAAACAGAAAGTTGAGAAATCATGGGCCATTGCACTTCTAGGATTGGGATTCCTCGACTTGGGGTTCAATCATGACTTCTTCTATGGTCTAATACGTTGAAGCAGCTGCAGTAATGTTGGAGGATGAGCTAATAATAGGATGGAATGTTTGCACAGATCATCAACATTCCCATCTTTCCTTTTAATATGCTAAGGTTTAACAAATTACTGTTAGGATTTAGATCCATAAATTAAATAAAATTTATAGATTTGAACTAGTATTATACACTTGCTCCGCTTCCGCCTAGGATTAACTATTCTATATTTGTGTTTTGTATAATATATTGTAACGTATAACAATGGCTATGTGTATCAATAATTATAAATATATGATCAACTGCAACAATTCTCAACTCTTTCCAAATAGATTCAGAACAAATCTCATTTTTATTTTGAATTACATAATAAATTGTTAGTACAAATCTCCAATGAAGAAAATCTCGAACACATGAACGGAACTCGAAAAGGAAATAAAGGAATTTCTGCAATGTATAACAAAAAATCTCAATTTCTATAAAGAATTTCCGCAGTAATTCTTTATCTAATATTAAAAGAATGGATGAATGATAGAAAGACTATTAGAACTTGTTGGTGTGTTTTCTAAATGAAATCTCATTCCTATTTATAGGAATTTTCATGTCTCTTTATAGAGACATCTTTCAATAGGTGTTTTTTCTGAACAATAATGTCTTTTAAAAGACACATAATTATTAATTTAATGCTATAGCTATTCAAATAATATTATTTGAATAATTATAATTTTGTCAAAAATCAAGTGATATGACTCTTGACTATTTGATTAATTATTCATTTATAGTTATTAGAACAATATAAATATTTGAAAATATTCCAACAATCTCCTCCCATTTTCAAAATATTTTAGATTTTGATATTCTTGGAAATCAATTTTCATAATGAAGGTGTTTTACGATTGAACCTTCACTTAGTGAAAACATGTTAAAGTTAATCGAAATTGCATGGTAGGCTAAGCTTTGAACCAGCTATTCCGTTTGATTAACCGAACACATCTCACACAATGATTTCAACATCGGTCAATGCATAGTATCTAGGGACATTATTATGGCCATGTATTTGTGTCCTCTTTTCATGAGTGTTGTCAAAGTCAAGCCCTTGAGCTCTTAAAAACGGTCACACTTCCACTCACATAGGTAGATCCCATCAACAGTGTTCCCATAATTATAACACTCATCCTTTCCTTATCATTACGGGTACCTATCACTTTAATCTTAGGATAGATTTATTTATAATACTAACAGTTACATACTAATTATGTACTTTGTCTCATTAAACTCAAGACTTGACATTATATCAAGCGTTGAGTCGAGTTTCTATCATGGATGACTCTAATTAATAGGCTTGAGTGTAACACCTTATATCAACCCGGTCGTCGAGCCCGAGTAACAGGACGTTACATCAAACATCAAACTCGTACATATTCACACAGTCTTAAATACATGCAACCATCGTCACTTTCAAATATTTAGAGGAGTAATGAGTCTTAAACACCTTAGACAACATTTAAAACGACTTAACATACCTTAGTCAACATTAGAAATAATTTAAAATATGCCTAAGGACCACTTGATAAAATTATAAAAAAACCCATATAGGTATCGATACGCCATCACAGGTATCGATATTTTAGAAGATAAGTATCAATACTAGTAAGAAAATTGATATCAAACTAGCATTCTATCAAATTTTAAACAAAATCATTTTATCGATACATGGGCAAAGGTATTGGTATTTTCACCCGAAGTATCGGTACTCGTGATTGGGTATTGATGCCAAATTAAGCTACTGACTTCACAAAGATACGTATCGATATTTATGTCCCGAGTACCGATACCTCTGCTCAGATTCACAAAACATAGCAAAATAGAGAATTAACATGCTCAACATATCTCTATTCTAACATGCATTAATCATCACAGTATCAAGCATCGAATTTACCGAAAACACAGTCAAATGCAACATCTTTACCTTGTCGATCTAAATCATGGTGATAACAAATAAAGATAGTAATAATTACCAAGCAAAAATTCTAGAAGTTCATAATCATACTAAACCAACAAGAACATAATAATAACCAACCAAAATTCTAACCACATTGCATTTATTTCCACAGTTCAACTAATAATGATAATATCACCTACTTAAATACTAGAGCCTAACTTGGATCACTTCCTTGGAATTTTTGCACCGTTCACACCATAAATGCTAAATATCTGCAATGGTTAGAAAGAACAGGTGAGCTTAAACAAGCTCAGTGAATGTCAGGATAACCACAAAGTATTCACAACATCAAAAGTTGAAGAAGAGTATACTACAACACATTCACATCCATATTCTAACCAAGTCAAAATAACATATTCACGCTTCATTAAATCATGAAACTAACATATACTCTCACATGCAATTACACTCAACTCGTATATACATAATTCATTTAATGATAATTCATCAAGACAAAACAACATATTCATGCTTTAATGACCCATAAGTCTAGCTTATATATTCAGAGGCATTTACACATGAAAGCACAATTACATACATAATTTACTATAATGGCATACTAAAATTGTAATAGCCTGTTTTCAGTTATGTCAGAAACAGTGGTTCGAGACTACAATTTCAATAAGCGAGATATTATTTTATTATTATTTTAATGTCTACGGGAATATATTAAGGTTGTATTAAAATTTTGTTAAGAAATTTTGAATTTTATATAGTTAATTAAGTGAAAAGGGCTAAATCGTAAAAGGTATAAAAGTTGAGTTCTCTTAGTTAGAGTGATCAAATAGCTTTTAAAACCTTAAACTAAAGGACTTGAATGGTAAATATAACATTTAATGAATTAGTGGATAATTATGGATTAGGTTTTATTGAAATTTTGATAGTTTTTAAAGGGTAAAATGGTAAATTAAACCTAAAATAAATTAAGAAAATCCTATCATCTTCCCCATTTCTCATTTTTTTTAACCAAAATTCACCATTGAAGAGAGGGGAGAGCTTAGGTTTTGATTTCTTCTTGCATGGTATGCATTCAAACCCTGTTTTTAATAATTTTTATGTTTTTGAGTTCGTTTTAGCTTAATCTAGGTAGCTCGGGGTTTATTTTGCAAAAATGTTAAAGGTTGAGGGACTTGACATGAATATTATTGAATGTATTTTGATGTTAGTTGATAGATTATTAATCCTTGTTTCAAAATAAACAAGATTTGTTAAGTGATTTTTGTTTAATTTTGGAAATAGGGATTAAATTGTTAAATGTATAAATCCATGGGTGTTATTGTGAATTGTTGATAAATATGAGTTTTTGTAAGGTCCCTTACAATATGGGTTAGGTTTGAATTAATTTGAAATGGTTAGATTCTAAGTTATGAGCTTAAGGACTAAATTGTGAAAAGTTAAAATGTTAAGGGAAAATTTGTAATTTTGCATAAATATGAATTATGGATTAAATTGAATTATATAAGTACTTAGTTGAATGAAAACATTTATTTAGATCAAGGTAAACCACATACGGACTTAGATCGAGGAAAAGTAAAAGCTTCAGATTAGCTCGACTAAATTTCTATGCCCCTAATTATCGAGGTAAGTTCGTATGAACTGTACGTTTTAATGGTAGCCAAATTGAATGTTTACTATGTTGTTTAATATAAATGAATTATTATATATATGTATCAATGCTATGATGAATTGACGGCTATCAAGCCTTGGTTGAACCTTAAGAATTCTTAGGATACAAATGACATGTTATTAGGGATTTCATGTTTTGAGTGCTGGTCTTGAATGTCCTACCGATGGTTGAGGTCCTGTATTTGTTGTGGATTCTCCATAGCTAGTGTAAGCAGCATCGTGTAGCTTACATTCTGACCCACAGCTTGTGTGAGTAGACCCATTTCACAGCTCGTGTGAGCATTAATGTAAAGAAAAGTTTACGGTTATATGTAAAAGCACATTATGTATGAGCTTCCTGAGTATTCGATGTAATTCTAGATGGTTCAACAGGTAAGAAAAGGGAACGAAATGGCAAGTATGCAAATAGATTGAATCATGACTTTATGAAAGGATTTATGAACTAAATGGTGATAGTACATATGGAAATTTGCATATTTTATGGTTAATTTCATTTATATCATGGACAAGCATACTAACATATGAGTTGGTGATGTTTTTTAGGTTGTTACTAAGCTTATGGCATTGGTGATGAATTATGTTTAATCTTTAAATTGTACATGGTAAATTATGTTTTAGTTTGTACGAGCTTACTAAGCACTTGTTGCTTACATAGTTTCTTTCCTTTGTTTTATAGTTTATCGGAAGCTTGATCGATTTGGAACGGAGACCTATCACACTATCCAACAATCAATTCGGTAGTTTTTCAGTATTTTGGCCAAGGTTAATAATGGCATGTATAGGTCTTTTGTATTGATGGTTCATGGATGTAAAAAATGGTTGACTTAAAGTGATTATGTCTTTGAAGTTTATGTTTAGTTGATGGACTTGTAATGCTTGCTAAGTAAGGTCATTTTGACTACTTTTATGTAATTGAAATGTATGGTGTTTTGGTAAGTCGATGATGGTTTGGAAGTGGTCATTTGTGACATGTTTTGGGTACATAATTGAACTAGATTTATGCATGAAATAAGGTAGTATTGGCATGTTTAGGTCAATGATTTTTGGATACAATTGTAGTGTCTTTGAATGGAATATTTTATAGGTGAATTAGGTTGTTTGAAATGGCATGATTATGTGTTTTTCAATGATGCTTTAGTTCTTTGAAAGTGTGCGCAAATGTGTTGGTTGGTTATGCATGAATTGGGTATGAAATGGTTTGATATTAGATAAATTTTGGGTTCACACAGCCTGGTCTGAAAATTTCTTAGGGTTCAAGGCAATGAGTTACACAGCCTGGCACATGGGCGTGTGACCCTACTCAATGAGTTACATGGGTAAGGACATAGGATGGGACACGGTCATGTGTCTCTTGTTAAAAAGTCACACAGCTTGGGGTGATTTCAGACGGCTGTGTGACCCCTGTTTCCAATTTTTGCAATTTTTCCTTAAACTTCCTGTTTTGTTTCAAATTAGTCTCGAATTGCCTCAAAGCTATTTTTAGGGCCTCGAGGGCTCGATTTGGGGACAAAATGCATGCAATCGAATGGTTTATGATATGTGTAATTTACTTAAATATTGTGATGTTAAATGTTTCCGATTGTATGGTAATGTTTCGTAGCCTTAGTTTGGCGACAGAGATGGGTTAGGGGTGTTACAAAAATACTCATACAATATCTACCAACTCATCTAGCTTTACAATCACATATTTAAGCGTACATCACATTTTATAAAATCACATTTAACAATCATTTGGCAACTTGGAAACATGAAATATAAAAGTGGGCTCTATCACCACACATTGGATACATGGATCTCCATCACACCAATGACTCAAAGAGTAACATATCCCATAAGTGTAGCATAAAGCTAAACACTCTCCAACACACCAACATATCCCGGTGAATGGAGCTTTCACGCACTATTCTTCCCCACTAAAAAGAGCGATTGATAATCTCGATAACCTAAACAAAAATGCAGAAGTGAGCGTATCCCAAAGCTCTCCTCTCCCCCCCTTTTTTAGCCAACACCATTTTTCACCTTGTTTGGGTCAAAGCCAAAAATCTGATGAATAGAAGGAAAAGAGATCAGGGCAGGGCCTCAATGCCCAATTCAAGAAACACAAGAGTGAGTACTCACAATCCTATGGCATGCCAACCATATCCAACGGTTTCACAAGATCACAAGGCCAAAATATTCACAATACACACATTTAATTACTGATCTTATGCACTTAATCTATGTTCATAAACATCAATTCAAATCACAATTTGTACACATAGCACACTTATCGGATTCACATTTAATTGCACTTTAAGTATCACAACTATAATCATTGAGCCATTACACATGAATGCATTAAAAATCAGATTATCACATACTACATACCAATATTCACTTACTTTACCTGTCACATCAGCATCATATTCTACAAATCAACACATATGTATTTACCGTTTTCTACACATTTTCACTGCACATTTATATCGCTAACACAACATCATTATTTCCATTCAACATGTCTAATATGTCCACAACTAACACATTCACAAGAGATATCACTTTATATATAACATGTCACTTATCTCAACTTAATACTCAATCTACATCACACAATCACATACTTTACAAATTAAACGAGGGGTATAAGAAAGCTTACACCCGAAACATAGAGTAAGGGTTTAGGCTACTCCTAAGCTCCCAATCAACACTATGAATCGAGTCTACTAGCAGCGATTCCAAACACTCACCGTTTGCACTTTCGCCTAGTCTCTAAAAGCTTAAACTAGCTTTTATTTTCCTTTTTTCTTGCTCGTTGAATGCTCCAACGGTTATGAATCTTCACTAAAATTAATCACACAACAAACATAATTAATTTACAGCTATAGACACACCCAAACAATCAAAAATACATGTCTAATATTTCTTCCTCTTGGAACTGAAATTTTCGACTTGCAAATTCGAAACTCAAATATCTTAATTCCTACTCATTCCTAATGCTTAAAACTAATTACAATCATCTAATTATCTATTTAAGAATGATTCTCAACCTTCAAACTACACAGATTCATGGTTCTGAAATTTCGACGTACAATGGCCATTTTCACGAAAACTCAATAAAACCTTAGAATCTTTCAACGAAACTTTAGGGCAAGTTTAAAAACCTTCTAATCACCTTAAAAAAAGTTGAAAGACACTTTGAAACATCATTTTCATTCAAAATCTCGAGTTTCACCATTAATGACCCAAATTTCAATATTTATTCAAAACTTTTGATTCAATAGATAAAAAAAAGCTCAATTTAAAAGGCTAGATATCATTAGCAACTAATTGGAAAACAAAACATTACCTTCGTTATAAGAAAAACAGACATTTGGTGCAAATCCAATAAAACCCACAAGTTAATCAATAGCAAAATCAATGATGTTCTTGATGCTATTTTTTTTGTAATTCTAGGGAGGTTTAATGTTTGGAAGATGATAGAAAAAAAGAGATTGGAGTAATGAAAACCAAAAATTGAAGGATGAAGTTTAAGGTTTTTTCTCTCTAATGGACGACACAAAGAAAAAGATGAAGATGTTTCTTTTCTTTTTTTTAAACGTCAAAAGTAGTGTTTAAGGGGAATAAATTGGGTTGATTTTAAAACTTGGTATATTTGCTTTAAAACTACTCTTAAATACAACCTTTTACGAAACAATCCTCTTTTTAAAATTGAAAGTCTTTTCTACATTATTTTCACAAATTGATTTAGTTTACAAACGTCATAGACGAATATATTTTCAGTTTACCACACTTCAAAATTTTTGAACTCATTCCAAGCCAAAATTTCTAAATTACCCTCGACACTTCTAGGCCCAATTTCGGGATGTGACATTGAGTCCTACCCTTTTGAGGTCTTGTTGGCTATATCTCTAACAAGACTTTTTGTCAAAGGATCCACCAAATTTTCACTTGACCTCACATAATTAATAGTGATCACTCCATTAGAGATTAATTGTCGGACATAGTTATGTCTTAATCCAATGTATCTAGACTTTCCATTATATACTTGGCTATATGCCTTTGCTAGAGTAGCCTCACTATCACAATGGATAAAAATAGCTAAAATTGGCTTAAGCCATAGAGGTACATCATAAAACAAATTTCTTAACCATTCTACTTCTTTATATGCTGCGGCTAATGCAATAAAGTCTATTGCCATGGTAGAATTAGTAATACACGTTTGTTTCTTGGAACCTCAAGAAATGACTCTTCCACTAAGAATGAATATCCATCCACTAGTAGATGCAAGATCTTCCAAACTTGTAATCCAACTAGCATCCAAATACCCTTCTAAAACTGAAGGATGTCCATTATAACACAATCCATAGTTAATAGTTTTCTTTAAGTACCTAAGTGCTCTATTCAAAGTTTATCAATGCAAACTACTTGGATTACTTGTGTACCTACTCAATTTTCCAATAGCATAGGCAATATCTAGTCATGTACAAGTCATTATGTACATAAGGCAACCAATTAGACTTACATATTTCAATTGATCAATTTTCCTGCCAGCATTAGATACTAATTTTATTTGAGAATCCATGGGTGTAGATGTTGGTATACAATTGAAAAGATCAAACTTTTTAAACACCTTTTCAATGTAATGTGATTGTGATAAAGCTACAGTGTTTTCCTCTCGGGTTATTTTAATCCCAAGAATAACATCTACTACACCCATATCCTTCATAGAAAAGTTTTTTGACAAGAATTTCTTTTTGTTTTCTATTTGTTCCAAACCCGTGCCAAAAATGAGCATGTCATCTACATATAAGCAAATTATGACACCTTTTCCATTTTCAAAATTGCTATATATGCACTTAATGAATTCATTTATTTTATAGCCATTAGCTAAAACAACCTTGCCAAACTTTTGGTGCCATTGTTTTGGTGCTTATTTAAGTCAATATAGAGATTTAACAAGCTTACATACTTTATGCTCCTGTCCTGGAACAATAAATCCTTCCAATTGTTCCATGTACACTTTCTTTTCCAATTCACCATTTAAAAATGCAATTTTAACTTCCATTTGGTGAACAACCAAATTATACATTGAGGTAAGTGATATTAAGAGTCTAATTGTAGCAATTCTTGCTATAGGAGCATAGGTATCAAAGTAATAAATACCTTGTTTTATGTGTAAAACCTTTGGCTACCAACCTTGCTTTAAATTTATCAATGGTTCAAACCTTCAATTTTTTAAAGATCCATTTACAACCTATTATTATAGAACCCGGTGGAAGACCAACTAAGATCCAAGTTTGATTTCCCATTATTGAGTCCATCTCATCATTTATTACTTCTTTCCAAAAAGCAGAGTCTTGAGATTTCATTGCCTCTTAAAATGTAATAGGATCAGATTTCATATTATAACAATAATGTATCTTATTGCATATACTTTCACATTTTCCTTCTATAAGGAACATAATGAAATCTGGTCCTAAAATCTTTTACCTTTTTAATTCTTTTACTTCTTTTTAATTATTGACAAGATTCATCATTATTATCAATTTGTTCCAATGGAATCTCATTCTCGTTTGAAGAATGAGTTAATTGTTGTGGATGTAATTATCTTAAAATAGAATTAAATCTATTTTCATTTAAAATAGCATCTCTTGATTCAATAACAATATTAACTAAAATTGAATCATTTGGTTCAATTACCATGAACTTATATGCCTTGCTATTATGTGCATATCCTATAAATATGCACTCAATTCCTTTTTCACCTAACTTTTTGCATTTAGGTGTTGGAACTTTGACAATAGCTCTACAGCCCCAAACCTTCAAATAATTAAGGTTTGGTTTCATTTTCTTCCATTGTTCATAGGGGGTTTTTTTAGTTTTCTTATTAGAAATTCTATTCAATATACGACAAGCTGTTAGAACAGATTCTCCCCAAAAACATTGTTTAGGACTTGAACATGATAGCATTGAATTTACTATTTCAGCTAAGACTATATTTTTTCCTTTCAGCTACATCGTTTTGTTGTGGTGTGTAAGGGGCTGAAACTTAATGGACAATCCTAGTGGATTCAAAATAACTTGGATTATAGTATTCTCCACATCTATCCTATCTTAAGCACTTGATAAATGATTCACACTGAAATTCAACTTTAGATTTATAAACTTTAAATTTATCAAGCGCTTCATCTTTTGAATGTAATAAATATACACAACAATATCTAGAACAATCATTAATAAAAGTAATAAAATATTTCTTTCCACCTAATGTAGGAGCATTATGCATGTCACATAAATCACAACGTATCAAATCAAGCAACTATGTTTTCCTTTTAACCTTAGGAAAAGGGTTTCTTGTAATTTTAGTCAACATACATGTATTGCATTTTTAATATTATTATTAAAAACATGAATTAAATCTAACTTATGCATGTCATTCAATTTTCTATAATTCAAATGACCTAATCTATAATGTCATAAACAAGAAGATTCAACCATATAAGAAAAAATAGTATTTTTATTCTTATTAGTAATATTGATTTGAACATGCTCTCATACATATACCCTTTCCCTACAAAAATTCCTCCCTTAGACAGAATAAACTTATCTGCCTCAAAAATAAGTTTGAAACCAAACTTATTCAACAGACTTCTAGACACTAAATTCTTCCTAACTTCTGGTACATAATATATATCATTCAAGGTTAAAACTTTTCCAGAAGTGAATTGTAGTTCAACAGACCCTTTGCCTTTCATTGCTAAATGCAAGAATTTCTCATGTACAAGACATTTTCATTTTCACAGTGTGAACTTAGTGAACATGCTTTTGTCTTTGCACACATGTTTGGTTGCTCCGGTATCAATCCACCATGCATTATCACCTTGTGCCATTTTATTTTTAGATATCATTGCAACAAACTTTTCGTTATTTCAACCTTAGAAGATGATTCCTTCTTTAAAAATCGACAACATGAGCCCTTTTGTTTCTTTTTGAACTTAGGTGCTTTATCAATCTATTTGAAATTTCTCTTGGATGGTTTAGTAGTTTGTACTTCCTCTATAACATGCACTTTGGCATTTTCAGAATCTATGTTCTGATCTTGCTTTCAATATTCTTCTTTAATACAAAGATAGTTTGCTAAAGCCTCAAGAGATATTTCCTCTTTTTTATGTTTTAGACTTCTTTTAAAGTCTTTCCAATATGGAGGAAGTTTGTCTATTACAGAGGATACAACAATCATTTCATCCATTTTCATATATTGCTTAAATTTATTCAACATTTTTTCAAAATGTTCCAACATAAATATCATAAACCAAACTTGATTAACTTTCTAATCACATACACACAGGCATAGTAGCTTTAAGAAAACCAGCTTCCCTCCTTATTCCTTCCTTTGTAGGAGTGTTGAAAGTTCATATGAAACAAAGAACAAAGTGAATAAGAGGATATGAATTAATTGACATGTGTTAGAATAGCTTAATAATCCTAAAAAGGAGATTCAAATGCTAAAAGCTAATTTATTTTAATTGTTACGTCAGTAAAATTAAATTTTTTTTAAAATAATAAAAATATTTTAAATTTTTATGTCTAGAATGAAATTAAAAAACTTAAAATTTTTTAAAGTATAAAAATATTTTTTTAAAAATTAATAAATTTGTAAAAAATCATAAAAATTTAAATAAATTCAAAAAATAAAAATATATATTTTAAATTTAAGTATAAAATGAATATGTGTGAATCTAGACAACCATATTTCTAGACCATTCACGGTGATTTTTTTAAAAAATTATATAAAAATTTAAAATTTATAAAATTTATTTAAAAATATGTTATGTCTATCAATATTTTAATTCTATCGTACTCTTTAGACTATATAAAAAAATAAATAAATTTTACTTTTATTAATTCCACTTATATAATTTAAAAAACTGTGAATATATCCCAATTATTTCCAATAGATAAACTTGTTCTACCTAGTATATTAATAACATTTTTTTATTTACCTAAAAACAATTTGAAAGAATGTTAGTATTCTTAGATCTAAAAGAAAATTAATCAAAAAAAAATGAAGAATGAGAAAAAGAAAAAATATCATTACATGTTTTTTCCTCAATTTAGAATGGACTGGTGATGGTAAACTTTTCATGCTACATATACGGTCTGTTTGATAGAACAAAAAAAAAATTCAAGTGTTTGATAAGGGTTAAAGGGAAAATGAGTGCTATTCTAGTAAAACAATTTTTTGGTAAGTCGTTTTACGATAGCTAAACCCTAAAAGCCCTCTACAATCAGTTGAGTCTCCCTTGTTCATTGCTCATCTCTCGCCAGCTTCTCTCCCTCATCAACGCTCTCACCGGCGACCTATTCCACAATCTCACCAACTCCATTACTGGTGCTATTCTTTTTTTTTTTTTTTGGGGGTTTGTTTTTTTTTTTTCATTTTTGGTTCAGCACAGAGTATTTCTACTTTATTTATTATGGATCTGTACAAAGTTCTTGATCTCTGGGAACCAGAGATTTAAATAGTGGTCCAATACCAATATAGCAGCCGCTATATAGTGGTAACGGCATCGTCCGAAACCGCTATTGCCGAAACCGCTATTATGTTTTACGATAAGTTGTGCGAATTTTAAAAAATTTCACGACCGCGATACCCGCAGTGACCGCAATAGTATCTGTTATATCCGTAACCGCGATAAACGCGACGCGACTGAAAACGCGACCGCGACCGCAATTTAAATCCTTGCCGGGAACCATGCTTACAAATTTTAATGATTGTGTTTAGCTCATGTTTACATAGTTGGTTGTTTATTATAGTTGCTACTCTTGTGTTTCCTGGCTTCTCGAGTGTGTCTACTATCTGCCACCCATGGTTCGACTGCTGTTGTGTATACATAATATACAGTATAATAAATTTGAAGAAGCCAATAACCCTTCTGTTAGAATTAAGTGACCCGAATCTTTATTTAAATAAAATACATGGTAAAATAAAATAAAAGAAGAATCCCTATAGAATTACACTTCTTTTATTTTATTTTAAATAAGGTTTTTAAACCTTATTAAACTCCATCTATTTGATATTGATTAGAATAAGGAGTTTTCAATCTTACTACACTCCTATTAGAATATGGCTTTACAAGCCTATAAATAGACATAGTCTATTCCTCTTGTAATGGATTTGAATTCGACATAGTGAATTTTCTTCTCCTCTGCCTGTGGTTTTTTTCCCGAAAGGGTTTCCACGTAAAATCTGTGTGTTCTTTAAGTTTTTATTTCTCTTTTCTTTGTAATATATTTTTTATTACCGATGTTATATTTTTCACAAATTGGTATCAGAGCTTCCAGGTTTTTCATCTCGATCACGGTAATGGCATCTTTGAAGTATGAAATTCCGCTGTTGGATCGCAACACCAGATTCGCGTTGTGGCAGATAAAGATGCAGGCAGTTCTTGCACAGATGGATTTAGAGGAAGCCCTACTAGGGGTAGATAAGATGCCTTCGACATTGATAGAGGAAGAGAAGAAGCGCAAGGATCGAAAGGCGTTAACACAGTTACATCTGTATTTGTTTAATGAAATTTTGCAGAATGTGATGAAGGAGAAGACCGCCGCTGCATTATGGAAGAGGGTAGAACAAATATGTATGTCAAAAACTCTAACTAGCAAGCTGTATAGGAAGCAACGTCTTTATGCTCATCGTTTGGAGGAAGGTGCGTTTGTGCACGAACACTTAATAATGTTTAAAGAAATTCTCTCAAACTTGGAGGCCATGTAGGTTCAGTATGATAAGGAAGATCTAGGGTTGATTCTACTTTGTTCGTTGCCCCCGTCTTATTTAACCTTTAGAGACACGATTTTATATAGCTCGAGTCTCTCACAGTTGATGAGGTTTATGATTCTTTGACCTCGTATGATAAGATGAACCATCTAGTGGTTAAACCCGACTCTCAAGGAGAGGGTCTCATTGTTTGTGGGAGACAAGATCAGAATATTGATGATGATCGTGGAAGGACACAGGAACGAAATCCTCGTGGTAAATCTAAGGGTAGATCGAAGTCTTCAAACAGATGTAAAACTTGTAACTTCTGCAAGAAGAAAGGGCACATTAAATCTAAGTGCTATAAGCTCTGAGAACAAGATTAAAAGGGAGGCTGCGAATCAAAAGGAAAACAACGAGAAAATTCGATGAAGGCGATGTTGTAGAAGACTACAATGATGATGAACTTCTAGTAAACACGTCAACAATTCTAAAGTGAGCGAGGAGTGGATACTTGATTTGGGTTACACTTTCCACATGAGTCCCAATCGGGATTGGTTTACAACTTACGAATCAGTGTCTGAATGTGTTGTTTTAATGGGAAATAATGCTGCGTGTAAAATCGCAGGTGTTGGAACAATTAAAGTTAAGATGTTTGATGGAGTTGTCAGAATACTTAGTGACGTACGACATGTTCCAGAATTGAAGAGAAATTTAATTTCGTTAAGTACTCTTGATTCAAAAGGGTACAAATACATAGCTGAAAGTGGGATTTTGAAGATTTCCAAAGGTTCCCTCATTGTGATGAAAGGGTAGAGAAAGACTGCCAAGTTATATGTTTTGCAGGGTTCTACTATCATTGGTGATGCAGCTGTCGCTTCCTCTTCATTGTCAGATGATGATATTACTAAACTTTGGCATATGCGCCTAGGGCATATGAGTGAGAATGGCATGGCAGAATTGAGCAAAAGAGGACTTCTTGATGGGCAAGGAATTTGCGAACTGAAGTTCTGTGAGCATTGATTTTTTAGGAAGCAAAAGAGAGTTTGATTCACCAGAGGAATCCATAACACGAAGGGAACATTGAAGTATATTCATTCTGATTTATGGGGGCCATCAAGAGTACCTTCGAGAGGTGGAGCTAATTATATGCTAACTTTTATTGATGATTTTTCCAAAAAAGTTTGGGCATTCTTCCTAAAGCAGAAAAGCGATGTGTTTTCCGCATTTAAGTATTGGAAAACTATGATTGAAAAACAGACGGGAAAACAAATAAAATACCTCCGCACAGACAATGGCTTAGAGTTTTGTTCTGATGAGTTTAATAAACTGTGCAAGTCAGAAGGGATCGTGAGACACTTGACACTTCGTCATACTCCACAGCAAAATGGCGTTGCAGAACAAATGAACAGAACGATCATGGAGAAGGTTTGATGTATGTTGTCAAATGCCAACTTACCAAAGTCGTTTTGGGCCGAAGCAGCCTCTACTGCATGTTTTGTTATCAACCGATCTCCATCCATTGCCATTGAGAAAAAGACTCCACAAGAGGTATGGTCAAGTAATCCTACTAATTATTCTGATTTAAAGATCTTTGGGTGTCCTGCGTATGCTCATGTTGATAATGGAAATTTGGAACCGAGATCCATTAAATGTGTTTTTCTTGGTTATAAAGGTGGTGTAAAAGGGTATAAGTTATGGTGTCCTGAAAATAGAAAAGTTGTGATTAGCAGAGATGTTGTTTTTGATGAAACTGCTATGCTACCTAACTTATCTCTTAAAGACTCTTCCAATAAAGAAAATCAAAACCAGGTGGAGCATCAGATTAATACAGAGTCGACTCCTCAAGCCAGTACAAAAATTAAGAATAGAGTTGCTTCTTCACCACAATACTCTATCGCCAAAAATAGAACTAGAAGAGAAATTAAACCTCCAAAGAAGTATGCCGAGGCTGATCTAGTTGCTTATGCTTTAAATGTGGCTGAAGATATAGATGCAAACCAAGAGCCGTCTAATTATTCTGAGGTGGTTAGCTGTGAAGATTCAGAAAAGTGGATGTTTGCTATGCAAGAGGAGATGGAATCACTCCACAAAAATAGAACATGGGATCTTGTGAAACTTCCTAAAGGTAAAAAGGTTGTTCACTGTAAATGGGTGTTTAAAAAGAAATAAGGGACTCCAGGAGTTGAAGAACCCAGATATAAAGCAAGGCTTGTTACAAAAGGTTACAGTCAAATTCTAGGAGTGGACTTCACAGATGTGTTCTCCCCAGTTGTGAAGCATAGTTCGATTCGAGCTTTGCTTGGTATTGTGGCCATGCATGATTTGGAGCTTGAGCAGTTAGATGTAAAAACTGCATTTTTGCATGGAGAACTTGAGGAGGATATTTACATGCAACAACCAGAGGGTTTTATAGTCTCAGGAAAAGAGGACTATGTTTGCTTGCTGAAAAAGTCTCTTTACAGTTTGAAACAGTCACCAAAACAGTGGTACAAGAGGTTTGATTCCTTCATGACTTCTCATGATTTTAAAAGAAGTAGTTTTGATAGTTGTGTTTACTTTAAGAAAAATAGTGATAGTTCTTTTGTGTATCTACTTCTTTATGTTGATGACATGTTGATAGCAGCAAAAGATAAAGTAGAGATAAGAAAGGTCAAAGCCCAACTAAGTGAAGAATTTGAGGTGAAAGATTTGGGACCAGCAAAGAAGATACTTGGTATGGAGATTCTCAGAGATATAAAAACAAGTAAATTGTACCTAAGTCAGAAGGGGTCATTGAGAAAGTTCTTTGTAGGTTCAATATGCAGAGTGCTAAGCCTGTTAGTACTCCTTTAGCAGCCCATTTAATAGCCCATTTCAGACTTTCATCGACTTTGTCTCCACAATCAGATGATGAGATTGAGTACATGTCACATGTTGAGTACATGTCATATGTTCCATACTTTAGTGCAGTGGGATCTCTCATGTATGCTATGTTTTGTTCACGTCCAGATTTATCATATGCAGTCAGTGCAGTTAGCAGATACATGGTGAATCCCGGTAATGAACATTGGAAAGCAGTTCAGTGGATTTTAAGATACTTACGAGATACTACTGATGTTTGCTTACAGTTTGGAAGAACTAGAGATGGAGTCATTGGGTATGTTGATGCTGATTTTGCTAGAGACCTTGATAGAAGAAGATCTCTAGCTGGTTATGTCTTTACAATAGGAGGTTGTGCAATCAGTTGGAAAGCTACTTTGCAAACTACAGTCGCGTTGTCTACCACTAAAGCTGAGTATATGGCGATTACTGAGGCTTGTAAAGAAGCTATTTGGTTGAAGGGACTCTTTAGTGAGCTCAATGAAGACCTTCAAATCAGCACAATATTTTGTGACAGTCAAAGTGCCATCTTCCTTACAAAAGATCAAATATTTCATGAGAGAACAAAACACATTGATATCCGGTATCATTTTGTTCGTGATATTATTGCTCGTGGTGATATAGTTGTGAGCAAAATTAGTACTCATGAAAATCCTACAGATATGATGACTAAGTCACTTCCTATAACCAAGTTTGAGAATTGCTTAGACTTGGTTGGTGTTATTGTTAAAGTTAAACCCTTAAGGGGTTTTATGGAAAAGGTGGAGAACTTGATCGTTGAGAGTTCGCGATGAAGAACTTGTTTATTGAGAATTCGTGTCAAGGTGGAGATTGTTAGAATTAAGTGACTCGAATCCTTATTTAAATAAAATACATGGTAAAATAAAATAAAAGAAGAATCCCTATAAAATTACACTTCTTTTATTTTATTTTAAATAAGGTTTTAAAACCTTATTAAACTCCATCTATTTGATATTGATTAGAATAAGGAGTTTCCAATCTTACTACACTCCTATTAGAATATGGCTTTACAAGCCTATAAATAGACATAGTCTATTCCTCTTGTAATGGATTTGAATTCGACATAGTGAATTTTCTTCTCTTCTGCCTGTGGTTTTTTTCCCGAAAGGGTTTCCACGTAAAATCTGTGTATTCTTTAAATTTTTATTTCTCTTTTCTTTGCAATATATTTTTCATTACCGACGTTATATTTTTCACACCTTCACTTTTAAAAAAAAAATTAAAGCTTACATCCGCGAAATTAAGCAATTATGCTTCTTCTTCTTTTTAATTAGGCTTGTAAGCTGTTTTTTTTTTTAATTTAGGGAAATAGGTCTTTTTTTAGAGAGAAATGATCATTTGAACGTTGGCCATGCAACGGGTAAAAAAGTTTAAACGGGACAACTGTCATTTTTTTACGTATAAATACCCTCTAAATTTTTTTTCACTCACATCCTATTCTCTTAATTCTTTTTAATTTCCTCTCTCAACTCTCTCAATTTTCTCAAATTCTTTTCTAATTTTTTTGATATTCTCATTTAAAAATATTAGTTTTTTTAATTATTTCATATTTTATTTGTTCAAATTAAGTTTTCACGAATGACAACATCTCTAATTTGTTTCGACGATAATCACATTTCTGCCACTCAAGTAGAAATGGTAAGACAAAAATTTAATTTTCATTATTTTCGATTAAGTTAAATTAATTTTTTATATAAATTAAAATATTTTTTTTTGTTATAAATAGGCGGATGATCGTGGTTTGGAGGCGTTCATACATAATTTGGCATAGCCTCCGATCAGCAAAATTCGTGGTTACTTACAAGATGTGGGATTCTTGCATACGTCTCGTATGCTCGGGGGATGCAAACTCAACCCTAGACTCATCAACACATTGGTGGAAAGATGGAGGCCCAAAACACACATTTTCCATCTTCCATGTAGCAAGTGTACAATCACACTCCAGGACGTGACATTACAACTTGGTCTTCTAGTGGATGGGTCAATCGTCATGAGAGAAACGATCATTCCAAGTAAAGAGGATCTCTACGCGACATTATTGGAGAAGGTCCCATATAAGTTTGATGGTGGTCGGATATCGATGAATTGGTTGGCAAAAAATTTCGATAAGCTTCCTACAAATGTGCGACCGAGGTCATCAAAGAACAATATACCCGAGCATGAATCCTTCAGCTAATCGGGGGCATTTTAATACCTGATAAATCTTGTAATTTGGTACACATAAGGTGGCTACTGCACCTAGTAGACTTCAAAGAATTTGGAAAACTGAGTTGAAGATCAGCCATGTTGGCCACATTATACCGAGAGTTGTGTAGGGCTACGGAACCGGATAAGATGTCAACCGGTGGTTGTCTGCTCCTACTACAGTCATGGCTCTGGCGGTGGCTACCAATTCTACATCCTCAAGTGAACGACTTCATACATGTTTCCATTGGTGACAAGGTAAAAATCATTTATTAATAAATATGTAGTTTGTACAGTAAATGTTTTTATTTATTATATGTTTGAACTAACATATCGCTTTTACAGGTGGAACCATGGGCTGAGTTACATGAGACTACCCGAGGAGCTAGAAGATATTAGGCTGCTGTTAGATCAACGCTCAGAAGCCAAGGTTAGTTACTTATTCTTTCGAACCTCTATTAATTACGCAATAATTTGTAAACTAAAATTTCGTACATAACGAAGTTTACAATTGTGATGTCATACGTCGACACCGATATCATATATTGCATCCCGCAGGAAGTGTTGTGCAAGCGGTGCATGTGGGATGCGAAGGTGCCGTTGATAATGTACACGATGGTGAAAATGCATGAGTTGGAATGGGTGATGCGACAGTTCGGGTATTGACAACAAATTCTACCGGCACCGCGAGAATTGAAGGAGCTGCACAAGGTGGACATGTGGGGGAAGAATGACAAGGATTAGTGAGAGATGCACAAGAACTACATCGAGGCTTGGGATCGTAGGATGAAATTCTTATCCATCCATGAACCATTTTTCTCAGGAGACACAACGGCTTATTTGGAGTACTTGTCGTGGTTTAGAGTCGTCGACAAGTCGTATCTGCTATCAGTGGAGGCGAGGAGTAGGCAACTTAGTCAGAAGAGGCAACGACGACAGCCCCAGTAGCAGCGTAGGGCCAGACGTGATTGCACGACGAGTTTGTCATCAGCTCTACCCAAAGACGTGTTGCTTATGTCTATGTAATATCCTGGTCAATTCACTCCACTAATTCATTTTCATTTCACTAACCTCGTATTTTTTTTACAAGCACTGCACTATGCTCCACCGTCGCACTTACCCGGATTCTTCTGTTCTCGCAAGTACATATTTCGAGGCATTAATGTCCCCCACATTCTACACCCCATTGACAACATCGATGCCAACACAAATGTTGGGCCAGAGGCCAATACATGCACCTTTACTGATGACGACACCAATACAGATGTCGATGTCAGTGTCGATGCCCGAGTAAATACCGACATATTTGAGTTTTATGGCACCTTACAGTACACACCGATAGTGACACAAACACAACCTGTGTTATTGTTTTATCGGGGTGGGTCATTGGCGCAACCGTCTATTGGTGGAGTGGAGGATACACGATGAAAGGCTAGACGACATCGCACTCGAGCACGGAGGAAGGAGATGGAGACGAAGGCTAAGATGAAGATGAATACAAAGACAAGCACGATGATGACAGTGGAGACAAAAATGAGCAAAAGGGTGAGGGTGAAGACGATGATGATGAGGATGATGGTAACGAGGATGTTTATAAGACTGCATCTCTGGTTGTGAGTAGAAATCCTCCTCGCGAGCGTCATCCACCACCCTGCGGCACACATTCTCCCCCACAATACGATTGATATATTTTTTTATTACTATTTTGATGTAAATATATATGACATAAATAAAGAAACCATATATTTTCATTCCAACACTATATTTGTCTTTGTTACATTCTAAAGTGAGTTATTTTTAAGTTAATAAGAAATAAAAAATTTGGAGCACCAGAATGGAAGCATTGTAATGAATATATTCTTTGAAAGAAAATAATGTTATTGACGTTGAGGTCCCAAAGTCCCCCTCAACACAGAAAATGTTACCTTTGTATGCATCAGATTCTTATAATACCCACATAACCTCTGTTGACTATCTCTCATCCTAATATCCATATTGTTTTGTATCTGAGTGGTATTCGGGTGACCTTTCAGAATGTGACGTAGGTTCATGTTCGATGCCAACTTTGTAACAGCCCGATTTAGGGCCTACTCAGAATAGTGGTGCAAGACCACAGATTCGAGGTGAAATTATGAGTTTTTAAGGTTCATGCCATGTTTGCATGCTAGTGTGGAAGTTTCATGAAACAATTTTGTTAAATTGAGGTTGAATGGTCCAAAAGGACTAAATTGCAAAAGTTGCAAAATATGAGTTTCTAGAAGCTTTTTGTATGAAATAGCTTTGGATTATTAATTAGAAGCCCTTAAATAACAATTTGTCCAAATTATAATTTTTGGACAAAATTGGGCATGAGTTAGTAAAATGGAAAATTTTAAAGAGAAGGGCATTTTGGTCATTTAATCTATTAAATGATTAAAATGGGAAAAAGATGACAAAAATCTATTCATCTTCTTCCCCACATTGCCAAAATTTTCAAAGAACCCATAGCTAGGGTTTGTTCATCTTTCAAGCTTGCTAGTAAGTGCATTTTAGCCCCATTTTTAATATTCTTCGTATTTTTAAAGTTCTCGTATTATGAATTAGCTAATTTTTAGCTATAAAATGAGCTAAAATGCATGTTCAAAAATCTACCCATGAATGATATGCTTGATAAATGATGCTTTATGGAAGTTTATGAGAGTTTGATGTTAGATAAACATCTTTTTCTAAGTGAATTTCATGAAAAATGAGTACAGGGACTAGTTTGTAAAAGTTATGAGATTAATCATACATGGTAGAAATAGAGGGATTTTGATATTGCTATAGTTGAGATTATTAAATAGAAAATCATTAAGTTTAAGAAAGTTGAATGAGAATCATTTTACGAGCCTTGGGGCAAAAGTGCAAATATGAGAAAGTTTAAGGGCAAAATAGTAATTTTGCCAAAGTATGAGTAAAGAGTCAATTTAGTCAATGTGAGTCTTAAATGATCTAAATTATTATTATAGATCAAGAAAAATGAAGCCCGGATCGAAACCGAGGCAAGAACAAAGTCGATGACTAAATTGCATATCTACATACATTTTATATATCGAGGTAAGTTTGTATGATTTCTAAGCTTTATTGATTTTTATCATTGAATTGCTTAGTATAATGTACACTATTACCATGGAATGTTTAATGCTCTGTTAAACAAAGAAATCAATGAGATTAAGCATGAGAAAGTCCCCGATTGAAGATGTTTTACCCAGGATACTCGATCTACCACACGAAATGAGAAAGTCCGTATAAGACCAAGCCAAGGCATGGCATCGGCAATCAAGCAAGTTATCATGTAAGTCCAAGACAAGTCTTGGCTTTGAAGAGTTATTATGAGATGAAGCCCATAAGCCCAAGCCAAGGCATGGCATTGGTGAGTCTCCAAGCAAAGATGTCATGTAAGTCCAACACAAGTCTTGGCATTGAAAAGTTATCATGTAAGTCCAAGACAAGTCTGGGCATTGAAAAGCTAGCAAGAGAAAAAGATCCCATGTAAGCCCAAGCCAAGGCATGGCATTGGTGAGAACAAGAAAGATTTCATTTAAGTCCAAGCCAAGGCTCAGCATTGACCAGTTCATGAGAAAATATACCAAGTAAGACCATGTCAAGACATGGCAATGGTAAGTTTCCAAGGGAGCACACGAGAAAGACTTCGTATAAGTCCATGTCAAGACATGGCCTCTAACCCAAGATGGGATATTCCATGTAAGACCGTATCTAGGATATGGCTTTGGCATCAAGTTATATGTGGAGTGAGATTTAGTATCCTCGGTTATTCGTAGAAATGCATCAGGCAAATGAGTAAAATTAAAATGAGATAACAAGAAAGATAAGTAAGCAAAGCTATTATCAAGTTGGAAATGAATATTATTCATATTATGAATGATGAACTAGAGATTATGATTATTATTGTAGAGTATGATGATCTATGTGATCAAGTGATACAGGTACCTTGTTTACCTCACGAGTATGAGACTAGTAAGTATCATGAAATATGTAAGAATCAGTATGAGTAAGTAAGCTTTATAGCTGGGATTTATGATACCATTGTTTATGTCAAATGGTTTATATTAATCAAGTATGTTGCTATATGCGTAATAAGCTAAATGCTTACGTCCTTTATTCTTTCTTTTCATGCAGTCCCGCCAAGCTAATCTCATGGATCATTGTTATCGGAGCTCGGAGCATACTATCAATATCTATTTTGGTATAGCCAAGTTGAATTTTATTAAGTATGGTATGTATAGGAAGCATTTCATTTTGAGAATATATTTTAAGAAGAGCCAAAGTGTTGGTTATTAAGTTTATTATTCTTTTGTATATGGCTAAGTGATTGGCCTAAATTTGATTAAGTATGTATGTTTATTGAGATTAATGGAGCATGTAGTATTGTTCATGAAATGCATTGAATTGAGTATGAGCTTGATTTTTTTATTTTAGGGTGGCAAATGGCTTGGTAAATAGCCTCTAAGTGCCCACACGGTTAGACACACGGGCGTGTGTCTAGGCCGTGCGTACCCTGCACCTTTATATTTGAAGTCAGAATAGGCCACGGGCAAATCCCACGGCCGTTTGTGTAAGTCGTGTATGACACACAGTGAAAGCATGGGCGTGTACCCCAGACCATGTGGTTAAGTCAGTATATCAAGGATTAGCACACGGTCTAAGCCCACGGCGTGTCAAGGCCGTGTGAATATAGTCAGGGTCACCCACGGTTGGAAGACATGGGCGTGTGTAAGGGTACACGGGCGTGTTCCAAGTCACATGGGCGTGTGAACCCTGCTTTAAAGAAAACAAAATTCGATTAAGTTTCGAAAGTTTTTGGATATGTGTTTAAGGCCTCGTAGGCCCATGAAATGTATGACTAGACTAAGAAAGAGAAATTTTTAAGTCGAAATGAAATTTTACAGCCCGTAAGTGCATGTTTAAGTGAGTTCAAGTATGGTAATATCTCGTATCTAGTCCTAGCATTGGACTCGGGTATGGGGTGTTACAAACTCATATGGCGCGCTGGATAATAGTAGCCATGTACTCTCATCGGGAACAGGTGGGAATTCAGGACTCTATACTCTATGCATGTGTTCTAAAATTGAGATTGAATTGACAAGTTACCTATCTAGAAGAATAAACTAATTTAAACTAATTACATCAAGTGAAAATTTATAACTCTACTAATACGAGCTTTTTCTTTTGATAATTGGACTTTAACTGTATAAGCTCGCTCTTCATAACACTAATACTGAATAAATTTTGATTTTTTTTTTGGGAACAAACTAAGTAATAGAGGATAAATTCAACTACTGAAATAATATAATTATGTAACTAATCAAATCAAATCTCGATATAAGGGTAGTCAAAAAGGAATGGTTATAACAAATACAAAGGGTTTTGGGTTAATATTGGCGGGTGAGTTAATAAAAAGGGTTGTTAGGATCAACGGGGTTCACTAAGGGTTAATTATGAAGGTAGGCTTTTTAGTGGAGTGAGTGGGTTAAATCCTAAGTGCCTTTATCATCTCTGTATATCAAATCATAACTGTGGTCTTGACATGTATAATCAAGGCAAGTTCTAGAATAACAGTTCATAGTTGACACACTCATAATCAATAAAGTGAGCACGAAAAAGAATATATGCTCTATAAGGCTCAAAATCTCATAAAAATTATGGGTATTTTGATATCAACCTTGTAAATTTCAAACTTCAAGATAATATTCAGATTCAGGTAGACAATCTAAAAATTTTAAATTTTTTGAAAAATAGACTTATCATGCTTGATTCTCTAGTATTCTTCAAATTTAATCATCAATGCACAATTATCAGTGACTTACTCTAAAACATATCAATAAAAAACCATAAATCATCAGAAATTTCATTCTAATTAGTAATATGAGGAAATCACTTTAAAACAAGTCTAAATTTAGGGATTTAAGAATAATGAAAAAATTAGGCACTTTTATTCTCAGGGATTGAGAATAATGCAGGAAGTTAGGCATTTTCTCGAAATAACTATTCACCCCCCACACTTAAGATGTACATTGCCCTCAATTTACAAAGATAGATAATAACATTTAAGGGATAAATCAAAAGAGAAGGGGAAAGAATACTCCCTGAATTTTGGATGGATTCCTTGAGTAGGAAGTTTAATGAGGATGGAGAGGTCGGTCTGGATGACGATCTTGTGCTAGATGAAGAATTTGGGTAGTTCATGGAAAATTAGCCAGGAATTATTAAGACCTAATTAAAATAAACTAAATATATAATTAAAGATAAAAAAGATAAAGAAGGAGGAAACAAAAATGTAAACAAAATGAAAATTAAAGATGAATGGACCGAAGAGTCATTATTGTTGGATGGTTCGCGAGGTGGGTGTGACCTCTAAGGCTGCGGAGGTGCTGGCGGTGGAGGAAGTGGCATGATTCCCTAGCAGCCTGACGAACCTGTCACTAAGAAACTAAAGTAAACTAATTTAAGCATAAGATAGTCAAAGGAAAGGAAATTGAAGCAAAAGAAAAAAGAAAAATAGAAACTAAATGGTCTCAAAGACCCTTGTCTTATTGTTTGGATGAAGCGGCCGGCATGAACTTATGTATATCAATCTCTATGAGGAGACTACGCTTGGCTTCTTTCGTTTCTTCAACATGGCTTTAGTGTAGCTCAGGAGTTATTGCGGGTTGTTATAGAGAGGGGAAAATTTTTGAGAGAAAGGAGTGGACAGTAGGTGGAAAGAATAGGGAAGGAAGGCTCGGGTTTAAATAGAGGCACTATTCTAGTACTTTCCCATGCCAGTGTGTCAAGGTACGTTGATCCTCCATGCCCGTTTTTTCAGTCTGCCATGCCCGTAGGTTTCCAGTCAGTATCTTCGCACGGCTAAGGGCACGAGCGTGTTCTGCCCGTGGTTGGCAAGTCAGTAGCTTCACATGGTCGTGGGACACGGCCATGCAACTTTGTTAGTGCCCGTGGGGGAGTGGTTGAGTCTGTGATTTTGAAAATTAGTTAAATCTGACTTGTACCGTCCTACCATGTTAGTACCAAGATTCCTGAGAAGCTCTCGTTTATAGTCTTAAGCTAGACTTTCCTCATATTTGAAAAAAATCAGGGAGGTTTAAAGGTTTGAATATCTTCCCTCATGCTTACAGTTTTATTTTCTTGATAAAGTTTAAGTCGAGAAGCGTTTAACTTAAAAGTGCCAAAAGTTGAATTGCTTACCTCGACTGTTCCGTGTAGGAAGATATTGTGTACCTCAAGAGGAATTTCTTCGTTTGTTTTCAGGTCTGATGTGGTGATGCGAAGATCTGCTTTGTCTAACAGTACATGGTCTCCTCTTTTGAAGTGGTTTGATGCTCCTACGAGCTTTTCTAGGGGCTCCTTTGATTTTACTTCGTGCGGTTCTGGTTCTTCTTTGATTTGTGCTTCCTGCTCTCTTAGTTTGTTGACCTTAAGGCTTTGCTCCTTTTGTGATTTTTCTTAGTTGGTACTAGGTCCATGATTCGGCTCAGGTTTGTAATCTTGTGGTGTTTTCTGTGGTGAAGGTTGAACACATTGATTATTAACTGGATTGACTTTCTTACCTCCATCGATTGTTTTCCTAGCTGAGTCAAGAGCTTGAAGACTGGTTGATTCGTTACCTACACAAAGTATGAGTTCTCCTATGGCAAGATCAATTTTAGTCTTGGCAGTTGCTAGAAAGGGTCTTCCTAAAATTAGGGGGATTGAATTATCCTCATCCATGTTTAAGACAACAAAATCTACTAGGAAAACAAATTTATCAATTTTTACAAGAAAATCTTCGATAATGCCCCTAGGAATTCTAATAGTTTTATTAGCTAATTAAATACTCATTCTAGTTTGTTTGGGCTTCCCTAGACCTAGTTGTTTAAACAATGTGTAAGACATGACATTTATACTTACCCCTAAATCAGCTAACGCATTATCAATAGTTAAACTACCAATTAAACATGGAATTGTAAAACTCCCTGGATCTTTTTGCTTCCGCGGTAGTCTATTCTGTAGCATTGCTGAGCATACTGCGTTTAATTCCACATGTGGCTCTTCGTCTAGTTTACGCTTGTTCGTTAAGAGCTGTTTTAAAATTTTCCTCGAGTCTGGCATCTGAAAAAGAGCTTCAAGAAGAGGTAAGTTGATATGTAATTTTTTTTTAAAAGTTTAAGAAACTTACCGGACTGTTCCTCTGTACCGTCTCTTTTCAAGGCTTCGGGATAAGGTATGCAAGGTTGGTACTCTTTGATTACTGGTTTCGGCTTTTCTCGTGTTACCTCTACTTTACCTTCTTCTACCTTGTTTTCTTGTATTGAGTTAGATTCATCTAACCCTTTACTATCATGAGCTGTGATGGCTTGGATTTGCTCCTTTGGGTTAATCTCCATGTTACTTGGTAGACGTCCTTGTGGTCGTTCGGACATTAACTTTTCATGTTTCTTGACTGCCTTAGTGACTTCCCTTACTGACCTAGTAACTTCCCTGACTCGGTTCTTGGTCTCTTCAACCAATGTTTGTTGATCTTTAAGTGTTTTCTCAGTATCTTGGAGACGATTTTCTGTGG
This sequence comes from Gossypium bickii, assembly GCA_025503065.1. Classification (NCBI taxonomy): domain Eukaryota; kingdom Viridiplantae; phylum Streptophyta; class Magnoliopsida; order Malvales; family Malvaceae; genus Gossypium; species Gossypium bickii. Next base: position 37,589,156 of record CP106712.1, on the reverse strand, counting down.
CTGTCATGAATTTTGTCAGCATGTCTTCAAGGTTTGGCTTCTTCTCTTGCGGATATGGTTGATTTTGGAAATTTTGAGGAGGTTGTTGTCTTTGATTTCCTTGTCCTCCCCACGAAAAATTTGGGTGGTTCCTCCAATCTAGATTGTAAGTATTACTATAAGGATTATTATTGAATCTGAAATTATTACCTATACAGTTCATCTGTTCGCTCTCTGCTCCCGGTTGGTAGGGTGGGTACTCAGGATTTGCCATAGTTCCACTTGCGTCGCACTACATTACTGGGTGTACCTGTAAAGAACACAAACTATCAAGCTTTTTATTCATCATCTCCATCTGTGTTGATAGCATGGTTACTGTGTCTATGTTGAACGCTCCGGCTGATTTTGTCGGTTTCGTCCTTGTAACTTGCCACTAATAGTTATTTAGCGACATCTCTTTGATAAACTCGTAGGCTGCTTCAGGAGTTTTGTTGTTCAGAGTTCCACCGGCGGCTGAATCAATTAGTTGTCTCATTGAGGGGTTTACACCGTTATAGAAGGTTTGGACTTGTAGCCACAAGGGTAAACCATGGTGCGGACACCTTCTCAAGAGATCCTTGTATCTCTCCCATGCACCGTATAATGTCTCTAAATCCATCTGCACAAAAGAAGAAATATCATTCCGTAATTTGGCCGTTTTGGCCGGTGGGAAATATCTTAATAGAAACTTTTCGGTCATTTGTTCCCATGTAGTGATTGATCCTCGTGGTAACGAGTTTAACCATTGTTTGGCTTTATTCCTTAATGAAAAGGGGAATAACCGAAGACGTATGGCATAATCAAAAACGCCATTTATTTTGAAGGTGTCACAGAACTCTAAGAAATTAGCTATATGAGTATTTGGATCTTCGTCCTGCAAACCATCAAATTGAACAAATTGTTGAATCATTTGTATTGTGTTAGGCTTTAATTCAAAATTATTAGCAGCTATAGTAGGCCTAACAATACTCGATTCTGCTCCTGTTAAATGCGGTTTAGCATAATCAAACATAGTACGTGGAGCATTGTTTTCCCCCACATCATGTGGTTGTGGATTATTCTCGTCCATTCCTTCAGTAGGATTGGATCTGCCTTCTTGATTTTCCTCTGTGTAATTTAGGGCTCGCCTAATTTCTCTGCGATTCCTTCAAGCGGTAGCTTCAATATCACTGTCGTATACTAAAGGTCCTCTCGGGTTCCTTCTAGTCATAAACTAGAGGTACCTGGTAGAAAAGAAAGAAATAAAATTTCAGCGAAAATAAAAAAAAATTTACCTAAAATAAAAATAAAAGTAAATTGTGAAAAATAAAAATAATGACTAAAGTAATAAAAATAGGGCTTTCTTAATATTTTAGTTCCCCGGCAACAGCGCCAAAAACTTGATCGCTGTGAATCAGAGTCTTAAATTTATAAAGAGAATGATCGAACTTGGAAACTAACTCTGACAACGATTAAAGGCAAGTGTACCTATCGAACAATAGTATAGCTTAGGCAAGACCGGATTATCGAACCCAAATGAACTAAAAGTACTAACACTAACTTTCTTTTCATTATTTAGCCTAAAATAAAGTGAAGTTGATTTAATCTAATCTAAATTAACTACTAAGCTAAGGACACAAAGACAAAAACAATGAATTGGGAAATAACTAGAGGAAAAACTTTGTTGATCAAGACGGTACCCTCAGGAAAAATCCACCTAGACTTCACTTGTTATTTAACACTGAACCATACAATTTATTCACTTGACTTAATCCGTAGGACTCTCTAATGTATATTAAACCCTCTCTCAAGGCGAATAACGTCTAACCCTAGGTTAATTACTGGAAATCTCTTTCTCTCTCAATAACCCCCTAGAATAGCAGTAAATCAATCTATGGACTCCATATTAGGTTTCACCCTAATCCGAAAAAATCTCGTCACCCTATCTCTAGGCGCGCGAACAACTCCACTATAATTATGCTAGATCTATTCTTAAGCAGGGACTTTTGCTCCACCACCTAAGAACATCTTACTTGAATTAATATCCCAGAAACATTAACACAAGAATTAAGCACACATAATTAAGAGCAAATCAAGTATTTATCTTATAGTTCAGAAAATAATAACAAGATCCATCATAGGTTTCATCCCCTTCAGGTATCTGAAGGGTTTAGTTCATAACAAATAAAGAAAACATCTCAAGAGAAAAGATAAAACAAAACATAAGAAATACCTAAAACTCCCCGAAGGAATTGAAGGAGAGATCCGCCGTCTTGAGTACAATTCCGGCTTCTTGAGATGGATCAACTGGCTATCTTCGAGTGGTTTCCACAACTCTGACATTTTAGGCATGGCTCCTTGGCCTAGCTTGACCGCCCCCTTTCAGCTGATACTTAGGGGGTTTATATAGGCTTTTGAAATAGGTTTTTTTACCCCAAAGTATCCAAATCCAAATGAAATTGCTCTTTGCCACGACAGAGACACGACCATGGCACACGCTCGTGTAGACGATCTTCAAGCCGTGTTCAAATTTCTTTAATGAGACACGGCCGTGTGAATTGGGGTTAGGCTGTGTTCTAGATGATCAGTGAGGCACGGCCGTGTGGGCTTAAGTCCAGGCCGTGTCGATTTCTCCCTTGGCCTAAATTACTTCGTTTTAGGCCCGTTTCTTGTTCCTTTCATCCTCGGGTGCTTTCCTGAGTATAAGACATGAAAAGAAAGGATTAAGAGCACCTTTTCTCATTAATCGAGGGATAAATCATCCAAAAGCATACTAAATGTGGGGTTAAAATATATTACTTTTACGGTTTATCAGCTCCTATGTGATATGTGATAAGTGGTGGCTTCGGCTGCATATCAGTGGTGGCTTTGGCTACATATAAGTGATAGCTTTGGCTACATGTAAGTGTGGCACTATGTGCAAGACTTCCGAGTATCCTTTAGCATTCCACATGGCCCAACCGGTAGTTCAACTAAATAGCAAAGTGTGAAAACATGTGGGTATGTTGTGAATTGACATAGGTATGTATGTGAAACTCCTAAACAAGGAGATCAATATGTGACGAAATATTATTAAAGATGTGAATGGATTGGTATGAATGCATTTGGTTCATATGAACATTGAAATGAATTAATTTGTGAAGTTCATATCTAGTGTATAAAAGGAATTATGAAAGAGTAAAATTGGCAACCAAACAGTTTTGGACAGCAACAATTGTGTGACTTTGAAAATTCACCAAAAATGCTAGAAATCGAATTAGAGATTGAATAAGATATGAAATTAAATATTATTGATTCTATTTTCGTATAAAAGGATTGGTGTAAGCAAAAGAATTTCATATTATAAGATATTTGAATTCTTATGAGATAGAGTTAGAATGATTTTGGAATCCCCTATTCTGACTTTGGAAAATTATTAAAAATCGTACAAAAATAATAATGGGATACAATTTATAGGCTTGAATTTTTTTAATGAGTCTATTTTTAAGAGAATCAAACGGGAACATCATTCAAGTTCTGTACAATGAAATAATTAATTTTTAGTGAAGAGGGGTCGGAACTATCAGACAACGAAACAGGGGAGACTTTAAAGAATAAACTGTATTTATTGGTTGAACAAAAAATTCTGAAAATTTTATGGTAAGAAGATATGTGAGTCTAGTTTCAGAAAAAATTAGCGGATCTTAATTTGGAGTTCCATAACTCTAGATATAAATAATTTAGTGACTGTGACTCGAGTAGACAGCTTGATGTGAACATGAGTAAATAGTGGAACTATGTGCAATTATGATTGTATTATCTTGAGAATATATTGTGATAATTGGTAAAATCATGTTAATTAATTGCTTATTATTTATATACCAACTTACTAAGCTATATAGCTTACTCCGTTTATTTTCTGTGTTTGTAATGTCCTCAGGTTAGCTCGGGTTGGAAGTCGCCGGAGAACCTATCACACTAACAAATTGGGTATTAATGATTCTTACACTTAAGGTCATGGCATGTATAGGGGACTTGGTTATTTTTGTATGTGTCATAATTGATTTGGCCTAAAATGTTGGCCTATGTTATTTATTAGTTCATTTTGTATAAGGCCATTGATGTTGGCTATTATTGATCAAGTTATATGTTTATGATGATGCAATTTATGAGATGCATGACTAGGTTGAATGAGTCTGTGATGAAAATTGAAAAATTTTAAATTTGGATGTAAATTTTACGTCTTAGTTTAGTACGACTATATGTATTATGTTTCGGTAATGCCTCGTACCCTGTTCCGGCATCGAACACGGGTAAGGGGTGTTACAAATTTGCAAAACTGTTAAAAGGTTGGGGTTTTTCCATGAATATGTGCATATGATTTTTTATGTTTGATGGAAGAAAATGGATCTTTTTTGTTAAATAAATAACTTTTGTAAAGTGATTTTTGTTAAAAGTGTCAATTAGGGATTTATTTGTAAAATGTGTAAAATTCATGATGAAATGCTAAAATAAGGGTTTATATGAGTTTCCATGGGTTTATAGTGAATTCGGCTAGCTTAATTTGTGGATGAAATTGCATGAATTTCAATTTAAGGGTTTAAGGATAAATTGTAAAAAAGTTAAAATATTAGGGGTAAAAGTGTAAATTTGCAAAAGAATGCATTTTGGACTAAATTGAATGGATTGAATTTGCTTATTTAGATCAAGTTATGCCTCGTACGGATCTAGATCAAGGGAAAGATAAATTATCGGACTAGTCGATCCTATTTTGTCGTTTTTGTGATCGAGGTAAGTTTGTATGTTTAAATAGTGTTTTAATGTATTTGATTTAAATGCTATTATGTTATTCATTATACAATGTCACGACAGAAATCCAATGACATTACAACGACTATCGAGCCCCATTTGAACCTTAGGAATATATAGGATACAAATGACATGTCATTAGGGTTACCACATTTTGGGTGTTGGTCCTGAATGTCCTACCGATGGCTGAGTTCCAACATTTGTTGTGGATACTTGTCAGCTTGTGTGAGTGGCATCGTGTAGCTATATTCCGACCATTAGCTTATGTGAGCAGACCTATTTATGGCTCAAGTGAGCATCTATGTAAAGGAAAGGAAAAAAATGGTTTCGACCATGTGTTTAACACACTTTGTGCGAGCTTCTCGCGTATCTGATATTATTCTAAGTGGTTCAACAGGCATGGAAAGGGAAGGAGCAGTAAGTGTATTGAAAGCTAAGTTAAGAGCTCATAAAAAGGTATGAATTGTTGATGATTCAAAGTATGATTATTCATGAATAAGAAAAGTATGATTTAAGTGATGTTATGCTCATGTTCTATACCTTACCATGTGATGATATTGCTAAGTTTTGTGTTTAATCACTAACTTTGTTGTTGATGATGCTTAGGCTTATGCCAAGGTATGTTGGATTGATTCATGTCTATTTTTAAGATTATGCATTGAAATGATAAGCTATGTTCATGATTTATGAACTTACTAAGCATTATATGTTTACGTTGTTGTTCTTTTCTATGTTTTATAGATTATCGGAAGCTCGATCGATTTGGAAGCTTGTTGGAGACCTATCACACTATCCAGAGAATATATTGGTAGATTTTGATGTTTTGGTCATGGTTATAATGGCATGTATAGGTGAATTATTTTGATGAGATAGTTGTCATGTTTGGCTTGTAAATATGGTATTATGGTTGATGAAATTTTGGCATTTTCATGCTTTGATGGTTGGTGTTGAAATGGTCAAACGATGATTTGTTTTAAATGACCAACTTATGTTTGAATGTGTTTTGGCAAGTGGTCATTGTGGTAAGTTTTGGTATGGAAATAGGATAGAAATGTATGGATGGTGAATGACTAAATTATGCAAATGTTTAAGTATATTTGGTTGTTGTAATTGAGGTGCCTTTTGGGCATATTGGTTGTACGAATAAATGACCTATTGAATTGAACTCATTCTACATGTTTTAAAGGCGTGATTGTATGTGCAAATGGCTTGTAGGTGTGTGCTTGATTAGGGTGAAGGAAATGTCTTGAAACTAACTAATATTTCGACAAAGGCAAGCGCACCTATCGAACAGTAGTATAGCTGTGATAAGTCCGAATTATCGTATCCTCAAGGACTAAAATTACTAGTAATAACTATCTTTTTATTATCTAGCCTAATAATTAAGGGATTTTGTTTTAATCTAAAATTTACCTAACTAATTTACTAATGAACGTGACAGAGAGTGAAGAAAGTAATCGAATAAACCAATGAATAAAGACAATACCTGAGGAAGAATCCACCTAGACTTCACTTATTATTCTGACTACGAATTAAACGATTTATTCACTTGTCTTGATCCGTAGAAATCCCTAAATTATGTTAATATCTCTTTCGAGACCAAAAACAACTGACTCTAGGTTGATTAATTGAAATCTCTTTCTAATTAAAACCCCTATCGTCGCATTAACTCGATCTATGGATTCCCTTATTAGATTTGACTCCAATCCGACAACTTTATGTCACCTTATTTCTAGGGTTGCAATCAACTCCACTTAATTATGCTAGATCTACACTTAAACAGTGACTTTTGCTCCACTGAATAAGTACATCAATCTTGAATTAATATCCTGAAAATATTAAAACAAGGGTTAAGAACACATAATTAAGAACAAGAACAAGTATTTATCATGTAATTCAGATAATTAAATAATAAGATTCATCTAGGTTTCATCCTCCCTTGGCATTTAGGATGTTTAGTTCATAACATAAAAGAAAAACATCTTAGAATTAAGAAAACAACAAGACATAAAGAACCCAAAAACTTCTAAAGAACTTGATGGAGATCTTCAATCTTGAATGAGATCCTGCTTCTGAGATGATTCCTACAGCTTCTTTCAAGTAATTTATTCGATCTACTCTGCGTGCCCCCTTTAGATCTTCCTCTGGTGTGTATTTATAGACTTTAGGAGGCTCGGAAACCCTAAAAATTGGCTTTTTCCATGTGAAAACAAAGCAGGGTGCGATAGGGACACGGGCGTGTGCTCAGCCCGTGTGAGGGTGTCCAGTCCGTGTGGAAATTTACATGGCTCGCGAGTGACACGGGCTGGCACACGGGCGTGTGTCCAGCCCATGTGGTTCACACGGGCATGTGCCCTACCCGTGTGGTTCTGGCTTGGTCGTGTGGATCCTTAAGGTGGCCCATTTTGTCCGGTTTTGGCCTGTTTTCCACTCCTTTCGCTTCCCTATGCTCACCTAAGTATAGAAATATAAATTTAAAGGATTAGGAGCATCGAATTCACAAAATTATATAAATAAACTTCAAAAAATACACTAAGCGTGGGATTAAAGTGTGTTACTTTTATGGTTTATCAAATATCCCCACACTTAAGCGTTTGCTTGTCCTTAAGCAAAAAATCCTCAACTTACCATTAAAATTAAACTTCCTCAATTCATAATTCTCATCAATAATATCTTATCATAATTCACAGATAATTCACACATTGATAATTTAACTAAAAGAGTCCTAAAGATTCAAACAATCCAAGTCATAAATTTTTATAGCACAAAAACGTAGGTGTTTCCCCTTACCTAAATAATTACCTTTGATTCAAAACTGACAAGAATTGACATTCTCACTAAGATTCACTCAAATCACTCAAAGTGTTTAAGGTTCAAAATAAGCACTCAAAAGCCAAACATGAAAAGTTATTACCATATGCTTGCTTGAAAATCAAATCTCTACCACTATAAAATGAGATGATACACAAATCAAAAGGTCTTAAAAAGGGTTGTAATGGGGCTTGGGTTAAAGGTGTGGATAAAGGCTAAATTAGAGGGTTAAAATCGAGATTGAGTTGACAATTTACCGAACTAGAAAAATAAACTAATAATGAAAAATTACAATGATAACACGAGCTTCTTCTCAAATTGTGAAATTAATCGTTTAAGCTCAAATAACATAGAACTAATAATGAATATATATTTCCAACTTCTTTCCTTTTTCTTCAACAATAATAAAGAAATTAACAACTGAAATAAAGAACATAGTTAAGCAACAAACCAAATCAAATCTCGACAAAAAAGGGTTTAATACAATAGGGAAAATTCTTAATGAATAAAAAAGAATGAGTTTTTGGGTTGATATTAAGGTATATCAAGACACGGTTTATTAGGATCAAAGGGGTTCACTAGGGGTTAATTATGAAGGTAGGCTTTTTGGGATAAGTGGGTTAAAACCTAGGTGCCTTTATCATCTTAGTATATCAAATCGAAGGTGTGGTCTCAATATGTATAATCAAAGCAATTTCTAGAATAACAAATCAATATTGACACACTCATAACCAATAAAGTGAGCAAGAAAATTGTGTGCTCATAAAGGCTCAAAATCTCACAAAAATTATGGTTTTTGATGTCAATATTGTAAATCTCAAACTTCAGAGTAATATTTTAACCTAGGGAAACAACCTAACAAATTTTTAGTTCTGAAAATAGACTTATCATGTTTGATTCTCTAATGTCTTAAAGTCTAAACCATCAAAGCACAATTACCTATGACTTAGTCCAAAACATATCAATAAAAATCATAAATCAATAAAAATTCTATTCTAATAGTAATATGAGAAGATTTACTTAAGAATAAGATATAATTTAGGGATTTTTCTAATAATGCTATAAGTATCCTCCCCACACTTAAGATGTACATTGTCCTCAATGTACCAAAAAAGATAATGACAATATAATAAGAATATCATAAGAAAGGGATAGAAGTGAAACTTCTTGAATTTTGGAAGAAATCCGTGGAATAGTTGATGCGGAATTGTAACAAAGTGAAGTGCATAATTCTGAGCAACTAATAAGAAAATAAACACAACTGTGGAAGACGATTAAGGGATTACTCGATTAGGAATAATTATAAAAGCTAAAATATAGTTTAGAATATAAAAGATGAGTCTTTGAAAATATAATAAGAAACATAAGGAAAATAGACTAAAAATAAAAATAAAAATAAAAACAAAAAATAAAAATAAAAATAAAAATAAAATAAATGGACTCAAAGGTCCTCATCGTCAAACGCATCGCGAGGTGGCGGTGCCGAAGGTGAAATATGGAGATGGTGGCAAATCTGCTGCAAGGTGGCCTCGAGACTGTCGAACCACTGATAACACTGCTGCTCGAAGCGAGTGAGTCACTCAGATATGTCATTAAAAGTAGCAGCTGAAGGAGGAGGTCGGTGACTCGGAGGTGGAGGATGAGGTGGATCCTCGTGAGGGAAAGGAACATCCTCAGTGATGTCCTCAAGATTATCCTGATCAAGAGGGCGAGATAATCGGTACTAGGGAGGATCAAAACCACGGCGTTGTTCGATCATCCTCATATGTAGCATGCTCGAGATGCCCTAAGGGGACATCTAGCCAACCAGTGTAAGTGAGGAAGACTGATCCGGTGTGAGGAGACCGAAGTGTCAAGCGAGGCGAGTCACGTGAGGCCCTAAGCAGATGGGGCCCTTCCTATGGCGGTCAGCCTGGTGGCAGAAGGCTAGAGCCAAGAAGTATGCCAGGTCGATGATATGGCTGTGAGCCATGCTCCATAAGTAGTAGGCATCGTGTGCGGTCACGACGTCGGTGCTCTCTCTCCGACCTGTCAAAGTGTGGGCGAGGAGTGCATGAATATACCTTACGGCAAGAGAGAGGGTAGTCGCCTTCGAACGACTAGGATCATAGGTCTTCAGGGCGCCGATATCGTTCCAACAACACAAGGGTGAGTAATGAATATGGAGATGTAACTGAAGAAAGTCCTCGGCGCTCATGAACTCCTCCATATAAAGTCCCAAAGCAGCACCAAATTCTGGAAAGCTCATATGGTGCACGAAACCGCCAAGGCGAAAGACGATGGTGCCGGGCTCATCGTAGACTGACATGACGATCTGAAGGTGGAACGTCGAGCAGAAATCCAGAGTAATCTCCATATAAGTGGGCTCGGTGATACTGAAGAATCGATCCCATGGTGATGTGATGATGAGCGCACGAACCTCATCAGCAAGGTGGACCAACTCCAACGTGGCCAATCAAACAGCGGCCCAAACCTAGGAGTCGTACTCGAAGGAGCTGAAAGAGATCCTCTAGTGGGTCCGCGGTAAATCGGAGGTAGGGGTGGCGCACTTCAGCGGAGGCGCTCGAGGAGGTCGCACCGGGACCCTTTCGCTTTTTCGAAGCGGGGACGGCGACCTTGGTCTTGCCTCCAGTATTCGTCATAATAAGCCTAAAAACATAATAGATTTTCAATAAATAAACCAACCATCACCAAAGTTAAGGATGTACGATCCCACTAGGCTAAAATAATAATGTACTACTAAAATAAGAACAAATCATTATATTCTAAAAATCAAAAATAAGTAAATAATCCTAATGTCAAAAGCTAAGAACACATCATTAAAAACTAGTAAGCAAAGAAATTTAATCAATATACTAAAAATTCATCATGACTAAAAGAAAAAAAATCAATATTAATATTAAGTTACTAAATAGTAAAAATCAATTATATGAAGAAAATAAAGATTAAGTAGCTAATAATATACTAGGAATAGTAGTAAAATAACTAAAAGAGAATAGAAAATAATAAACATAATAATAATAAACCTAATCTAAATGAAAATAATAATCAAATAATATAACTAAATAAAAATAACAACAAAAACCTAATCTAAATAAAAATAACAATAAAGAAAAAATAAAGAAGGAAATGAATAAAATTAAATAATATAATAAAATTAAATAATCTAATAAAATAAAATAAACATAATAAAAAAATTGAACTAAAAATGGAGGGAAAAAGAGATGGCCGACGGTAAGGTAAGGGCGGTGGCCTGAGTATGGTGTAGCTGGCGGCGAAGAGACGGTGGTGAGGGCGCAAGGGGTGGGTGGCCAGAGAAAGGAGAAAGAAGGGAAAGGGGCGGTTTGGGTGTTGGTGGTCGAAAGGACGGTGAAGCAACAGGGAAGGGGGAGATTGACGATGGCCGAAAGTGTGAGGGGGGAAGGTTACGGCGGCTAGGGTTTAGGGGGAATTTTGGAGGAAAAAGGAAGAAAATGAAAAATAAAATGGGGGTTTTATAAGTGACACGGTCGTTTAACGGCCCGTGTTGAGCCAGCCGTGTCACACGCCCGTGTGGTCTTATCCCCAGCCAGTGTTTGTTGCGATATGTTAAGACTCAGGATCCACACGGCTTTACACACGCCCATGTGGCTGCGTCGCACGGCCGTGTGCGAAGTCCTTCGCTTCTCCCACACCCGTGTAGAATTCTACACGCCCGTGTTATCGCACACACCGCCTTGTGTGTTGCCCGTGGAGCCCCCTGACTTATTTAAATTTTGAAAAGTGAGGCTCTAGTTTTCACACGACCTTGGACACGCCCGTAGGTCCAGGCTGTGTGGTTCGCACGGTCGTGTCGCACGGCCGTGTGGACTATATTTAGGTCGTGTCTCTATCGATTTTTGGGATTTTAAGCTCCAGGATCTGCACGGCCAAGGACACGCCCATGTGTCTAGGCCGTGTAGCCCTCTGTCAATTTTTTTAAAATTTAAAAACTAAGTCCTACATCCACACAGCCAGGGACACGTCCGCTTGTCCAGGCCGTATGGGTTAAAAAACATGCATTTAAAACATGAACGAAAGTGAAAATAAACTAATTAGTAAGGTTAGTGCTCGGGTTGCCTCTCGAGAAGCGCTTGTTTAAAGTTTTAAGCTAGACTTACCTTATATTCATCACTTTATGAAGGTTCACGGAGCTGAAGCTCCTTTCTATTATCCCTAAAATCTTCACCATTATATAGTTTAAGTCATTGACTGTTTACCTTGAATGTGCCATAAGTCGGATGAGTTACCTCAATTGTGCCATAGGGAAAAATGGTTTTGATTACTAATGGACCTGACCATCTTGATTTTAGCTTTCTAAGGAACAATTTAAGCTTCGAATTTTATAGTAGAAAAATATCTCCAACTGCTAATTACTTAGGTTGCTTCAAACGAGCATCATGGCGTCGCTTTGTTGTTTCTTTGTATAATCGTGAGTTCTCGTAGGCATTTGCTCGCCACTCATCTAGCTCATTCAACTGCATCAATCTTTTCTCACCTGCAAGTTTAAAATCATAGTTTAAGAATTTTATAGCCCAAAATGCTTTGTGCTCTAATTCAAATGGTAGATGACAACCCTTCCCGTAAACAAGTATGTATGGGGATGTTCCTATGGGAGTTTTAGAAGAGAGTCTATAGGCCCATAAAGCGTTGTCTACTTTTAATGCCCAATCTTTCGCGTTTGATTCTACAATTTTCTCTAGAATACGCTTAAGCTCTCGATTGGCTACTTCAACTTGTCCACTGGTTTGAGGATGATAAGGGGTAGCTGTTCTATGGTACATTCTATATTTCTTTAAGACTTTATCAAATTGAGCATTACAAAAATGAGTGCCCCTATCACTAATAATTTATTTCCAAATGAGCTGAGGAATGGACCCATAAAATCAATACCCCATACATCAAATATTTCACATGATAGCATATATGTTTGAGGCATTTCATGCGTTTAGATAAATTACCTGTTCTCTGACATCTATCACACGAAGTAACATACCTGTTAGCGTCCTTGAACAAAGTGGGCCAATAAAAACCTGATTCGAGCATTTTCTGTACTGTCCTAGTCCCACTGTAATGTCCTCCTGTTGGTCCTGAATGGCAATGTTCTAGGATTTTGCTTGCTTCTACCTTTGTAACACATCTCTGATGATGTGCACATATAAATAGTTTTACACATCAGCAAAGAATCGCTTCTTTTGATGATGTGTCAACCCTTTTGGTAAGATGTTAGCAGCTAAGTTATTCGCAATATCTGCAAACCAAGGTACCTCGGAGTCAGATATAGCCAAGAGTTTTTCTTCAGGAAACAAGTCATTTATCTCACTCTCATCGAGTTATTTGAGATATGGATTTTCAAGCCTAGAAAGATGGTCTACCGTAAGATTTTTAGCTCCTTTCTTGTAACATCCTGGATTATAGCCTATGCATTAGTATGTCTTATGTGTTATGGATGTGATGTGTGTATTTTTAAAATCTTGGAAATGTAAGGAAATGTCTTATCTTAGAAATGTAAGGAAATGACTTGGAAATGTAAGGAAATATCTTGTCTTGGAAATGTAAGGAAATGTCTTGTCTTGGAAATGTAAGGAAATGACTTGGAAATGTAAGGAAATGTCTTGGAAATGTAAGGAAATGCTTTAGAAATGATAAGTTTAAAGTTTAAAAGGGGGACATGAAGCAAGGTGGTCTTAAGAGGAACCATATGCAAAACATGACACACAAATAAGCTTGGAAATGTGGCTTGGAGGCACCACTTAGAGCTCTGGAAATGACGCCACATGCTAGGGGGAAGGACTTGTGTTCGAGTCGCGTGGAGAGCAAAATTTTAAAGCCTTTATTTTGCTAAGTGGCGTCAATAAGAGGGAATAGAGGGACGGCACATGGCTAAATTTTAGGAATTTTATCCCTTTTATTTTATTTAAGGATAAAAGATGATAAATGAGGAATTATTCTTTAATTAGGAAAATAAGGGAGAAGTGATGGCCAAGTAAGGGACTTTGAGTTTAATAATTTCGGCTAAGTAAGGATAGTTGCTGAATTATCTTTTATTTTAGGTGATAATTAAAGAGATAAAGCTATCAAAATAGAAGAGTGATGGCCAAGTAAGGGATTCTAAGTTCGTAATTTCGGCTACTAAAGGAAAAGAGGGCCATTCATTCTTTCTTTCAACTCTCTCTCTGCCGAATTCTCTCTAGCAAATAACTCCTCTCTTCTCTTTTATTTTTGCCAAGCCGAAATACCTTGTGCTCTAGCCAAATCCTCCATCTTTATTCTTCTTTCTCTTTTCTTTCTTTATACCAATCAAAAAGCTGAAATCAAGATCCTTCTAGCCTACATAGCCGAATATTGTTAAAGGTTCAAGCAAGGATTGCCGATTTCTAAAGTAAGGGTAAGATCTCATTCGGTTTCATCCTTTTTTTCTTTTAAGATTTGCTGAAATCTAGGACTAACCCCATTAATATCTTGTTGTCGAAACTTTGAAGAGATCTTCCGGGATTTACTAAGTGTCGACTACAAGGAAGGAGAAGTTCTTTTCCCGAAGGTACACCATAGGCCGCGTGTTCCCTAGTTATTCGGTGAGTTTCGGGATTTAAAATCCACAAGATAAGTGTCTATAGCATTCGGCCAAGGCCATGTTTGGTAAATATATGTGTTCATTAATCATTCAAAAGCCGAAACTAATCTATTCAAGTAATCTAGTGATTGCCGATTTCAAGAAAGAAGGATACAAAGTTTCTGGCATTTGATTAGACATCAATCGGCACCAAGGTAAGTTTTGAGTTACAACAATCCTAATAGGATTTGGATTTATGGCCGAATGGCATTTTATTAAATATTCCTAGTGTTGGCCGAATATAGGCATTAAAGATCTAAAGCAGTGAGATCGGATTTTCGGGATTTGAAGTGAATTGCTAAGTATATCAGATGTGTACTCCACATTATCTTTTAATACGATTTATGGCAATATTTAATATAATTATGTATAAGAATGTGAATATGGCTAAGGTACCATATTGTGGTACAAAAGTACTCAGCACGCGTTTCCTACTCCTACTAGGATTATGAAATATGTTATATTTAACATGTGATAAGTGATAAGAATATGAAATTTGGCATGTTAATGCATAATATATGATATGGGGCATATGGGTTATTGAAAAGGGGAAGTGAATGTGGTGACCTAAGACCACGATATCTAAATGTGGTGACCTAAGACCACGATATCTGAATGTGGTGACCTAAGACCACGATATCTGAATATGGTGACTTCGGTCACAATTATTTAATCTGGTGGCTATGCCACGAATATTTATAAGGGCGATGAGCACGTCGACTGCAGCGACTGCCTTCGATGGTGTGTAGCGGATGGAAGGTTGACTTAGTAGTCCCCATGGTGTGCAGGTTGGTACGGGTGATGTGTAGCAGATGGCTAACTAGGTTTTGGGTTCGGGTTGCATCATTTTTAATTTAATGATATATGAATATGTATGTTACGAAATGCCTAAATTTGTTAAGACTTAGTGTTGTGTTACACATTGAGTCTGTTGACTCACTCCGTTGTGGGAACATTTTTCAGGTGATGATCAGTAATGGACCAGGTTGGCAGGAGCTTAGTGGTGGCCATGCCCAGCAAGGAAATTATTATGTGGACCCCTTATTTTTCTAAGTATTTTAAATTTCATTTTGGGTTTTTATTTGAGGTAATAAAGCCATAGTGAACCATGTTATTTTCTGTTTTATTTACTATGTTACGTAATTTTATTTATTGGAGATTAAGTCAGTTTAATTTAAAATAAACTTTAAATATTTTGTCACTTGAAATTAAGTGGGTTTCAATATAAAATAAATTTGTTTTCAACTCGAGCCCAACCCACCAACAAACTTTCTTTAAAACACACAGTTTTCCAAAGTAATAAAAGAATTTTTAACCGGTTTACTTCGAGGAACATACCAGATCCGGTCCAGGCTCGTGGGCTGGGTATGGGGTGTTTCATTTCTTATCCTGAATTTCCAAATCAAATTCTTGTAAAAGAAAAATCCATCTTATGAGTTGAGGTTTTGCATCAGATTTAGTTAAAAGATAACGAAGAGCTGAATGGCCAGTGTAAACGACAACTTTAGATAATATCAAGTACTGTCTAAATTTATCAAATGTAAAAAGCACAGCTAGCAACTCTTTTTCTGTAGTGGTGTAATTTTCTTGTGTGGCCATCAATGTCTTGCTAGTGTAATAAATCGGCTGAAAATGCTTGTCTCTTCGCTGTCCCAAAACTGCACCTACTTCAAAATCACTCGCATCACACATTAGTTTAAAGGGCAAATTCCAATCAAGTGCAATTATAATTGGAGTATTTATTAATTTATTTTTGAGGGTATTAAATGCATCTAAACATTCCTGATTAAAATTAAAAGGCACATCTTTTTCTAGTAATTTCGTTAAAGGCTTAGCTATTTTAGAAAAATCCTTAATAAATCTTCTATAAAACCTCGCATGTCCTAAAAAGCTTCTAATAGCTTTAACTGCACTGGGGGAGGTAATTTTTCTATGGTTTCAATTTTTGCTTTATCAACCTCAATCCCCTTACTAGAAATTTTATGACCTAACACAATCCCTTCTCGAACCATGAAGTGACACTTTTCCCAATTAAGTACAAGGTTCGTTTCCTCACATCTCATTAGAACTTGTTTTAATTTTAAGGCAAAGATGGAAAGAATTACTGAATACTGAAAAGTCGTCCATAAATACCTCCATAATATCTTCCACAAGTTCATCAAAGATGGCTAGCATGCAACGCTGAAAAGTAGTAGGAGCATTACATAATCCAAAAGGCATTCTACGATAAGCAAATGTACCATATGGACATGTAAATGTTGTCTTTTCTTGATCCTCAGGAGCTATTGGGATTTGAAAGTAGCCAGAGAGTCCGTCTAAGAAGCAATAGTACATATGCCCAGATAATCTTTCTAACATCTGATCAATGAAGGGTAAAGGAAAGTGATCTTTCCTCGTGGCATCGTTCAACTTCCTATAATCAATGCAAACTCTTCAACCTGTTACTGTTCTTGTTGGAATTAATTCATTCTTCTCGTTGGCTACAACACTCATGCCTCCCTTCTTTGGAACAACCTGCACAGGACTTACCCAAGTACTATCAGAAATAGGGTAAATAACTCCAGCATCTAGAAGTTTAATTAACTCAGCTCTAACAACTTCCTTCATAT